>OY776081.1:33441725-34150718 GCA_963675205.1 Catocala nupta
GCGCCGTCACCTCCTTCTGTGAGGAAGTGATTTCCATCAAGGAGGCGGCGGAGCGAGAGAGGGAACGCTTAAACCCTCTCCCCAACCGCAGAGCCGGGCGCCGGAGAGCGCGAGACGACCTCCAGCCACCCTGAAGATTGACCTGGGGGTGGTAGGCTTCGTGGGCCTGCCCGCCACCCGATCAGCACCAGGTCCGAGAGGCGGCCTGCGTGTTCCCACGCGCGCCTCTGTATCGTGTGTCCGTCCCGCCCTCAGGGGGACAGTAAAATTTGTGGTTGTAAATTTGTGTAGTGGCCTGCCGTTTCATACGGTGGGCCGAAACCTCGGCGGGGTCGCGATTGCATGTGAAAGCGATTCGCGCGGTAGTAGGTTTAGTCGGTATTACCGGGATGTCACTCACCGTCTTTCCCCGGTGAGTCCAACATAACCTCTCCGTCGCCTCGCGGAGAGGTATGCGTCAAAGCATTTCCCAAGTTCAAAAAAAAAAGGATTGGGTATTAAGATATGTCACCGAATATACACAAAAGAAACTTTTTGGATTAGAAGTTCAAAAGCAGTAACCTGAATCCAAAATATTAATGACATTACATTAAACATTAAGCCAAATTTCTATGGTCACCCATCAAGAACAATTGAATGAGTCCAAATTCAATACATCTGCTGCAAGATGTTAGAAAATTGGATGTAGAGACTATTCTAGTTTCCGTATCTGTTGAAGGTTATCATTTTAATGCAGTATCATTCGATTTCTATAACGTATAAAATTTGTGAATTTATGATTTAAACTGTTTGCAAATATTTTTATCAAACATAAGAATTATCCCAATTTAAAAAGATTTCTAGGACCATGAGAGAGAAGTCAGTTACAAAATATAAGGCATCCAATTTATGACGAGTAGGTCTTAAAATGAACATGGACAAGTCATCATCAAGTCGTCAATAGTGTCCTGTCATATG
Source organism: Catocala nupta (assembly GCA_963675205.1). Classification (NCBI taxonomy): domain Eukaryota; kingdom Metazoa; phylum Arthropoda; class Insecta; order Lepidoptera; family Erebidae; genus Catocala; species Catocala nupta. Next base: position 33,442,683 of record OY776081.1, read on the forward strand.
GACGTTCCATATGATATACAAACCGATGGCCGATGGAGCAAAAAGGTTCTGGAGTGGTGGCCACGCACCGGAACACGTACCAGGGGTAGAGGCCTCCTACAAAGTGGACCGACGACCTGGTAAGGGTCGCGGGAAGCAGTTGGATGCGAATGGCCCAAGACCGGTCTGTGTGGAAAACCTTGGGAGAGGCCTATGTCCAGCAGTAGACGTCTTTCGGCTGATATGATATGAGATGATGATGATGTGTAAGAGGTTAAAAAGTGGCAATATTTATATAAGGATGACAGCAATTACAAAGAGCGAAGTAGAAAATGAACACAAATGGAAAACAATAAAGGAGAGAGTACAAAAACCGTTAAGTGTTTATGTCAGTAATTTTATTATGTCGACGACTAGAAAATATAATAAATGGATACCTATTATCTTTATTACACCCTCAACTTTCAATCTACTGTTATTAAAAATAATTTTGTTTTTACGACACCATTATATCAATATCATGTGGTATTATCGACGATGGCGGTAGTGTCGTGGTGAAATATATCGGCCATCTTGAAACATAATCTGTGGCGCAATAACTGTCACCGCGGCAATGTGTCATGGCTACCATCCGACGTTCGCGCGCTTTTTGTGCTCAATACTGTGTTATCTATTTCACGTTGCGTTATAAATTGTTCTGTTTATTTTGAATAAATGAGTGTAGAGTGTAATTATTGTTGTTTAATTTGTGGTTACACGCAAAGTAAATACAATTTAAAACCACACAAATGGAAAATACATTTGTGTATCCTTGGTTGTAATTTTTAATGTAAATGGAAATGCTAGAAGTCATTATTAAAAAGTCATAATGCTCAAAAAATAAAGTGCTTTTATGTCATCAAACAGGCCTAAAACAAGATCGGGCAAATATAAAAATAAACAATAGGTTTAAAAAACGTTGACGGGAAATCTTTAACTTTGCAAATAGGAGAGAAACTAAATATGGAAATAATGTATTTCCGAGAATATTTTTCAATTTACTTTGTCTGTTGCCAATTCCAAAACATTAATGAAATTTAAATCCCCAGTACTATCCGCAATCTATATAACAATACATCGAATCGCAGGCATTATTCGAGTTACCTATACCTATAGAAATACAGTTCATACATTCGTAGAATTTAAACCATGTTGCATAAATAAAATTGCTTCAGTTAAAATAAAAACAATACGGGAATACTCACATAGCAAAGAGAAAACATTCGTTTCCGCTACACGAAAATCTCCAAAATATTGGTAAAAATACTGATACTCTAGAATTTTTGACTAACGCAGAATAAATGGCAATACTGCAAAAATATGACATCTTTATTATTATGCAATATATTTTAGATAAATAATTTATCTTGAAAGGCAGTCAGCTCAAAAGTGATTCACTGACCAATTTCGAATTAGAATTATTAAACAGATGAGTATTAAATAAGCGTTATCAGAAAAAAACAATCTTCTAATAATGACTTGTTAGTAGCAATTATTGCATCAACTGCAAACGAAGACATTGTGGTTTATCACTAATAACGAATACAATATACATTACAATTCAATCACCCTAAGCCTTTCGTGTTACACTTGCATTAAGCAACAACTACTCTAGCTAATAATAATAAACTACTCGTATGAATAAAACAAACAAACAATCAATGATAAAAGCACGATAGCCTGGTCTAAGCCGAGATCAATTGCAGAACAAATGCTCCACATTGGCAATTACTAGGAGCCTTTACCAGACATTGACAAATGTTTGCTAAATAAAGAAATAGCACCGATACGAGCCGCCAATAAATTCTGCTAATTAATCGGTCCGGACTTCCTTCCATCGAATAATAATTAAAGCTAAAGGAAAAACTATGTGTTTTGATTAATATCAGATATGAATAATGTTTTTATTTATGTAAGCCGATATAAATACAAGACGAAATGGTAGTAAAATATATTTGTATAGGTTTTCTCTCAAAACATTGAGTGACATACACGAGTATATAACAAGATCATTAGGCCCATTATTATTATGGTATAGGTTTAAATTAAATTGGCGTCTCTCGTAAGCGTGTATGCGTACACCGTTTTCGCGTTAAGTCTCGGGTGCAAATATTAGGTGGGACTGTGTATTGTGAACGTATTAATAATTTGCATTTTGACATAGTTATACAAAATGACCGCGATCACTAAAATCCTCTCTCACACAGACTGGCCTTACAAAACCTATTACGTCAGCAGTAATTGGTTTCGAAAGTCAAAACCAGTTAGTTAGTTCTGGTCAGATCCAATAAAGCTTAAGGCGTTTCTAGCCTGTGCTGTCGTAATGTCTATCATGAGCCCATCAGATGTTCACGTGTGCGAATTAATCGCGTTCGTGTGATCAAATCATCAATCAGTGTATTTGCACCGCCCGTATTTGATCTACCTCATACCCTCCACTGCTTCCTCCCACCGTCCACACAGAGGTCTGTTCAGTGCAATCTATTCGCTGTAATTATTTACTAAAGTGCTGTAGTGTTGGGGTGATCGATTTGCGTTTGCGCTTTGTAGTTTCAGTTGTTTTAAGTCAATGTGGTCCTCGCGTGAATACGAGCAGCCTTATGAATTATTCCAATTACGCTTTGGACCTTTTTCAGAGCAGCGTCACAAAGGGTTAACGTTGAAGGATAAAAGATAATGAGTTAATAAGCTCTATTATGATTTACCTGATATATGTATGACTAACCTTTCATAGAGCGATACTTTTGTATAGTTGTTTTGTCCGTCGTACTTTGTATTGATTGTTACGTATGTTTTACGCGTGTGTATAGGCGTAAATAAAATTTGTACTAATGTTATTGCGTTATAAAAGAGGCAATATATAGGGTGTAACAGAAAGGTGTGGTCATATTTAAGGGTCACATAATATAGCCCATGTACAATGGAAAACCGCGAGAATTAAATTAATAAACATTATTTTTACGAAGATATTGAATTTTATTTTTTATCGACTTATAAATATCAGCATATTCTAATCGATACGTCAACAACACTACCAGCCATGCACGTGTATTGTTTCTAACAATTACGAAAGACCCCAAACTCGACACGTTTTTGTTTACTTTTGCGATCTTAATAGCCATTTACCATTATAACTGTGCGCCAGATGTGGATACTGTTACCTATTTAAATTGTTTACAATACAGTTGATCGTTCTAACATAGATCGGTGACCCCACAGATGTTGCGAAATCTTAATGGGGAGATGATGCAACGGACACAACTATGCATCAATGAACAAGGTGGGATATTTGAAAACTGGCAAATGAAACATGAAAACAAATGAATGAAATGAAAAAACATGTTTATAAAAATTAATAATAATAAAAAGTGTTGGCTAAAAACTGTGTGGTGAAGTGATATCAGTGTCGTATATCGTACCGGCTTATTCCCGTGCGCTCTAAATCATCAGACCCTCTTCTATTCTTGTTTTAAAAAACATTACTTTGCTCACGGCTAATTTCTAAACGGCGGGTAAGTTAGAAGCATTGAAAAAAAAAGAGCTATACTTTATTTTTTGTGTCACACCGGCCATTTTTTGTAACTAAGAGTAAATAAACGTTAGTTGAAAGGATGAAAACTCGTTTTGTATCGATATTTAAATGACAAATAAATAAAATGATTGAAATTGTCATGAAATTTAAAATTCGATATTTTGATATGAGGTTAGCGCACATAGGTTATTTATCAGATATATACATAGCGACCCTAAAATATTACCACACCTTTCTGTTACACCCTGTATAGTAAGTTAGTATTCGTCTGCCAGAATGTTTTGATGTGTATGTATAACTAAAGTTATATTTAATTTGTCTATGTCATGTAATTGGGTAATAAAGAGACATTTCAGAAAAAATATGGCCAGAACAGCAAACTTGTTTTACCCAGCAATCCTTTTTACCTTTACGGGCATTCCATCAAAACATTTGTAGTGTGTTTTTGTGACTTTTTAACCGACTTCATTTGTAATTATTCACTTGTTTTTCAAACGTCGCATTCATAATATATGACTTAACAAATCGTGTATACCTGAGGCTTTACAAACATTATAATTAGTAAGACGAAAAATGCTTTTATCCAGAAGGTTTTCCATATAAAGATTTAAACACAAAAGTTACTATGCTGTGTTTTGAGGCAAGTTGATACCGGCTGCCTGTAACTTGAGGATGCTAACTTTATTTTTAATTTTTTTACCTTGGGCCTATGCTTCAACGCATACCTCTGAGACGGAGAGGGCTCACCGGGGAAAGATGGTGAGTGACATCCCGGTAATACCGACTAAACCTACCACGGTGTTCCTCGACATAACCGCAATCGGTGGGGCCACGCGAATCGCTTTTACATGCAATCGCGACCCCGCCGAGGTTTCAGCCCGCCGTATGAAACGGCAGGCCACTTCACAAATAGACTAACACCCTATACTATACTATGACTATATCCCTGCTGTCCCCCTGAGGAACGGACGGACACACGATACAGAGGCGTGCGTGGGAACACGCACGCTGCCTCTCGGACCTGGTGCTGATCGGGTGGCGGGCAGGCCCACGAAGCCACCACCCCCGTTAAACCTCAGGTCAAACCACCAGGTCAAACCTCAGGGTGGCTGCAGGTAGTCTCGCGCCCTCCGGCGACCGGCTCTGCGGTTGGGCGGTTGGGGAGAGGGTTTAAGCATAAATTATGTGCGTATTGATTGACAATTATCGCCTGCTCCGTGCCTCGGAGAGCACGTTAAGCCGCCGATCCCGGCTGCCATGAACATCTATGGCAGTCGTTATTGGGAAGTCAGTGCCCTTTAATATCCTGACACTGGTCTAGCCTTAGGGTATCGTTAGTCTTCGGGTTGCGGAGGTCAAATGGCTGCCGCTCCGTATAAAAACTGATATCCAGCCAAATCCGGTTAGACTAGAAAAGCGGACCCCGAGTGACTTGGGAGTAATAAAGGCTAGGGAAAAGAAGTAAATTACCTGAAGGTCAAAGGGTTCGATTCCCATGCGAGACAAAAAATATGATACCATAGTTGTTCCAAGTGTGGGTGTTGTTTATGTCAGTTGTTTGTAAAGTCTATTGCGACACATATGTATATTAGTTTGTATAATAATCGGATAACAAAAAATTATGATGTATTTTAGTTTTAGGACGCATAAATGCTTCATGTTATAATCTCTTAGCGTACTGTCCTATTATTAATATTGATATTGAAGTAGCATAAAGCCTTTGCTGAAGCAAATTTACACAGTAATCGTACTTACGTAGAATCATTTCATGCTATTTTTAGTAAATATCGGTATTCAAGTATAAAACTTTCTTCCCTTTAAGGTTTAGTACGGTGACCTGCACGCAGTATCCGATATCCATGATGGAGGTAAGTATCTGCGTCTGACAGCGGGGAAGAGGTTGATAAAAGCTAAGTAAATAAAAAAATCTTTGAACCAATCCTTTATTTCGAATCAGAAAAAAAGAAATCGGTTCTTGTGTGGCGTTTATATTTATGTATTTGAATTTTAAAGAATAGTTGGTTGTACTAAGTATACATAGGTTAAGCATATTATGTCTGAAGCATATTTTTCTGTTTTCTATTTTGCCAAAAGGTACTTCAAATTCGTGTTGATGATAAATGTTTCCAAGGATAAAAAATCTCATTTGGTTAATTTGGCTAGTGCCACAAAGATCTTTGAACAGTAGCCAACAATTATTTATTGTAAGTCTTAAAAAACATGCATTAATAAACTTAAGGTTGTTTCATCGATCGTGATAATGATCGCGATTTTTAATGATCTTTATTGTCAAGTCAACGTCAATTTTCTTGTAGAATTTTACATAGCCTAACACCTATTATCGTGAAGGGGCTTGCAGAGGTATATCGAAACCAAGACTTAAGGACTCCGTTTCAATGCATAGAAGTCGCATTGAATACATTTCGCCACCAAGGCACAGATTTTATTATCAACATAGATATTTACTGACGGTATGTTCATAAGGTCTTTGAGAATTTAATGTGGTAAAGTGTATTTCTTATCTTATTGTTAGTTATGTCTCCGCTCCGCTCATCTCTGCATAGCTGTAGAGATGATGTATGTAATTATATTCAGCCACGAGGCATTCCTAAGTAAAATATTTGCGTACATCTACAATCTACACATTTTGTTACCCTAACTACGCATGCTCGTGTTACAATCCTCGAATAAATAATTTGCCTCCTCCACTCCCATGAGAACGCAGGGTTGTAATTAAACGTAGCAAAATAATTGTTAGATTAATTTTCTTCAGTACATACAAAATACAAGAAAATTGTAAACAGCTACCTAAGCCCGCTTTCTGTCGCGTGGTATGTAAATATAGTCTCTCTAGCTCCGAGGGACTTGCAAATCCTAATGAAGTAAACAAAATATATTATTTAAGTTTAATATTTGTTGTGGGAACATAGGGATTAAGTCGTTTGTACAGTATTTCTTCTTTATAGGCTTTGTAACTAAATAAGTCTTAGAGATTTTCAATCAGAATACTGCTGGCTGTGAACGCAATAGAGCACTTATAAGTCAACAGCCAGCGAATCCATAATAGCGCGAGGAACGCTTCACTACGGTGGGCAAGGCGTGTAAACTATACCACGCGTGGTTTGAGTTTGTTCGTGACACCGGTAGAATGGGTTTTAGAAAACAACGTTTTGATTAGTCGAAATTGGATTCGCTGGCTGCTGACCTATAAATGGTCTGACAAGTCGTCATATTTTTGGTCTAATGAATCCCTAAATCAATTAAAACAGGCATTGTTATGGCAAGAAACCCTTATTAGTAACATGAAGTCTGTAGCCATGTTGACGCCGTCCCACATAACGTAGGAAATTAAATCATTCCTATCGAAATTAAAGTGTTATATGTGTCTACTTTTTCGGGTACGTTGGTATTAGACTATATTTCAATAAAATCAGCCAATTTTAAACATCTAACGTTTTTACATTAACGTATACGTTAAAGTAAATTTGATTTTGATCATTCCAAACTCACCTCATTTGCCCAGATACGTCACACAAGTCTTGACGAGGGCTTCAAGTCCGTTGGGTATAAAACACTCTGTAGTTTATCGTAAAAGCGTCAACCCTGTTGTCCGAGTCATTAGCTCACCTTTTATATGTAAATGTTTAAACAGTTTCATTGAAGACACATTAAAACATCACCTCTGATATGATATTCACCATCCTCTGGGATTTGGGCACGCCAAGCTCGGAGTAACGAAGATAATATAATGTAAGTGAATATTGAATCCCCTGGAGCGCAAACTTGTGGAAAGTAAGGCGTGTTATTATTAGAAGTCTCGGTGGGTTAGCTAAGTAGATAATATGGAGATCGATCTAGGCTCTATTTGATTAACCTAGATACTGTTATGAAGTGATCTGGTGATATAGCTGCAGAATAAGGTTATGGATCATGTATTAGTTTGTTAATATTTAATAATTTCATGTTAAGGTTAATGTTTTCATGTTGATAGTCGTCTACTACAAGATATCATACAATCACGATTCATAAGAGCTCTAGCTGTCCATTAAAATATTAGGGCAAAGTTGCAGGCAGGCATTCAATAAAGTCAGGTGTACATATTACGCCCTCTGTCGTGCCGGGGCGTCACCCATGTGTCGTCGCCCGCATTCCTTGCCTGCGTTGGGCACTGCTGGATGGGTCACTGATGTAGTCTCAATTCCAGCGACCCACCCATCACTTAAGGCAGCGAATTGGCACACCGTGGTGGGTTTAGTCGGTAGTACCCGGGACATTCCATCTTCTTCCGGGTGAGCCCGACATAAACTGTCCGCTCCCCTTTTCCGCGGAGAGGTATGCGTAAAAGCACTACCCACGTATAAAAAAAAATAGCTGATTAAATAAAATCTATTAAATCTTTTTATTTATATTACTTTAATTAACCCCGCCGCTTGGTTGCTTTTCAGCAGCCACGTTCATGGGGAGAATAAAATGGTGATCGACGTTCCAAGCACTGTCGGAATGGTTTCCACCAGCTTGGGTTTATTTTGATTACACCCATAGTAAAATTAAATATGTAGTTAATATTATAATTTAACAACAATATATTTAATAGATAATCCTCCATTAAAACCATCTAAAATAGTTAAGCTTCGGTGTGTTACATTCGCGTAAAAATAAGATATTATTTGGTTCACATCTTCTGTGACAAAGTTTGTAACATGAAGCCGTACCCAATGTGCATATTCTAAAGGATTCATTCAACATTATTTTGTAGTACTACAAATATTTTGTCCTATCTGTATGTTTTTACACTACTGGCATGTGAGGACTGTAATTATTTCTGTCCTAGCTCGAGATCACAATTCGATGAACAATCCACCCGCAGTGGGTCTTTATCGATGAAATTTCTACAGAACGAAAGTCACGTACAGTGAAAATGCTATGAACACTAAAGAACGTGGCGCGACAGTAACCGCGGCTGGAAACGCGTAGCTCGTAACAACGCTACGCATATTCGGAGACACGAGGTGACACAAAGTGCCTATGCCATCTCGCCGACGTGTGTGTTTCATTGTCACTGTGCGTATAAGTAGTCAAGCTGTTCGCATGCAATTGTATCTTACTTTGTTTTTTTAATAGCTCCCGCTAATCTAGGGTCTTCAATTATTCAAGTATACTACGGATATCCAGACGTAATTTTCTGTCTTATGTGAGGATCTAACCCACGGCACTTAATGCAATACCAGTGCCTTAAAACTCATTTATACTCTTACACTAGCTACGCAGTTTAAATGTAAATACAGTCTGGTTGTTTCACAAACTAAAAAATATGAATGTATTGTCATTGTATAGGTACATACACAACGTCAGTGCACGAGGAAACCGCAAACATAAACATATGTATATCACAAAGGATATACATACTGACATTTACAAAGTGACAAAATTTATTATTCCTAACTCAAAATTAAAATATCTCGAAATGAATTTCCCATTTAGCCCACATGACACTTGTCATCAAGCGTGTGTTTGTTGTAACAAAGAACGCGGTATGTGGTTTTAATATATTATCTGTTGAGAACAGCATCTGGTGGCGGCGGTGCGGCGGCGTGCCCTCTGGCGATAAAAGCCACCGGTCATCGTTTACTTGACGTTTTATTTCACAACAGTCACCGAAAAGTTAAATTAGTAAGCCTTTGTACGCAGCGGGAATAGTCCTAACTTCCTAACTAAAGTAAATAACGAAGCGTAGGCGTGTACGACTAAATGTACCATTTTTTATTTTTTTAAATGAGCAACTGCAAGTTTACAGCCTGCGGTGTGAGTAGCTCACGTATTATCTACATATTAAAATTGAAACGATGAATCCCCGAATCATCATTATGTTGAAGAACCACAATTACATGTTATTTAAGTTTTTAAAGTAATAGTAAAAGAATGGAGATTACCAAAAGACACGTTGTTTACCTTTCACACAGCAGTCTTAAAATTCTTAAAACATAATGCGTTACTTACTTATTTTAGATTCCAAGCACCTTTGATTTCTAGTATTACAGTATTAGTACCTTCTACTAAAACGGCATAGTAGAAGGTACTAATATATTCATTCAAAAGTAAGAGATAGATTATGAACACCGAGGGTGTGCGTTTCAATAAAAGGCGTTGTATTAGCTGGCCACTTCTTTCTGCCCACATCATACCATTTACTTATAGAGCGTATGTATCACACCACCAAGAACAGGCGAACAGAATCAACACAGAAACAAATACAGAAGGTGTTTTGTTGTCAGCAGTCCTCCTGAATGATGCCCCTTGAAGAATAATGCTAGGTTAGATCGATATAATTCAAAAGGCTTGCTACTTATTATGCAGGAGCTAAAACCATAACGGTCACAATGTAGGTATTATACACCTCTTCAAAGATATATAATAATATATTAATTATTATATATACCTAATCCAAACTTGAAAAAGATTTTAGATTTTAACAAAAAAGAAAACCGTCTTCAATAAAGAGTATTCTAAAAAAATACGGTGATGCAATGCAACTCCAAAAATAACAATAATTTAATTATTCACAAGAATACGCAATTATTTTTTAACTTTTTAGTGCATTTTTGGTTTTAGAATATTCTATTTTGAAGTCGGTTTTCTTTTTGGTAAAATTTTGTTTATACCTCGGCTTTTAGTGAATCTGAAGTTCAACAACTGATTTTATTTGTCTAAATATAGGTAGACCTACTAAACACGCTGCTCATGAGACAGCGCCGTTTAAATGAGACAAACGAGGAAAGAGAGAAACGCCTATCTCAAAATAGGAAATCTTCTTCCAGGGCCATTTGAAAAGAGACTTGTGAAGAGCGCAATAATAGGCTTTCGAAAATACGGAATTTCATGAAAAATATTTTGGACAGGAAAAATCTGGTTAGGATAATATGTTTTATTCCGGAGTTCCGGTGCCTAATGGCTTCAGCGTCATATTAAAAGTTGTATTATAGACATAATTTTGTTATTAGCTTTTTGTGTATATCTTGTGGAGTTTAACAGTTGCACGTAACTCGGTACTATTAAATGCTATCAAAAACCAATTTGGAATTGTGTAGGTAAACAATACATACACATATACGTATGTGATTGTAGCAATCACGGCAGATTTGTTGTCATTTATTAAAGAATTTCGTTGTATAAAACCGAAAATCCTTATCAGAACATCACCAAATCAGAATGGGGCTACCTCGAAAAACTACGAGGGGCTTCGAAACCATTTTACACAGTTGTTAATTTTGTTGTTGCCAAAAATGAGAACATCATCAATGTAGCCGAAGTCAACCAAATACGTATTATTAAGGATAACTCGAAAACGAATGGTCAGATCTTACTCAAAATTAAATGGGACAATGGAAGCACCAGCTTTCAATTAAAAAAAACAAAAAGTTATGAGGTAACAAATATTTAAAAAAAATATATATATATATTGTCGAATTGAGAACCTCTTCCTTTTTTGAAGTCGGTTAAAAATATTGATACACCTTTATGCCTTAACTACTCAACCGATCATCGTGTAATTTTGCATACACGTTGTCAGGAGTACAGAAAAGGATATAGGGTACCTTTCATCCAGGAAGAAGTACTGTTTACGGGAATCTAATATTGACTTAACCTACATTTAGGGGAAAAGGGCCTAAAGCGGGCACCCATTTCAAAATCGGCGCTTATAAACTCAACGCAGTCTTGCGTCCCATTGACCTTACCCTCTGTACCACCTCAGTCCGCGGTAGTCGTGTTTCATTTCTCCGATAAACAGTACGGCCCGTGTGAGAAAATCAAGAGTTTTATGCAAAAAATCGAAGGCATGTAGAACGTGTTTTGTTTAATAGTGAGTAAACTATATTGTTATCAGAATGTGCTTAATGTATAGTGCTTATCTTATATTAATTTAGCCATATTTGCATGCAAATATTGAAATAAATTTTAGGTTAGGTTTAATGAGAACGTAAAGGCAAAGTGAGCAGGGCAAAGCGAGCATGCCCACTATGCCTAGTGTTGCATAGAATAGAATTTAGCTATTAACTGGTCTTATAACTATTGTATTTAAATAGTAATAAATGATATTGTTTTATTAAAAAACACTATTTTTTTTAGATGGTGAATAAATAAAAGATAATTAGAACAAGGTTCTTGGAATGAAGATACTAAGAAAAAAGCGATACAGGAGGTGACAGAATTAAAAAAAGCTATAAAATCTACGGCCACAAAATATGGCATACCACCGACCAATTTGCAGCGACATCTCAAAACTGGCTCTTACAAAGAATATGGAAGATTTACCACAGTTTTCAGCAAATAACAAGAACTGGAACTATTAAACTATATGAAATGGACAGTGTGTTTTACGGTTTATCTAAAGAGGAATTTCTCCAGCTTGTTTTTAAATATCCTGAAAAAGACCGCATCCGTTATCCATTCAAAGATGACTGACTAATGATAAGATTGTTTTTAAATAATGTTGTATTTTTTAAATGTTTAATACTTACTGCAAAAATGTTCAGTAATTTTTTGAGTGTCCAATAAAGATACTTATAATTATCATAAATGTGTTTTCATCAAAATGTTTTATAATATTTGACATTTATTTTCTTAACTATAACAACAAATAATGCATGCTCGCTTTATCCAATGCGTGCTCATTTTGCCCTTATGCCCATGCCTACTTAAGGCCACCACCCCCAGCAAAGCGAGCATTCGAAATGGTTTCCAATTTGGGCTCCAGTTTCATATTTTTACAAAATATGTAAAATTTAAACATTGACTATTAAACTTCTATAAATTTAGCATCTAATAGCAATAAAAATTTTCCTTCCTTTCGTATTAATACACATTTTTCTCTCACTTAACCTTACGGTGCCCGCTTTGGGCCCCTACGCGAGCAAAGGCGCGGGCAAAATCTAATAGTAATATAATATTTATGGTTATTGGAATAATTGTTTCCCACTTGCATTACGATTTTACTGATTAAAACAATCAGTGCTAACGCTTAAGTAAATAGCAGTATATATAATCTAAAACATACATATAGAAGCAAAACTGCGAGCGCGTTCTAGTGATTGTATAATGTAAATGTGACGGATGCGCGTTTGGAAGTTTATAATGTTGTTAGTTGCCGTGTTGCGGCGTGAGGCAAATACAAATAAATGATTGCTTCATGTCTGGCTGTTTATTCGAGGGGGTACACAGCGATTTGCATAGGGTCCTAGTTACAATCATTATGGGTTTATTGTACGTGATCGAGGACTGGGATGGAGACATTTTCTTATTCAATACTATATACATGTAGACGACCTCTGTTTGTGGCGTATTAGTTTCTGATATATATTGTAATGAAGTCTCATCTTTCATTCTAAAAATATAAAATGTAAAATAAAATAATATATATAAAATAAAATAAAAAATTTATAGATTTTTAAGAGCTGCCATACCTAAAACGTATAATTTTAAATTTCGGTCCGATGTAACTGCTATTCGTATCACATTCGTTCCAAAATGTTTCTAGAATTTCAGCGCGTAACATTTTAAACGTCCTTAACTCCACTACGAAGTGGTTCGAACAATTGAGTAATACAGTAGCATTACTCAATTGTATCTTTCTTTTGTTTTAAAGAGAACAACTTCCACATTAGAAATTATTCCTCTTTTACAGGAGATTTTATAAACAAACGAAGGACACAAAGTGCACCCAGACTCTGACCAAACATTTGTGGACCACACAAATTTTGGTCCCGTGTGGGATTCGAACCTAAAGCCGTGAGGTAATAGCAGTGGCACTGGTGAGACGACCGCTTAGATCACTAAGGGCACAACTTGATGGTTGGTATAATCTTAATATACCGCATACAATATGGCCCGTAGTTTCAGACGGACATTTTCATGGTAGACCTATTCATCTAAAACAGGTAACGTACGGCAATTGGAGTATCCCGGGTAACAAAGAGCTTGTTAAAGGTTAGCTCGCTTACTGTCTTAACAGAATTGATGACCTGAATAAGCATCTGCAGTCTTAACTTAGAGTAGCTGAAGACATAGCTACTACCGTTATTAAAATAATAGAACACACATGTAACGAGTGATGACAAATTTCCCAAACTCATATTTACTTATATCAATCAACTGATCCAATATAAAAATATCCAAATTCATAATAATGAACAGAAGTAACCACAATCTGTACCGAAATAAAATAAATATATTTATAGGCAATACCTACCCGTGTGTATTGTAAGTATACTCACACATACGTAACTTCACGCACACATACTAACATATCGCCACAGTATCACGTGGACACACGACAGTGAAGCAATCAGACCGAGCGCGAATCTTTTTATGGTCAGTTACGCAATGATCCGCTCCATTGCGCGCGATGTATTGCCATTTATCTGACTCTAGTCTACCGTGCACGGCATTGTAATATATAGAATACCGGCATATTTTTTTCGATATTTGTGAATTGGTTAAATGTGGTGATGGCAGGTAAAGTTGATATTTAAGGCAGTCGTTATTAATTATAATAATAAATTGTGTGTCGCAAGAAAATTTACAAACAATCAATTAACGGACACAACGCACACCCAGACTCGGAACAACAAATCGTAAATCATACAAGTTTTTTGTATCGTGTGGGGATCGAACCCACTATTATCGATACTCGGCGCAGAGGCAGTAGCAAGACGACTACGCTACGAAAATCTTCTTATTTGAAAGTCAATGAAAGTTTCATTCATAATAAGCTGATTGAATGATTAATAAGTGCATTCATACCGTGAGTAAATCCAAGGATTTACTGACGGTATGAATGCGCTTATTAATCAGTCCAAGGCCTAAAACCACATAAAACTAATGTCGCTAATATTACAACAAGCCAAACGATAAAACAAAGAAGAGCCAGGTAACAAAAGCGTTGGTTGCAATTCACATCTATATTTTTCATGTTCCCTATCTCACACAAAACAAGTCCACCACAGAAAACCTATGAAAAAAATCTAAAACATATTTTTCATCTGCCTGCAGTGTCGTGTGTCATCTCCGCGTAAAACCTGTAATTGTAAGCCTCCTCGCTTCTCTCCACTGCTGGCGACCGATAATAGCACCGCGAGCCTTTGTGCGAATGCTTTTGGCGTTTTTCCTTTTTTCATTCACCACAGTGTCAACGATGTTTTGTTGAAAGCCATTTTAGCGCAGAGCCGTGTGTTTCGGGTGTAGATTAAATATACATTTGGCTAAACAAATGACACGTCTGCCTATTTTGACCCATGGTTAAATTTAGGGTTACGTTTACGATCGATCACAAGATTTCGCATTTGATTCTCGTATCGCTAAGTGTTATTAAACTATTTGTTAAAATATCCTCAGTAGTATTCAGCCTGGTGATATTTGAGCTACGGGGAACCTAAAACATTGCAGTAGTCAATTTAAAAACCCGAAGAATGTTCTAATAGCACAGAAATAACAAACGAATAAAATTTTGCATTTAAAATATCTTTTAAGCTTCATATATTTTTAAGTGTCGTCGTTCATTTTTAAAACAAATAACTTCTGTAACTCATAGCCCATTTTAATAAAGAAACAGTCAAAGTAATTTAATTTACATAACAAAGACGAAATGAGTAAAACTTTGCAATTTGAAGAATTATGTTTGCGTTTACGGCATCTCATAATTGTCAAATTTAATATTGAATTTTGTTGCCCACTTCTTTCTAATTGACAATCTTTTTTTATTTCGGCTTAGCATAAGAGTCCTAAGTCATGATCAGTGCGAACATAATGACGTTTGCCAAGTCGCTCTACTTGACATTTTAATGACGCCATCTTAAAAATATAAACAGGTGTAGATTCACACAGAATGAGATGTAACCTAACCTATAAGAATTTCATAAATTTGTAGTGGTATAACATATACCTCTAATGACAGTGTCGTGTTATAATACCATCGAGCTCATCTCATTATGACACTGGAAGTAAGGTAGGTTGCTGCCAAAAGTAACAATATAACCATTCGATTTTGATCTCAATAACTAAGACTTGATGAAAACTAAATTATTACACAGGATACTACATATTTTATGATGATAATTGAAACATACATTGCATATGTATTTATAGTTTTTTTAAAATTATAGTCGAACTAAAACGATATCCATAAAAGCAGATAGACAATTCAACATCCACTACAATAAAGACAACCAGTCACCACAAGACTTACGCGTTCCCGAGCATGACACGTACATTACAAGTACCCATCTATCCAACGTAAAAAAGTCTCTAATTCACCTCAATCCCGTTGATAGTTCGCTGACTACAGGCGTCTTTAACTCCATATTTTCCAACCTACATAAATCATTCACGTGTTCAGTCACTGGCCGATCCTTGGAAATAATAAAAAAGCCCGTGAGCGGTGTAACCCTCAGCGTCGGCGCGTGACGAGGGTCCACAAGACCCAGTGTTTTACACCTCTGCCTACTTGAATTTGTAACTAGTTTCACTACTTAACTGAAGACCGATGGCATCACTTACTTAATTGGCAATTCTTGTTAGGACTTTAGTTCTTAAAGTGTACATTTTGCTAGGTATACTTGGATGTCACGTAATAGTTGGTGGGCTTGGCCCGTCTAGCGACCACAGTTTTAGATTCCGGGCAGCTACACAAACGTGCCTGACTGGAAAAACAAATGCTTTGAGAATCTATCACGTTGACTATCGGTAATTGTGTAAGTGTATTTACTCCTGTAAACCAACGAAACAGGCGTAGCAGTTATTGTCTTATAATAATTATTATGAATTGTTATTGGTATGTAGTATATTTAAATATATTAAAATGGTATTATTATGATGTTGCCGTAGTTTTATAGAACTTATTAGTCCTGTAGGATTGTTCTACAAGCTTCATTAAGTATGCCATAATATATGTAAGTACCACTCAAGTTAATAAATAATTAAATTGGAAATTGTTCTGAATTTGGATACCGCTTACCCTATGTTTACTTTTATCGCAAATATTTGTGTGTACAGATAATTTTGTGTTCATCCGGCGTGTTTGTGTTTGGAATATGTGTGTAAAGGCTTTTACGATACGGGTAATTTTTCAAAGATAACAAGATATGCACTGACGGACTCATAAAGTGCATCAATGTTCAAGACGCCTTTTAAATAAACATTTTAACTAGATATTCAAACTTTTTATACAAATTTAAATTGAAACCTGTAGTTTGGTTCGTTAACTTCATAACAGCGTAGTATCATATACTAAAGTGTACGTTTGTATACTGGAAAGGACCATTCAATTTTTTTTTAACAATAACGATAAATGTAACAAAACTTGGTTTTGGTTGGTTTATTGAAAAATTGGTTTATATTATTTAAAAAAAAGTTGAAGCACAGGTTTTTTTATTTTAATAAGGTGTATTGCCTCCACGTGCCCTTATTACAGATTCTAATCGGTTCCGCATAGATCTGATTAGGGTTATTAAACGGTCTTGCGGAATATTGTTCCATTCTTGTGAAATCGCTGTTCTTAGTGCTGCCACTGTTGTAAGCACAGGATTTCTTGCATATACAGCTTTTTTAAACTGTCCCATACATGCTTAATGGGATTAAGAACCGGGCTGCGTGCTGGCCAATTCATGCTACGTATCCCAACCTCTTCGCAATATTGTTGATCTTGTGCAACGGCGTGGGGTGGGCATTATCTTGCATTAAAATAAAATTTTAGCCTATTAATCCCATGTAAGGTACCACGTGAGCTTCTAAAACATCTGTTGTATAGCGATGTGCCGTCAAATCACCTCTTCTATCGTTTTGACGAACCATGTCTATGAACACAAGTTCCGTTCGGCCGATCATCGAAATGGCGCCCCACACCATACACGAACCGCCTCCAAAAGGTACACGCTCCTAATGTAAGTTTGAGCATATCTCTCCTCACGTTGACGATAGACTCTTCTGCGATCGTCTGCACCATTTAAACATGTCCTACACTCATCGGTGAACAATATGGAGGCCCATTGCTCTTCAGTCCAATTAAGATGTTCACGCGCAAATCTTAAACGAGTTTTTTTTCTGTTGCCGCTTCCTTAAGCCTACTTGTTATTGTTCGTGCACTCACGTTTACTCCACGCACTTCATTCAGCTCCGTTTTGATGTTTACTGACGTGAGGAATCGATTTCGTAGGGAAGTTGAAACAATAAATCGATCGTCACGACAGGTGGTTGCTCGAGTTCAGCCAATACCGGGACTTCTTTTGTAAGAACCTGTCTCTACAAACCTTCGGTATACATTGAAATTAAACTACTATATACGGATTTTATCGCGTTCTTTATTTATCACTGTATTACAAAATTTTGAAAATATTACACTACTACTACTATTGATTTTATTTTACTAATTTATAAGCTAATAAAATTATTTAAACTATTAAATCTATTTATTTTTGGTTTACACTTTCCCCGACGTTTCGGTTGCTTTTCAGCAGCCATGGTCACGGGGAGACTAAGATGGTAGTTGTCTCAATGTTCCAGTGTAGTTATTTCAAAGTACCCGAACATAATTTAATCATGGGTGTTTCTATTTACGCAGAATGAGCTCAAAGTATCATGAAGTCTAGCTGTGGTTTGTTTCTTCTTGGGTTTGACTATTTGAAGTACTGGATCCCAAGCTGGTGGTACATTCCAACCATCTTCTCTATTGAAATTGGGATGTTTTTTGATTTCAATAGCCTCGCAAAGCATCCTTGGTAGGAATCGGTGTTCTTTAGCGAGAATCTGTGGTTTGTCAAATCTCAGGTAGTGGTTGTACATGTTCACACACAGCAGACTTTAACGAGCGTTTGTGTTTTACGTCAGCTATGTGTTCTTTTATGCGGGTGCCTATGCTTCTCTTGGTTTGACCAATGTATGAGAGTCCGCAGTCACAATCTATTTTATAGACCCCTGCATCTTGTAAAGGTAATTGGCACTTGACGGATGGTAAAAATTGACTTATCTTCGTTGGCGGCTTGAAGTATGTGTTGATTGAAGCTCGCTTCAAGATGTAGCCAATCTTGTCAGTGACACCCCTTACATAAGGCAGTATAGCAGGCTGGCGCTCGACTGTGGCTGACTTTTCTCGGGATCTGTGACAGCGGCGCGGCTGTTGGAGCTTGTTGTCTTGCAGTACTTGCTTGACATGTTGAAGCTCGGCGTCCAGGTGTTTCTTGTCACAGATCCCGTGGGCTCTCTGAAACAAAGACATTCCCACGGTAGCTAACTGTTTAGGATGGTGGTGAGATTCACCGTTCAAGTACCTATTTGTATGGGTCTTTTTCCTATATACAGTGTGGCTCAAAGTATGATCAGGATTCCTGATGACAAGTACATCTAAGAATGCTAATGAATTATTTGCCTCTAATTCCATAGTAAATTGGATGTTGTTATTAATAGAATTAAGATGTTCTAGGAATACAATAACACTATCTGTTGGTAATATTGTAAAAGTATCATCTACAAACCTCTTATAAATCCTGGGTGTGATGGGGTCTGTAAAGCTCGAGCCTCGAAGTCCTCCATATATATGTCGGCAACAACAGGCGATACTGGGGAGCTGGGTAGAATTTATTGTCCCACAACAGATAGCCAGTTGTTAAGCAATGTTTAAGTAGTTCTGCATATTCCTCAGGCATATTGTACTCTATTAGCTTCCTTTTAGTTATTTCAATACAGTCATGTACAGGTATGCATGTAAATAATGACTGTACATCAAAACTAACCATCGTTTCATTGTTAGTGAGGCATAGGTGTTTAATCTCACTCACAAAATGGTATGAATCCTTTACATGTGCTCTCGAGTTGCCTCTGAGTGGTGAGAGTATCTTCGCTACTTGCTGAGCCAGTCTGTAAGTTGGTGTGTCGATCTGACTCACAATAGGACGTAGGGAAGCGTTTTCCTTGTGTATTTTTGGTAACCCATACAGCTTTGGAGGTTTTACGCAAGCTGGTATTAATTGTTTAACGTCTAGATCTAGTCTTTCGGAGTATTTACGTTCGGTATACTCTAGAAACCGTAGACTGGTTTAAATTTAAATTTCTAGCAATCGTTCGTTGATCCAAGCCTTCCCACACCAATGCCACAATTTAAGCGGCTTGTTCGGACGAAGTATTCATATTTATCGTTACGAAACTTTTGTTGAGTTTAAAAGTCTAATAATCAAAACTATCGGTAACAATAATCTAAATCGCAAATAAAAAAAAACAAGAAGAATTAATTTTAAACTTTAATAACACACGAATTTGAGACTATGCATAAATTTTATTTGCCCGGCTATAATTTTATCTTTTACTGCAGTTCTATTTTTAAATTTTTTTTTTTAATAATGGACTGTCTCGAGATTTTCATTCAGTTTAATCTAAAAACAACCTTTTATAAAAATCGATCAAAAGAATTACCATTTTTTTTTTTTACGTGCGGGAATGCAATGACGCATATTCCTCCGCGGGGGCGGGCGGAGGGATTATGTCGGACTCGCCGGGGTAAAAGAAAGATGGAAATAATAGTAAAGTACCTCCCGGAATACCGACTAAACCTACCACGGTGTTCCTCGACAAAACCACTATCGACGGGGCCGCGCGATTCGCTTTCGCATGCGGTCGCGACCCCGCCGAGGTTACGGCCCGCCGTATGAAACGGCAGGCCACTACACAAGAGACCTACCCAAAGGGCTCACTTCATGAAAATTCCCTACTGTCTGCCCCATAGGGGGGAGACGGACTCGAAACAAAGGCGCGCGTGGGAACACGCACGCCGCCTCTCGGACCTGGTGCTGAACGGATGGCGGGCAGGCCCACGAAGCCCGCCACCCCCAGGTCAAACCTCAGGGTGGCTGGAGGTCGTCTCGCGCCCTCCGGCGCCCGGCTCTGCGGTTGGGGAGAGGGTTTAAACGCTCCCTCTCCCGCTCCGCCGCCTCCTTGATGGAAATTACTTCCTCACAAAAGGAGGCGACGGCGTTCCACGACCTCTCACTCCGGACCATCGACTGAACTACGGCCGGGAGCGAGAGGGCAACCGATCCGACTGCCGCGATCAATTCACGGCGCTGCGATGCCCAGGCGGGGCAAACCGCCAAAGTGTGCAGCGCCGTGTCCTCTACAACGTCGCGGCAGTCGCCGCAGTGGTGACAACCGGGCGTCTCTTGCCGGCGTATACGACACAGGAACCGGCCAAAACAACCGTGACCAGTCAGAACCTGTGTCAGCCGGAAGGTGAGGGCGCCATACCGCCTCTCCAGCCACTCCTCAAAAACGGGACTTACCGCCACGATCGTGGCGTGCCCGGCACTAGGGTGCACAAGTCGCTCCTTCCAATTAGCCACTAGGACCTGGCGGAGCTCGGACCTTGCCGCCTTGATTGCGGCAAAACCTGGTCCCTCGCCCCGAGCTAGCGCCTCCTGGCGCCAACGATAGAGCGACGCCAGGAGCGCCGCTTCCAGGTCCCATGGCATCGATCCGGCGAGGAGGCTCGCAGCCTCGAACGAGATCGTGCGGTAACCTCTAATCAACCTGACGGCCATGGCGCGCTGTGGAGCACGAAGCGCCGTGATGTTACGGGCCGTCAGGTTGTTTGCCCACACTGGGGCCCCATATAGGGCCATGGACCGCACGACCCCCTCGTAGAGCCTCCGGCAGGAGGTGCTTGGCCCCCCAAGATTAGGCAGCAGGCGCGAGAGCGCGCCTGCAGCGCCCCGAAGAATGGGGGCCAAACGACGGAAATGGGCTGTAAAGTCCCATCGGCTGTCGAGCAAGAGACCTAAATACCTTAGGGTTGACTCGACGCCGATGCGAACCCCTCCTACCATGATATGGGCCCCTGGAGGTGGCCGCTTCCGAGGGCCGTGAAAACATACAGCCTCGGATTTAGACAGGGCCACCTCGAGGCCCAACCACCGGATACGACCAACGACTTGTGCGACCCCAGCGGTCGCCAGTATGGCCGCCGCCCAGTGCGACTTACCCCTCGCCGTGACAAGCGTGTCGTCGGCGTAACATATGACGCCGACGCCACGGAGGAGCGCACCTCGCAGCACCCAGTCGTAACCGATGTTCCACAGAAGTGGACCCAGAACCGATCCCTGTGGAACACCGCACGACATCTCTCGCCGACTCCAACCGTCGTGACCCGGGTAGACGACTACCCTCTCGGATAAATATGCCCCGACTATGCGACGGAGGTAGGTCGGCACACGATGGAAAACGAGTGCCTCCCTAATGCAACTCCAGGGCAAGGTATTGAAGGCATTCGCGATGTCCAAAGACACCGCGAAGACGACCTCGCCCCGGGACACTGCGTCCTCCGCCAGGCTCCTCGCTTGCAGAACTGCATCGATTGTTGAGCGCCCGCGGCGGAAACCATACTGGTTGTCCGCCAGATCCGGACCCACTGAAGAAAGACGCTGGACGAGGCGCTCCGCGATTATAAACTCGAACAGTTTAGCCACCTCGTCCAGCAACACAATGGGCCGGTAGGCGGACGGACTGTCCGCCGGGCGCCCTTCCTTCCTGATCAGGACCAGTTTCCCCACCTTCCACTGACGTGGAAACTGGCCCTGCTGCAAACACTCGCTGAGGAGCCCCCTGAGTCGGGACGCGAGCTCCTCGAGGACCAGGGCCAATGCACGACCTGGAATGCCGTCGGGCCCTGGGGAGGTGTTTTTCGAGCGTAGTCTCGACACCGCCGCTCGCAACTCTACCTGGGTCACTTCGGGAACCACGTCGTCGTCAAAGTCCGCGCTGGACGCCATGGAAGGCGGAACCATCGACGGAGGAGTGTGCTCCGCCCGTGAGGGAAACAGAGCGGCCACCACCTCCTCCACCAGCTGTGGCCGGAGACTCTGGGACAAGGGGGGCGCCCAGGGGCGAAGCTTGCCCCTCACCATAAGGTATGGACGCCCCCAGGGATTAAGGTCCAGAGTCCCCAGCAGCTCTTGGCGGGCCAGATCCTTGGCCCGCTTGATGGCTACTTTTAGCGTACTTTTGGCCGCTCTGTAGGCCTCGTACAGTTCCACCTCCCTGGCGTCGAAATCGGGAGGGCGGCGACGCCTCCTGCGGAGCCGGATGTACTGGCGTCTGGTCGCCACGCAAGCGTGGCGCAGGTGGGCAATATGTTCCGACCACCAGTACATCCGGCGCCTGGCTGGAATATTTGCAGGCACTCTAGGCATCGCCGCATCGCAAACTTGCGTTATGGCCTCCCGGAACCACTCGGCCTCCATCTCAACATTGTCAGGCCTGGCCGGTGCTGGCACCCAGGCCTGAACGATGGAGGCTTCCAGGAGGACCTCCCGATTTAGCTTCTTCAAAGCCCAACGCGGACCGCCCCCAATCGGGGCCCTTGGGGCTGGGGGGTCGGAGGTCTGGGCGGAGACGTCGAACCGAATATAGCGGTGGTCCGACAGCGTCTCCACCTCCTCGACGAGGCGCCAGCCTTGGACACGGCGTGCTAGTGCAGGGCTGGCAAAAGAGACATCAATTACTGACCCGCCCCGCTGACGCACGCACGTGTGCACTGACCCACGATTGAGGACTAGCAAGCCGTTTTCAACGGCCCACTCCTCGAGCAATTCACCCCTCGCGTCCGTGGTCGCGGAACCCCAAGCCGAGGATTTGGCATTGAGGTCCCCGACGACGAGCACGGGCCGAGGGTGGCTTCGAGCGACGACGACGGTCAGTTCGAGGAGATACTCCTCGAAGTCGGCGAGAGGTCGGTTGGGTGAGAAGTAACCGCCCACCACAACCGCTTCTCCTACGAGTGCTGCGACGCAGCCCCGTCCCCGGACGATGTTCTCGAAGGACGGGGCGCCGGCGGCGGCCGGCGAAATTAACGCCACCGAGCCATCGAGGTCCCCTATCCAGTCAGCCCTGGGAGGGACAAAATAGGGCTCGGCTACAACGGCGACATGTACTGACCACTGCGCCATGCTCTGGAGGAGAAGATCCTGAGCCCTGGCGCAGTGGTTTATATTACATTGGAGGAGACGGAGGCATGGAGGCATTACGTCTCCATATTATCCTACTAACATTATTTTTAAGTGTACTTACTAACTAAATTATGGATCGTTGTGTCTGATGCAAAAATAAATAATAATAATAATAATAATTAACCTCCGTCCCCCTGACCGCGGGAGCGGCGACACTTATCGATGCCGACGTCGATCTTGGCGGTAGTTTTTTATTGGTGGCGGTGCACCCCTTGCCACCCGCCCGGTGCTCCGCTGGTTTGCCCACCGCCGCACACAAAACACAATGCGGCGTGGCCTCACACGTTGCGGCCACGTGACCGGGCTGACCGCAACGGAAACAGCGGCCGCTGCAGTCAACCCGTGAGGGGCACATGACACCCACGTGGCCGCTGGATAAGCAGCGGTAGCATCGGGCGAGCCTGGGCTCCAGCGCTTTAATTTGCGCCGAAACCCACCCCACCAAAAGACGTCGGCCATCGGCCAGTTTCTTGGCGGCGGCGACGGGACAGCTAATAATGGCCGTCCCCATTCCGGAGCGGCCCTGCTTAATTTCACCGCTCTTGACTTGATCTGCAGGGCACCCTCCGGTCTTGGCGACGGCAGCGACGACCTCATCTTTGGTGATGGAGTCATCCAGGCCCGTGATGCGCAAAACAACGCACTTTTGGGGCCTTGAGACGCGGACCTCTTCCAACTGCAGAACCTGGCGGAGACTTTCCGCCAGGCGGTCCACTTGGTCGCCGCTTGTGACTCCCGGCACTTCAATAAGGCGGGCACCGGTCTGGGTAGTCCGGCACCGCAAGCCTGCTGTTATCCCCAGTTTGCCGGGGTCAATTGCTGCCCGCGCCTTTTTAAGGAGCTCCGCATATGTTGTCCCTCGCTCGATCGCAGCCGGCTGCAGTGTTAAAACAACTGCAGTGGAGCGAGGGGCCTGGAGCTTCCTTGCCGCCTTTCTGGCCGCCTGTCTAGCCTTCTTGGCCGCCTTCTTTTTCCGTTTCGCCGCCTCTTTTTTCTGACCGACAACCTCCCAGTTGTCGGCTTTCTGTGCAATAGCAGCTGGCTTTGCATGGGAGTGGCGGGGCGCTCCTTGGCAGCTGCACGTTTAGCCTGCGACCTCTTCCTGCCCTCTCGATTGACCGGAGCTGTTGCATCGGGTGCTGGAGAAGTTGCAGGGGGCTGCGAGGACCTCACTTTAGCCGCGTACGTTGAGGGCACAGGCATCGAGGGAGAAGGAGGGGGAGGCACTCTAGCTCTATCTGCAGCCAGAGGAGGGCGCAGCAGCCGACCCTCCATGACCGAGAGCTTGGCGCGAAATTCGCCAAGCTCCTGTCGGACGAGAGCCACAAGGTCCGTATCGGCCTTGTTTGCGCCCTGGTCGTGCCGCTTTTCAAGTACCTCCTGCCTCTTCCTGAGCTCGGACAACTCTTTCGCCAAGCGACCGTTTTCCATCTGCAGCTTCTGCACCTCATCGTTCGCTGTGCGGCTGAAGACGGCCTCCGCAATCTCCCGAATGGCCTCGAGGGACTCTTTGAGGGCCTTTTGACACGTGCCCTTTAGTCCCTTCGATTTACGGGAGACCAGACGGATTGCCTCCAGGGCGTCACTAAGCCGGGTCTTCAGCTGGGACACCGGCAAGTCTTCAACATCCTGCTCCACCACCAGCTGCTTCCTGCCAGCAGCGACCCGCTGGACGGCCTTAGCAATTAGATTGTCTTCCGACGTGCGCTCCTCAGCATCGGCCTTCCGCAATGCGGCAGCGAGTTCGGCCTTCGCCTTACCACGTCGTCCACATCGTCCACGTCGGGCTGTCGGCACTTTTGCAGCCGATACTGCGTCATCACTGGAGCCGTCTGACTCCTGCGCTGACCGCGGCCGCTTGCGCTGAGCTTTCTCTGGTGTTGCCACCGGAGTAATCTCCACAACATCACTGTCGTGCTCCGACCGCACGAGCTCCTCCTCCTCTTCGGAACGCGCAGTACTGGGCGTGCGCGACCTCACTCTTAACGATTTCTTTTTTAAAATTGTATTTAATGATTCCATATTTGAACCCACGAGTATGGGAGAAATAAACGTCGACCCGGGCAGAGATCCCGATACCCGGGCAAGCCTAATACAACAGGGGGACGGCAGGTACCCTGAGGGGGCCGCACTAGTGACTGAACTACCCATCAGCCATGCATCTCCTCGCCGTGCGGCAGCAACTTGAGATTCGGGGTGGTTTTTATAGAGGGCCACTCCCTCGCAGTCCGGGCGGTGAAGCCAAGACCCTCGCTCCCGTCAGCAGCCGCGAGACGTGATCCACGACACTGCACAATACGGGGTTACGATATGCTCTAGACGGTGACAACGGGGACAAAAGTCAGAAGAAAGGGGGGGACAACGACGGACAACAAAAGGGAACAAGAAACAAGTTTGGACGCAGAACCAAAAAAGGGGGGAACAAAACCAAAACAGGGGACAAAACAAAAAGGGGACAAAGAGAGGGAAAGAATCGTCAGAATGACGAGAAGAGACCCCGTTGTCTGTTCAGCGGCAGGGTGAGTGCACGCCGAACCCGTCAAAGGGGCTCTCCCATGTCCACTCTGAGACAGAGCGGTACTGGGAGAGCCGGGCCCAGAATAGGGCCTCCGGCTTGGGAATGGGACTCGCGTCCATCCCCCCGCCTCCGGTGCCAAACGCGACAAATGGCACCGGTTGTCAGAATATTAGCCACCAGCAACAATGAAAAGCATTGTTGTTGGTGCCCAGGGTGCACCACGGGGAGGTTTTCTGACACGCACCCCATTAATAGATTACCTATGGCAACACCGACAACTTATTAATCATAATACAGGTATTATAAAGTTCACACAGGTATCACTAAAGTTCATAAAGGTTCACTGATGCCGCACCGCGCTACACAGTGGCTCCGCCACGCTCCGCGTCCTTATCGAGTCTAGTGGAATGTTGCTAGACTGAGCAAGATTTCAATAATTTAAGGGTAAAAATGCTTATCAATTCTGTACTTAAAAATATTATGAAGACATTTTACGATGATATAGATTTATTTTTGTTATTTTTCTTAGCATGTTGGTTAAGAGAGAAACAAGCCTTTAATGGATCGGACAGGGCTTATTGTACACACCGTATATACATTAAGATACAGTTAAGATAAAAATTTATAAGTTTTGAATAAATAAAAATGTAATAGATTAGTAACTATGTATTTAAAAATATATGTATCTATACTAATATTATAAAGCTAAGAGTTTGCTTGTTTGTTTGGTTGAACACGCTAATCTCAGGAACTACTGGTTCGAATCAAAAAATTATTTTAGTGTTGGATAGCCTTTTTATCGAGGAAGGCTATAGGCTATATAACATCACGCTACGCCCCAAGGGGGCGGCGCAGTAATGATAAACGTGGGTGAAACCGCGGGCACATCTACATAGTATAAAATATTACCAAACAGATAGCATAAAATAGTTTGAATTTGTAATTTATACGATTCCTAATCATACGTCACACTGAAATACATACATTTCTATTTCTTAATATTTATTTTTATGATTGTAGCATTAAAATGTACAAATCCAAGGTGGAAAATATTAATAACAATGTACTATAATATATTTTTATTATACAGGTAACAGATAATTTAACTTAAAATATCTGCAACCTATAAAATAAAAATGCAATTAAAATCATTTATATAAGCGACTCTACCGCACTTGTTACTTTGTACAACCAATCTATTGAAAGCTCTACTCACATGCACTCTACATCATAAAATTTCTTGAGATTTGAAAGTAGAGATGAGTCTCCCGGGTGCTCTATTACCGCGCTACATTTTATTCTGTTCAATAAAACGTTCGAGTGCCGTCTGACTGGGTACATCTATGTCGGTTAAATTTATAGTTTTTACTGTTTAAAGGATTGAACACACTATTACGTTGGTATGAATGTAACAACGTGTTTACTAAGAAGGAAAATGATGACTGTTACGTTAACAACACACGATTCTTCCACTGTTATTTCAATTTATAGAGATGCAATAGTACGCATACTATTTGCATCTAATAACTGTCGATCCGGATTTAGTCCGTTTTTAATGATATCATCTTTTATATAATTTATTAATCTGTGTAGCTTTTATCTATACTCCTTAATAATAAATATGACTGGCTTGCCCACTCCAACCTAGGATGGATCAACTAAAATCAGTCCTATTATTTCCCACACTAGGATTAAATTCTGTGTCTTGGAGAACTTTATAAACTTTTGAACAATGAACACAATGAATACTTCGACACGCGACAACAATATGTTGGTTGCACAATTTTTTGTTCCATGATGGGATTGGACCAACAACACTTGACACTTGACACATGTCGAAGTGTACACTGAAACCGGTTTGCCATCCCTGCAGTCTTACAGGATAAGTACTTTCATTCTACCATTATCCTTTGCAATGTAATGTCAATGCAAATACATGACGTCGTCTTCGTTCTTTACGTTGTCACTCTGACTACTACTCCTGATGTTGTATGCGACATTGCCTACAATAGACGCGTTCTTTCAGGCGGTCATATGACTGTTTGCGATCCTATCGATATAAAAGTCCCGCGAATTAGCTTCAAGGTATTTCAACTATGTTACATTCAACATTGATAAGGGTAAATAAGTATACATTCGCTTGTTTACATGTTACCTTACAATGTCATCATGAATCACTTTAGTTTGTAAGCAACTTTACTATTATTTATTCAAGGAATAACTTTTATTGTATTGCTCATAATTTTATATGAATTTACGTGTATGATCGATATTAAGGTTTTATTATTATTCTTATAAAATATATTCTTATGAGATATAATAAAATTGGAAGCATAAATACGGATTATATATATTTTATTCTCATAAAAGCAATTTTATTTATTTCTGTGCTACATATTGGCCATAAATGTCAAAACAGAAGCTATAATCCATTATGCCAGCAATCTGCGAATAAGCAGAATTTCCACACCCCATAAGATGTTATTGACGACTTCTTGGTAGGCAGTATCTGTAATGACGAAATTATTTAACATGTGTAATTATTATTTATGAATATCATTAATTTGTTTTGCAATATAGAAATAGAAAACGTTTTCAAAATGTATTGTAAAAGCCTATCTACTACAAGTTGAAGACGTTTTTCTCTGTAATGTATTCTTTGCTCAGTATTTAATACTAAAAAAATGATTTTTTTCCAATATATGTATATTCTCTCATTTTATTAAATAAAACTATTTAAAACGCGACTTGGTTTAATGAGAGTAGCGCATTATCTTGCTACGTGTTCTACGACGTAGCACTACACTGCTACGAATAACTACGAACTAGAACAAAAACGCACATTCTAAAGCAGACATTTTAAATAAGTTTTCGCCGTAAAGAGAAATACTACTGCAGTTTTGTTTGTGATATTTCTTATGTTACTGAATTACATAAACTCTTACAATCTCTATACTTTTATGACTAGTATCTAACTCTAATTGTATAAAATACTAAATTTTGTTTATATTTAGATTAGATTAGGTTAGTAACATTATTTTTTTTAAAAGATGATGATTTCCCCTGACTTCGTGTATGCAAAATTTTATGATGATCGTTCGAGTAGTTGCGGCACAAAATCGAAACTAAAACGACAGAATTAAATAAAAGATGCGACACGCTTAAACCACTATTTATTTCTGATATTTTTTGTTAACCCTTAATCGGGCAGGACAAATAATTCAACTTTTCATGATTTAACTGTAAGTTCTTGTGTCAAATACCTACTTACTAGAACCTTTTCTGAAGAAACTTTTTAGATTTAAGTCTGCACTACTTGGAAAACGCGCATTTTTTTCAAACGTGACATTAATCTGACTGTGACGTTGATATTTGATATTTGAATGGGTGAGATTGTCAATAAAATTAATCAGTAATTATCAAAGATATTGGGGTAAAAAATAGAGTCTAGATAGATGTCATTTTAAAAATATTTGTGTTGTTAGCTAGATTGACGGGGTAGGAAAATAGTTCCCTGTGCCCGATTAAGGGTTAAAACAACAATGCAAGACAACTTTGACAGAATCTTCGCTTCGAAACATAAATTCGTAACCGCATGAAGTATCGGCAAAAATTGGGCATTGGCTGCCAATGCGACGTGCACAGAACACTTATACTCAAAGAGGTGGCATGGCTGTCACGGCTTGACTTTGGCATGGCGTTTGCGTGGCTCTGCTTGGCATCTGGTGTGGCGTTACATAACAAACAAACTCACATTCGTATTTATAATTTTAGTCAGGATATATACTTAAATGACGCAATAAATTTGCGGAACTCGGTATAAGTTTTTAAATAAACAATACCTACTTCGTATACGTTTTTTAACGTACTATTAGTGACCGCTGGGGGGGAAATAGGTGCTCCCACTCCAACGTACGCGAGCCACAGCCGAGGTCTGATGCCTGATCTGCGAGACACTATAAGTATAATTATTTTCCATTGCTTAAATTTAATAGCGCCGTTGAAATAATTTTCATTCGGAGGGGTTATTATTCAGTCAACGACTACTTAAATGAAAAAACTCATGGAAGTAGTTGCTTGTTGCATTCAAGATTTAAAGATTTGTATTGCTTATAAGTCAATTTAGTAATGTAGAGGTACCTCGTGATTATATGTGATGTTATCAAGTATCCTGCTTCTTATTTTGATTATTATTGAAAAATATAAATCTACAACCGCATTTAGTCACGGGCTGCCTTTGCATTATCACAAAGTGTTAGTGTATGCGCCATCATGCCACCCTACTGTCTATTTAAGATTTATATTGAAAAATATAACTAGAAATTAAACTACTATAAACGGATTTTATCGCGTTGTTTATTTGGCACTTTAAAATTCGACAATTTAGAAACTGTTACACTACATACTACTACTATTTAAGAGAGAGTAAGTTAGTTAAGAAGAGGTTTGTAGATAATACTTTTACAATAGTACCAACAGATAGTGTAAGTGTAATCCTAGAACATCTTAATTCCATTAATAACAACATCCAATTTACTATGGAATTAGAGGCAAATAATTCATGAGCATGAGCTTTCTTAGATGTACTTGTCATCAGGAATCCTGATCATACTTTGAGCCACACTGTGTATAGGCAAAAGAGCCATACAAATAGGTACTTAAACGATGAATCTCACCACCATCCTAAACAATTAGCTACCGTGGGAATGTCTTTGTTTCAGAGAGCCCACGGGATCTGTGACAAGAAACACCTGGACGCCGAGCTTTAACATGTCAAGCAAGTACTGCAAGACAACAAGCTCCAACAGCCGCGCCGCTGTCACAGATCCCAAAAAAAGCTAGCCACAGTCGAGCGTCAGCCTGCTATATTGCGTTATGTAAGGGGTGTTACTGACAAGATTGGCTACATCTTGAAGCGAGCTTCAATCAACACATACTTCAAGCCGCCAACGAAGATAAGTTCATTTTTACCATCCGTCCAGTGCCAACTATCTTTACAAGATACAGGGATCTATAAAATAGATTGTGACTGCGGACTCTCATACATTGGTCAAACCAAGAGAAGCATAGGCACCCGCATAAAAGAACACATAGCTGACGTAAAACACCAACGCTCGTTTAAGTCTGCTGTGTGTGGTAGTCAACCACTACCTGAGATTTGTCACGGGTTCTCGCTAAAGAACACCGATTCCTACCAAGGATGCTTTGCGAGGCTATTGAAATCAAAAAACATCCTAATTTCAATAGAGAAGACGGTTGGAATGTACCACCAGCTTGGGATCCAGTAATTCAAATAGTCAAACCTAAGAAGAAGCAAACCACAGCTAGACTTTATGATACTTTGAGCTCATTGTATATAAATAGAAACACCAATAATTAAATTACGTTCGGGTACTTTGAAATAACTACACTGGAACATTGAGACAACTACCATCTTAGTCTCTCTGTGACCGTGGCTGCTGAAAAGCAACCGAAACGTCGGGGAAAATGTAAACTTAAATATCAATAGCTTTAATAATTTAATTAGTAAAGTTTAATAGTAGTAAAGTTTAATAGTAGTAAAGTTTAATAGTAGTAGCATGTAGTGTCACAGTTTCTAAATTGTCAAATTCTAAAGTGCCTAATAAACAACGCGATAAAATCCGTATAAAGTAGTTTAATTTCAATGAATAACATTCGCGTAAACAGAAGACAATATTATGTAAATATAACTACACCCAAATTATTTAATCTCTATAATATTATTAAGTTATTTTTGTTATCTTTAGTTTTTTAAAGTCAGTAGCATATGGTATAATGGCTGCAACACCTTGTTGATATGAGTTGTAAAATACTGAAATTATATTTAGTTAGCGATTTAAAAGAGTGGCCGTGACCTTCTTGCAGGTTTCTTCTCTCTACCCTCTGCCTAAACCTAGCAACTAACCTAAATGTAGCTTCAGTAACTTAGTAAACTCACTAACGTATATATTTTGCGGTTTATAAGTGTTACTTTTTTAATGATTTTTGACTATGACTTTGACTTTGAATATCGGTTATATGCAGATTTTATTATTTACAACATACTGTTTTAAGCTAGACAATTGATCCCGTGCGTGACATAATTGTAGACTACAATCAATTCGGACGTGAGATCATGGGTCCGATCTTTGAGTTAGAGACAGTGTTATTAGTATTTCTCGTTAGAAAACTCTCAGTATCAACACAGTGTCGAAAAATATGGATACACAATAATGTCACACCACGGGAAAACAGTTGTGTTAAAATTGTGGATATACATAATACATTTCTGCCTACCCATCCGGGAAAACGCAGGTGTGAATTCATTATAATGTTTTGTGCTCACGGCGTCTGAGTTTATAAGTTATTATATATACACTAGAAATTGTGGCCTACCACTTGTCTCTAAGACACCATCATAATTTACGGATTAAGAATCATTATTTTTCTAAGATAACAAATTACTTACAAGGAGAAATAAAATATCAATCAAAGCATAAAATTATTCGAGTTTCATGAATAGTTTTGACGGTATTCTTAAAATATTTAAATATTGCCAGACAGGTAAATCTAAACACTTTTGTGATCTTTGCTAATTACGAGTTGTTTACTAATTACAGTTGAGCGAATATAGGGACGTTCAAGGTAGTATTTTTGTAGGTAATAAATTATTTATTCTGTGCCGACTAATCAAACCAATTTTGTTTAAAAAACAAACTCTCCAGATACTAGACATGAATCTTATTGAAAGTATAATAATAATAATCTTTATTTTCTAAAAACACGGTTACAAAGTTGTTTAAATAATAAAATAAGTATGTCTCACCGTATGAACGGTATGCAAAATTAATATTTAAGATTAGCAATATGTGAATATAAGATGAAGAATATTAGATTACTGGATGAAATAAAATAAATATTGTCCTTAATTAATTAGCATCGTCAATTTATGTCATGAATTAGATTACATGGAATAATGAATTATAAAATTGTATTAAATTATAACTAAAACATATAATATAATTTTAGACAACGGGTCTTACTCGCGATAAAGTTGTCTAACATTATTTTAAGTATGTGTACAAATCGCGATAGTCTAAAAACTTTTATATAATATAATTATTTACGTTACATTATTAATTAAATAGTAAGTCTATTATTTTTATACATTTGCACATTATAGTATAACTATGTATTTGTGTGTATTATTATGAGCATAGCTCTACAAATAATGCCAATTTGTGGAGCTGCCCCACTAGATTCATGTAAACCTTTATTTAAGAGACTAAAATTGCTAACATTAACTTCAATATACATATGTATTTGAAATCGGAGAATTTGTTAAAAAGTACTCATTCATTTTTCAAAAAGTAAGTGAACATAAATAATATTCTATACGAGACCCCAGTAAACTGCAGAATAACATGACATCAACTACTCTGCACAAAATAAATAGCAGTTGTATGAGCATTTGTATGCTCATACAACTGCAATTTATATATTTAACAAAATACCAAAAAGTATACGAGTATTGCCTCTGACACAATTCATACATACATTAAAGCAATGGCTCACAAATAAATGCTTTTACACACTTGCTGAATTTATGTTATGTAAAGATAAATAAGTATTTGTTAGTGTCAAAAACCCACACTTATGTAAAAGCTATTATAATTCTAATTAATCTATATATGTTATTATATGTACATTTCTTTTGTGATATAAAAGCCCTACTGACATCTGGTGAGTTGCCCCATAGTAATAGCCCATACCTTAGTATTGATTCGACGTAGCTATTATATATTATATATTTATATGCTATTAGTGCCGTCTTTTCACCTGCCAATTTCCTTATTTTATTTAGTGCATATACAAATCTATTAATTCTGATAGAGACGTGTTTCACTTGGGATTTCAAATTGCAATTTTTATCGATTGTTATACCCAAAAATGTAGCTTCGTCAACGTCGACAATTTCTTGGCCATTTTGTACTAACTACGCACAAAAGAAAGATCCAGACTCAGATACATATTTTATTTTTGTTACATCGTCGGTTGAAGTGTCCTGTTAAACCACTGCGCCCTCCGTGCACTGGAAACAATGTGGATATTATAAATCTGTTTTAGTGGACAGACATACGTCAGAACATCTGTTGTGACGTCATCACGCTCAGTGACGTCAGCGGCAGGCCGTTGTTAATGGTTGATTTATGTCAATATGTTGTTAGTTTGTGTTGATTGGAGGATTAATTGTGTGAACTATGGAGAGTTGCTATGATATATTATGTTAAGTGATAAGGTAAAATATAAACAAAAATATCATCCATTTAAACTGCCTCGGCGGCGCATCGACTGTGAATATAATAATATTCTATCACATACACACAACACTATCTAGCCCAAACTAAGCAGAGCTTGTACTATGGGTACTAGACAATGGATAAACAAACATATATTCTTTATTTTTTGTAAATACATACATATTATACATAGAAATAACCAGACCAAGACAAACATCCATGTTCATGTACACAAATGTTTGACTTGTATGGGAATCGAACCCGAATGGGAATGTTGTGCATGAGGTCTCGCGGTAGTTTGATGGGTCATGTAAAGTGTTATTGGGTTTTTATCTGATTAAAGTATGATCATGATAATAAATAATTGACCGACAAAAATGTATGATTGTATATTACGAAAGGGAGTGTTTTATCCCTACATATGTATATCCAGCTACGTTTTAAGTCCGAACGAGCTTATACCTGTCCATTAGGCACACTTAAAATCCGAGCTGGTTCTACGAATTTCCTGAAGTAAATCCTTCGTTAAATCCAGGAATCGTAAAATAATAATATGGCGATATTCTACACTATTTTTCTTATAAACAAAATACAAATGCGTCCATACCAGAAAATATTTTTCATTCGACTTATATTTTTACTTATATTTTGGAAAATATATTTTATAAATTGTTACAATGTATGAAACATATTTTCATGATCCAGTTTCGTTGTTTAATGTAAATAATACGTCAATGTTTACAATAAACAACAAATTATTACTTGTTTCTACAGAACAGAAAAACACCTATTGTTTCTCATACAATAATAATCGCATCTGTATTTATGTATAAATACAAATGTTTATGATAACGACGTAAATACAACAAAACCGCTCAATCGACTATATTAACAATTTTGAAGATAACATATTATGTTCTGTGGAAAACCATGGGCTTAATGAAACCCCAAATGAAGGGCAAATGCTAGTACTATATTTCGTGTGAAGTCTTTCTTTATACCATGACATGAGTTTCTATTATGACTTCATTCAAGAGCGCTTTGCTACCCGTAAAAAACTAGAATATTAAGTACTTTTTGTTTCAGAAAACGTGTCCAAAGAATATTTCATATAATTTGCCTTTAAGTTTGTAATCGATTAGTTCATAGAAAATTGTCGTATAAATTATTTCTCAGTAACAACAGGTATTAAAATATTGCTCGACCAGATGGCAATACTGATCATTGTTCCAAGAAGAGGTCGTTTTAATATAAATAAGGAAGTTCCTGTATATTTACCTTTCTTTTTCAATATCATTCAAAAAGTTTCTTTCCTTATATCTGTATGCTTTTAGTGTTCAGATTCATTTTGGTGGGCTTATACGCTACATTTATCGTCGCAGCATTATCTACAAAAGAGTTGTTACACTTATTAATTGATTTAATATTTATATCATATTTTTGTAACTAAATAAAATAATTATGGCAGCTCGACATGTTTGACACTGACATATATGAAAGGTGACGGTCGGTGTCAAATATGCTTGAGTGACAGTTGGCATTCGAATGCGATCGTTGAAGTGTGAAGCACGGTGATTAATTGTAACGGAATAATCTAGTGAAGAGGAAATATTAAACTAATTGTGGATAATTGATGCTTGTTTTCTTGAAGTCCTTCTGAGCGTTTTTCAAAGTGCAATCCTACAAATCTGGAACACGATGTATTTTTGACCGGTTACTAACTTGTATTTAAAAAGACTACCCCAGATCTAACTATTATTACTACAGGTTATTCTTGCATCATTACACAAATCTTTACCAACAGTTAAACCATGTACCCATAATTTAAGTCGAATAGGAATGTAATTCATAAAATTTTTGTCTTTTATGTTGTTGAAGACTCCATATAAAGTACTGCAGTATACATAATCTAATACTGTCATTACCAAAAACTATTTTTGTGAGTCCGTGATGCATTGACAACAGCGTAGACCTACCGATATGCTCAATAAACCAAAGGCGCTACCTTGCCTAAAAGATGATGAGAGAGCATTTACAAAAAGTAAAAAGTTAAGCTTCTGAGAATACATAAATCCTCGATCATAGTCATGGACATTTATTAAAATTGATATTATTATAGGCACTCGGTCCCCTCAAATATTCTGATATCTGGTGTTAAAATATCGTGATCCCTTTGGGTTGCGGCCGAATATAAAAAGTCCGTCTGAAAACTTCTGGAATGGTCTGGAATATCGATCTAATAATAATAATGCTTATAATAATAATACAGATGATAATTACAAAAAATCTTTTAGACAAATTGGAGGAAAAAGGATGGTATACAAATAAAAACTTAAACATAACCTCAGTGAAGTTTTTATTTAGAGAACAACCCTTTTCCTTCGTAAATTCCAAACTTCAGGGAAGGCAAGCCCCGGTGTTGTCACTTCACCATATAATGTACACGAGTGGCTTTATACCTTCTTTATTTTACAATATATATCTGTTCCACACTTGTGCCATACCCTCGACCTTTATTCAACAGGTACACATACCAAATGTGTCCTTTCACGAGGAAAATGTTTTGCAAAATATTAAGTGAAAACATGTCTCTAGTGCATTCAATTATAACCAGATAGTCACCACCATCATTGTTGATAGCAAAATAATTTTAATGTTGTTTCTTTTTCAGTAAAAACCAAATATTAAAATACCACACTTTTTATAACACTTAAAAGCAGCTCTTCTGATCGTGAGAGTACTTGCCAGCCAGCAAGTTGCACGTTTAAATGGCATGTGGCCCAATTATGTATGTTGCCGAATTTACAAAAATGTTTTCGCTGCGTAACCAGTGCAAACCCCAGCTAACAACACAACTTCCCTAAAGGTAGTCTCGTAAAACTGGTATGGTACACATATTTTTACTATTGGTATTCTAACATACAAAAGCTAATTCTTGCCGTAAGACATTATTTCTAAAAGAAGCTTTACATTTTTATATCCTCTCGACCTTAGAGAGCATTTAAAAAAAAACTTATTAGAAATGAGCAATGTATTCAAGAACAATAGTTTACAAAGCAGTTTAACAGAAAAATCCATTATATTTGTGTTTTAAAGAATCTATTTACTATATTAAAAATGCGGTCAGCATAAAAGTAAATGAGTAAAAAGGAAATAAGAAGAAGTATCTGTAGAAGTTCACAAAACATTTAATTTGAATGTACGCGCGGCTCTTTTAACGAAACTCGTTACTTTTATCTGTTTATTTTCATAAAATATATTAAAAGCCTGTTTAAGGGCTTGTTCTCATGTAGAATTAAAATCTGTAGTAACATCTAATAAGTCGATTGAAATTAGTTGTAGGTAATAAAAAAGGAGCGAGATCTGTGATAGTGGGATCTCCTCTTAAACATGAAAAGTGTAGATGAAATGACAAACAATTAACATCAGTATTTTACCTTACTCATACATTTAAAACATTACTAGCCAAATTAATTACAAATGATTTATGCTATTGAGGAGCGAAGTACTATTCAAATAGCCGTGTATTAAATTCTTGCGGGAGGTAAGCCGCAAGAAAATATATCATGCCATACTATGTGTATGGATTATTGTATTTTTATTTTACAACAAAGATGGCAAGCAAGCGTACAATATGCTAGATGCTAGGTGGTTATCGTAGCCAATGATTATTTCGAGTATCACTCACTCACGTATTGCTGATAGTTAGAAAAAGAAGTTAAAGGTGGAATGAAAAGAAAGGGATGGGTAACTTAAATATGAGAGTTCTACGACTTTTACTCATCGGGCAAATTGCAATTACAGTGCATATTCTTACGAAGGGGTTTTTGCAAGTGGGTAGTATTTTGTGGTCTGATCTGCCACTATTAAGCCGCCTCTTTTCGCCATCGTCTTACGTGACAGAATTTCCATTTCCATCATTAAGATGGTTGGCAGTCCACAACTGTGCACTTTTCCAGAAATGTTATGCCGCGCACAACTAAACTGTGGAATGAACTGTCGCCTGCGGTATTTCCGGACCAATACGACCTACAAACCTTCAAGAAAAAAGCGTACTCCTTTTTAAAAGGTGGGCAACGCATTTGTAACTCCTCTGGTGTTGCGGGTGTCCATGGGCGGCGGTAATCGCTTACCATCAGGCGATCCGTCTGCTAGTTGGCCACCTATATCATAAAAAATAAAAAATATTACATTGTATTATAAGATATATTCATGTATGTATATTAACTTATAACTTGCAAATAGTACAGGACATAAATTCAGCAAGGACAACTTGCGCGGTCCCATATTTTACTTTTTATTTTGTAGTTTTCTATTGGTACATTGAAACCTACCCTTAATATTATTAATTTGGTAGCCCTCTGTAATATAAAACTACAGAGAGATTAACATTATTACATTTGTACTGGCTTTGAATCGTTTGTGGGATTGTTATCTTCGCCAAGAATCGTATAATTGCTCTTTGAATAGTTTTCTTTTCGTAACATAAAGAACAAATTACATCTTTTGGTAAAACGGGTGGTACAAATTTTGGTTCTGAATATTTTTGATTTAAATTCTTTGAAAACCAAATAGCTTGGTAAGAAATTTTAATTAGTACTTTATCAGATTTAGAAAACATAAGTTTAAAATTGATTATTTGACTGATTATTTCAATTACTTGGCTATATTATGATATGTTATATTTTATAAACTGTCTTCGTACTACAGAAGAGGGCTTTTCGAGCAATTTACAACATGAAATAAATATATTAACAGTAGCCAGCCAATGCATATGTATATGCAAATCTAATTTATGTATGTATATAAGAACATTGGCTTATAGTTTATACTATAAGAAAAGCAACATACATAATAATAATACAAGAAATAGGAACAGAGTACACACAGACAGACATAGTAAGGCCAGCCTTCCTTCCGGCTTCAAAAAATTTATAAATTGTTTAAAGATCAAGGTGTGCGCTTTTACAATAAACTCTCCAAGTGACATTCAAAATCTAAGTTTTAATAAATTTAAAACAGTTTTAATACGTAAACTATATTCAAACGGTTATTACTCAGTCACTGAATATATAGAAGATAAAAATGCTTGGGATTGAGATTCTGTCACACACAGGCTATTTCTAATCGTATTATTAAGTCAATTTTAAATATAATATGCTATGACTATTACTTTATTTGTTATTAATATGTATCTTAGTGTCACCAAACATTTACTTTTAAAATCTCATTGCCATAAACTTTTGTTACGATATACATGATACTTTGAGCTCATTCTGCGTAAATAGAAACAACAAAGATTAAATTATGTTCGGGTACTTTGAAGTAACAAAGTATACTTCATAACGTTGGGACAACTATCATCTTAGTCTCACCGTGAACATGGCTGCTGTAAACCAACCGAAACGTCGGGACAAAATGTAAACTTAAATATAAATAGTTTTAATTAAATTAAATAGCTTAAATAGTAGTAAAGTTCAATAATAGTAGTGTTAGAGTTTCCAAAATTTTGTA
Source organism: Catocala nupta (assembly GCA_963675205.1). Lineage (NCBI taxonomy): Eukaryota > Metazoa > Arthropoda > Insecta > Lepidoptera > Erebidae > Catocala > Catocala nupta. Next base: position 33,482,601 of record OY776081.1, read on the forward strand.
ATAAAAGTATTTTATAGTGAAATAAACAACGCGACAAAATCCGTATAAAGTGTTTAATTTCAATGAAACTAAAATGTTTAGCAATTAGAAAATCCTATGTTTCAAGTATTACTACTGGTATTGCGTGCATCCGTGAGTACAGCAACTATAGTTGGTTTAAATTTAGCAATAAAAATTAAATACGTAAGTTTTCGAAATATTTAAGATAATCAGTATTTTATTTTTATAAAGTAGTTGTATGATGTTTTAAAAATCATAGTCTTATAACAAGCTTACTTACCTAGACCCAGAGCCGTCTCCTTCGAACATCGGTCACTGGCGTTAACTTGAAGGTGATACATGTACACTTGCTTATTTAAAATTCTAGACTGTATCTATTGAAACTTTTATTGTAAAACTTAACTTGACCCGAACAGATGTCACTTAAAGTACTTTTAAAAGAATCGTACATAGAATAAATTTAAATAAGCCAAATTTCTTTAAAGTAAGCATGAGGTAAACGGTTTTTGTAGTTAAGTTGGCATCTTGAAGCCGACACTTTAAATACGAAGGTACTTGTAGCGCAAAGAATATGATCTGCTGAGAACACAGTGACACTTAATGAGCCTCAAAACCTACTCAGCGTACGATCAGGTATGCATGATGTCTAAAATCAGTGCAGTGCTAATATTCTTTTTAAATCGTAAATATGGATGTGTTTGGTTTAACACTGCTTTAATTTTTGTAAACGCTGATTTTGTAACATTGTATAAGATTTCGCTTATGTGTGACCAATCGTGAGGTTGAAACTTGATTTCCGAATCCAACAAAAGAAGAAATTAGACAATGTTTTGTGGATACTGGAACTCAGGAGAGACCCCTAAATATAATTGACGACATGTGGTTGTGTAATAAAAATTACCTATACCTCTCTAGCTAAGTGCTGACCAACGATTTTAACAAATTGAGCATTTTCTTAGATAAAGCCTCACATAGAAACGACACAGATCAGACTATAAAATTGTTTCAACCTCAATAAATTTCAAAACAATATATAACATCAATTCACTAAACTAAAACCACTTGAACAGGTTCAAAATTGTTACAATAGTGTGACATATATTGGAAGTGAAAATGTTCCCCGACCTCTATTTCCGGCGCGGCGACAATTCTAAAACGCAATTTAAGTTGAATAGAGCACCTCCACTTACGCGTGTCGTAGACCTTCTACGATATGCTATGGCGTAGCCATCGTAGCGAAATATTGTGCAATATTGTGTGGCCTTCGTAGAGGATTGTAGAAGGATTTTTCATATTGCTACATGCAATCTAGATGTTAAATAATGTTTTAGTTTTATTTGGATCCTTGCGAGGAAATAGGGTTTGATTCGTATTTATAGCTCCTTTCAACATTTTCTTCTGCTTTAGAAAACTTTAAAGATAAATACGGGATGAAAGTAATTTTCCATTCAGTGACACGATGCCAAAAGTCAATCAATTGAATGTCAATCATAAGGATTCCATTTTGGTGGTTCAAATGTTGTGATTGATATACATACATAATAATATAATGTTGAGTTCAGCATAGCCAGGTGGTAGAACCAATCATCACCGGCCACATTAAAATTGGATTTATCATTATCATATTTTTATGTGGTATTTGATATCTCTGTGAATTAAAAAAGGTGCATTTTATAGATGTGTCTTGGTAATGCATAAAGTTTTCGATGTTCGTATATATCTGACTTATAATTATTTTCACAATAACTTATGCGACACCCGAAGGTTATCCAAGTTTGGTTAGATTGTCTATTTCGCTCACTCACAATAAATTGCCAAATTACAAGTACCTAAAACTGTTAGTCTATGCCATTAACATTTATGTGGTAGACATAGTGGGCACACTAAAAGAAATTAACCAATTTGTATTCAAGGTTTGAATATGAACGCAGATACAAATTGCATGTTGAATTTTTATTATTACAACGTTTCATGCTGGAGGCCGCGATGACGTGCGGTCGGTATAGCATCGACATTTGGCTCATGCATACTTTTATCTATTTTAGTCTGTGATCGGTTTGGGTTCACACACTTACGATGTTTCATGTACATACAAGGACAAAAGTTCATCGAATTAATATATCTTCTTTCTTTATTACGTTATCCAAATATTGCAATATTTTATATTATATTAGAAATGTTGTGCAATATAATGCACATAAAAAATTTAAATAATTATCTGCTAATGGATTATAGCAAACTTCCCAGTGGCCTATAAAAAGCGCTAACTGTCGATTTAATTAGTACATAGGACATTTTTTATCTTGGTATCCTAATGGATACCAAAAACTATCCTATGTACTCACTATCTGCCAAGTCCCATAAGCCTTCAGATTTACAACATTAGTAATAGTTAATATTATGCAAATTGTAGAATACGTGTACTTCGATAATAAAGCTATTCTAGGCGAGAAATACAAAATATCTGACCTCTTCTGCTTATCATTGTGTTACCACTGACAGCTTGAAAGACAAACCCAATTACAGTGAGTCAGGGTCGAGGTCGCCACCTGCCAGACGGTACTCATGCTACCGTACAATATTAAGTATTGTCATCTAATATTCACAGTCTAACATCGATTTATTGTTTAATAATATATGAACACTAACTGGTAATAATCCTAATCCTATTAATTTCATTAATTCGCGGTAATATTACCTCGATAGTTGACACTAAATGAAGCGTAAGCTGTTGAATAAATTTAGATAAACTTTGCGGTCAAATTGACCATGTTTTAGATCACAAAGGATACTTTGAAATGAATATACAATATGATACATTATTGTAGTGTAAAAACACTACTATTATTATTTTAAACAAATAAACTATTTAATTTATTATTTTTTGCCTTTGCCACTGTGTAGAGGGTTAAATGGTAAAACACAAAAATAAATGGTACCTGTTTGAATGTTGGTAAAATCCCACGTAACACAGGAATTATTATATTAATAATAATTAAATAAAATACAAAGAAAAACGATCTGTTGCTTTCCAGGTCACGATAACACATAACACAATATTATAAAGAATACTTTCCATCCCGGTATGCGTTCCTGTGGCATTCAAGTGTGAAACTGCGGGTTGAAGCTAATTCGATAAGAGTAAACTATGACTTTATGTGGTACTATCATTTTTCGAGAGTAATTTTATATAATTTTAATGCTTATATGTTTATAGAGAACTCACGTAAACATAGGTTATGTTGACACCCTAATCTGCGTTTAAATAAACTTTACCACCTATTCTCATACCAATGAAACACACATAAAGGTGATTAAAAAAAAAATTTATATTCGAGCCGTTTCGTAGTAGTGCAACCACAAACACTGTGATACGAGATTTTTTAAATTAATTATTCTATAATATTGTCTTATGTTTACGCGAATTTTATACATTGAAATTAAAGAAACTTTATACGGATTTTATCGCGTTGTTTATTTTTTATAAAACTATTATTACATAATTTTGAAACTTTAAACTACTGTTGTCACTTTTACTAGTTACTGTTTACTTCAATTTAAGCAATTTAAATTATATATCCATTTAGATTTAATTTTACACTTTCTCCGACGTTTCGGTTGCTTTTCATCATCCATGGTCACGGGGAGACTAAGATGGTAGTTGGCTTAATGTTCCAGTGTAGTTATTTCAAAGTACCGAAACATAATTTAATCTTTGGTGTTTCTATTTACGCAGAATGAGCTCAAAGTATCATGAAGTCTAGCTATGGTTTGCTTCTTTGAACTTGGGTTTGACTATTTGAATTACTGAATCCCAAACTGGTGGTACATTCCAACTATCTTCTCTATTGAAATTAGGATGTTTTTTTATTTCAATAGCCTCGCGAAGCAGTCTTGGTAGGAATTGGTGTTCTTTAACGAGAATCTCTGGATTGTCAAATCTCAGGTAGTGGTTGGTCCCCTGTTGCACATGTTCACACACAGCAGATTTCAACGAGTGTTGGTGTTTTACATCAGCTATGTGTTCTTTTATGCGGGTGCCTATGCTTCTCTTGGTTTGACCAATGTAGGAGTGTCCGCAGTCACAATCTATTTTGTAGACCCCTGCATCTTGTAAAGATAGTTGGCATTTGACGGATGGTAAAAAATTACTTATCTTCGTTGGCGGCTTGAAGTATGTGTTGCTTGAAGCTCGCTTCAAGATGTAGCCAATCTTGACAGTGACACTCCTTACATATGGTAGTATGGCAGGCTGGCGCTCGACTGTGGCTGGCTTTTTTTGGGATCTGTGACGGCGGCGCAGCTTTTGAAGCTTGTTGTCTTGCAGTACTTGCTTGACACGTTGAAGCTCGGCGTCCAGGTGTCGGTGTCGGACTCGGTTATATTATAATAGTGTTTTATAAAAAATAAACAACGCGATAAAATCCGTAAAAAATTTGTTTCTATTTTCAATTAAATTTTATATATTTTTATATAATTATTATAATTAATATGTCCAATAATCGCCATTGGCTATCCACGAACGAATGTTTCATTGTGTCCATATTATAGTATCTAAATATTTGCGATACAGATTATAATTTGCATTACACGTCATGTAGGACGAAGCTTGTTAGTTGTCAATGTTAACAGTAGTGAAGCGTAGTACTGATTTAATTAATTTATAATGAGCAAGCATTAGGTAGTCTGAGTTTATTCTTTGTGACCGCAATATAGATATTGTTACTAGAAAAGAACATGTTTTTCAAGGAAAATAAAAGTTAATTTTTTATTTTTGTTTTGTATTTATGTAAAATGTAATCAATTACTCGAAAACAAACGACAATAAAGAAAGCGTTTAGTCTGGGTCTCGGGGTCTCAATGTTGTCCTAAAGAATAAACGCATTAACACTTGAAGTATTCCCATATCATATTAGTTGATGAAATTATCATATTAGAAAATGACCTTAACATATATTTTAAAGGCTACATACAGGGTTTCCTGTAATTAATAGATAACCTAGAAATGTCTTATAGCGGAACAGATGGTCGTTTAGAAAAAAATATGAGAAAAAAAATCTATCCTAACTACTACCTGAGATATGTGTTTTTTTTTTAATTACCATGTATACCTTTCTTGTATACTACGACCATAAATGAATGAAATTCAACGGCTTTTTGTTGTTTTATTATTAAATACTAATTATGCTAATAGATAGATAGTCAAAAGTATGCTATGCTAATATAGCTTGCACTTTTAATATATATTTTTCTTTAATTATATGTTCTTTTTTTTAGTTCTTTAATTATGTTTTGTTTTTCATTTTTTCTGAGCGGCCTTCAGTTCTACTATAAGACATTTCAAGGTTATCCATTAATTACCGGACACCCTGTATATTACTTGTTTTAAAATTTATGCTACTGCGTATTGCACTATAAAAAAGCCAAACATTTAAAATCGAAATGGGTCCCTATTATGAACAATTAGGTATTTGTTCTGACATTTGTATGTGTATGACTAACCACCGGTGCTAAATTCGATTTGTGGGTCACACAAAGTGTTATTGTGATTTTTTGTGTAGCATCAGTACGGCGTTCGGTATTGTGCCAGGTAGATGGCATTAGGCTCGCCTTCTATAATGAAGCAGCTACCTATAACTAAAACATAGCTAGCAAAATGTGGGTATAATAAACCTCGGCTTAGTCCTTCGGGAAATAAACATGACACTATGAATAAACATAAACAAGATGAAAGAAATAAAAATTCGTATAAATTAAGTGCATTTTCATACAAAAATAATCAAGCTTGATTGTAATGTCATTGGCATATCAAAGTCTCGAAGTCAGTCGTCGCAATTGAGGCGTTCGTCGAGCAATCGGCTTATTCCGGCGATCGCACTCGCGCTGTTATTAGTAACGCTTAAGGAGAGACCTCGGTGCTCACTTGATTAAAATACTCAAGTAGGTAGATTTTTTGATATTGGTTTACTTTTAAGCGAATGTTACGTATTGAAATTACTGCTCATAGTCAGTCATGATCACGACTGCTCATAGTCAGTCATGATCATGGGCTCACCTTCTGTCTCTCATTAATCTTTATTTGTACTTAATGTGGTTGCAAAACCATTAATACTATAATAATTTGATGCTACAATAATAAATTGTTATTAATAATAATAATGTCCTCCAGATCGAATTTCGGTCACGGCGGCCAATCTTAACGAAGACTGGTCATCTGCGCAGGAGATATCATCGTGCACAAGTGTGTGCGCAAACACAAGTGCACTCTCTGTTACCTCACTCTTATGATCCGATGGGACGGTAATCCGACATGAACGGAAAGAGATCAGGCGCAGGACCAACGGCTTTAACGTGCTTTCCGAGGCCTGGATTGTTATTAATAATTTTAGTTTGATCTGATATTATTTGAATCACATGTATTGCGTCAATGCTACAACAATAAATGCATAATTATTCGATCAAGATACATTATTATTATACTTCTATTAGTACATAATTTTAATGGCAATATTTTTAAATTTGGCCTTTCTTTTTTTTTTTACGTGGGAGAATGCGTTGATGCTTAACCCTCCGCGGGGGCGGGCGGAGGGATTATGTCGGACTCGCTGGGGTAAAAGAAAGATGGAATAAGAATAATGTACCTCCCGGAATACCGACTCGGCGGGGCCGCGCGAGTCACTTTCGTATGCGGTCGCGACCCCACCGAGGTTTTGGCCCGCCGTATGAAACGGCAGACCACTACACAACAAGAGCTACCCAAAATAGGCACTTCTTCACAGTATAAAACCCTACTGTCTAGAGGGGAGACGGACTCGAAACAGAGGCGTGCGTGGGAACACGCACGCCGCCTCTCGGATCTGGTGCTGAACGGATGGCGGGCAGGCCCACAAAGCCCACCACTCCCAGGTCAAACCTCAGGGTGGCCGGAGGTCATCTCGCGCCCTCCGGCGCCCGGCTCTGCGGTTGGGGAGAGGGTTTAAACGCTCCCTCTCTCGCTCCGCCGCCTTCTTGATGGAAATCACTTCCTCGCAGAAGGAGGCGACGGCGTTCCACGACCTCTCACTCTGGACCATAGACTGAACTACAGCCGGGCTCAATGTGTACTCTAACTTCTGCACGTTTTAATTTCACAACAACTGCACTGAGAATAGACCGAAATTGATAGCTCTTTGGCGATTATTTTTTCCTTATACATTGAGGCTTTGGAATAAATCATAAATCATTTATTAATTTGCTGAAAACATTGTTACAGTAGTGAATGAACAACCTGTTTCGGTAATTTGCTGACCGTTATGATTTATTCTTCTTTAATCGAGCTCTAAAAGAGCATTACCACCGGAGCGTGTAGTATTAGTGTAGCTATACCATTGGCTTTGCCGAAATTCATGGCTGCAGTTCATCGAAATCCACGTACCATTTAGGCAGGCCGCTAGCTTGTGGGCTTAAAGGAGCAAATGCAAATTAGAATGACGTGTTATGTTGTTGTAGATATGTTTTGTTGGTCGTAATTTAAATAGCTTTTCTCTTTTTATCCTAATTTATTTCCAATACTACGGCATTAAGGCAATAAAAAAATATACATAACTTTATCCCCCCGTGACCATGGCTGCTGAAAAGCAACCGATACGTCGGGGAAAGTGTAAACCTAAATATAAATAGTTTTTAGTTTACATAATTTTATTAGCTTATAAATTAGTAAAATTCAATAGTAGTAGTAGAGTAACAGTTTCAAAATTATGTAATACAGTGATAAATAAACACACGATAAAATCCGTATAAAGGAGATTAATTTAAAAAAAAATATTATATAAATATAAATAAAATAATAATAATTATATAAAAAATATTCGCTAATATTTAAAGTTAATTTATTGGACATATATAAAACTAAATATATACAGAATATATTTTATTTAATATTTTTGGGAAAACAGATACATACTGTTCTTAAATTAAATAATTTCCAAAAAAGTTGGTTGTAGGTATGTAACTCACAACGTTATCCACATGTTAGTAAAATATTTGTTTCGAACTTATTTGCATGCGAACTGAACTTTAACACTAAAAATATTGTAAGTCAAATACGCTAGTTACATATAACTTCGAAATTACATTAAATCATTGTCAGTAAACAAAGAAAATAATAATGGTGGTTTTCAGACGTATTGAAAGAAAGTGAATTAAAAGAGAAATTAATCAAATATTTCATATTACATAATACAGGTATAAACAGTACTATCAGTTTAAAATTGGAATAGTGAGTCGACCTGCAATATGCTTAAAAATATTCTTCACAGTGATGACTCGAATAAGGATGAAATCACAAACAAAGTGAACACGACAAAATGCCAAAATGGTCAAAACGTCATCACAAAACTGAAAAAGTCACGCTCTCACAATCATAGGATTAGGTGTCTTCTGACATTCTGTACATTAAAAAATACTATTTTTATACCGTCGTATCCTTCGATACGGATCGTATATACTGCAATTATAAAACGAAATCCAAGCCTAAAACATAGCTGACAAAATTCATACATACTCTCTCGTCGTCGGATTAGACAAGAGATAGATCTTTAGAACTCACGCTATATTTCGCGTTCGATTGCTATCTATTTATATGTACTTGACGGAAAAACCCAACAAACTTTGACTGTCTGACCGGAGAACATACACTCTTTTACTAATACTTCACTACCAAAGCAGCCAGACACTTTTATACAAAACATTTTTATCTGTGATCTATATAAAAAGTATACTTACATATATCCCTCGTTTTGTGAAACGCTGTAATGTTGTTCAATCATATCCGCAGACCGATCCAGCACTTGCAGATTAATAGTTTGCACTGCATATAATCTGTGTATTAGCTTTTCTCTTCTTAAACCTACATATGTTAAGTAGGTAATATTGTAAAAGGTAATAACGATAATGAGATAATATGAATGTAAAACAGCACTTTTCGTGCCATAAGCTCACGTTTACTTCACCAAATATGTAAAAAGCCATCCTTTTACACATTATTATATAATTGAAAATTTAAACGTACCTAGGTTTCATAACATTTTATTTCTTGAAACGTCAGCGTATTCCATATAAATTTTCACTTTGCTTTACTTTATCATATTTGCCTGCACAACCTGTTTTACTGGGAAAACTCCAAAATAAACATTTTATACGAAAACCGCTAATTTTTCGAAAATGTACTGCAATCTCATTTTTGTCATTTATTTAAAAACCTTTGTATAAAATGAGTTCTCTGTATTTCAACGTTATTTTGTATTTTACTGTATTTAAATTTGCATCCATATCTCTGTGAAAGGTCACATTACGACCTCGAGACTATTATTTTGTAATGTATCGTGTATGATGATTAAACAAGAGTGGACAGTGAAGTTCCTCTGTCACAACTGAATGTCACAGTCAGATGTTCGATCAGGCTGGAAAACTTTTCCATGTTATTTTATAGCATTTGAAGTCTCAAGGCACCCAAGCCACCGAGGCCACGAGCGCTTTCACTGAAGTAGAAATATTGAAATGTCCCACCGAAAAGACAAATTCAGTGACGTGCTCTATCCATACAGCCCGAAAAAAAGAGTGAAACATGTCACGGCAATTAGTGCGATGTGTTGTCTCTTTGTAAACGAGTCACAATGTAACTTCGTGTAATGATAAAACCAGACCCAATTTGTAAACTGGAAGCTTCTTAATTTCACGTTGTCCATTTATGCTCTTTAATTATAGCAAACTGCACGTATGCTTAACCATTGCATTCGTACAAAGTAAATGTAGAGCACATTTACGTTGTCTGAATATAAAATAATATCCTTACTTACCTAGAAGCAATGAAGATAATAAAGCATGTTTTAGTAAAGAAAATTGCATGAAGAGCGCTCCCTAAGTTAGCTCCGGAGCTATAAAATTGAACAAACATTAGAACAACAAAAGAGCTAATTAGAACACATAGAACCTGAACCAATTTCCTCTCTATTAACATAATGTAAACATTTGCTCGAAGTGCACGTACTGATAGCCGGTAAAACAGAGTGCATAGCGCGTGGTTATTATAATACTGGTTGTAGGAAACATCACTTAACCTATACTCTACAAATGTAAAGCTAAATTTGAGAATTGCATTTTAAATTCAATTTGTAATGTTGAAAATTTTAACTGAGTTAGCTTTCTTTTTCTCGATGTTTAATTAGTAAATTGAATTTTAAATTTCACGACAGTGGTGTGTACTAACTTTGTACTTACATATTATGCACAAATAAAAAATGGAAATCAAATTACACAAATAAGACGTTATTATAGTTTTTTTTTACTAAAAAGGAAGGGGAGAATACCGGGCCCTGTAACCAACAGCTATCGTTTTTACACTAAGTTTTTACGTGCTCTATGCCAAGAGTGAAACCAAAATAAAGCATATTTGAAAGACTATTACTAAATAATATATATATATTAACAATCGTTAGTTCATATACTCGTATACGAATATTTATAACAATTAAATTTTACCAAACACTGAAATAAACTATTCTAAAAGTAATAAAAATATTAAAGTATAACAAACCATTATAATATCAAAAATAATAACCAATATTAACTACAACAATATATCCAAAACGATCCACCCAATAAATTTACATATATGCGGTAACGCCACTATTATTGTAGATCCTCGGTTTCTCACTAACTGATGAAAGGTATTGAGTGTCCCATTTCCCGCAGCATCCCTCGGGGACTATACTTCACCAATATACAGATATCGGCTGAGAAGTAACTGCATAGTAGCGCTGTGCGATTGTTTCTAAAGACAAATCGAGAAGGTCTGCACTTTTATGTATTCGATTGTCGATTTATTCGTCATCGCTGTAATACTATAGCTATAGAATACAATTTAATAATTACCTACATGAAGGCAGATAATTGTTGCAATGTTACACTTCGAGGGCTTATACAGCAAGAATATAGTTTAGATATGGTATTTAAAAATAAAATTAATGTCATCTTGCATAAATCACCACCTTACACGTATTCGAATAATTGATTAAGAGTCGAATGATCTATTGTTATATTGGAATCGTATAAACGTAACAATTTAACAATTCGATTCTTTTCAGAAACAATGGCACACCGCTACTGCATTGCTTGTGAGATATGCTTTTTAGCTTCATGTTAAGAAACCTCGTTCTTATTGCAATAGAGTAAGGTTGAGGTATTAGTGTGGAAATGCAGTTGTCCTGTGGGAAGACAGTCGACATCCGATAAATTGATATAAGAATTGAATTTAGAGATATAGTGTGCACTGTGTTAGTGGAGGTTTCATTGGTCATTGTGTTATGATTCAGTGCTGAATAATACATCGGGTCGAGGAGTCCAATCGTAGTAACTCAAAGAATTCACATCTTGTGATTTTATTTTAGTTTCATCCGTTGAAATGGTTTATTGAAAGAGTAGCTACTCTTTATATGACAATTTTGAGGATTTGTCGTCTTCAAACGTATTGAAAGATGTGATGTGCGGTTGGAAGTTTACACCTTACTCATTTTTTTTTATTTGTTCTAGTGACAGATGATCTAAAGGACCATCTGGTAGTAAATAGTAACCGCCGTTAATGAACTTCAATAATAATTGGAGGCTACACCTGTAGATAGTCGTACTCTCTATGATCCCTATATTTAAAGGTCAAGTCATAGCTTTTGGAAAACACCACGGCAGCTAATTCATTCCAGAACTTGAACGTATGTAGTAAAAAATATCACTTTTAGTAAAAGTTTGTTCGCTAACAGTATGTACCCCATAATTTTTCTAAACGAAAATAGGTATATCAAGCTTGCAAACAATGTAACAAAATTAAAATACTTCACTGGGAGCAAACCCATTTAGCTACGAGTATTCGGGTAGTGGATACATTAAAATACAAAGTTTTTGCAGTGAATACCTAAGCTCCGACAAACATTGACCGTTCAACACTCGTTATTTGTTCACACTCAATATTCCTTAAGTTTCTGTTTGAGCAATGAGCTTTCGAAGTCTTTCTGCAGACAATGTCACAATTTTATTGTAAACTTGCTCAGATATATTTCCATTACATCTAAACCACAACTTATTTACTTTAAGTGGATGAGCTCACTGCTATTTATTATATGGTGATGATACTAATAAGCCATCTCGCTCCAGAAAACCTGACCTAGGAATAGGAATACTGTTAGTGCATTTCGCTCGTGAATCGTCACTCATTGTAGCTTAGAATTAAATTTATTACGTATCATGAGATTTCAGAGGCAGTTCCTTTAACGGACTGACCTACCTGTCATGGAATTCAGTATTGACATCCGTGCACATCCATAAAACTCCCCTTAATACGAACTATATTATTGGTGTACTACAATCCACTTCTAGGTATACATATCTTAGAATTTACACGGCAACACACCTGAAGACTATCGCAGCTAATTGTGTCAGGTCGTCGGTGACGACTCGTGCTGTCTGATCCCAATTGACAGAGATTCAACGTTTTGCTCTGCATAGTCGGTATTTTTAAAAACGTATATCATCATGCATATGTATTCATATAGATTTAATTTTACTGATCCACTTTTATTTAACACCCATATTTTCAATTACTGTTTTAAGATAGTAAAAAAGAATCCGCTGTGTATGCACAGTATATATCTGCTTGCTATTGTAGCTCAGTTTCGCTAGTCGATGTGGGTAAGTTGTTCAGAATAAGTTATATAGTCATCACAATAAATATGGAGCGAATGCAGAGCAACAACTTATATCCTGACTAATATAATAAATGTGAATATGAGTGTGTGTGTTTTTTATAACGCTTTCACGCTTAGCTTAGCTACTCCACCGATCAGTATAAAATTTCGCATACACTTTGTTAAGGGTACCGAAAAGAAAATAGAATTTCATGCACACCTTTCATCCAGAGAAAGTACTGTTTGTAAGCCAGCGAAGCCATGGGCAAATCTAGTATCTTATATTTTGTGAAGACATTTGGAGGTTTAGATATTAGTTTCTTGAGTACAGATCAAATCATTGTACGGATTTCGATAGTACCTTATTATCCCAGTAAACCCACATATATGCATTAGCGCGTTGAAGCCATATCCTAGTGTATAATAAAACAATAAAGCTGTTTTCATAAAATAATATGATATCACTACGCAAAACTCATATTACAATAAAACATGAGGAACTCGTACTGGACCAGTAAATAAACTATCAGCCCGCTAACCCAGTAACCTTTGGAGTTGTTCTGTGTGGTAACTTACGATCTGGCAGCCATTTATAACTGTACATATTACCATAGTTCACTGTTGTAGTGTCTCGTCAGTAGTAAAAATGTATACAATACGATGATAGTGATAAATATTGTCAAGTTGGTTATATAAGTATGCACTTTGCCGAGTCAGACAAAATGTTATTGGATTTTTCTGTTTGGAAATTCTCAGTATCAGCACCGATAATGAAAATGTGCTTGGTGTAGAGCATTAGGTTGATTTTTTTACGAGGGATTTAAAACATAGCTGGCGAGATATGGTCTCTGCATGCCCACGTTGGTATTAGATTATATAAGTATAATGCTGCAAAATAATATACACTACTAGGAGAACTAGCAGAATCGTACATCGACTTTTAGCATTAAATAGCTAGCAGAATCTTTGGTCTAAAAGAAGCAAAAAGTATTTATATTCTATAAAAGATTTGATCTAACCAGGAGTGGTGTGAATAAATAAATAATTCTATTCTGCAAAAAATCGCAACCCGATCACTGTACGTTTACTGTGATAAGAAGGATTTTCAGAGTTCCTTAATGGAGTGCTGTAATATCAGAAATGGGATTATAGCGACTTCTTTTTTGTAGCATCAATAGGCCATGAGTAAACACTATACTGAAACTTCTGACATTTTAATCATTACGACAAGCGGACTTGAGCCTCATGATCTGACTTAGTGTTAGATTTTGTTTGAATTTTCTGGTGTATAATCTATTATTGAATCTTTTTAAGACGTATGTATATCCTAAAGACTAATTGATCATGATATATAAGTATTAAATCATGGTAAATATACAGTGTATAATTTTAACTGTAACTATACCAGTAAACGTTACCTAAACTGATACAGTAGTAGATCTGTCTGACTCTAGGTAATATAGGCGAGATGATACATCAAAAAGTTTTGAGCACTAACTTTATATAGGCCGTGAGTTCCGACTGGGAATAGACATAGCCACTGTTGTACGTGTGTGTAACTGGCTCACGGATTATGAGAATAACATATGTAGGTCTCTGTGAATAAATTTGACTTTGAGGACAGAAATGATTGTAGGGTTTTTAAGCACTAGAATACACACAGACATTTTAGACTCCATTAACTGCCGGTTTGAAAAAATGACAATAATCACGTTGAAATTACGTTACAAGGGAGCCGTGTCAAGCAAATTAAATCGCCGATCGACGCCCTTACAATGTCATCGGCATAGCTGATATTATTAAACAAAAATGGGTAATTGCTTTAGCAGCTAGATTGGTTTTCATCAAATACTTCTTAAAACGATCATGATAAAAATAATAAATAATCTTTCGCTTAGAAGCTATTTAGTCACAGACAGAACATTAAACTTAAAACGCCAAATTTTATCTTCTCTTCTTCAAATACATGATGCTTTATAATAGGATCCAATATGCCCTTAATATTTCTATTCAAACGCATCTTCCTACCTCAAAAGTGTAAAGAGCTACCTGCGAGTTGAAAACTGTTCATAAGCTATTCACTCAACTCAGTGTCGCTTCGTTTCAATTACTGCGAAAGGCCGCGAGCTCATTTCATCAACATCATAATAATAACGTAATGAGGCCTATTTGTACGAATATTTTCCTCAAATTTATTCAAAGAAGGAAGGCATTCATCTTATTTTCCACGGTTCAACGGCGGCCCGTCCCTCAATCACAAACCAACTTCCTTACCAAATGATAACGTAAATTGCACGGATATTGCCCAACTTTACTACTCGCCTAATATTCGTAAAGGTTAATGGATTTTAAATAACAAACTTGTTGGCTTTTTGGTGCGTGGAGGGTCTGTGATAGCGCTCGAGCCTCTTGATGTAATGTCGTAACTTTCCCCTGATAAATGGAATACGTGTTTTTGGATTAAGAAATTAGGTACGCCAGCCTCTGTATGCTAAGTAAGCTGAATTCTATAATTATATAAATACGACACAGAATTTTAAATTATTATATTTAGGTATGTGTAAGGAATTATGAATAAGCAGCGATAGCTCAGTGGGGAGACCAACAGACTGCAATGCAGAGAGTCTCGGGTTCGAACCCACGTCGCGCACCTCTGATTTTCGGAAGTTGTATGACTTTTTGAAATTATGTGCGTATGATTGACAATTATCGCCTGCTCCGTGCCTCGGAGAGCACGTTAAGCCGTCGGTCCCAGCTGCAATGAACATCTATGGCAGTCGGTATTGGGGAAGTCGACACAAAAGATCCCACTGGGTTGAAGTGTCGCCGGTCTGTACTGACTGGTCCCCACACAAGATAAGATAAGATAAGATAGGGTTGCGGAGGTCAGGTGGCAGCCGCTTCGTATAAAAACTGAAATCCAGTCAAATCCGGTTAGACCAGAAAAGCCGACCCCAAGTGACTTGGGAATACTCGTAATAAAGGCTAGGGAGAAGAATGTGTAAGGAATTATGAAGAAATACTTGGTGTACCTATTACAGCCAACTTGCACAGCAGGGCAAGCAAGGGTTTACGTGTCTACGAGGGACTTGAACCTGAAATACTGGAATCGTTAGTAGTAACGTTATAACTAATACAATATCTGATCGGATCCTACTACAAGATGACATTGACAGGCTCTGCAGTTGGTGTGACCTAAATGCGATGGAGTTAAACGTTACCAAGTGTCATCATATTAGATTCTCCAGAAAACGAAAGAAAAGCAGTATCACTTACACTATGAAAGGTGAACCTTTAACTAGCGTAAATGAAGTTAAGGATTTGGGCATATTTATTGATGATGAAATGCGTTTCTCGAAACACATTGACTACGTCATCAATAAGAGTTCTAAAATGCTTGCATTTTTAAATCGCAATACACGAAATTTCAAATCTATTAGAGCTTTAAAATCTTTATATTTCGCTTTGGTAAGAAGTAACATCGAATATTGTTCCATTGTGTGGTATCCTATGTACCAAAACAATATACAGCGAATTGAGAACATACAGAAAAAAATCGTGAGAAGACTCTCAATACTGTCGGGTATTCGGCGCTCGGTTACAGATTATGACGATAGGCTTCAACATTTTAAAATGAATACGTTGTACTGGCGCAGAGATTATCTGGGTTTGTTATTTTTATACAAACTAATCAATCAGGCCATAGATTGTCCGCCACTCCTAGCCCAAATTTATTTGAATGTACCTAGACCATCTGCAAGGTTAGTTAACTACAAACCGTTCGCTATCAAAAGCAGTCGTAATAATTATGGCAGTAATGCACCTCTCTCATATATCCTCCGCAAATGTAATGCAGTCTCCTATAAACTTGATATCGACATATTCTCAGCAAAGATTGGTTCCTTCAAAAAAACTGTAAATAAGGGATTGCCATAAGGGTTAATTTTGCATATTATTATATTTCTGTGTTTTTATTAGTATTTTTATTGGTTTTTTATTACTTTATTATGATTAGTATTTATTACCACCTATTGTATGTAATTCTTGCATAACAGTATGCTCACATAAAGTATAAAATGCTGTGCTAACCTTTAATTTACAAGCATACATAAATATTATATAATAAGTGTTATTTAGTTAAATGTCTGGTATGTATTTTAGTTGGTAAGCCTTATTATTAAATAAAAAATAAATAAATATAAATTTCACTCTTGGAGCTATTTCTCCAACTTCCAATATCCTTGATGTGGGCGTATTTTCGTATTTTTATAAGAAGTTTTTGGCCTAGTCCAAAATTCTTAAACATTTAAATCACATTACTGCGAGGTCGGCAATGACACGAAAGCATGCGAACCGTAGGCTAGGGTAATACAGCGTTCGTTTTAGTTAGGTATATAAAGAATCAGATCTGTCTAGCCTCATAGATCACAAACCATCTCAAAGCCATTAAAGTATCTTCATTTCAACCTGTTAATTCTTGGAATGTCAGACATAGTCGAAAACCTATTCCGCCGGTGCGCCGCTGTTTAAAGGTTAATAGCAATTGATACCTTGATGTACTTCAGAGCATCCACCTTTCACCGTACTTTGTACTTAGGTCCATTTATAGTAGTGCTAACATTCGTTCATCAAATTATTCTGCCCAAATACAATATTGTAAATCTCTGTTTGCAAAATTAATATTGTTTAATAAAAGTATTTGTGATACTCTAAAAAGAATGATGTATGCAGTTGTAAAATAATATTTTTGATGCCAAAGTTAATTTGGTAGAGTGGAGTGACGCCATTGTTTGTATTTCATTTAGGTTATAAATAAAATATAGTTTTTCACAAGGTAATATGACGTTGTTACAAATAACAAATAAAAAAAGTGAATAAAATATACATTCAATTTGAATGAGCGCGAATTTAAAGCGTACAGATATAATGTTTTTATTGTTATAAAGCCTTTGTAAACTGACATTGTGTGTTTTAGTTAGTAATCAATTTGTCAGCATCATTCACTTCCTCTGTAACAATAATAATAATAATAATGATAACCAAATGATAATAATATTAGTGAAGAGGTGGATAGCAGGGCTACACACGTAAGTACCCAGTACAATGAACAATTAAGGAGTACTTTGGAATGAACATTGCGGGAATATCGGGCCGTCTATTCAGAAAATAGACCACGTCTACCAAGGTTGCCTATGCACAAAAAGAATTTAGCGCTAGTGTGTGCCTTGGACTCATTACTTCCTGCTTATTTAGTAGACAGTGAAAGTCTAAGCGATTTACACTCAATCTTGTACTGTGCGGCTGCTGCGGTATGTCGAGTGGCTGGTATTAAAAATCCAGACATAAAGCCACCTGCTCGACCCAGAAATACTATGCCAGCGTGGCAGTGCAGGATTGAGCGTCGTATCGCTGAGTCCAGGGCATTCATCGGCAAGCTTATCTGTTTCAGGGAGGGTAATACACGACCGAGAGTGATGCGTTATGTGACTCGGGCGTTCGCAGGGACTGACGTATGTCCCCAAGATTATGTCACCCGGGTTACAGAACACATCGACTTCCTGAAACAGAGAATTTGTGCGTGGGCAAGCCGAGTGAGACGCTACAAAAAAAGAGCTGACCGATATTTCCAAAATCGTGAATTCCAGAGAGATGAAAGGTGAAACCTGATTCTAGTGGGGATGGTTGTCTACCAGATACAGAAGCCACGACTGCTTTTTGGCGTAGTATCTGGTCGACACCCGTCGATCACGAAGAGGGGGATTGGTTTGGGGATGTTTGGCGGACATGTGACACTATACCACAAATGGAGCCAATTAACATACAACCAGAAGATGTTTCTTGTGCGGTTCGTTCGTTACCAAATTGGAAAGCAGCGGGACCGGACGGACTGCACAACTTCTGGTTGAAATGGTTCCGCAGTGCACATGCATGCTTGGCGTCCCTATTCCAGTCATCTTTGGAATCAGGATCGCTGCCTGACTTTTTGACCACTGGCACCACCCATCTGCTCTACAAATCAGGTAGTGTCACGAACCCAAAAAATTATAGACCGATAACATGCCTACCGACGGTCTATAAACTTCTTACATCCATTTTGAGATCTAAACTTTCATTACATATTACAGCAAACAACATCATGTCTGTATCTCAAAATGGATGTAGAAGTGGGGCCCGTGGTACTAAAGAGCTACTCCTGATTGACATGACCATCAGTCAACAAGTACACCGCCTTAGGAAAGATCTTGCGACATGCTGGATAGATTATAAGAAGGCCTATGACTCTGTACCACATACATGGCTCTTGAGGGTGCTGGAGTTGTATAAAGTTGATGCAACTCTTTGCACTTTCTTGAAGTCATGTATGAGGCAGTGGAGAACGGTTTTACGCTATCCAGGATGTCGCCAGATCGGAGAAAGCGGTGTATCTCTCAAGATCAAGCGAGGTATATTCCAGGGCGACAGTTTGAGTCCCTTATGGTTCTGTCTAGCACTGAACCCTCTTAGTACTTTACTTGAGAGTTCAGGGCTAGGCTATCGATTGCGGAGAGATGGTCAAGTTATATCTCACCTTCTTTACATGGATGACTTAAAACTATTTGCCTCCACCAGACCCCAACTGACAGCGTTACTTAAGGTAACTGAAAACTTCAGTAACTCCATCAGGATGGAGTTTGGTGTTGACAAATGTGCAGTTATGTATGTAAAGCGAGGCAGGGTTTTGGAATCTGATGCCATTGAACTTTCAGATTTCACTAGACTTAGATCTCTCTCTGCAAATGAAACCTATAAATATCTGGGTATGTCACAGGCATTAAATATCACTGAGGACGGTATGAAACGGGCGTTGCAGGAGCGCTTCTTTAGCCGCTTGAAAAAAATACTGAAAAGTCTTTTGTCAGGCGGCAACAAGGTGCGCGCCTGTAACGGTTGGGCCATGCCGATCCTTATGTACTCCTTTAGCATACTCAGATGGACACAAACGGAATTAGATGCCCTGGATAGAAAGGTCCGTACACTGTTGAATGCATACCGAATGCACTACCCGCGCTCCTCGGTGATGAGATTGTACATTCCGCGGAAGTGTGGGGGACGTTAAATAAAATAGCGTGGACTGTATACAAATTTGGTATATTTCAACCGTACAATAATTATGAGAAATGCCCGTAGTTCAGCGCGTCTCAAAGCCGAGTAACGGTCGGGTCAACGCGCGCGCGCAGCTCCGGCACGCCCCCCGCGCCTCACGGTGTCCCCCGTTGTCGCCCAGTCGAGTGTGACCAGATGTAAGGCGCCAACATATTCCCCGGGTTGAAGCGATGTCTTCAATGTTCTTCAGGAAGGAGGCAGATGGAATTGAAGGCACGACGAATGGTGCCTCTCTTTGTCTTCAATTCAGCCACCCTTGTGACCCCGTCTATGACGGGATAGGTCTTTATGACCCGACCCAGGGACCAGAGCAGTGGCGGAGTGGATTTGTCCTTAATTAGGACTAAAGACCCTGGCTTGACTTCGCTTCTGGAATGGAACCACCTTTGTTTAGTCTGAAGCAGAGAAGTATATTCATTGTGGAACCGACGCCAAAAATGCTGCCTGATGTACTGGACTCTTTTCCACCGATCCAGCCGAGTTATATGTTCTTCAGCCACCTGTGGATATGGTACAGTTAAGAGTGGTCGTCCAATTAGGAAGTGTGAAGGAGTAAGCGCCGAAAAATCGTTTGGGTCTGATGAAAGCGGAGTGAGGGGGCGTGAATTTAAAACTGCCTCTATATGAGTGAGACAAGTAACCATCTCCTCAAAAGTGAAGTGTGTAAGATGCAATAATCTTTTTAAGTGGTGCTTGCATGATTTAACCGCAGCTTCAGCCAGTGAATTGAAATGTGGGCTGTATGCGGGCGTGAAATGAAATTCAATCCCCTCTTGCGCTATTTCAGATGCAACATTTGACGAATGTAAGAGTTTATAAATGTCATTTGCTGCGCCTACGAAATTCGTTCCGTTATCGGACGTGATGCTTCGAGGCTTGCCCCGACGCGCCACGAAACGATTTAGAGCAGCCAAGTAAGCCTCAGTTGTAAGGTCTGTCACGAGCTCCAAATGTACCGCTTTAACTGCTGAACAAACAAAGATGCACATATAAGATTTTGTAAGTTTGCAACCGCGACCTTTGCGATCGGCTACCAATACTGGCCCCGCGTAGTCAACATGACAATTCAAGAATGGAAATTCTAAATTAGTTCTTGAATTAGGTAGCTGACCCATTATGAGTTGTACATTTTCAGCCTTGTGTCTGAAACATTTAAGACATTTGTTCACGACAAATCTAGATAAGTTTCTACCAGCTAGAGGCCAATAAGTTTGTCGAATATGCGACAAAAGCAGCTGAGGACCAGCATGTAAAAGTTTTACATGTTGCATTCGAAATAAGTGTTTAGTAAAAATGTGTTTACTACATAAGACAATGGGGTGTTTAGTACCAAAGTCATAAGGTGAATTAGCAAGCCTCCCGCCCACGCGAACGAGCTTATGATCATCAATGAATGGAGTTAGACGAAGCAATCTACTTTTGTGCGACAATTTTTGTCCAGACTTCAAACAATTATATTCCTCAGAAAACATTTCAAGCTGTGAATGATGAATAATTAAATGTAATGAATTTTGAAGTTCTGTTGTTGAAAGATTGCCACGCAATTTATCCTTATTTTTTAAGTTATAAATAAATCTGATATATGTAAATATTCTTTGTATTTTATTTAAACTTGAATAATTTTCGAGTAAATTATGTATGACTGATGAATGAATGGTTACGTTTGAATGGTAAATGTCACATGAATTATTATTGTCACTATTACTACTAATGAAATGAGTCACTACTTCCGGCAAATCCTGTCTCCGTGGGTTTGGTATTTTAGGCCACTCATTTTCATCATGTAATAAAAATGAGGGTCCGGTCCACCATAGCGGCGTCTCCTTAATTGTAAAGTTGTACACCTGTGACTCCAATGCTATTACGCGAACGAATGTAGACACAAGCGCCGTAAGCTCTTTCGGACGCATCGCTGAAAACATATACTTCATGCGTTATAGAGTCTTCACGCAAAACCCAACGAGGAATTTTTAAATAATTTAAACTTGTAATTGTATTTTTAAATATAGACCAGAGTGTTTTGATTTCAGGCGATACATCGTCATCCCAGTCGTACTTGTCAAGCCATAGACGTTGCATAATAATTTTTGACAACGCACGGACCTACGAGGCCCAATGGGTCAAAGATCTAACTGATAATACGAGGGTGCGTTTTTAAGTTCGCGGAATGGAGGGTATGGAAGGTGGTGGGGGTGCTTGTTTAGTCACTAACGTGTTTAGCAACTAATAATTAGTATATATACCGAGTATTATCATAATGAGGTCATTAGTCTTTGAACTATCGTCCCTCAAGCAACTCAATCTGGAAGAAATTGTGAAGTATGGAGAAAATCGAGTTCCGCGCCGTTATAAAGTTCCTTACCAAGCAAGGAAAAAATTTTCAAACCATTTTGGAAGAGATGTCATCTGTATACGGGGACTCTTGTCCAGGAAAAACCATGGTATACAAGTGGCACAACCTCTTTAAGCAAGGCAGGGAAACAATTGAAGACGATTCCCGGCCTGGGCGGTCTGTTGAGGTCACCACTCTAGATCTTATCGAAAAAATCGAAAAATTAATATTGGAGGATGCACGTTTGAAGAAAAAACAAATCGCAGAGATGGTTGGAGTATCTGAAACGACCATTTTCAAGGTTCTCCATGATCATCTCGGCATGACAAAAGTCAGTGCAAGATGGGTGCCTAGAATGCTCACACCGCCTCAAAAACAGAAGCGCGTCGAGTGTTCGCGTGCGTTTTTGAGCCAGTGTAATGAAGACAAGGATGGTTTTTTGGAGCGAATTGTTACTGGGGATGAAACTTGGGTTCATCACTATGAACCTGAGTCTAAACAAGATTCCATGCAGTGGCATAAAAAGGGTACACCACCGCCTAAGAAATTCAAGGTGTCGCAATCGGCGGGAAAGCTCATGGCGACAGTTTTTTGGGACACAGAAGGAATTTTGTTGGTTGATTACAAAGAAAAAGGTGTTTCCATAACCGGAGAATACTACGCTTCAATTTTAGAGCAGTTAAAAGAGGCAATCAGAGAAAAAAGAAGAGGAAAATTGACCAAAGGTGTCCTGCTCTTGCACGACAATGCTCCTGTTCACAAGAGTCGAGTTGCGTTGGCTGCTTTGCACAAGGTGGGCTTCGATATCATTGATCACCCACCTTATAGCCCAGACTTGGCTCCCAGCGACTATTATCTCTTTCCAAATCTGAAAAAAGAGCTTCGAGGAAAGAAATTTTCAACCGATGAAGAAGTGAAGGATGCAGTTTCGGCGTATTTTTCAGAGAAAGACAAAACATTTTTTTATGAAGGTATTCATAAGTTAATTCATAGATCTGAGAAATGTATTAGGGTTTCAGGTGAATATATTGAAAAGGAAAAATAATTTTGTAATATTATTTCATCCCCTTCTATTCCATTCCGCGAACTTAAAAACGCACCCTCGTAGATAGGACATGACGTTTAGTGACTTTAGATAATGGTGTTATATTAATAGTGTAGGTAAGTAGATCAGAGTCAGAAACCCAGTCAAGGCCTAGAGTTTTTGACTGTGAACAATTTAAAACGTGCTCAAGAAATTCTGACGTATTATTAGTGTCATTATTATTTGTAATTTGTTTAAGAATATCTGCATTATTTGATCGCCATTTACGCAAGTTAAATTTAGCAGAAGATAGAACCGAATGTACCTTTTTTGACATTTCAACGGTTTCAGCCTTTGTGGAGCCTCCGCTCAAAAAATCGTCGACGTAGAAATCACGTCGTATGGCGGATCGGACACGACTATCCTCTATGTTATCAGCCAGAGTCACAAGACATTTTGTGGCTAGGTATGGAGCGCTTGCGGTGCCGTAAGTAACCGTGTTTAATGTATATGACCTAAGAGGTTCTGAAGGTTCGAATCGAAAAACTATTTTTTGTAATGGTCGTTGAACTGGACTTAATTCTATGGCTCTGTACACCTTTTCTATGTCACCTGTAACCACGTACCTATGCTGACGAAAACGTATTAAAATCGTCTTGTACTACGGGACCGACCATCTGAATGTCATTAAGAGACACCCCCGAACTGGTAGAGGCTGATGCGTCAAATACTACGCGTAGTTTAGTAGTGGTGCTAGAATTACGAATGACTCCATGATGTGGTATATAATATTTGACCACGGAGTTTTCAGGTGAGGAAGTAGAATTGTCAGGGTCTAATGTCATGTGACCTAGACGTATATATTCTCGCATAAATTCAAGATACTCATTTTTAAATGAATGATCGCGTTTAAAACGTCTCTCTAAAGACAAAAAACGTTTTTTAGCATTTTCATATGAATGACCTAAAGTACTAGGCTCTAATTTTAACGGCATTGTGACAACATACGTCCCACCATCTTTGCGGACAGAAGTTTGAATGAAATTGTTGAGTCCCTATATACAGGGTGTCCCAGAAGTCGACGTCAAGCCGGAACAGGGTGTTAGACAAAGTCATAGTAGTTATCAGAAAAATATAAAAAAAAAATCTATCTCATGTATTTTCAAAATTATAGCCATTTAAAAAAAAAACAAGGACATCAACACCCCTTGATGGTCTTTTAATTCTCGTTGCTATAAATCTGCATGTATTTTTAATTTTACTTTTATTATGTAATCCTTAATGATGCTTCCGTAAATTGTTTCTTAAAAATTAAAGCCAATTACTCCAGCTTGGTAGAAAATGTCACGTATTGCCCAACTAAGTATTCAAAATTAATACTTTGCCAAATTTAAACTGGCTGTACTGAAAAAAAAAAGTACTACGCTAGTTTGGCAAGTAGCTTTAAAAGTTGGCGCATTTCATAAGGATTCCAAAATGGTATGACACTTGCTAGAAAATTGGCCATTTAGACTTAGACAATTTTTTTTTGTAAAGAACCTTTTGTTTCAATTTAATTTTATTAAGTATGTTAAAATGACTCATAGCTTTGCTCAAGACCGTTACTTCAAGATTCTAGTTAGAGTGAGATGGAAAAGTGTAAGCAAGACAGAAACTGTATTTCCAGATAGTCTAAGGGTCCTACGACCCTTGGTTTACCTGGAAAAACTCAATGACTTATTAGTTTTTTGCTAAGTTAAGGTTTGTTTTCCTAGAGACGTTTTAATTGAAACATTTTGTTTGATTCTAAAAATTACATTTACTACAACAAATGTTCAAACTGCCTTTCTTCAGACGCAACACAAGCTTGACATCTTCTTAAAAAAGATCGCGTTATCAGACGGGCGAACCTTCCGTTATTTACAAATTGCTACAACTGCTTCTGTTATTCTTTGTCGTAGTTCAGTTACGTTTTCGATTGGCTTAGAGTAAACTTTTTCTTTCACCGCGCCCCAGTAAAAAATATCCAGTGGGTTTAAATCAGGTGAACGGGCTGGTCACGAGATAGTACCAGACCGCCCTATCCAACTGCCTGGATATTCCTGATTGAGGTCACACACACGATCAACAATAGTCCAGGGGAAAGCCAAGGTCGTCAAAACTAAACAGTCCAAATCCAAATCACAAGCAATCAAGTCCAATAAACAAAGCAAGTGTGTACGAAATCAACGAGTACGGAAAGATGCGCAGTAAACGAAGGAGCGTAACGTACTGACTGATGACTGACCTGTATTGTGTGCGTCAATGAAGTTGGACAATAGCAGCTTGTCTCGCTCGCTCTAGTCAAATTGCGTATCCATCCATCTCACGCGTTAGTAAAAGTGGCGTCACTACCTGTTTTGCTTACATTTCGGAAATGAATATCTCCGTCTCTTTAAGTCGTTCATTCATTTATTCTAACACATTAGTAAAGATGGCGTTACTATCCGTCTCTCTCACACTGCGTAAAATGACTCTCTCCGTCTCACCCAAACTGAAATCTTGAAGTAACAGCTTTGAAGAAAACCTTGGGTACACTAGAATGATTTTAATTTACGATAAAAAACAATACGGAAACCCAGGTTTCTTTACAAAAAAAAAAATTATAATCTAAATAGCCAATTGTCAAGCAAGTGTCATACCATTTTGGAATCCTTATGAAACGTGCCAACTTTTAAAGCTACTTGCTAAACTAGCGTAGTACGTTTTTTTTTTTCCGTACAGCCAGTTTAAATTGGGCGAAGTATTAATTTTGAATACTTAGTTGGGCAATACGTGGATTTTTTTTCTAAACTGGAGCAGTTGGCTTTAATTTTAGGCAACAATTTACGGAAGCATCATCAAGTAATACAAAAATAAAATAAAATTTAAAATAGATGCAGAATTGTAGTAACGAGAGTTAAAAGACCATCACAGGGTGTAGATTTTCTTGTTTTTTTTTAATGTCTATTATTTTGAAAATACATGAGATAGATTTTTTTTATATTTTTCTGATAACTACTATGACTTTGTCTATCACCCAGTTCTGGCTTGACGTCGACTTCTGGGACACCCTGTATATATTGGTATTTCTGTATGTAACAGGGTGATGCGTCGGGAGCGAAATAATAGATGACTTTGTCCATACACGTATATTACGATAATTCACAAAAGATACACGTCGTGTTAGTAAGGGTGTTCGTGAGGGACTGCCTTGTGTGGACGCGTTCACGAGCGTCCCGCCGTTTTGCTATGTCAGCCCCCACAATACTCCCCCCTTTTTTTAAAAAACAACAATGAAATAAAATTTATGTAAAAAAATTATAACTAAAAGTTTCATCATTTTCGATACATCATTCATTATGATCATAACAGAGCTAGAAACCGTGCTACATACGCAAGTGACGAGCAAACGCAGCGTCAGCGCATTACTCGCCACTAGGTAACACACACCTCATGTTACACGTTAACATTACACATTATGAAACACAATATTCCTTATAGGTACTACACTTATAACAATAGATTGGTTATTTAATAACATAATAATATGTGCCTCTCTTGTGGGGCTCTATACGATAATTTAACAGGTAATGAATTGTATCAGTTGGCAAAAATACATTATATTTCATATTATTAACAAAACGAAACATAATAATTATGTTGTATTGTATACGTTACACTACGAGATTTCACGTTGTCAGACAAAAATTGAAATTATAAGCTTTATTATCAAAGACATAAGATTTGAAATTAAAACTGCAACTAAAAATAGAATAAAATAATGTTTACCGAATGTCTTTAGTATTGTACACCTGCAGATTGAACGCTCGGTGCAGCTGCTGCACGAGCTAACTGGGCTCCACGTCCTTCCTCAATGGTAGAAATGACTTGTTCGACCATTTTACCCTTAATCTTTCTCCCATATTCACGACAGAAAACAAATACACATGTTACTATGATTACAATAACTATAATGATAGTTATTACACTATAAAACTGTACTTTTCGTTCCACTTCAGCTTGGGCATGGTTTCCTGCACCAGTCTGTGCTATTATAACTTCAGAGTTTTTTGACTGGGGGGAGCCCATATTTACAAAAATAGTCATAAAATAGAGTTAATTAAATCAAAACAGTATACAACTGTTAAAGCTTAAAGAAAAATGAATAATATAATCACTGCTTACACTTTTTGTATAACGTAATATTCGTATTATAGAATATTTGCTTAGAATTTAGTTTATAAAACGCACAGGTGGCTTTACCAATCTGCCAGTCCGTGTGGTATAAGTAACTAACGTATCGCCTAATCTAATATTCTTACTTCTACAATTTGATTCATTTGAAATTTCTTTAGAAATAATCGGTGTACTATGTGCCGATTCCGCTAACATGAACGCGGGTTTTAGTCTATCTATTGATACTTTGACTTGCCTATTTGGAAGTTGTATCTTAAACACTGTATTACACCTACTTATGACGCTATAGGGGCCATCGTAAGTGGGTTGTAAGGGTTTTTTAACTGCATCGTTTCGTAAGAAAACGTGTGAACAATTACTTAATTCTTTAAAAACGAATAGATTTCGTAAATCGCTTGCATTTCGTGACTTGGGACGAAGGTTGCTTATGTTTTCTCGCAATCTTTCGACATAGGTATAATCGTCACCAGTGTACTTTGGTCTCACCTCGTTATAAAAATCGCCCGGTAAGCGCAATGACTGACCTAGCACTAGTTCGGCTGCACTAAAGCCAGTGTCACACTTGTTAGCGGCTCGCAAACCGAATAAAACGGTTGGTAACTGCTCGTCCCAAGATTCGCTATCTCGTAATCTAGCGGGTAGAGCTGCTTTTAAAGAACGGTGCCATCTCTCGATCATCCCATTGCTCTGCGGCCTATACGGTGTTGTTCTAATCCGCTGTACTCCTAATAACTTTAATAGATTACCAAATAGTTCGCTCTCGAACTGTCTACCCTGATCACTTGTCAATCTTTTTGGACAACCGAACCTGCATATCCAGTTCTCATAGATGGCTTTCGCTACAGTTTCGGCGGTAATGTCTGTAGTAGGTATCGCTTCCGGCCAATGTGTACAACGGTCTATAATAGTGACGCAATACCTTTTGTTATGCCGTGTGGTAGGCAGCGGGCCTACAATATCCACGTGTATGTGATCAAAACGCTGGCTTGGCTCGAATGTACCTAATGCTGTGACTACATGGCGACTTACCTTGCTTTTTTGGCAGGGTATGCATGCCTTTGCCCACATTCCCACTTGTTTATTCATACCTGGCCAAAAGAATCTTCTACTTACCATTTTGCGTGTCGTTTTAATACCTGGATGGCTTATATTATGAACCGATTCGAAAGCGGTTCTTCTGAATGCTTCTGGAACATACGGCCTGACGTCACCATTAGCTATATTGCAATACACGCTTCTGCTGACGTTGGGAACGTGTATTCGTTTTAACTGTATAGTGTTCGAGGTACCTTGGTTCTGTAATAGTTGCGTAATTTGACTATCCGTTTGCTGAGCTACTGCCAATTCCTCGTAATCTATACACGTTGGACAAACAATGGTTTCAACACGCGATAAAGCGTCGGCCACCGGGTTCTCGCTTCCGTTGACATGCTGTATATCGCTTGTATATTCGCTGATATACAACAATTGTCTAACGCGTCTGGGTGTTTCTTTTGCTAAACTTACCTTTGAAAGAGCGAATGTCAAAGGTTTGTGGTCAGTATAAACAGTTAATTCTCGGCCTTCTATCATTCCCTTAAAATACATAATTTAATAATAATAATATTTTACCACATACACACGTATTTAGCAATTGACACGTATATAGCGAGTAATTCTCTGTCATATGTACTGTACCTTTGTTGGGTATCCGATAACTTTTTCGAAAAATATCCGAGTGGTTGCCAAACGTTGTTAACCCTCTGCTGCAATACTGCGCCGACGCAGGTATTAGAGGCATCTGTCATTAGCGATAACGGTGCTTCAGAAACAGGATGAGATAATGTAACGGCGCTTTGGAGGCTTACCTTACACTTCTCGTACGCGGCTTCGGCTTCAGCGTCCCACTCTATTTTGGTCTTATCTTTTTTCTTTGAGTTATGAAAGAACTTATTAAGGTACATATGATATTCTGCTGCTTTGGGAAGATGTAATCTGTAAAAGTTAACCATACCTAAAAATCGTCGGAGTTGCTCCACTGTCTCCGGTTTGGGGTAGTCCTTGATGGCTTGGACCTTGTCAGGTAGTGGACTGATACCTGCTGAAGTAACTTTGTGACCTAAAAACTCAACTTCTGTAACCCCAAATAAACTCTTACTGATATTTATGGTCAACCCGATATTTTGGAATCTTTCGAATACTTTCCTAACATGTTCTTTGTTAATAGCGCTATTTTTAGACATGATAATGACGTCATCGATGTAGCAGAATAATGACGACTCATACTCGTTGTTTACACTTTTGCCGAAGTTTTCGATTCCTTTTAATACCGTGTTGTCCATAAATCTCTGGAAGGTCTGTGCAGCGTTCCTAAGTCCAAAAGTCATTCGCGGAAATTCATATAGACCAAACGGCGTGGTGATGGCCGTCTTCTCGATGTCCTCAGGTGCAACTTCGATAAAATGGTAAGCTCTATTAATATCTAGTTTAGTGTACACTGTTTTACCTGACAAACCGTAAGTAAAGTCATGAAGTCTCGGTATCGGGTATCGGTCCGGTTTAGTAACAGCATTGAGTCGGCGGTAATCACCGCAGGGCCGTATCTGACCATCCTTTTTCTGAACTACATGTAACGGACTAGCCCACTGGCTCCTAGAAGGCCTACATATTCCTAATTCTTGCATATAGCGAAATTCATCCCTGACTACTTGTAACTTACCCGGTGGTAGTGGTCTAGGCCTAGAAAAAATAGGTGGACCTGTTGTCTCGATATAATGTTTAACTGTATGCGTGGGCGGCGATTCGTTAAATGATACTGGCTTAGTAATATCCGAGAACTCTTCCAACAAATCACGAAATGGATGCGTTTCCTGTATACTTTTAATCACGGGATAATTATGGCTTACGATGGTACCTATAGAGCATACATTCGTAACACAATCTATTAACTTTCTATTATGCAAGTCTACTAATAATCGGTTTGTCTTTAAAAAATCTGCCCCAATTATTGGTTTACTTACATTACATATTATAAATGGCCATTTAAAACAACGTCTTAATCCTAAACTAAGCTCTAATGTTATAATGCCGTAAGTATCAATTTCCGTGCCGTTTGCGGCGAATAATTTATAATTAGTTTTTTTACGATAACCTTTTAGCTTAAATTTAGTAACGGGTACCACCGATACATTGGCACCTGTGTCAATGAGGAAATTCATACCGGTTTTGGTATCCATCACGCTCAGGCGGTGGCTTTCGATGGGGTCGATGCATGCTACCACCGCGTCAGGCTGCACCCTTTTTAGTTTTCCGGCGTGGCACGTTTCCCCCAGTTACACGGTGTCTCACATCGCCTTGCAGCTTCTCGGAACCGGAAGTGGTACCGACACAACCAGTCTGGGCTGTGCGGTGTCCGCTGCGGCGTACGGGGCCTGGAATGAGAACGAGAACGATTCCATCTCCGAATCTGTCCATTACGTCGTCTAGGACGACTACGAATGCTACTCACTTCCTCGCGGAGTGACTTGAGCTCGAGGGCCATGTTTCTCAACTGGATCAGTAGCTCGCTGTTGACCTCTGCCGCGGCTGATGCCATTGTAGCGTTTGTGGTGACGGGGGTCTCCACTGCAGAGAGCTCCCCGCTGCGCAAGTTATCCATAATCTTGTCGGCCATCTCGGCGAGATCGTCCAGCTTGGTATCTCCTTTATTGGTGGCTAGTATAGCGCGAACCCATGCCGGTAATCTAGACAACCAAAGATTCCTCAAAGTATCTCCCGCTGCGCCTGAGTTCTTTGCGAGCTCGCCCATCTTGGCGAGCAGTTGAGATGGGCGCTGTTGCCCCAATTCCATTTCCAATACCAGTTTGTGGAACTGAGCTTCGGCGCTAGCTTGGAAAACTTTCATTAGCTTATTCTTAAGCGTGGCGTAGCGCTGCTGTTCTGGTGGATTATTGATAAGGTCACCTATTTGGCTCAGCTCCTCTTTGCCTAGCTTGCTCAACACCATATCGTATTTGACTTGGTCACTTTGGTGTTGGGGACCCATCACGGCCTCAAATTGGACGAACCACATTTTGGGCATATCCGTCCAAAACTGTGGTATGCGCGACGAAACACTTATGGCTGCTAACTCACTTGCCTGGACGTGCTGCATACTGGTAGCCGGCGACGGTTGAGCCATCACTACGAACGGAATAGTTTATTGTAACACGCACTATCTCACTTAATTCGCGTCTGTCCGCGATCACATCACCAATCACGTCGGGGTCACCAATGTTGAGTCCCTATATATATATTGGTATTTCTGTATGTAACAGGGTGATGCGTCGGGAGCGAAATAATAGATGACTTTGTCCATACACGTATATTACGATAATTCACAAAAGTGTTAGTAAGGGTGTTCGTGAGGGACTGCCTTGTGTGGACGCGTTCACGAGCGTCCCGCCGTTTTGCTATGTCAGCCCCCACAAAATGTTGATCACACATTTTTTCTACAAGAGAATGAATATGTTTAGGTGAAACATTATCAAGCTCCCAGAATTGAGTGAGATCGGGAGTGACATTGGAGTGGTGGCATAAATGAGAGAAATGAAAATTTGGCTGTTTCGAAATGCTACCTGAGACCAACCATCCAAATTTTGTTTCACATAGTTTTGGTAGATTTCTGCCTAAATCTATCGTATTACTGCCTAAGATGTTCCAGAACAATTCAGCTCCTACCAGGATGTCTATGACCGACGGTATATTAAAGTTCGGGTCAGCAAGCTGAAGACCTGAAGGAATAGGAACGTGTTTGATGTGGATGAAAGAAGACGGTAGAACCTTTGTAATTTCGGGTAAAATATGACACTCGATAATCTACAGCGTAAGCACAGCATAAAGAGTCTATAGTGAGGTGACAAGACTGTGTACTAGAGGATATGTGATTATTAATACCCGTTACCTTGGTGCTCGTACCGCGCCGTGACAAACCTAGCTTCTCTACTAAGCTCTGCGTGACAAAGTTTGCGGTACTACCATTGTCCAGCAACAGGCGCGCATTGTACTTCTTACCGCTCGCGCTGGTCACATTCACCACAGCTGTGGACAGTAAAACATGCGCAGAAGTAGCAAGCTGCAAGGAATTGGCAGATAATGCAATTTTAGACGCAGTAGCCGAAGCAGAAAGCGTGACAGGCTGCATAGCAGAAGGCAATAGATGTAAATCAGGTTTTGTTTCATGATTTTCTAAATGTAAAAGCGTATTATGTTTTAATTTGCAATATTTGCAATGAGATAATTTGCATTGCTTAGCAGAATGTCCAAAGCGTAAGCAGTTAAGACAGACATTGTAATCTTTTGCCTTTTGTATGCGATTTTCTATTGACAAATTTCTAAAAGATTCGCATTTATAAAGGTTATGAGCTTGAGAACAAAGTGGACATTTATTTATTTTATTATAATTACTTGAAGTTTTATTGATCTTAGTAGTTTTAGAAGTATTTAATTGATTGACTGATGCATTATTATTTTTATTTGCATAACTGTTATTTAATGCAACAACAGTTTCATTATGAGCAGAACTAAGGTTCGATTCATGCGACTCCAACCAGTCTGCTCTCTTGCTTAAAAAGGAACAAAAATCTGTTAAAGTAGGTTCATCGTTAAGCATCGTATTGCTGTACTTCTCCCAGTCACGACTAGTTATCATATCTAACTTTTTTGCCATGATATAAATGATTAAATCATCCCAATGTTGAGTGGGTCTTTCTAACGTTGTAAGTGCCCTAATATTTTTATTAATTACGTCTAAAAGATTTCTAATTGAGGCACTTGATTCCTTGTGCACTGATTCGACATCAAAAAAAGCTTGTATATGGTTTTTAACTAATTTGCGGTTGTTGTTGTACCGCTCACACAACATGCCCCATGCTATCTTGTAATAGTCACCTTTGAACGTAGTGTTTTCTATTACTGAGGCTGCTTTTCCGTGTAGTGAAGATCGCAAGTAGTGGAACTTACTAATGTCGCTAATACTAGTATTGTCGTGAACCAATGACGTAAATGTGTCTCGAAATTCAAGCCAGCATTTGAGTTCCCCATCAAAACGAGGCAAATCTATTTTGGGCAAACGAACAAAATTATTCTTATTGGAATTTTGTGCACCTGAGTCAGCATCTTTGAAGCTCGTATCAGACCGTGGGGTTTCATCATTGGCTGAAGTACCAAGCAGGCTGCGCGTGACTGCTACCAGGTGGAAGTATTGCCGGTCAAAATCCTCACGCTCAGCAGATTCAGCGTCGATGTTCTCGCTAAGCACTTCGATTTGTGTCTGTAATTCGTCAAATAGTGCATATAAGGTCTCGAATTTCTTTAAACGCTCGATTAAGTCTGTGCGCTGCAAGTTAGAAATGTCGGCACTACTTTTAATTAAATTTAAATAATTCGAATAAATTGTTAACTTTGATTTGGCAGAACCACGTTTTTTAAACAAGATTTTAAGATCCGCCATTTTGTAAATGCTTATTTTGAACAAAGAATGCAATAATGTAATTAATTTTAATGATAATGGTTTCTTTTAATATAAAAGCGAACAGCTGTGCGTAAACAAAAGATCAATGCAAGCAGATTAAAAAATGTGTCAAGGTCAACGGCCTAACATGTGGCGCGATGCGCTAATCACTTGTAATTATTATATTTCAACAAGGATCGGTAATGTACAAGCAGTTTGAATGAAAATACGCTGTTATAAGCCACTGAATAGAATTATTTATGTAAGTACGCTATGCACGTGGAAGAGAAATGAAACGATGAAAACGATTTTTACGGCAGGAAATAAAAACAGGATTATACTAATTGGAACGAACTCACTCAAATACTGTGTTTATACTCCCACAAAATGACATCAGCTCCTTCGACGATGTAGGCTGCTACAGGAACGACTTCTTCCAAACCGCGTGGTCACGGGCAAAGTCCACACGACAACGACGACGGTGTTTGTTGATATTTGATACGGCAAAATATCAAGATTGGCAAAGTATTAAGATCCGGCTCGAAGGACCAATGTTTAGGCCATATAGGACGTTAAATAAAATAGCGTGGACTGTATACAAATTTGGTATATTTCAACCGTACAATAATTATGAGAAATGCCCGTAGTTCAGCGCGTCTCAGAGCCGAGTAACGGTCGGGTCAACGCGCGCGCGCAGCTCCGGCACGCCCTCCGCGCCTCACGGTGTCCCCCGTTGTCGCCCAGTCGAGTGTGACCAGATGTAAGGCGCCAACAGTGGGGGTCGCGGTTTTTTAAATGCCAAGACCCTCCACAACCGTGAGGTGTGCAATCTCAGAGAATATTTTTTTCGAACCGATGTGGGCGTGCATCGCGATGTAGTAGCAGTGGATACGGGCTTTACCCCGCTTGCTCTGGCTAAAGAGAACTGGCGCAAACCTGTTATACTTGGAACTGACGAGCGCAGGGATGTATGGAAAGGAAAAGAGCTGCATGGACGCTTTTTCCGGGCCCTGAATGGGCCCGACATATATTTTCAGTCATCGGTGTCCTGGCTACGATTTGGCGATCTCTTCGCTGAGACCGAAGGTTTTGTCTGTGCAATTATGGACGAAGTTGTTATGACGAACAACTACCGGAGATATATCTTGAAGGATGGGACGGTTGACATATGTCGGGCATGTCACCAGCCCGGAGAATCTCTCAGACATATTATCTCCGGTTGTTCTCGTCTTGCCAATGGAGAGTATTTGCATAGACACAACCAAGTAGCCAGGATTGTCCATCAGCAACTTGCCTTGAAGTATGACCTTGTGGAATCTGAAGTGCCGTATTACAGGTATGTGCCCGATCCAGTTCTCGAAAATGGTCGTGCTACTTTGTACTGGGATCGGTCTATCATCACTGATAGGACAATTGTGGCGAACAAGCCAGATATTGTGCTGATAGACCGATTGGAACGCCGAGCAATGATCATCGATGTCACCATTCCACATGACGGGAATCTTGTGAAAGCTGAAAAAGAAAAAGAGTTGAAATACTTGAACCTAGCTCACGAGATTGTCGACATGTGGCGTGTGGACTCGGTGATCATTGTGCCGATAGTCATTACAGTCAATGGTTTAATACCTAAGAGCCTCGACCACCACCTGCAGAGGCTCGCGTTAGATGGCTGGATTAAGTCCTTGATCCAAAAGGCAGTACTACTCGACACGGCGTGTATTGTGAGGAGATTCCTCTCTTTGGGGCCCTAACCACCGGCAGCTTGGACCTTGTTCCCGATGTCGGTGGGTCATTTCAGTTTTTATATTTTTAAATATGTATAGTTTTTATATTTATATTTAAAAATGTAATAATTAGAAAAAAATAGAAATAAAGAGAATAATAATAAAATAATATAAAAATATATAGCATAAGTATATGACTGTATAATATGTACGTGTTAGAAAAATATATTTTCCCACCTTTATTCTTGAAAAGGGCATTCAAATTTATATCACCGACTATGATTTCAGGTTCCATGTAATTGAGGTCGAATCTATTGCTAGATACCGAGATCAATCCAGCTACTGCAAATATCTTAACAGATAAAAATGTCTATTTGTACTATTATAATACTGTGATGAAGCTGTGTCTATTCCTGCAATAAACCATATAATATATAAATCTAAAATAATCGTTTTGTAGTATTTTCGGCATCCGTCAATCTGTTGCTTTGTTTTATCATTATCGTCGTCATAACTTCCATTAAAAACCAAAAATTTGGTGCTTACAGTGTTGAATTCACATTAATTAACTTTAGGGTGAACATGTATGTTTTGCCGGGCAAATATGATATTTTTAAAAACACTTCAGCGTTGATGATACTGCAAATATACTACTTTGCGGCCAGCGCAGACTAAACAAACATCCTGTTCACATCAGATACAGCCTTACCAGTCTTCTCCCTAGCATTTATTATTCCCAAGTCACATGGGATCGGTTTTTCTGGTCTAACCGGATTTGACTGGATATTAGTTGTTATACGGAGCGGCTGCCAACTGATCTTCGCAACCCAAAGGCTAACGATACCCTAAGGCTAGACCAGTGTCAGGATATTATACGGCACTGAGTTCCCAGTAACGAATGCCAAAGATGTTCATGGCAGCCGAGACCGACGGCTTAACGTTCTCTCCGAGGCACAGAGCTGGCGATAATTGTCAATCAATACGCACATAATTTTGAAAAGTCATACAACTGCTGAAAGTCAGACCCAGTCAACCCGAGACCCTCTGCATTGGAGTCTGTTGGTCTCCCCACTGAGCTGTCGCTGCTTTCATCAGATGCAGCCTTACCAGTAATATACGAAATTAACTAAACTAATCGTCTTGGTTAACTGATAATAATACTTTTATTACTTAGTCTTGTCTTTCAGACTTCGATTTATATTTTCATACAATACTAAATTAAACGGAGGTAATATACAATGAACGTTTGCATTTCATGCTACTTTACATTAAATGAATTATAAACGTCAATAATGAATGTGCTCTCCAATGAATCGCTCGACTGTACTCGTATTATGTTACGATAGGCATCACAAATATTTATTAATTAAGGTCAACATTTATTACACAAACGCCATTAAAACGTGCTATCAAATACTCGTAAATGAACAATATTAATAGGTGACAGCGTGTCATGATCTTAATAAGTAAAGTACATAGGTACAATGTTTAACTGCACGGATAGCGGTTGTGTAATGTTTTAAGTAATTGCCTTGATACTGCCATTGCGCCAAGTATCGTGAATCCTTTCTATAAGGGAAAGCAAAACCGACTTGCGTCGATCTTGATCCCGGGTTGACTTTTTTACCCGTAGTATGTCGGTCAAAACGTCGGGTAATCAATAGCTACTTATTACCTTTTAAATACATTATTTATTTATTTATTTAAACAGCAATAAGTTGCATATATAGATATTGTAAGTAGCAGACAATACTGTAGTTACATAGTACATATAATGTTGTATTGTCTTCTGTTTACGCGAATGTTATTCATTGAAATTAATTTTACTAATTTATAAGCTATTAAATCTATTTATATTTAGGTTTACACTTTCCCCGACGTTTCGGTTGCTTTTCAGCAGCCATGGTCTCGGAGAGACTCTCTCCGTGTTCTGTGAGTCTCCAAATTTAATAGCAGTAGTAGTGTAATAGTTTCAAAATTATGTAATACAGTGATTAATAAACAACGCGATAAAATCCGTATATAGTAGTTTAATTTCAATATAATGTTGTATAATTTATCTAATACATGCACTCTGGTACAATCAAACATTGTGGATGCCTACGCTAGGAAAACCTGACATCCACCACTGTATTGCAATTACAGAGACGTGTAAAATTGTATGGTAGCCGATTTTATATAGTTCCTAGGACATCAACCTGGAGACAAGTTCGTTCGCAGCGGTTATTAGCCACAACCACTAGTCGAAGCCGTAGAACTAATGCAGGTACACGAACACCTTTATGCCAACTTATAGATTTGTATAACAATAAGTTTGTTTCTCTTGATATATTTAACCTTACAACGAATAATTTAAAAAAATGTTTAGTTGATATTTTAAGAAACCAATGAGAAGTATATATTATATATATATATATATATATATATATATATATATATATATATATATATATATATATATATATATATAATATTACATATACATATATGTTATAGTCATGTTTACATTTATGTTTACTTTTTATCTCTTATCGCATGTAGCAGTTACTTCTTATTAGTAATAGGTGGATAACGATGTTGGTAGTGTAATAAGTACATTTTTCTGTATAAACAATTGTTAGTCATAAGATTATGCTACTGTTTGTAATCCCGAAAATAAAATAAAAAAATAAATTAGCAAAATGTAATCGCGAGTAAGACCCTTTACCTAGTATTATATTAAGTAGTTGCAAATATTGCCCTTTACGCAGAACAAAGAATGAGTCGTTGTAGGTCATACCTACTTATAATAATATCTCCTTGTGAAATTGAATACGTTATACTAAATGCGAAAAGGTATAACATCGCGTGTCTTATAATTATAATGAAAGCTTTAGAATCTAATTCCGTCTAGTTACACACTATTATAATATTTATCACCAGTCGTTAAAGTTCTATGAAATAAGAAGTTGAGCCTCAGCATCTACTCAATACCGTATCAGTTGCCATGCTCCTACTGATAATTTCCAAGTCTAATATAATGGTAGAATGATATAATAATAGAAGAGAGATATCAGGGTTTAATGCTTGTTTCAAAGACTGACTAAACCAAGAGACAAACAGAAATTAGTGGCAAAGTGTGAAGGCGTTCTTTATTTAACATAATTTGACGGTGGCGTAGCGTTAGTGAGCGCGACCGCCATGCAAAAGGTCTCTTTTCCAATTTCTGGCATCAAACCGAAGTCCTCATACATAGCGTCATATAGTCGGGCTTAGTGATATTGGGATTTACCGTATGTTTGAAAATGACTGTTAAAAAAAATTGATGCTGACATTTTGCCTCATCTACAACTTTATTACGTATTTTAGTACTTGTTATATAATAAATATTGTTAATTGTAATGGAGACGTGAGAAGGAATATTATTTCTTTGATCATTCGTGCGAGGAATTTTATTCATCAGCCACACGCAGCTTCGCATAACAACCAAAGTGGCTGTAGTCATCAAATAGCCTCAACAGATTTTAATTATTCGTCTATTTGATTTTTGAATTATTAACTAGCTTATGCCCACGGCTTTGCCTACGTGAAACCCACGAGGACGCAGATTGGGCTAAAATAGTATATATCCAGACTTAAGTGGGACTGGTCCGGACACGTCTGCCACATGCACCCAGGGAGGTGGGCCCAAATTTTAACCAATTGGGTGCCAAAAGTTCTGCTCCGCCGTCGTCGACTGTCTTACCTAAACCTAAACGGAGATGATGAGATGACTGGACGTCTTCGAAAGGAACTGGCAAGGAATGTCTTCGAACAGAGTGCTTTAGCAGTCTATGGGAAAGGCTTTTGCCTAGCAGTGGGACATAACAAAAAGCTAAGGGAAATATCGATATCCGTTCAACAGTTGATGTGTGATTAAGTAACAAACATCCAAACATCATATTAGTACGATTGCACAATCTTCATAATTTAATATATTCGATTAGGCTTAATGACTCACAAGTTAAAGTACATGCGTCGTGCATCTTAAGAAAAAGCTAAGCAGTGGCAAAAGCAATAAACAGAGAAGAATGGGTCACTTCGCAACTTTTACTAAACAGTAAAAAATACGCTCATGTTTAGTACGTAGTATTGAGAATGCGTAATTAAATTTTCATTATATTTTCGCCATATGCGTACATGCACCGAGCCAGATGGATACCTTTTACGTTTCCTTTTTAACCCAACCGCAGGCAGCCTAAATATAGACAAACGATAACATTTAAAGAATATGTATGTAGGTATTCTTATATTGGTAGGTAGATGAAAAAAGAAACTATATATATATGTAAAGAAGTTATGCATCACTCTATAGATTTTTAGCACTTAAGTGACTCAATAAGTCGACAATCAAGTCTTTTTAAAAAACCCTCTTTATTGGTTTATTTTGACTGTACGAAACCCACGTCACTCAAAAGATCCCCTGAGCACTTGAGTGATACGGGTTCGATCCCTGAACAGGACCAACTTAGTACGACAACAGGTAAATATGATAAGAACCCAAACATAGCATGAATAAAAATATGCATATATCGATGTTTTACAAATTTTAGTAATAATGTTCATTATGTGAATGGAACAGTTGCAAGGGGAAGACCTAGGCGAACGTTTCCTGATCAGATCGGAGATGTTCTGGATAAGGGCCAGGTTAAGAGCACCTTAAACCGGCGAGCGTATATGAGGAATGTTATGAAAGTGAATAAAGCCAGAGAAGTGTGTCAGGATCGTAGCAAATGGAAATCCGTAGTCTCTGCCTACCCCTCTGGGAAACAGGCGTGAATTTATGTATGTATGTATGTATGTTCATTATTTCATGTTAACTTTACTCATATAAGGATTCAATGCCTGATACGAAAGCGGAATAGTTAACTAAATGAATCGCCTAAAAATCAGTATGTATGGCGTAGCGAGTAATTGGTTGCCTCACCGCTGTCTCTGTGTGTTGTAGATTTGCATCACACGCGGGACAATTATTGTTAGTGTGATTCACAAATTATTGTTCTGAGTCTGAAATCTGGACGTACATACTTTGGGTCCGTTAATTGTGTATCCATAAGTCTCTGAAAGCGACACGAGACTCAAAGCCTAGTGTGGTAGTCCTTTAAAAGAAAAATGAAAAGCAATTATTCAACTCAATCAACAGGTAAATGTCGCTCTTCCACTTATAGACGCATCACCATAAATCTTACCATTATTAAGCTCTTTAAATACATTACGGCTCTATTAGACAGCTCAATACAAACAAAACACTAGGATGGCCGAGGAGGCCCATTAATAAAAATGCCTATAAATTACGTGTGAGATATAGCCCTAGAAGAGCGTAATTTATGACGGGAACAATAAAACATTCTGACGAAGGAAACTAGGCGAGAAAGTGTTTTAAGGGTTAGGCACGCCCTTTGGTTGTTCTAGGATTGTGGGTTTAATGTACTAGGAATTATGTTCCCCGAGGATCCTCGAATAGCCTATATGTTAGTAATCCTGTGACGTTGGTTAAAAAATATTGTTGGAGGGTTCCAGTATGCTTTCATTTGTATTGTTCGATATCAACACATTACTAAAAAAATGTAATATACATTACCAATTTTTTTAATAGTTAATAAGTTCAATGTCTATGGCCGTCTGCCTATGACTAAATGGAAGGCTGATTTTGAAGAAAACAGGGTTCTTTAATAAGAATCTAATACTGTAATCTACTCCTTAACAATTTCTTTGACCGATAAAACAGATATGACACAATAGAATATAACAATAGACTTTCTATTGTATCTATCAAGGAACAGTGAAAATGGAAATAACGCTATGATCTCCATTCCTTGAAACAAACGTCCTTTATATTACAGGTGGCAAATAATGTAGGGAGTCTGTAACTGATGACAGTGACTCCCTATTATTATATTAAATTACTAGCTGACTCGCGCAACTTCGTCTGTGTCACATAAGAGATATTTTCCCGTTCTTGCAACATTTTTCATTGCTGCTCCGTTCCTATTGGTCGTGGTGTGATGTTATGTAGCCTATAGCCTTCCTCGATAAATAGGCTATCTAACACTAAAATAATTT
Source organism: Catocala nupta (assembly GCA_963675205.1). NCBI lineage: Eukaryota > Metazoa > Arthropoda > Insecta > Lepidoptera > Erebidae > Catocala > Catocala nupta. Next base: position 33,524,284 of record OY776081.1, read on the forward strand.
TTCAATTCAAACCAGTAGTTCCTGAGATTAGCGCGTTCAAGCAAACAAACAAACAAACTCTTCAGCTTTATAATATTAGTATAGATTAATTAAAATGTATAATGTTACTGCCTGCTGACATCTGTATAATATTTATGTAAGTTGACATCAGGCTGCATTGTTTTATTTATTTTTAGTTTTCAACTATTTACTTAATATTGTCTTCTGTTTACGCGAATGATATTCATTGAAATTAAACTACTACATACGGATTACAGTTTAAAAATTATGTAATACAGTGATAAATAAACAACGCGATAAAATCCGTATATAGTAGTTTAATTTCAACTATTTACTTGTTTGCGCTTGAGGCTGACTGTGAAATATAGGATTCGATTCTTGGATTAGGCATTAGTGTTCCTGAAATCTTAGTTGTAATACGGATTCGGGCAATGCTCTTGTTAGACGGCCTACTTAGTGACACCTGACAATATATTTTGCAAAATGTATGTACTGTAAATATCTGCCTTGCCATTGAGGCTTTCATAGGCGTGAATATAAGTATTTAGTGTTAATCGTAACTAATACTATAAATGTGAATGTGGGTTTGTTTGTTTGTTACACTTTCAACCTTAGCTACTGGACTGAACACATGAGACCATGAAATTTCGCATACACGTTGCCAGAGGAACAGAAAAGGAGACAGAGTAACTTTCATCCAGAAAAATTACTGTTATTAATCTAACCTAACCTTCATTTTCGCGAGCAAAGCCGCGTGCAATGTCTAGTTAAATATAATAATGTAAGTAATTTATCTTTAATAACTATTGGCCGCTGAATAAACCATCAGATAGGATCAACGTGGTGATGAACCGCTGAAATTATTAGGAATTTCAGGTGACGGCCTTCGTTGAGAATGCGTGATGTAATGATGTTATTATATTCACACGTGCCGGAAATGATGTATTCCTTTAATGTGTTTAGTTAAACAATTATCGGAAATTTAGCTTAAATCAAAATTCAATCACGGTGGATTGACATTCCCAGCTAAATCTACATGTTAATTACCATTTAGGAATTCGAGTCACGTGGGATAATTAGATTCTAATGTGTAAACAAATTAGGGTATATCCTACAAATATTATAAATGTGAAAGTTCGTGAAGATGTTTGGATATTTGTAACTTGATTACGCGTAAATCGTTGAACGGACTTAGATGAAATTTGGGATAAAGATGAAACATGTTTTGGATTAACACATAGGATATCTTTTACCCCGGTAGGCGTTTTTTTCATGGGATTCTAGCGTGAAAAGTCTAGCAACAATAGTGTAGTGGGAGACCGTAGGACCGCCATGCATAGGTCTCGAATTTGATCCGAACCTGGATGGCTGGGAATTCACCATGATGTTCTCGAAATATGTGAAGTGGACAATTAAAAGAGAAAAGTGGCTAACTGTTTTTACATAAAGAGGCTCTGGCCTAGCAGTTAGACATTTTGCATACAGGGCTGATATTATAAGCGGGCAAAGCTGACGGCAGAAACTAGAATTATGAATATGAATATTTGTGGAAATATTTGAATGTTTGTAACTCGATTACGCGTAAACCATTAAACTGATTTGCAATAAATTTGTCACACAGATAAACGATTTCCTAAAATTTCGATATTTTGGCTATTGGCGCAGTTTAACTGATCGTAAATTAGCAACACGTTATGATTAGGAATCGTAGGGTTATTTTTACACCCTCTTATATGCATTACACTCACATTATGCTATGTATATTTTGGGCCACACGCAATGTGGAGCGAGCCTATTGCCAACTACCAAACATTATGTAGTCCATATTGTCCCAGAGAATATTGTAGCAGACACAGTTAATAACACTTTAACCGAGCCGAGAATTCAATCTGAGACCTAAAGATCGCAGGCATACAAACGCTAATGCTATGCCGCGTCACTATCGAGATGCTCCTGTATTTACATATCGTGAACATAATGTTGGGACCTTAGATAAAAAGGAAAATTATCATTAAATATCTAGACCGTGGTGTGTCTCGCTCCATTCCTATTATCCGTTATATAGGCTTTAACTAACTTAGCCTATAAGGTATATAAATCCAAAAATATTTACTTAACTGTAACAAGACTTTATTTGTTTACGCGAATGTTACATATTGAAATTAAACTATTGGATATTTGAACGACGATTTAATAATCGTTGTTCAAATATACTATTGCTAACAATTTTTATTATATTAACTATTTATTACCAGTGGCTATAAGACCGTATGTTTACTTTAAGGCGACCACCGTCTCAATATCGTGAATTATAGTAACACCAATAATGGAATAATGTTCAGGTACTTACATTGCAATAAGCTGCCTGTAAGCAGCGATAGCCTAGTGGGAAATCATTGGACTGCCACGCATAGGTCTCGAGTTCGAACCCAAGGCGCGCATCTTTGACTTTTCGAAGTCTTATGCGTATTAAATAGTTAATTATCGCTTGCTTTAACGGTGGAAAAAAACCATCGTGATGAAACCTGCATGTCTGAGAGTTCTCCATAATATTCTCGAAAATATGTGAAGTCTGCACACCCGCATTGGGCCAGCGTGGTGGACTATAGCCTAACCCTTCTCACACTGAGAAGAGGCCCGTGCCCAGCAGTGGGACAGTTTAATACAGGGCTGGTATTATATAAGGCAATAAGATAACCACCGACATAGACCTACTACCCTTGGAAACATAGAATATGGCTGCTAAAAAGTAACTGAAATGATTTGGAAATTGTAAATTCAAATAGTTACCTGATAATATAAAAATAGTTTGACAATGATGTATTTAAAAACTAAACTGTGAAAAGTACTTTAATTTCGATGCATAAAGCTTTTTTTGACGTGACTCCAAACGACTATTTCTTTAACAGATAATCATAAAACGATTAGTACCAATATTGTCTCGATTCTTTTAACGTTTACCAATTTCAATACGATTACCGATATCACACCGATTAGAACCTAATAAGCATAAAATAGCGAAGTATTTGTACGTATTAATAATTCATGTCATCAAATCATCTCTGAGAGTGATATTTGAGCGTCAGCCTGGTGTGAAATGCCTTGAGCCTTCCCGACGAACTTGCATCGAGGCATGCCTTCACATGCGCTAGCATCAAAACAACACAACCTATTTTAGACTCTATTCCTAAAACAACAAAGTGAGTTTTTGAATGATAAGTTAGCTTTCCGTGTACGTCAGTCGGTTTTATGATATTATAGCGACAATCGTTACGTGTATTGGGGTATAAAAGTTGTTTGTTCGCAAATGTCGGTTACGTGTCAAATTTACTACAATTTATTGGGAAACAAACTAAGTTCGCCTTACTTGTTATGAATCCGTAATGGTTGTATCGATACGTTAGTTTTTTATGGATTTATTGGCAGTAGTCACGCTAACAGATATAAAATACATAATATCTAATGTACCAGTATATTGCCTTCACAAACACTTCTGAATCGGTTCGAAAATACGTTCGTAATGTTCGGTGAAACGATACCACTTACGTACATATATTTTCGAATGTTGGGTACAAGATTGAAGTTGTTAGGTTATAAAAAGTAAATATTTTAATGTATAGATAATCTATTTATTATATACGAATTAATTTATTACTCAAAATATGCATGCATGTCGCCCAAAGTGTAGGCAGATAGATAGTGTAGGTATTTTACACCAGCAGTTTGCATAGTCTTTGCTTTGCCGAACAGTAATCAAGTAAATCTAAATACACAGTAGCTTAGTTAGTAACTTTGACGATCATAGATGTTCCTCTGTTGCTCTAATTGGATAAACTTATTTTGAATTTTATTTTTCCAGGAAGCACCATAATTGTTCATTTGTTTTGACCTCGATGGCGTAGTGGTTAGTGTAACCGACTACCACGCCTGAGGTCGCGGCTTCGATTCCCACACAAGGCAAACATTTGTGTACATGAACGTAGATGTTTGATTTGGGTGTTTCTATGTATAATATGTATGTATTTACAAAAACAATAGTATATATGTATATTTATCCATTGTACAAGCTCTGCTTAGTTTGGGCTAGATGGTGTTTTGTATATGTGTAGAATATTATATTTATTATAATCCTAACTAATATTATAAATGCAAATATGAGTGTGCTTTCACTCCGTAACTACTTGACCAATTATCATTTTGCATACACGTTGTCAGGGTACAAAAAAATATATAGAGCGTAAAAATTTATTGACGAAATTAACACTTACGCGAACAGAGTCGCTTGCAAAATCTTGTTTACAATAATCATTCTAAAAGAAAATTGTATAAGCAAAAAGACATATTCCGTTCAAATTAGATTGCAAACTACAAAGAGAGAACTGTAACCCGTTTGTAGTCTAACATTTGTACTTTGTAAATAATGTGGTCCATCATAAAGAGCCCGATACACGCGCACATAAAACAGTCCTCATCATGTTCCCGAGCGGAACAAAGGAACAAAACAGTGCAACTTCAAAGATGTCTGATTGTTCCGTGTCCCACTGTCGCACTTGCTCTCTGAATGCAATTCTTTAGAGCGGGATTTACGCCTCAATTTTGAATTTATAGCTTCACAGTACTGTACACAAATGGGCGAAGGATAACCAGAATTGTTGGTACTCGGAAAATAAGACGATTTTGTGTAGAAGGAATATTTGTTTGGTTGTTAAATCGCTACGTCAAACGGTATTTGAGATACAGATGTTCTAACATACATACATACACAATTTTACGAGTGTGTCTACAAAGGGCCATGTTTGTTATGCTAGGTATCATTCTGGGTCCTATGCAAAGCAGGACAAGTCTTTAGTGTTTAACAACTAAACTATTGTCGCTTCAGTAAGTAATTCGTCCGTTAATCCGCGACACAAGTATTAATTGTGTCTCAGGTTACTTTACAAATATTCAAAGAACACCCAGACTCGGATCACCTATTTATGGATCACGCAGCGCAGTGACAATGACGAGGCGACCACAGAAACCACTACACCATTCCTACCAGACACGATACTCGACTAAGTGCTGCTTATGAGAATTTTTTTGGGAGCGAAGTCCGTAATAATATTAACACTATCCGACTCGTTAATCAACCTGGAGACCTCATGCATCGTAATCGTATTACATACCGTTGCACAAACGAGGTTGTCTTCAGATACATGTCATCATGTCTGTATAAACTTAATTGTTAAAGCAGAAGAACATTTAACAATGTTTACGTTAAATCGAGCCTAATGCCATTTCGCCTGTACTACTGGCTATTTCCTAAAAATAAAAACAAAAGAGCCCTATAATAGACTGCTTGACCTGACAATCGCATGACAGCCTCTACGATCAGCCGGTGTAAGCGTAGATTGCGGAGTTGCATAATTGCAGATTGATAAGTGTAGATGGCAACTGTGCAATAGGCCTTCATAAGGGCTGACTTAAAACTCAGTTGGTCAAATGTTAGTGTAATATAGTTCAACGAACGGGTAGAGCAGAGAACTCTATGTATAAACATACTGTCTTGTTTATTCCAGTAAAATAAGGTCACGAAATGTGGATATGATAGACCTCCTCGCCTAACTCTTTGGGGAGTTGCAGGCACGATACTATGTTATGTTTATGTAGTCTCGTTGTGTTCGGCGCTCGGCGATATAAGCCTTAAATATAAGTACACCTTTCGACTACATTTTGTATACTATGTTCTAGTATATAAACAACAAAGCTTACCATACTGATTAACGATGGTCAAAGAAATTATTGCTGAAGTAATGCTATAGTGATAATTATGTGTTTCGTTGTTGGGTTTTCTGCCAAAAGCTATCAGCATCAGCACTAAATATGATATATTGTCCGGTTTATGGCAATAGGCTCGCCTCCTATAAAACCTAAACTGTAGCTAACAAAAAGTGAGTTTAATACCTATTTCTTCGGGGTATATTATTGTGCTCGCCTAACAAATCATCATGATACTTTGAGCTCATGCTGCGTAAATAGTCACAGCAATTATTAAATTATATTAAAGTAATTTAAAATAACTACACGTCAAGACTTTGAGAAAACTAAAAAGTAACCGAAACGACGTCGGGAAAGTGTAAAATTAAACCTACATAGTATTTATAACTTCAATAGCTTAAATAGAAGTAAACAGAAATTAGTAAAAGTGTTTAACAATAGTAATTTAAAGTTTCAAAATAATGTAATAATAGTGCTTTAAAAAATAAAAACGTGACAAAATCCGTATAAAGTAGTTAATTATAATACAAATTCATTATCATTAAATCACTGTATAGCGCTGTTCATTACTTATTCTAACATAGTGACTAATATATTTTTATATTTTCCCTTAATTATAGACAAAAGACATTCTTGGATGTTCAGTATCCAAACTGAAATGTAACATTATTTAAGCTTAAAAACAGACAATAATGTATCTAAAGCCATTTTTTCTGTCAAGATAATGTGCGTTTCACTGCTCTGCGCCAGTCGACTGAAAAATACGTTGTTTCCACTCAATTTCATTCGCTTAGTCAAGATAATCCATTCAAAAGTTACTGTTTTGAAGATGTTACTGAAATCGCTCGGGTTGGTGAACCTTCGACGCTGTGCTGTTTAATAAATATTTATAAATATATATATATAGATTTATGCCCACATGTTCCCGAATGGCGATTGCCCTATGACGCACTATGCGAGATAATATATCCATCTACCTAGCAACTAGACCCCATGCTGATTTTAAATACTGATAAGAAATAAAAAGCAGCGGTAGTCGGATGACCATTAAACTGCCACGCAGAGGTCTCGAGTTCAATCCGAAGGCACAAGTCATGTGCGTATTGAATAGTTAATTATCGCTCGCATTAACGGTCAAGAAAACATCGTGAGGAAATCTGCATGTCTGAGAGTTCTCCATAATGTTCTCGAAGATATGGGAAGTCTGCCAACCCGCACTCGTGCAGCGTGGTGGATGTTTTTTTTTTTTACCTGGTGTAATGCTTTGACGCATATCCCTCCCCGGGGGCGGGCGAAGGGATTATGTCGGACTCATAATTATTCGAGCAAGATACATCATTATTATACTTCTATTAGTACATAATTTTAAAGGCAATATTTTTAAATTTTGCCTGCATTTTTTTTTACGTGGGTGAATGCATTGACGCTTACCCCTCCGCGAGGGCGGGCGGAGGGATTATGTCGGACTCGCCGGGGTAAAAGAAAGATGGAATAAGAATAATGTACCTCCCGGAATACCGACTAAACCTACCACAGTGTTCCTCGACAAAACCACTATTGACGGGGCCGCGCGAATCGCTTTCGCATGCAGTCGCGACCCCGCCGAGGTTACGGCCCACCGTGTGAAATGGCAGGCCACTACACAAAGAGCACTACCCAAAGGCACTCACTCAAATATATTCCCTACTGTCTCCCCGCTAGAGGAGAGACGGACTTGACACAGAGGCGCGCGTGGGAACACGCACACCACCTCTCGGACCTGGTGCTGAACGGATGGCGGGCAGGCCCACGAAGCCTGCTACCCCCAGGTCAAACCTCAGGGTGGCTGGAGATCATCCCGCGCCCTCCGGCGCCCAGCTCTGCGGTTGGGGAGAGGGTTTAAATGATCCCTCTCCCGCTCCGCCGCCTCCTTGATGGAAATCACTTCCTCACAGAAGGAGGCGACGGCGTTCCACGAACTCTCACTCCGGGCGTGGTGGACGATGGTCTAACCCTTCCCACACTGAGAAGAGGTCCGTGTCTAGAAGTGGAACAGTTGAATACAGAGTCGATATTTTTTTATTATTATAAACACCAAAGTGCGGCCATGAGTTTCTTGCCTGCTTCTTCGAATGAAAACTTTACTCCTTGAACAGACTTGTAATGCAAAATTTTTATTGCCTTTTATTTTATTATATTTTGAGAAATATATCAGTTAGGTAAAAAAAAGATTTCTAACTTTGGTCTTGACTAATAATAAAGTATAAAATTAAATACTCTAAGTCAACATGAAAACTAAATACCAAGTAAAGTGGAAACAGTTAACAAAATTCAGTTTAACTAACAGTATAATTAATTCAATATATAAAGAAAGGGCCAGGCGGCAGACATCATTTTTATATTCAGTAGTAACAAACGTTTCTCTGAAAAAATTACCCTCACCTGAATTTAACGTCGAGTTAAGCAAAGGTCAGAATTATTTTCGCTGGCTTTTGTAAATATAAAAGTGTATAATTTAATAAAGTGAAACGCGTAAACAGTAATGAAAGTTAGACGGCAAATGGTGTTGATTACTAAACTAATTTTAACTTAACTAAATTACGGCTTTCAACAAAGGCTCTAAAATATCGTAGTGTTGATTAATATCACGGTAGTACATCTAACTGATGACTACTGTTACTATAGTCTATACATTATAGTACAGCTTGTCTATACAATTTGTAATATAATGTCATACATCTTTGACAGGTATCTGGAAATACTACTTGATTAAGCTGTTAGCGAGTACTTTTCTTACCTGTCTTGCTTTTTAATGTCTGCATTATTGATTCGTTGAGATTGTTAGTAAACTGTATTATGGTTGTGATATACCTAACACAATTCAGAAATAAAACGCAATAGAATTTATGACTTTAGTAGTGACTGTGTACCTTCACCCGAAAAGGTTCTAGCCAAATAACCTGTGCGTTTTGCTGTTGGCTACCTTAGTGGTATAGAAAGAGTTTGGTACCTACCAAGTGCGTTTATATTTCTCTCTCTTTCTCTCACTGAAAAATATTTAAACAATATCAAGCTAACATATTTACTCAATTTGCCTGCAGTCATACAATAGATTAAAATGAGTACAATTCACATAAATATTCTGCAAATATAAAAGAAAACCGATATTAATATTTTTTATAGAAGAGAGCTCCTTCATTAATATTCGAGGCACAAAGAAGCGGTGTCTTGATATGTGACATGAGACGATTTACGTATAGGAAATTTAATAACCGCCCGGCGGCGGCCGGGTCGCGTTGACCCGCAGTCTCGGTCACATGGTCACGTGCTCGGACATAAAGGCGTCATGTCGCTCGTGTAATAAGGCATTAATGTCCCATTTGTTCAGCAGTTAGACCTCCTACAGACGAGCGAGGATTTGCAACGTTTCAATTCTCGCCTTGTCGATTCGACGACTATTGTTGATATGAATTTTCACGACATGGCGTCGTGGCCACTGCAGTTGCAGTTGTTATATTAAAATCAGCTGCCAGTGGTTGTAGACAATCAAAAACCAAAGTTTAATTTGTCAAAAAACGATGTTGCAATTGTAGGCAAGTATTAAAAGTAGCTGCCAGTGATTGTAGATAATCAAAAACTAAGTTTTTGTTTGTAGATGAGCGGTGTTATTTTCAGTGGCGAGTATCCAGTTCCACAACTGCAGTTGCTGATAACAGCGACCAATAGCAACCGTCGGAAACTATTGAAGGTAGTTGACAGTAATTGTAGACAATCAAGTATGGCAACTAATAGCAGCAATAGTTAGCAATTGCTAGCAAGCGTTAAATAAAAGCGACGTCAAAATGGCGCTCGTCTGTGAGACACCCTTTACTGCAAAATGACTTGTTAGACTGCGTATTTTTATCATTTTAGTGTTGCTCACGTATCTACTATAAATGTTGGTATTTTTATAGTGCCGTTAAACGTGTTTTATTTTGGTTTGCGGGCCACGAATTACTATCGCAGCCAATAAGCTTCAGTATCGAAATTACACGAACATTACATGTTTATGACTATTGGAATTGTGTATTATATTTATTGGAAGTAGAACAACATCAGCTGTTATTCGCAGAATGAATGAGGAAGCGTCATGATGTGGTTAGTCAAAGTAAGCTTTGGTAAAGGGAATCGCGTTTCACGTTCAAACTCCGTTACGTCACAAACAGGCGATAACTTTGTGTAGCTTTGTGAGCAACTACTGAAATTGCATGTTTTAATTCACTCAACATGATTCATGTTAAGTGTTTGGGTTCAAAGCACTTTTTGTTTAGCTAAGCTGGTGGATACGCGCTTCTGCTATGAGTGTTTCATTAATTATGAATCGATTCAGTCACCCTGACAGTCGGGCTTCGATTTTAACTATAAAAAAAACAAATATTTAAGTTCCAACCTTTATACGACTGGACAATGGTAATTATATTTTTATTCTGATTTAGATCAAGATTTAAATTCACAAACACAGAATTAACAGACTAAACAATACACATGATTAAGTCTCATACAGAATAATAATTTGTGAGCGATATAAATCGTATTAAAATAATTATAGTTGTATTATTAGAGAATAATTTTATTAATGATAAGTGCCTACTGTTGCGCGTAAAGTTTTTGACAAGATTAATAATTGCAATTAACGAAAACCTTTTATTAGATGGTTTTATTGATTCCCACTTCATTTAAAAATATTTTACATCTATAACTGCCCAGTTGGCGCGACAACAGTTGGGCAAAGAGATTTTGGGGTTTTTCTATCAAGCCCTGCTCAGTAGCACTACGAAGTATAAAGCTGTGCGTTGTATGGCAAAAGGCTCACCATCTACTCGTAATACGTAGGACCTAAAATCGCAGTTGACGAAATGTAAGTTTAATAGACCTCTGCATACCTTTTGAGGAAAGGACCGTGAGGCTTTGTATATGTGCAATCATATAGCTGGTATCACTAAGTCAATAGTCATATATAAATAATTAAAACAAAACAAAAATGCTTGTTAAAATTTGTCATTAAAATGACTATTAACAGTTTGTTTCATATTTATAAATAATAAACTACTGAATAATACATTCTGAAAATGAAAATATTTATAAAAATCTCATCAACATAAAGCTATTCAAAAACTTAACTATTTATAGCATTAACGACTTTACGAATATAAATTTTAAGTGGTAGTTTATAAGTTAAGTCGGTGTTATTAATGTACTCGTAGAGTGGATTAGGAGGATTTATGCTATGTAAGTTATGAATATCTAAGTGGGGTTTTAAATATTTCGTGACCACGTTAGATTACACATCTATAGATAATTATTACTCACGGTTTTATTCGCGTCATTGCTAATTTAATTGAAATTTCATGATGATCGGTCGACTGGGTAAAACTTGAAAGTGTAACAAACAAACTCACATTCGAATTTATAATATTAATTAGGTTAGGTTAGGTTAGCATGGTGATTCCACCTAAGGGTTCTGGGTGGCAAGGCCTCAGGGGACCCTGCCACCCGTGAGTTAAGAACCCATAGAGTGCGCGCGCGGTGTTCCCGCGCGCCTTCTAACATCGAAAAGGGAGAGCAGGAGGAGGTTGGATCCGATTGACCCGGCCGGCACCCACACGGAGGGGCCTGCTGTGGATGAATCTTTTCAGACTCCCAACTGGCCCCCCCCATTGGGTGAGAGAGGGAACACCCCAAGTTTTTTAGTGGGTATACCGGCACTTCATGCTGGAAGTCTCACACACCCCGCCGGTGCCGTCCTAGGGGACGGCACCGGCGGGGTGTGTGGCGGACCGGCGGACAGTGCATAAAGCATTTTTGGAGGGAAAAAATAAAAATTAGGTTACCATACACATTGCTAGGGCTCGCAGCGCTGTGAGTTGATCGCGGCAGTCGGACTGGTTGCCCTCTCACTCCCGGTTGTGGTTCAGTCTATGGTCCGGAGTGAGAGATCGTGGAACGCCGTCCCCTCTTTCTGTGAGGAAGTAATTTCCATCAAGTAGGCGGCAGAGCAGGAAAGGGAGCACTTAAACCCTCTTCCTAACCGCAGAACCGAGCGCCGGAGGGCGCCAGATGACCTCCAGCCACCCTGAGGTGTGACCTGGGGGTTGGTGGGCTGCGTGGGCCTGCTCGCCACCCGATCAGCTCCAGGTCCGAGAGGTGGCGTGCGTGTTCCCACGTACGCCTCTGTCGTCTTTGTCCACCCCAGAGGGACGGTGGAGGAAGTATTTTTTGTGCAGTGGCCTGCCGTTTCACCTGCCGAATCCAAGGCGAAGTCGCGATTGCATGTGAAAGCGATTGATGTCTACGATTGATTCCCAATTCTTAATTTCCCACGTGTGTAATTTTTCAAATTATTATCGAGACGAATTCTTCTTTATTCAAATTCTTAATTTCATTCACGCGGCCTCGCCGTCTATGGTTATGTTGAGGTAACCGTGGTAGGTTTATTTGGTATTACCGGGGTAACTTTTCCTCGGTGAGCCCGAAATAACCTCCGTCGCCCCGCGGAGAGGTTTGCGTCAAAGCATTACATAGGATAGCTTTTATACAGAAAAATTTACTGTTTTCGGGGGAGAAATTTATTGACAATATCTAGATTACTGCAAGCATAGCTGTAGGCAAAATCTAGTAAGATAATAAATGCGAATGTGAGTTGGTTGTTTGTTTGTTTTACTTTTTAACTACTCGACTGGTCATCATGAAATTTCGTATATAATACGTGGATTTTGTTGTGTTAGGGGTACATACAGAAAAGGTGAAAGGTAACCTACGTATCTCATATAGGTTACCTTTCACTTAACAAAAAAATACTGTTCTCGAGCGGGAATAGCCGCAGGCAAAAGTTAGCACATCATAAAATACAAGTAATACGTGCAAATGTCATAACGTATTAATATATTAGGTATAATATATTAAAACCGCTGAGTCAGATCCGATTTTGACTTCAATAAATCAGTACAAAGAGTACGGGCGACATAATGTTATATAGTGACAGGAGCATGGTGAGGCGGCAGGTTATCCCGACTGATTGTGATTGTGAGCCGGGTTTTAACTCGGCAGTGACGTGCCATGGCAGCGTAGGGAGATGGGGAGAGAGCGTCGCCTCGCAATATTTCATACGCGAAAATTGCAAACGTGGTTTTACTTTTTTTGCCTTTTCCGGTTCACTGAGACTCGGATACAACAGTCACTCACCGGGATTTTATTATTTCTGTGTTGGATACGTTTCGTTACGTGTTTTTGCGATGTATAGATAGGGAGCAATATTGTTTGATTTTTATAAACGTTATAGTTACATATCGGATACCGGCCATTCTCTATTTAATTTGTTTTATGAATTCACTAAGAAGATTAGAGGACTGATTGCGTCCATAATTTTTTATGCTTGATATTATTATGTATCTAGATGCGACAAAGAAAAGTTCTACTGACGTTATTGTATGAAATTCTCGGATTCTTTCTTTGTCCTCATATTAGATAGTGAATACGTGTGTGCACATCTATAGTTTCCAAGTGGCCCAACAGTCTTTGCTGGCTTATATATCGTAAGATATTTCAAGCTTCTATTTATTAAATAACGCAAACAATAAGCCACGGTAGCAAAGCCTAAATCTCAGTAGCTAAAACTACCATTAATACACACGGAGTCTAGATACAGGACATTTAGATTTAAAGTTTATGTAGTATATTGCTCGATTTTAAATTAAATAATATAGTTTATTACTTAAAATTCTTTTTACAAAATGTTTCTTTATCTAGGTACACAAGGAAACCTTAAACAATTTATGTATATATCAATAAGAGGTCATAGTTGACGACCGTGCTAGTATGAACTGTGATATAGTAGCCAGAAAAAAAATGTAAATGTAATTATTTAAATGTAAATATCTACTCCTCCCCGTAAGGAGTATAAAACTTATAGTGTTACGACATAGAACAGATATAGAATATACTTTACCTACATCATTTTATGCCCAAGTAAGTAAGTAAGGTAAGATTAATGCGATAAGTTGCGGTCATTCCATACCACGGTTCGTTTGAACGAAATAATTTTCTGATGCCGCATGATATACGGCACGAGTGTCACTCCTATTCGCAATGCACACACTTTTAACCTACTTTTGCCGAAATGGTAAAAACCTTACTCTATTACTGGGTCGGTAAAACATCTCCGTTCTGGGAAAACAAGCCACAAAGGTTCACAGTTCGTATCAATATCACGCCTTGGTTTTATTGCAATCATTCATTCGGAAAATTCTGTGTTTCCATAGCACTTACGATAACATTCCAACTCTCAGAAATAGTTACGTATATCATGTAGTTAAATTGGTGGCGAATAATTTCAGCTGTTAACATTCTGATAATTGACGAGCTGTGAAAATCATTTCTCAGAATCACAGAAGCGTGTATAATCATACACGTGAAGACAAAGGAAATTACTTACAGGAACTATGCGCGTATAGGATTACTAGACAAGTGACTGACGCAATTTACAAAATTCTGCTATTTGAATATTATTAGATTTAGCAATTTTAGAAAAGTGATTGATATTTTCTTACTCTTATCTTTTCACTGACTCACATGTTTGCCTGAATCTAGTAAAACTCACTTAATACTACAGTGTTACTATTATTTTTACGATATATTATTTGCTAGATCTAACTTTAACCATATTTAATCAAATTAAACATATTATTCATTTGACACTATTTCCTTGCACATAAGCGAAATTTTACGAAAGAGAACAACAGAACCAGGTAATAAACTAGATACCATGCTGATACTAAAATATTAAAGAAAAATAAAAAATATATATCAACTGAAAATAGTAATAATAGTTGCCCAACCTGAACATCGATAGGTCTTACGTTCGATCGGTAATATAAACGGCAAATTGTGTCTCGTGGAAATCAAAAAGTGACCAAAAATTATCACTTGACCGTATAGATTAGAAACTGTTAGAAGTCAGAAGCGAAACAGCTTAAAAAAATTACAGATGCACTTTCACCTTTAAATAATCATTGAATTATTCAATAAATGCATTAACAAATAAAGTAAGCGATAATTGATATCACCCAACAGCGATCACAGAGCACGTCCGTTCCTTCCGCCGCCGCTCGATGTCAAAGTGAGTCATTGCGCGCCTAGCACGCCTTTTTAACCTGCTCGATCGGACGATTCGTGACGTTACTTGTTTACGTCGCGGTCCGCAACCAACAATACATAATATATAGTCTCACGTCTACGTGCCGTCTCTCAGGCATAGTTCAAATTTCCGTGCTGCTACTGATAATTTCGTGTCACAAGTCAAAAAACAGTTTGCCTGACCCGAGAATCAAACTCTTAGATGCACGGCGCCATTCTTGTTATATAAAGCAATTTTATATTGTTTTGAAAATGTATAAGACTTTTCGAAAAGAAGACTGTAGATTTCTTTATACGACTCTATAGAGAATATCTCAAGATTTATAAAAGAGTCAATGAGAAAGTGTGTGATATGTAAGAAGATATTATGGTGACACGAATTCATAAAAGATGTATTAACATAGGAGTGAAGAAGGCACCAATGAAACGTTCTCATATTGTTCAATCACGTTTAAACAATATCTACGTTTGCTGGTGAAAACAACATTTTGGCACTCGTTAAAGGCAATACACGGACTGGTAAAATGCCGAATTAAGTAAATCAAGACTGGTCGTTACAGAAAAGAACAGACTTCTATGATAGATACTACATATTATACATAGATGTACGGAAAAAATTTAAATCATAATATAAATAAAACAAATTAACACATTATAAGAAAGGAAAATAGAAGATAATTAAATTGTTTAATAATAGTCAAAATATGACAGATATATGGCAGATCGTGCAGTGGTTTTAACAATCACTTGTCACTACTAACAACTCCACCAACAAAAGGTTTTCAAGCCGGATAAAAACAGCTATACGAGTATTATACCGTATACACAATATGAAAATGTAAATATCGGTATATAAATAAATGTAGAAAATAAATCACTAACACGTCTTCAGTGTCAAGTCAAAAGCCAAAAAAACATTTATTCATTTAAGTCACAAGGTAGCACTTATAAACCTCAACATTTATTAAGTAGTGAGATTATCTTGAAATATAAAAGTGTTATTTTGATTTCGAATTGTCTTATAGTAATCATTGCAACAGAAATAATTACAAGTGTGTAGGGCCTCATACTTTATGAAATACAAGGCATTTGCCTAAAATTTAGGCTTTCCTCGTAGGTAGTATGCGAAGATGTGTTCCCGTGACCGAGTTCTAGCGCTGCTGTATAAAACATGTCGCGCGATCCTTTTGTTGACGCTCACGCCATGCTCAATTATTTAAACACGGTAGGGTTGCCACACTAGTTCAGCGTTCTTGTGTATTAGAATTATCCAGGGCCGCGAGCAAATAGAACGCAAAAAACGAAAGAGGAAATAACAAAATAATTTATGTAGTTAAATTTCATGCTTAAATATTTGTGGTTACCTAAATATTTTAAATTACGCTTTTAAATTTTATGTATTGGCTTTTTGATAGTCACTATCTCTTTTTTTATCTCTTGCCCAACTAAGTGTGCGATAGAAGATTTCTTTAACAAACGTTTCGGCATGAATGTGTACACAAAATATCAAACAATCCTTGAAAACCTTAGTTCAAATGAAGTAATATTGCAATAATTCTAAACCGGTTGTTTGTGTTCATAAGTATCTAACACTACCAAACCACAGCGCATTCCGCTTTCCCTTTAATTGAAATGCTACTGCTTGACATTTCAATTACCAAGCACATGTGCATCAGAATCGTAACAACAACCCGCTCGAGGACATCGCATTAAGGGAAATTTAAAATGATCAGGATCCGAAGAATAGGAAAGAGGAGACGAAGTAGTAAATAAGTATCGCGGTTGGGACAAATTGAGATATCGATGGCTCGAGAAGCTAGATTGCCGCCGGATAGATTTCAACCGGGTCTTCCTGGTTGAAATCCGGTTGCTAAAAAGGATTTGACAATAAATCCAAATAGAAATATTGAATTTTCACAGGGCAAACACACTATCGTGAAAAATATATTTACGGATAGTGAACCGGAATATTTCGAGCTCTTGTTTCATGGCAACGGGAATTAATCCCTTTTGTGTCGGTAAAGTAAACCTTTGCTGTTAGTAACGGTATCTATGTGACGAACAATCCATGGCTGAGGGGTAATGCTCTTATTGCGAGACGCTAAACTGACAGCGACGTCCATTGTGGCCTCTCGTGATTTTATAGGTACATCTTGTTTTTATTGTATATGATAATTTTATGCAGACGATGCTTACTTATGCCTTTAGTTAAAGAAAATCATAAGCTCTTTTTCCATTAGTGAATAGGTTCAGAGCTCCTTGTGATGGCATTGTTCTATTAATAGGGACTCTTAGCTGCTTAAAAAGCGTATACGCTACAGTGACCGACTACCATCAGGTGTGCCAAACTATAATTTTTACTTTAACGTGCGTGTACTCAAAACAACTGATAACCCAATACCCATTCCAAATTTATTAAGCACTAGCTCTCCTCCGTGGCTTTCCCCACTTTTTTTATTACTGTGCCGCTTCCGTGACTGATAGCGTAATGAAAATATATAGTCTATGTAACTCTTGGATAAATTAACTTTCTAATGTATTTTCTTTTTAATCTTTCTAGTAGTTTTTAAGTTTATTTATTACAAATCTTTATAATATTAATGTAGATTAATAACATGTGCTAAAAGGAATCACAGTACGAAGGAAAGAACGTAACTTTTATATATGATACATTGTTTAAATATCAAAATTAAAGACTAATTTATCGATTTATTTGATTATGAACATCAAAGTCAAGATATCAAAAAGATGCTACACATTATGTAGGTAAACAATAATGAGAAACAGTAAAATGAAAAAATATGATAATCAGATAACGTCATATGTCTCAAAATATTTATGTATTCATTAATCCTTGCAGGTTATTTACTTATAAAATCTCAGTGCCTCTATTTAGAGGCACTGCGATTTTCGCAGTATGTTTCTTATCTCATTTATATGCAAATTAGTCATTAAAACATTTCAACATTATTCTATTGAAGATAAATATCATTTACCAACAAAATCTTCCTCGACAGAAAATACATCCAATATTTCTATTCTCTATCTCCAATCAACTTGAAAGCTGTGTCAGGTAAAACAATTTCCAAATAAGAAGGCAAATATCTCAGCTATCGAATAAATGCCGATCGAGTTGATCGCTACAATCCTGGGAATGTGAGACGTCGGCATCCCTCTGTAGTAATTATTTGGGATACAGCCTCGATACTGACCCGATACTTGATAGTTTCCAATTAAGTTGATGCTACTGTGAATCGAATTCGAGATATAATATTATTTAGGTGCAAAACGTAGTTGAGTGAGTTACCAGTCTGTGAAGTATTTTTATCAAATGTGAAGAATACACAGTTCGGGACATCAATGTAGATTTTTTATACAGACGTTGTAATTGACATGTTAGCTCGGCTTTGGAGTTTGGAGGATTATAAGAGCCTTAGTTTTAAGAATAATATATTGTAAAAGTGGCAGTGAAGGAAAACATCGTGGAAATACGTTTGAGAGAATACTCTCAAACGTATTTTCACGATGTTTTCCTTGGCTATGACTTTTACAATATATTATATGGAATACCATAGTGTTCTCGAAAATATATGAGATCTGCCTACCCGCTCTTGACCAGCGTGGTGGACTCTAGCCTAATTCTTTTCAAACTGAGAAGAGACTTTTGCTCAGCATTGGAAAAGTTTTATATATAGAGCTAATATAATTATATTATTATTAATGTAAAGTTAAGTAATAGATTTGGTAATCCCACCCAAAACTACAGCATGTATTTACTAATATTTTAGGGTAATGGGCTCCGTGTATTAGTTATGTTATTACCAACATTTCGCTTCGTAAGCTGATAGCATGCTTCGTCAAGCGTTTCACTTCTACCCGAGGCAAGCGCAGTAGGACTTGGCAACGAAACTCGCTTATCAAATGATTTAATTAACTAAATTAAGAAATTATTAACTGCTTTTAATCGGTCCAGTGACAACAGTATATGCTAAATGCTTAGATTCATTAATAATATTGTGATGGTGGGCCAAAATAATGTTAGGATTTTCCATATAAAACTCTAATTAACAGCACCAGCAGCAGAACTGTAGATGATTATAATATACTCAATCCTTACAAAACGAAACCAAAAATATAACTGATGAAAGGATGTGATTTTCATAAATTATTGTCTTCTGTTTACGCGAATGTTATTCATTGAAATTAAACTCATTTATACGGATTTTATCGCGTGTAAGTGTAAACCTAAATATAAATAGTTTTAAAAATGTTATTAGCTCAGAAATTAGTAAAATTCAATAGTAGCAGTAGTGTAACAGTTTCAAAATTATGTAATACAGTGTTAAATAAACAACGCGATAAAATCCGTATAAATGAGTTTAATATCAAAAGATAGGTTTTTTTTTAAATCTTTCAATTTTAGAGAAGACTTCTCCTGTACTAGTCATAATTCTGACATCGCGAAAAAACGTACACAAGGAAAAACCAGATGTGGAACAATCATTTGCGGATCACATAGGTAATATTTTGTCCAGTGTGGGGTCCATCCCACATCACTACAATAATACCCAACAGTGGCGGAGCATGATGGAGGGAACTTAAACCACTACATGCATGCATATATGACGTAAAGTTTTTGTTTGATGTTGTGCAAGATCATATAAGTCAAATATAGAGAACTACCCAGCCACTGAAGTATTGGAGTCAACCCTACAGTGAAGTATAAAAAATGTAAAGTTTCCATTGTTAATGATGATTCTTTCACACGGCTCACGTACCGCGGGACGCGTTGTCCTCAACTATTCAACGCACTGCGACTTCCGTAAGCGATATTACGGAATAGGGAATAACGTTGGCTTTTTACGTAAAATTTTAATTATAATTTACGTAAAATCTAGATGATAAAATATTAACATGCGCTTTGTAATGTTTTGACAATAGCTACGTCATGTGGTTTTAATTGATGAAATAAAATTTAAGTATTTTATACGGATTTTACTGCGGTTTATTTTAATGACATTTTCACTATTTAAATAATTTGTAAATAGCATAGCATAAACTTATTATTTAAATATGCCACGATAAATTCTGTATAAAGTAAAACTTACGTTAAATTTTAATCTTATATATAAAATTCTCGTGTCACAATGTTCGTTCCCGTACTCCTCCGAAACGGCTTGACCGATTCTCATGAAATTTTGTGAGCATATTGAGTAGGTCTGAGAATCGGCCAACATCTATTTTTCATACCCCTTAGTCATAAGAGTTGTCCAACCCTAATATTATTTTTAAATCTCTTGGTCAGAATTTTTTTTTGTGGCAAAACAACGTTTGCCGGGACAGCTAGTAATAATGTAAATAATGCAACATTCCAATTTTTGGTTACTTCACTCATTGCAAAATAATAGCTTTAAAGGACTGTTTTCTGTGTAAATAATAATTATCTAGTGCATATCCATTATATCTCATCATATAATCAGGTGGAACTTCTTCTCTAATGTAAAGCAGTTCCTTAGCCTTCATTAGATAGCCACATAACCTCGTGTAATATGTCTGCGATGAGTGGAATTTTTAAAGCTTTTTATACCTTCATGGCTCCAGGCCCTGTAGATTACCTAGACTGTGGTCTGGTGTTTCTCTATTACGTAAGACCTAAAACGTAGCTAATTTAGTATTTATTTATTTATTTATTCTATTAACTCACATCATATAATTATATGTAATATTTTAGTCATAAGTATAGATGATAGGGTTCTAATATACATATGTACGAGCAAACACAGCATTCATAAATGAGACAACAAAAGTTAAGTGTTTACAAACAATGATTATAAAAAAATAAACCTTAAATATAAATTAACATTATTTTGGTTTTAAAATTTAAAACTAAGTACAGAATGATATAAAAAGGAACAAACAAACAAAACACTCCACTTATTCTACTTTAACTTAGTGCTTTAGAAGCGATTAGTACTTATTAATGTTATAGTTTTCTAAATGATTTCAATATTTTACCCAGAACTGGCTCTCAGTACCTATCATGATGCACATCAGCGTCAAGCACAATCTTTATGAACGAATTCAAATTCTTTTATGGGTGAGATGTGCCTCTGCTTACCCTTATGAGGTCATAAAGCGTAAGTCTATCGATATATTTATCAAAAAAAGATGTCATCACTAGACGAGTAAAAGCAATATAAGAAAAGAAATCATCAAAATGTCACCAAAGAAATAGTCCCACCAATATTGCGATAGTTAATTGACTCTATTCAAGCTCTATCATAAAGGTAACAGGGAAAAAGCGAAAACTGCCTTTTCAGAAAGTGCGGACAATTGAAACACTTAACACGGCCGTAACGTAACAGGAAACACTAGGGGTTTCCATTCCGTAACAGTAAAGTGTCCGATACTTCCATAGCGACCCACTTTGTTCAATTTTATCTCAAACATAAACAGTGCACAGTTAAAGGGTTAAGTTTTGTTACTACTGTACTGTACTCGATTTTATTTTACCGAATGAACTCAAATGCAGTTCAATAAACAACGAAAGTTGTTGTTTGTTGCCAGTGGCGGATTTTAAAAGATTGGCTGTTAAGGTAAACAAACAAAATAATACTCAGTCAATATAGTATCTGTTTGATTTTAAACATAGTTACACAGAAAACGTGTATTTGCAATGCATATATTTGCTAAACTCATTTATTGTTTGTCATATAATAACTTTTGAAACATTTTTACACGGCCTGAATCGTATGCTACAATACTACACTCCATATTATAATGACCTCGCTAAAAGTTCCTTAACCTTGATAATTTATCCACTCGTAAGTGCTGTCACTCACTGTCAGTCATATTAATTGAAAACTGATAATTTTTCTCATACGAACAACAAAAACTTCGCTCTCAACATTATTAAATATTTTGCTTCGTAAGCTATTCTGCTGTTCCATTACGACGCAAGATAAACAAAATAAGATAATGTAGCGAACAATGTAAACACAGCCCGGGTAGTATTGATTATACTGACACCCAATACTAGTTACATTGCGTAGTTTGTTAGTATGTTGTGACAGTGTACTTGTATCCATCGAGCAATGGATGCTGAAAGCTTGATGTTTCCTGTAAACAAGTACTTTAGATTAGTACACAACAGCATTATCGGGTCGTGAAACACAAATTAGATTACTTTATGGGCGTTCTCTGTCGACGCATAATGTATCTGTTCGGTCCTAATGACAAAAAGGTTCCGTATTCAATTTGTGGGGTAAACAACATGTTAAGAAATCGATTAATCCACTTAATGTTCTGTTCGTCGTAGTGTTTGGTTCTTATACACTGTATTGTAGCTTACGTCTCTGCTTATATATACTGGAGTAATACATGTCCGTGTTACTCTACGACGTTTATTGTTTCTAAAAATCTTTGTAAGATTTTCAAAAATCATCTTTACCTTTGTGTTAGTAAGAACAGGCGTATTGTCTATATTGATATAATTAATAATAATAATAATTTATTGTCAAAAAAATAAAAGTACAATGCGGTGTATTTTACAATATACGACTTAATAAACTAGATACATTAATTAATAAGAAAACACAATGATCAATGGCTCCCGAGCTAGGAAGATCCTGTGTTACGGGGGACATCCAATCCGTCTACATTTAACAATTATTATGAACTAGGATTTATCAAGAGTTAAGGTAAGGTAAGGTAAGTACGATGCCTTTATTATAAACAAGAGGTTAAATGGTAAGAAACATAGAAACATGTGGAATAATCTATTGTGGTTATATATGGATTGTGTATGTGTGCGTGCGTGTGTGTGTGTGTGTGTAAGTGTGTGTGCGCGCGCACGTGTGTGCGTGTGTGTGCATGTGTGTATATGAGTGTGTGCGCGCGCGTGTGTGTGTGTGTGTGTGTGTATTTTTGTATCTGTGTGTGTTCATATTATCTATATGGTGGATTTAGCAACTCTTCTGTATCATCATAATTTAGGGTGAGCAGGTATTCTTTTATTTTCATTTTACAGTGATGTAAGTTAAGATGGTGTATATTTAGCTTATTATGAATTTTGTTGTAGAGTAAAGCGCTAGAGTATTTGTAGTGTCGTTGTGCGAAACATGTATTTGTGTATACTTTTGGGCATATTGGGAGAGGTCTTCGTCTAACTCTAGTGGGTAGTCGACATTGAGCATTTTTTTTTAATGGAAGGTTGCCATGTTTTCTTGTAATTGTACTATAACGTACATCTGAACGTGTGTATCATACTGTAAGTGTCTTGCTCTCAGCGTATAAATCACGTGTGGGGTATCTAAAAGGCTTAATTAACATAGCTTTTATCACTGCTCGTTGTGCCCTTTCTACTTGAATGAGTATACTTTTTGTAGCGCTTCCCCAAGCAGAGATACAGTAATTTATAATGGATTCACCTAAAGCTTTGTATACTATCTGCAAAATGTTACCACGGGCCGAAGACCGTAATTTTTTATATAGGAATATAAGTTTCCTCAGTCGATTGGAGACCATTTGTATTTGGGAGTGCCACGAGAGACAACAATCAAGTGTTCATTCATTGGTCTGTATTAACACATAAGTTTGTTAAATAATGTATGTAAGTATAACGGATAAGGAGTCACTTCTGATAATATGTATAAAACTCTTTTAAGCTACTCTTTGTATATTATAATGTGGTTAGCCAGATATTAAGGTGCAATTATTCATCTATGGACGATTAAGACCCATTTGCGAGTAACCTGTCCTTCAAAACCAAATCAGTAGTGCCTCTTTAAGAGTCTAGGTATCCCCTTCACCGCAGAAACACAATAGAAGATTGATAGGTTAAAATAATCTGTACGACCGAGATGCAAGTACTTAGTGCCGCCAAATTTATTGCTTTTACCGGAAATCTCCCTACACCCAACAGTTTTATGTTTCTTTTTTTTTATGGCCTATTCTGGCAAACGAGCAGACGGATCGCCTGATGGTAAGCGATTACCGCCGCCCATAGACACCCGCAACCCCAAAGGAATTACAAGTGCGTTGCCCTTTAAAAAGGAATGAAGGAGGGAAAGGACAAAGGAAAGGATAGGAAAAGGATCGGGGTAACTGGGCCTCCGGCTCTCTCACTCACCGATAGGAAATGCAACATTACGGGTACCATTATTTCACGCCGGTATTCTGTGAGAGGGTAGTACTACCTCGGTCGATCCGGCCCATTCATGCTGAAACCAGCGAGGATCTACTACCTTAATAGCTCTTACTTTATCATATTTTATTAGAGACAGGTGATTGCAACTGGCTGGGATAATATTACTATCCTCCAGAAAACCACAGCCAAAATAATCTTGCGCGGTCTATGCTTCTGCCTATTAAGATATTTAATAGGAAACTCAATTGTCCAGTCCAGGTCAGTTCCCGAACTGACAATCGGCCTCAGCGAAATCGAGACCTTACTTTTTTGTGGATATAGCGGAGAGACTAATTTACGTTTTTTAAAGCCTATATATTTAATCTAAATTCCGCCATGACATTTTCGAAATGTCGTCGATAATGTAGAAGTCCTTTAATAAACTATTTATTATAAGGGCTCTTCACGCGTTATCTCTGTAATTAGTGAACATATCTTCGTTCCAACACTTAGAGAAGTCGCTCTGGGTGTATCGTAAGTAGATTATCTTGTTTATATAACTATAGCGACATAATAGGTTTTAGTTGAGCCGACGCGTCCCCCGGCGACTGTCGACTACCTATTTAGACAGAATATTACTTAATCTATACAAATAAATAAAATTGAAGTATCTGTTTGTAATGTCAAAATAATAGCTTTTGCAGCATATGAAAAGATATAAGTTACTTACGGCAAAAAAATAAATTTTGTCTCTCTGTTTGTGCCTGCTAATCTCTGAAAAGGTTGGACTGATTTTGACGGGACTTTCACTGGTTGATAGCTGATGCCATAAAGAGTAACTTAGGCTATTGCCTTTATTTTAGAAAAAGGTTTGGCTACTGAAAATTACAAAATATATCCACGCGAACAAGGTCGCGGGTAACAGCTAGTTATATATGTAACAGTACTCATGATCACCTTTTGATTTGGTGCAAGGCTTAATATAGTTAGACAATAAGACGACTTTGATTGTTTTAAAAAGTCTATTTTACTGGCGGAACGGTACGACAAGGGATTGTTAGGTTACAAGAAATAATATAACTTAACATTATGACATTATAGTTAACACTTCAACATCGATGGCATAGTTAGAAAATCTTAGCTGTTATAATTAATAGTTAAAAAACGTGTAGCTGCCTGCATTTGTTGAAATATATTTCTCCTATTGTTCATCAAAATCTTATGAGTCAGTACTTACTCTCAGTTTACCAGTACCATACCAAAATTGCAACGTTACGACCGTCCTTAATAGTCTTGGCTTGACGCACGTGACATTTCACGTCGGTATGCTAAGGCATGCTTAAGAAAACCTTGGCGAAGCCGAATCAGCTGAGCTGACCAAATTACTGTACCAAAGCCGTTCAAAGTCAAAGTAAAAAATCATTTATCCATTTAGGTCATAAAAGAACACTTATGAATGTCAAAAGGTAACTGAGTTTACAAAGTTACTGAAGCTACATTTAGGCTACGTTCAGGCAAAGGTTTGAACCTATGAGAAGAAACCTGCAAGAAACTCACGACCCTTCACGGCCGTTTTGCCAGTGAGCACCAACACTAATGAATGATAATTCTGATTAAATTCTATTTAAGTTCGTCGCTACTGTTCGTTTTATACGCGTTACGTCGGGTTATGACGGTTTTTCCATTAAAATCTTTATGATTGATTCCTTTCATCTACACTGATTGGAAAGTAGTGCGTTTTAGTTTGCCGACACCTTCTTGTCATGATTTTATAATGGCTTGTCGTTTTATGTGACACGACTAAATTAATTTCATTATGATTGAAATGTTGTTAAATAAGTTTAACGGTATTTATGATTATTATTTAGAGCTTCTAAAAGTAAATTGAAAGTTGTTTATAGGTACATATTTTAGTGGAGTATTTTTATTTTCATTATTAGCTGATGTCCACGGATTTGCTTGCATGTATCGTAATCCAATTATCATCGATAGTCTTATATCGACGGTCCATAGTTTAACTTAGTAATAAAAATGATCTACTTTGGTAAATAAAAACCTTTTTGTACCTCGCCCTGGGATGACGATCTAGTTCAAATACTCCTAGACAATGACCCTTTCATTAAATGAGCAAGTGTACAAAATGTTAGCTCTGTTTGTTCTAAAATATTGACTGAAACAAAGCACACACATTTTTAAACGATGTAAACTTGCCATAAAATAATCATTTATTACTCCTGATGGGGCAGATTATTGAATTCTAGAGTTATATAGCTGTCTTCTCGAATGGTATAATAAAAAAATATGTTTTCTACGACTTTTCAATAGAACTTTATTGATTGCTGTGCTTGCTTTTTAATGGAGTTAAGATAGAATACTTGCAAAGCTTTACCCTTTTAATTAAGTTTACTGATATCAGTTTATCTTGCGCAGTTAGTTCTGATAATCTAAAGGTGGAGTGTACTTGTCTTCCAAAAGTTAAACATTTCTATCACCTACTTCGAGTAGTATATTAGCAATAAGCCTAGCGGATGCATCCATGGCAATATCACCCTTTTCTGCTAAACACTTGATTTACTCAGTATGAACAAAACCACATCTCCCCAATTGTATTACTGGTGAAATACCACTGGAAAATTCTCCTGATCAGTATCAGTACGCAATAGATCACGAAAGCTTCGCGCGTAACTCATACGCGGAGGTAATTTGAAAACGAACAAAAGGGTACAATTTATAGGGTGCGTGCCTCCGCGAAAGGCTTTATTGGCAAATTCCCTTATAATAACAGGAGGACCATTAGATACCGGTTTGGAGGCGCGCTGTCTTCCGCGGCGATACGCCACTTGGTGATGTGTTGGTGTGAAAAGGAAGAAGAGTGTGAGAGATTACGCAAGAAGAAGGAAGGAAAGTAAAATGCGTTAATTCGAAGAACTTGGGTATGATTTGGTCACGTTACAAATGATTCGGCACTTTCTCTAACTTTTACAGGAAAGCAGTCACTGCATTTTATCCGGCAAATAAAATTTCCCTAGAGGCTCACATGCCTGCCTCACCCATTTCTTTACTTTCATCTCATCTTTAATTCTTATTTCCTAGTGGCGCTGCCATGTGCTTGTTTGCCATTTAATTTATATTAAAAATACGAAATATCTCATCAAAATATAGTTGAACAATAATATTAAACAATAAAGTTTGGGAATTAACTTATAATAATATAAGATGTCCAATCAATTAATTAAATTATGTATTTGAATAACAATGAATACAATTCAAATTGCTTATTCAATAAACGCACATCATTACTCAGTATTCACAAATATTTATCAAAGGACTGACAGTGCGCTCGAATGAGCAAGGTAACCAACCATTATTTCTTTATTTTTCAATAGGTATATGAACAAATCATATTTTACATAAATTGGCAGTATATTTGCTTATTTATAACTAAATGGCTGTTAGACAAAATATAAAGAAACGTATATATCTTTGTCGTTATATTTCTTTATCATTTTATTATATTTCAGTTACTTTTCAGCAGTCATGGTTACTGACGAACCGTATAAAACAGTTTAATTGCAATAAATAACATTACCGTAAAGCTGTGGTAAAGGAACCAAACCACTACGAATAATTTAAAAGTACTGCGTTTCATTAAAGATATACAATCCATATCAATGTCGTTTATTACAAATATCTTTATATTAATACGTGAAGCAAAAACTTTTACCCCTTTTTACGAAAATTGCGCGGTCAGAGGAGTATGGAATTTGGCATAGTTAAAGTTTATATGGAGAAGAAGGGGCGAATCCTAATATTTATGTAAAATATGCATTAGAAATACATTAAATTAATGAAAAAATACTACACGCACACAACCATGCATTGACACACCAGTCGTACTATTCTTCGTAGCTATGGTTATATATATCAATATAATAATTTGTTTGACAATATTATTGTCGAATTTCGACCACTATGCGACCCCTTCTAGCTATGATTATTTTAAACAAAATGAAATGGTTTTTTTATATACACTTTTTGACATGTATATATTATATTGGTATCTACTCAAGGAAAAACATAACAAACTTTCTTCTTTTTCACTTCGACCTCCAAACATATAGGCGCGAGTCTATCTACATATAACAATAAAGGTAAAAATATGATAAGATGATAAACAACGTACTTAGCACAAATGTTTTACTTTAATTATTATCGGCATTGAAATACATATTTAACAGTTCATCTTTATTCATGATAATCTGTGTTTACCTTTTACCAAATTAATTGGCATTAGTTTTAGTATTAATGTTTTATGAAATGAATTGACTATTAATAGCTGAACTCACAGTAATTGAATAATAAATAAATAATTTATCATAATGGGGATATCCATATTTCATAAGCTTTACAGCTGACAACTCGTGCTTCCGTTTAATTTACATATTATTGCCAAACGGTAGTTATAAATTAACTGTAATATATTAATACAGGGCAGTAGAATAAAGAGCGGTGTCCTATGACTTCCTACTACGTTGATCAGTAAGTTTCCGGAATCAGATACTTTACATTATATAATAGGAATTAATGATTCAGTAGTAGGAAGTGTGAAAATAATAAAAAACTATTCGAATATTTATTTGGTGTTGTTTGCTTAATATATGGCGGGAATTTCATTGATGCGCAAAATTACTCCTTCATTTTGTTATTTACCTTAAAGTTTTAGACTAGATATCGCTCGAGAATAGTACTTTTTTTCTGGATGAAAGGTACCCTATCTTTTTCTGTACCCTGATAAAGTGTATGCAAAATTTTGTGATGATCGATCGAGTAGTTAATGAAAGCGTAGCAAACAAACGAATTCCCATTAACATTTTTTATATTAGTTAGGATATCTATGGTACGGTAGAACCATATTTAATTTAGAGAATTGCTTTGCTATTAAAATCTTAAATAATATTAAAATAAATCCACGTGTGACTATTTGCTATTTAGCTCAGAGCAGCTAGGTTTCGTTAAAAACAATCCAGTTTATTATAAGCTACATTTTAAGATATATTTACATTTTATCGTGTCTTTGACTCCTCGTATATAATATC
The DNA here is from genome assembly GCA_963675205.1 of Catocala nupta. Lineage (NCBI taxonomy): Eukaryota > Metazoa > Arthropoda > Insecta > Lepidoptera > Erebidae > Catocala > Catocala nupta. The sequence goes on from OY776081.1 coordinate 33,553,414, forward strand.
CATTCCATGGTGAAATTAGCCAATTCTTCGTGAAGACCCTGAATCGTTTCATCTGTATTCCATGATAAAACTTAAAACCCTTTACCCTTAACCTTAAATCTTAACCCCTAAGCCTCGGAGACAAAGAATAAATATAATGAGTAAAAAATAACGTTCACTTCATGACTAAGGAATTTTAATCGCTGCGTTTCAGAATACATACTTTATGTCTCAACTTGTGAGCGCAGTAAAACAGAAGATATCGAAATAATGACAAGTATCTATATATTAATACGTGAAGCAAAAATTTTGTACCCCTTTATACGAAAATCGCGCGGACGAAGGAGTATGAAATTTGGCACAGTTAAAGTTTATAAGGAGAAGGAGGAAAAAATCCTAGTATTGATATAAAATATGCATTGGAAATACATTAAATTAATGAAAAAACACGACACACACACAACCATGCATTTGACACACGCAGTCGAAGCGCGTAACTATGGTTACATATATCAATATATAACGACATATATCAGCAATATCCAAACTTTGGTTGAATTTCGAGCACTAGGCGACCACTAGTATATTATATTGGTTAAAAATCTACATAAGGAAATAATGAAATTGTTGCGGACCATTCCGTGCTAAATTGCTATAACATCAGGACCTGCGCATCGGTCTGATATTGCAGGTGCTGTCATCTAAACAGCCAAGTTGCAGTTTATAAAGCATTCACTATTCTTCGGACCTATTGTTAACAGTTATGGCTTATTTAGCATTTTGAAAATTAGTTAATTGGCACAGAATTCGACGGATATGATAATTCATGTTCTTTAGACCAGTCCAAATGTTTCTAAAGCGAGTTGAGTATCTTTTAAATTTATGTTTTTGCCATTTAGTTACATGTTTTGAATACCGTCAAAAATATGATTTAAATTCAATTTTTATTATTCAATTCAATTGAACATACATAGTAAGAATTATCCTACTACAATTATCTCAGTATGAGGGACCAAACGCAAATTTTAACAAACGAAGAGACAAATACTCCTATCCTGTTGTAGATCGTAACATTCATAGCATCGGCGATGTGAGCGAAAATATAGAAAGCTACTACGCCCTATTGTAGTCTTATTCAAATCACATAGACTCGAATAAATCGTTCATCAATCAAGTTGCCTGACAGATAAATCCAATAAATGTTACTTGATTTAGATATTAAAACTGACACTTAACGAAACAAACTTCGCAGTACTTATGGCACAACACAAATAGATAGACCGTGATATGATTTTCTTATAAAGATCCATAACGTAATCATATAAAAGACTATGAGCCTATATAAACTACAGATAATACCAATTTGGTACTTTTGGGCTAGTCATTTGCTCGTTTGATCCCCATTCAGTACCACTATACCAATAAAGCAGCTGACCCTGTATAAACGCGCCAAGGCGTGAAGATCTAATAGTGACCCCTGTTCGCTCCCAATTTGCGTCCCTGAATCACCTTATTACTGGAGCGGTGGAGAGGCAACGTTGTTATGCCTCAAGTGCGGTACACCCGCAGGTCATCGTGAGATTTTTCGCCTTAACGCCTCGACGCGTTCATGCCTCGTCGCGACGAAGACCCTTTTCCTTTGCTAACTGAATAAATTACGGACGACGTAGTCAAAATGAAATATAATTATGGTGTTTTGAGGATACGTTGCTGAAAGCGATAGAATATTACGGTGTTTTTAAGGTAAATGTGTATAAAAATAATCGCTCCGAACGCACGAAATTTCGAAACGTTAGAAAGACCTTCACCGTTGTAATGAAATTGAACCCATGATTTTTATCGGACTAGAGATATTTTCAAAAGATATATGCAACCACCAGGTAACAAACGGTGTACTTATTTATCACTAAGTACCTAGTTTACGTATTTTTAAGATTTAGTTACTTATTTATCACTAAGTAGTTCACGTATTTTACTTAAGATTTAGTTTAGTTTTAGTTTTAGTTTATTAAGTAAGTATCTAGTAGTTTGTGTTCATTATTTGCATGCTGTGTTTGCCTTTAATTATTTGTTACACTTATAATATTTTACTTGTATGTGTCTACTATATATGTATGTAACGGTGTATACGAATGTTGGCATTCTCAAATAAATAAATTTTATGTGCATTCACATGTTTCCTAGGAATCACCTATGCGATGCCAAGGAAACAAAGTCATGTTCACACGGTCCACGCTTACCATCAGATGGGATGACTCACCTGCTGCTTGCAACAGCATAACAAAAAGAAATATCTAGGCATCTTCAGTTTCAGAAAAATGACGATTCAATAAAAAACTAGGCCACTCCATTCGCAATCATAAAAGTTTTTAATTTGAGTAGAACTAAACCATGATTGACCGCACGCCGAATACATAGCAGTCGAAAAAGTTAATTAGTTGTTGAACAGCTAACTATGGCGCTTCAAATGTAAATGAATCTCACGAAACGAGTGGAACGTAGTTGGCAGTTCAGTGCAATTAAACGTGCGAATGAAATGAACTAGTTTTCTGTTATCGTGTAAGATTCTTCGTTAACTTGGTACCTTCAAAAATTTACATTATTCAACCAATTTTGTTAATTAATTTTAATTTGCAAAACATTATTTTTATCCACTTGAACAAATTGACGGTTATAAAAAGCCATCCCCGGAGAGTTAGGTAGTAATAAAAACATATTTTGCTTAATTAGGGCCTACATTGTAGAGGACTAAACTATCTAAGCGTTTTGTCATTATTCCAAAAAATATTCGAATTATTTCGAAGTACTTATTTTTCGCTTGCGTTCGAATAATATTAATTGCTATTCAAATGTGTTAAATTATTAGTTGATCCTTATATTATAATTTGTGGTGTGTGAATGTGCAATTTCAATGGTTAAAAATCGATTGCATCTTCGGTTAACGATAAACAGGACCCGCAGCATACTATGTTAAAAAAAACGTACTGTATAAAAATAAATAATTTATTATTAGCTCATTGAGGTATTACATAATTAAAATCGTCTTTAACGCTGCTATTAGCGTTAATATCACTCTAAAAATGACAAAGGCAAAGCGTTGGTTTATAATTCCACATTTTTTCTGGACGACAAGGCTAAGAATTGTCGTCCTTTAACAATTGTGGGATTTCCAATTTTGGTGAAAATGTCCAAGTAAATATATATGGAAATGAAAGCACCTATTATAAAACACTCGCTTTAAAGTGACATAAATAATTATACATACAACGCAACTATTTCTCAAGAACACATTACCATATAAGGTAAACATAGGGTTCTGTTACGCGTTGTATATGGGTGAGTACTTTCCACTTACCTCAACACTTGGATTATGAACAATATCGTCAAGAGAAAGTCACTCACGCAATATATTTCAACACGATCGCTATAACATTGTAACATATAAAAAAGTTACATTCTCGTATATGCACTGGAGGCCGCGTTGCCGGTGGTTTGGTTTTTAAACGAATATTCCCGTTTGCACAGCAAGTGTTATTTTTTTATGGTGCGGCACAATCTAGCCGTGGAGCTTATCCAGCCTTTCATTTCCTTTGTGAAAATGTAATTTATTCTTTCATTATCGTAAAAAGTATGTCAGTTTGTCGATGGCGGAGTACGAAACAAATAAATAAATGGGAGAATGAACGCAGCGGAGTGGAATTCGAGATGCTGCGAGTTCCTACGTTTAATATTTATATATTTTATACAATCACTAGGTGTAAAGTATTTGAATGGTAGATACATATATCATGAGCGCATATATACGCCAGATGACGCGGTATGTTAACAGTATAAGCGGTGGTATTGGCTCGATTCCAAGGTATGATAATAATACTACATTGGAAGTCTATTTCTCAGGTATCAATATTGAACGTCACCAGGTAAGCTTAACTTAGTTTCTTAAGTTGGCAACAATAATACTAAGTACTAAGTTAGTTATTTGCATAAAAATATAATAAAAACATATATTTGCAACCCAAGTTACAAGTAATCTTAAATAGAATCTATAATTACATAATACACGGTTGAGGGTCGAAATATTATTTAATTTAATAACATCTGATTATTTTTGCTGATAATATTTACTATAGAAATTTGCAAGTAAGCTTCGCTACTTTGATTTGTGTCTAGCTCACGGTCTGTTGCTCAAATACTTTTATATGAGATTTAATTATAACTAATTAGAAGATAGATACAGATACTATAAAATTTGTTTTATATTCATATATTTACACATCTAAGATTATATCGATGTAGTACTTATCGGTCTTCTATATTAAAAGGGGATTTTTTTTATTCATAACTTTCAAAAATATCTTCATTTATATAAATTGCAGGCTGAAAATTTATTAAAGAGCAGCAGTAGTAAGTACAAAACATAAGACGCCGATATAAGAAAAACGCTGAATATAAAAGAAATCGCTCAGGTCTCGCGCATGTAGTACAATTCAAGTCAATAAATGAATACATTATTCAAATGGGTCTGTCCCGTACTTCGTAAGTACATAATATAAATTCATTTATTTCGGTAAGGGTAAGGGCTCGATAATACTCTCTTTAAATGTTCACTGCTTCGCTGTTGGCTTAAAAATGTGACGCAATACCAATAGACAATTGTCTATCGGGTTCGGTGACACATTTACGTGTAACTAATAACTAATCCTGTCCGATTACTAAAACTCTAGGAAATCGTCGCTCTTTGGAAATAAGTTATCGGTTTTACTGAGCGATTGTAGGGAAAACTTTGTGCACCTTTCCCGTCTGTCATCGGGATGGACACAGGTATAATATATTGTTATGTATATTTTAGTTTCCATGTTAGTAAAAATGAAGATTATTTTATTGCTGTCTACTTGGGTACATTGTCTGTGTTGCTAAAGAAAACTGTAAACACCAAAAACCAAAAACAAATTGTCGGATGTAAGCGTAAGCATAAACTTGCATCGAACGAATCGCGTCAACAACGATATATGAAACTTTAAGTGGTTCCGTTTCCTGCAAGTATTCATTCTATAAAGATCCTTTATGTCTAAGCTTTATGCATTTATGAACCATTCGACTTTTATCGCGCATATCCGGTGATACAACCCACATTATGTAGATAGGCAATGTCTTTCGTTTTTATACAAACTGTCTAAGGAGGAACATCACTAAAACTATTACTCTAACAAGCAAGTCAGAAATCCCCCAACTATGAGCATCATTATCCTTTCTTTCAACACGCTAAACTACCCGCTTACTCGAGCGCACCACCGGTTCTATATACACTACGTAGTTTACGCTACCCGTGTTGATTCCGTCCTTATTTACCAAGCAATGGATACTGTTAACAAAGCTGCGGGTGTTTGGTCGTCATTGGTCGTTTACTGAGTCGTCAAATAGACCCGTCGTCAAATCTTTGAGCCTTGTTTGTTGTTGGTGTAAATATTATACGTGTTGTGTGATTTTCTTCTGTTTGCAGTGTTTTGTTTTCTTTGTAGACTCTCCAGATTGGTGTGAATGACGGCTATTGGGGATCTGGTACAACAGGCCTCGCTTTTATTTTCTCTTACGCTATAGAAGCAAGAAGAAAAAAAAACAGCTGTTCCATACAAAATTGGACTTTGACCTCGACAAAATGAATGAAACAGCTGATTTATTTTTGCGCGATTACCGCAATGTCCTAGAACGAAAGTTGTTCATAATAACAAGTATAATCACCCCCTGAGAAGTTTTCACTATACTAAGAATAACCTTGTATATTTCATGACTGTAGTATTTCCAGAATGATGTTATAAAATAGTTGACTAAGTAAAAACATTAAAAAGTAACTTGATTAAAAGATAACTTATAACATGACTGCAAATTGTTATATTAAATAACAATACTGGCTATTATTAATTAACCAAATCTTGCTTTGTAAATTATAAATAAAATAAAGACGTAGGACCATGAATATTTGTTGACAAAGTGACTCACGGTTTGTCGAAGTCACAGGTTCTTTCTTCATTGTTTGTTTTTCCATCCTTTATACATACAGACTTAACAAGGCATTTTTTTTTATAAAATATAACTTATATACTAAATCTTATATTAATTAATATAGTTGAGGCTACATTTAAAAAATAATAAAAAATACAATAAAGGTTTCCTAAATTTTAAAGAGTTTATTATACAATCAACTCAAATATTATACTAATATACCGTTATTGCTGTTGTTTATTCTTTAACTATAAAACACACGTTTGAATTTGGAAGCTCATCAAAAATACATTATGAACAAATTGCCATTTTATTGTGGCCTGATACAGGACGCCAACACATTGTGAACTTGATTTAGGTAACAACAGTAATTTGTACTTTTTAGTAGGTACGAAATAATTGAGGAATATATATCTTCTGACAATTGGTCTGACCTAAAGATATTATTATTGATACCAGTATCTAAGAACTTTAGATAATAACCACAAAACGGTAAAATTGGTTTAATCTGGTATCAAGCTTAGCTGGAGGGATTAACAAGAATACTAGTAATTTGAAACCCAAATAATAATATATTAATAATAATAATAATAAGCAGCTTGGACCTTGTTCCCGATGTCGGTGGGTCATTTCAGTTTTTATGTTTTTAAATATGTATAGCTTTTATATTTAAAAATGTAATAATTAGAAAAAAATAGAAATAAAGAGAATAATAATAATATATTCTACCACATACACACAACACCATCTAGCCCAAACTAAGCGGAGCTTGTACTATGGGTACTAGACAATGGATATACATACATATATACTTCTTTTTTGTAAATACATGCATATTATACATAGAAACACCCAGACCAAGACAAACATCCATGTTCATGCACACAAATGTTTGACTTGTGCGGGAATCGAATCCGCGACCTCAGGCGTGGCAGTCGGTTACACTGACCACTACGCCATCGAGGCCGACAGCTGGTAAACTTTCAAAAAAACAAAAACTACAAAGTAACCATGCTAGAAAGAACATAGATACATATACAGTCTCACGCTTATATCCTTGAAGGTAAGAGCAGAAGTAAACTTACACACATTTTGCCAACCAGAGTTTTAGGTCCCTTTTCCGTTGAATCTATTGCCGTCAACCGGACACGGTTTCAGAAGCCGAATTACTAATCGGATTTTTTTGATAGAAATGCTTTATAACACTTTGCCGAGCCCGGTAATTGAACCCGTGATCTCACACACAACAGTCGCATTAAGTACTGCTACGCCGCAGAGTACGCGACTGCCTTCATAGTGCAGCAGTAGTATTAGAAGAATAACAATAAGAAGAATAATAATTTAAAAAATAAGAATTAAAAATTAAACCTCTCCGTTTTTTTGTCATATAATTTTCAGTATCTCGAGTGGACGGAGATACCCAAACATGATACAAGTTTAATACAAGCTTTGTTCTATGTAATCTAAAATCTAATGCGAGTTTCCTTCTGTAGAGCGAACAGTGTCCCAAATGCAGTGACGTAGGTAGCCTCCCAACGGACAGACGGCTGCGGCACAGATTACATTTCCCGTAATATTTGTAAAACATACGACTGTAATAATATAGTATATTGTATATTGAATTTCGGAACGGCTTTAATATTCATGACATATTATCATTTTTATATACGAAAGTATTAGGTTGAAATCTAATAATCAACCTTCGTAAGACAGCATATTGCTATGCATTAGTCACAATCACTAATGGCTTTCCGGTAATGCGATTTTTATACAGGAAAATCCCCATAATGGTTTGGGCAACACAAGGATCAACTTGTCTCTTGTCTATCCCAACAATAGCAATAAAAAGGGGTAACGGAATAAGGAAGCCCTCTGTTGTTGTCTTGTTTATAAAAAGTAACTGCTCTCATAGAGTACATCATTGACAAGCATATACCCAAACAAGCCACTGCCAACACAGCAATTTTCTCTTTAAATTTCTTTAAAGTAGGATAAGTCGTAGATAATGCTTAGAAAACCCCGCAGCAGGTATCTCATTCCAAAGTGTAAGTGAGAGAAATGATTGACAAAAGAATAACATTCTGGATGCAAAAGTTACCAGGTTGAAATTATCGTTAATTTTGGTCACAACATCCAATATGAGTCCACAACGCACTCTCATCATACGTTTCCTAAGCCAAGTCACACGTAAATTTCCCCATAAAAAATCTTAGGTACTATATAAAAAACTTTTTAATCTAGCATAAATTGTAAAGCTATTGGGCATCGTATAGTTACCGAAATATACGTCTCAATCCAATCACACGAAGGACTGAGAGGAACACAAAGCAAAGCGGCCGACGACATTGAATACTGATCAGCTTATTTACTTACCGACCCTCTTACAGACTTACGATTTACAAAACAGACGGTTGTTGGTCATTGGGAATCTATTATGGCGCATAGCGAAAAGACAAACAGGATTTAAATAAAAGCAAAATGGTTTGCAAGTTTTGATACTTGTATACTATTCGAGTGTTATTATGGAGGTAGTATATACAACAAGGAATATATACGAATATTAAAATATTTTTTACAAAGATGTCTAAAAAAGGTAAATTATAGTCATAAAAAGTATATTTTGGTGTCGAAGATGTCAGGCACCTGAAAAACTTAATACGCTATCTGGATGCATAGCTTACTATCTTTTCCGAAGTGCTTCATATACCTTGTGCCCTTTATAGATTTCATTTCTATTCTTATGAGCACAAACACACTGTATAACGATTTTTACGCTTTATATCAAAAATTACATCATCTTCTGATCACAACAAACGATCACATACAATATTTTCCGATCACCAATACTACACTCCCAAACTCCCTTTCACAAAAATATTCCTCACCTATCTTCCTCACTTATCACATAAAATATTTTGAAGAATAAACCTGATATACCTCTGAACATTCCGTTATTACCTTCATATCCCTTTTGAACCTTCGTCTTTATAGGTCAACATGCCGAATGCCGATCCACGTGAGACTACAGTTGTTATTGCAGACCCATAAATATACCCTATGTACAAATATTTCTGTTCATGGAACTATTCAACGGAATGATGTCATCATAAGTTAAATTATTTTAAATTTTGTCTGAAGTACTAAGAGCGTTTTTTGGGAGACTATATTATTGATTAGCGTATATCTACTGTACTGAAAATGTTATGTAAGTAATTTGTCGCTCGAAACATAGGTTTAACCTAGTTTGGGCAAATATCTAAAAATTCAATAAATTCAAATAAATTGTAAAATTGAGAACTTTTACTAAAAAAATTATTATCTAGTAATCGTAGCAGATATTAAAAACTAAATAAATAATTACCATTAACTAGAGTGATTTTATTATCAACTAGATTTTGCCCGCGGCTTCGCTCGCGGTAATGAAAATTTCATCAATAAATTGCTATCCCTTGGGAACAGTACTTCTTTCTGGATATAAGGTACACTATGTCCTTTTTGTGCCCCTGACAACGTGTATGCGAGACCGAAATTTCATGACTATCGGTCGAGTAGTTAAGACGTAAAAGCGTAACAAACAAACTCACATTCGCAATCATAATATCAGTTAGGATATGTTATTACTACAGAAGACAGCAATAGTCTCACCTTCTATTCCGTTTGACCTAAAATCATAGTTAGTGAAACGTGAATGTAAATACACCTGCAGTACCAACCCCTATGGAATAGAGATGTGAGACTTTATATGTATTTTTTATTATTGAAGTGAAAACTTCTTTAGGCGCGTTGAAAAAGTGCTTTTGGGTGAACAAAAATCATGGAACTCGCGTCATCGTCATCGAACGCTTTCCATGAGCTATAATTATGTATACTGTATATATATGTCTACTTTTTGGGTGAACAAAAAGCGTGAAACTCGCGTCATCGTCACCGCACGCTAGTTACTTAGTTTTCACTTCTATCGGCAGTCTCCAAAGACTGCCCCGCATGTGACATATCCACAAATGAATATCACAGAAACAAAACTGTGATATTCATTTGTGGACATGTCTTTCCTTATATAAAACAACACCTACATATATTTCGTGGTATGTAAACATATTTTTAGGTAATACAACACAGCAGTATACAAACTCATCCATTTTTGCTTAAAACTTTGTAGCACAGAACATTAAACAAGCGTATTACCGGCAGGTACGGCATTACCTACACCTCACTACTCAGGCACTTACTCTCCGTAGCGTCGGCGGTAAACCTTCGTATTTTCGTTACTGCACCAGTTGGGTGTTCTCTACACACGTTAAAACTGAAATTAGCTCAAAGAAACCACTTAACTAGCTCTCAAGTAAAAAGTTGTGCTGGAATAAAGTTATAAGTGACTAATAATGTGTGTGTATGAAGTAAAAACCGCACACGAGTCTGTTAAGCGCTTGTGGAAAATATAAACGGGGAAATATTGTAATATGTTGTGGTTATCCGAATTTCTGGTGCAGCTTTAAGAGAATGTATCAGCTTTGACGTGAACGCACTTCTTCTGGCTTGTATAAGAGCAAGCAAGTAATATGAACAAGTTTATTTCCGCAGGTTGTACGCGTCGATTAAGCATCAGCTGCACAAGTAACTCATTGTCGGCCTCAATGGCGTAGTGGTTAGTGTAACCGACTTCCACGCCTGAGGTCGCGGGTTCGAATCCCGCACAAGACAAATATTTGTGTGCATGAACATGGATGTTTGTCTTGGTCTGGGTGTTTCTATGTATAATATGTAAGTATTTACAAAAAAAAAAGTATATATGTATGTTTATTCATTGTCTAGTACTCTGCTTAGTATGGGCTAGATAGTGTTGTGTGTATGTGTAGAATATTATATTATATTATTAATATGCTCGACTTGTTAAACTGTATCGCTGTTGATTTTCTTAATAAAATAAATAAATAAGTTTACAAATTTACAATTAACTTGAATTAAGTAACCCATCCAAGTAGGATTTACCACGTACGTTCTTTATCGATATTAATCATTCAGAATTTATTAATTAATCATGATTGATGTTCTAGTAGCTTGATATTGAGATCAAGAGACATTATCTGCAACTTACTACCTACTACATTTATTAAGTAAGCTAAGTGGTATACCAAATATTACATACGGTTAGAATTTTCCGGAGACCTAATCACCCTCTTTCTCCCTCCTCGCTCCTTCTCCTTCCCACTTCCATTTTCTCTTCTTCCTTTCCTAAAGTAATGTCTCCGGTGTTACAGGTGTCCTTAGACTACGGTACCATCAGGTTAGCCGTATGCTTGTTTGCCACATTAGTTGCATAAAAAAATAATTTAGTTATGAAAACGTAACACGCAAAATTACCAACTGTAAGATTTATAAAATAAGTATGGATACAAAACATGTCATGTCATGACATTACTTATAACCCAAATCTAAGGGGCTCTCATACTTAATAGAGTGCCAAAAGCTAAAAGCAAGACGCATAACCAAAGATTGAGTTGATTGTTTCAAGGCTGTGAATAAATAAATAAATAAATAAAGATAAATAAATAAATAAACTTAGTACTGTACTGCGCGCTACTATTGAGAATTCCTAGAACTTCAGACCCTATACTATTTCTCCGACCTGACAATTTAACGCTAAACTGCATTGGTTTATGCTTAATGCACTGGATTCGCAAATAGTAAAATATACTGATACGATATTAGCATTTAAACAATATTCAGCTTTCATTGTCCAAACAGTGTTTGTAACTAAACCCGTCATGAGTTACTGGCGCGGCTGTTATAATGCCCAGTGGCACCATCTAGTAAATTATAGTTATCAGTGGCAATGGCTGTGGACGTAACACGTTACCGGCCACTACCAACTTTGTACCAATAGTCGTTAAATTAATTCACAGCTGTTATTTTGTTTGAAATAATTTACAATACCTACTAATCCCCCGTTGCCCCGTTTTATTCGCAATAGCGGTACTGCATACAGAGAATCGTTGTTCCTTTTTGTTTTCGGATATGAAATAACTTTATTTGTTGTTGACTGTTTAATAGGCAAACGGTATGAGCTTACACTTGGTCGATCTTGAGGTTTTGGTTTTGACTCTTAAGACGATCAATAGATTTCTGTTCTGTGCGACGATAAATGATTCTAGTGAGTGCCACGTTACATTTTCTGTTTGTCTTTGTTTAAAAGAGACTTATAAGCAGCAGTTTCACTTTAGGCTGATAATGGAATTTTATTTATTAGAATAGGTTATGTTGACCACAAATACCACTCCTACCTAGCTACTTATAATGCAGTAAATATTGAAACTATACGTAACTATAAAATGACTTACGAACCATTTCTCACTGAGCTTAGTCAGTCTTACGCCTAAGTCTGGCTCACACGACACAATCCACCATCTCCTTAATAATGCCGTTGCACTAAGTCCACAATGTGCCTAAACAGCGTGGTGAGCAATAAGCCTCTGACGTCACGAGCTAAGTGGGGCATTAGAGTGGCGACGCGTCGTTAATATGCGCTCCACTACGATACGGTGACGGAGGGGGTGAGGCGTGAAGCGGGAAGGGAGTTCAGCTCATACTACAATGCACATATTATCCACCTGTTCGTGTGTCCTGCACACGATAGTCTTCTGGTAAAGCTGTGAACACATTTTCGATTGTGTGTGGGAGTGTAAAATATTGAATGTATGTACAATGTTTGTCCGTTCATGTTGATGTTGGTTATTCGAGTAGTGGAATAATAAAACTGGTCTCTTTTAAAAATATTATGACCGGGGAATTGTAAAATGATGCCTTTTTGTTTTTGGGGTTTCGCGCATGTGAGCGATATTGTTTTTCGTTTAAAATATTATGTATGTGCGTTTCAGTGATAAACAGCGGGATTTTGCAAATCCATCGTATCCGTAGGCTACAGTATAAGATTTTTGTTCGAATGTGGTTTTATTGTCTACAGTAAAAAATAAGTTTCAATTAATTAACTATATATCAACTCTATATGTAACACGCTAGCTAGTGACCGTGGTTCTCTTTTCAGAATAGTATCATGAGAATCCATAGAAGTAGTTAGTAGTTAATTAAAGCACAAGGCTCATTAGTCAAACCTATAAACAAACAAAAAAATGTAGTCCAATTGAGGAAGTACTATGAGCCTAAAGAAGTTAAAGCTCTTCAACCTTCTTTTATTCCTACAGTAAGAAGAGTTTGCTGACTTCTTTAAGATACAAAGTATTTTAAGTATGTCGTCAGTCTGATATCTATGTACCTTTTGCAATAGCAGCATAGCAACTCTCTTTATGAAGAGTTAGCAAACGCGCAAACTGTAACCTACTGGTTGCTCTCGCCCAAAGGTTATGATAACACTTACCTGATGGTCAGCGGTTGACGTAAGCTTATTTAGACCTTCTTAGTATAAAAATTCTACGTGTAGGTTACGTCACGATGTATAGTATATTAGTGTCAAAATTTAATTTTAAAAGACTAAATAGTAAGAGGTGCATATTCTAACTAATATTATAAATGCGACTGTGAGTTTGTTGTATGTTTGTTTGTTACGCTTCCAAGCCTTAACTACTCCACCAATCATTATAAAATTTCGCATACATATTGTCAGGGGTACAGAATAGAACATAGGGTACTTTTCATCCAGAAAAAAAGTGCTGTTCCTAACCTAACCTGACCTACATTTATGCGAACGAAGTCGCGTGCAAACAAGTTTATTTCTGAAGTCCGATATCTCAATCAAATCTCATTGACCAGCCTATTTGCCAGCGCTCTACACACGCTCATCAGTGTTTCTAAACTTATACAGGTAGATGCCATTTCTAATACTACTGTGACGTCATAAACGCTTGCCAGTTACCAACCCGCTTAGGTGCTGTGATTTACAGCTGAGATTAACTTTTATTTATTTATTTATTTAAAGACACATCAACAATGTACATGTTACAATTTTCCAAAAAAAAAAATATAACAATTTCATTCGCCAACATGAACATCAATTATAGATGTGTACGACATTTACCAATTTGTGGCTTAAATTAGAAGCTAAATCTAACTCTAAAAATAATAATAAAATACAAAACAATAATAAAATACAAAAAATCATACAAAAAATACAAACTTCAAATATACATCAAAATACAAAAAAAAAAGAAACAAGAAACAAAGAAACAAATAAACTGAACCTTTTCATAAGTGTTAACATACATATATATAGTTACTATACAAATGACTTCAGTATCTTTTTCCTAAATGCATATAGAGAATCGTTAAATATGTCCAAATTTTCGACGGTACTGTTAAAAAAATTATACGTGTTGTACATTCTTACAATGGGAGAATTGAGGCCGAGATTAGTGCGAAGTAGTGGTGTGTGAAATGTTCTGGAGATGCAATTTCGTGGGACTTTGTGTGGCACTGTTAAAGATATGCAGTTTGTAATGTCGGTGCATTGTATTTTGTTATTCACGATTTTGTGGAGAAATGTTAAGTCATGTATCTTCCTACGATTGGCTAGTGAACGATCTCGCTTGCTTTGGATATTGGCTTTTGTGAAAACTTGAATGGCACTAGCTTAACTAAAATACGAGGTCTGATTGTCACATTGCTACTTGAACTACTATTTGGCTAAAAGTAGATAAGAGAAAGTATTGCTCTAAATTACTTTTAGTTGATTAGTATTTTATTCGATTCTTTTCCAATTCAAATTCCGATTCTGGGGTGTGCTTTGTGTCCGTCGTTTGAATTTTAGTAAAGTTCCCCACGACACACGATTTATTCATATCACCACACAGACTGTTAATTCTTTTTACGAGTTTTCTATTTTAAATAGCCCATACAAAAATATCCTATATAGAAAAAAATGTAAGTTATCACAGTCATTAACTATTTCGAAAGTTCAGGTTAACGAGGTACTCAGCGGCTATAAGTCCATATAACAGTCTCCAACACCTCGCAGCGGTTCGGTATAGCCGGCGCGCGGCGCGGCTATTAATGAACACGTAATTACTTTCTAAATTGGCCATAAAGAGTGACGCTTCTTCGCTGGCTTCCGCGCCCATTACAACTAATAACGGCGCTCGAGGAACTTGCGATATGGAGCTATTTCCAAGAGCTGATTAATTTTGTTACAGATACAGGATAATAGACGGAGACGCTTTGTTTTGAGACAGCTAGTATGGGAGTTGGCACATTATGTCAATGAAATATTGTTGGCAAAACAGCGAATGGTAAATTTTGCGCGAATTTCGGTAATAACCGTAAGTACTTTAGACTATCTGACTGATTTGATTTCTTCTTGCAGTTTAGTTCAGAGTGTAGTGACCTTTCCTCGTGAACATGATATATTCGATATAGGTCGTTCAAAACATACTGATTACAAGTTCTGATGAAGACTTGAGGACTGATAGAACGGAAAGAAACCAGATCTACGATATCGTTATTCATATTCATCATCTTAGAAAAAATGGGTCACGATAAAAAGTAGATTCTAAAAAAGTCTTTATCAAATAATTTATCTCTTCTTATATTAGACAGAAGAAATACGTAGGGCAATGTCGTTAATCTCTTGGCTTCCGACTTACCGCTGTCAACCAGTATTTTATAATCTACTAAGATATATTTTATGTTAACTCTGACATATCTAATCTACTGTAATACAACTAACTGCCATTTACCGAATGATATTGTCTTAAGCAGTTTTCATAATTAATTATGCTCCTTTGTTATTCCACCTATCACTCATTTTTCGTCTACCAACAGCGGGTAATAAACATTACATGGCATCCGGAAACACATGTACTGATTCATAAAAGAAAACTTTCAAAAAATTGAATGCTTATAAAAACAGTTTTAATAAGCAGCACTTTACCGTTACCTAAATCCCAATCAGTGTGTTTTGACAACGCTTCCGCATGAGATTATAACGTTGCGTAATCCAACTCAAAAACAGAAAACCGTCCTATTCCCGACAGTCCATTTGTCAATGGGGCAGTTAAAATCTGGGCCGAGATGTATGACGAATGGCGCAGGCCATGCCAGCCACGGACTAATTAATGTTCAACTAATCTTTGGGAGACGAGCCTGGAATATGCTCTCATCAATCTGAGTTATGCCGTAGCGTGACACCGTTCGATGTGCTGTTTTTCTTTGATCACTTTTAAGTGAATAATTGCGATGTACTATTTTGATAAGTTTGGTGAAGATAGACAAATGTGAGGCGGAGCTTTTTGATGTTCGTGTGTTGTAAAAAATATTCGTTATCTTTGTGTTGCCTTGATTAGTTAACCAACCGTTTCTTAGGGATCGAAATTGTAACCATCTACGATATAAAATATATATTAAGACAATTATTATTATCTGTCTTATATGGGAAACAAAGCCGGGGATTCGAACAATTGAATAGTTTTAATTCAATATCTAAATACTAGAGGAAAAAATATTAGCTTTCTGACATCAAAACTTAATTAACGAAGATAGTTTTAAATTATCTGTGGCGATGAATCCGGTGATTAATATTACGCAACATCGCATATCTGTACAGTCGGGGAAATAAGTGAATACAGACACTTTGGCTAGCTTACGTATAATATATACTAGGTAATGTATTCGTATAAATAATAATGAGTAATTGTGTATTATATGGTAAATGGAAAATAAAAATGTACAAAATGTGAAGGTGGATAAAGATTCTTATACCTTACAAAGGAAGCCCTAATGTCGCCGAACAAGTCTAATTCAGCGTGTGACTACGGCTGATTCTACCTGGTTAAATTACCTGGTTATATTATCTTTATCTTTATCTTTATCTTTAAAGGTCTTCCCTTATTCTTAATAAAAAAGACTTGATACTCCTTATTTTAATATTGTCTTCTGTTTACGCGAATGTTATTCATTGAAATTAAACTACTATATACGGATTTTATCGCGTTGTTTATTTATCACTGTATTACAAAATGTATACTATTAAATCTATTTATTTTTGGTTTCCACTTTCCCCGACGTTTCGGTTGCTTTTCAGCAGCCATGGTCACAGGGAAAGTGTAAACCAAAAATAAATAGATTTAATAGTTTAAATAATTTTATTAGCTTATAAATTAGTCAAATAAAATCAATAGTAGTAGTAGTGTAATATTTTCAAAATTTTGTAATACAGTGATAAATAAACAACGCGATAAAATCCGTATATAGTAGTTTAATTTCAATTCCTTATTTTTCTTAAAAAATACATCTATCGCCAGCAATAATTTCTGTGTCACAGGGATTTTACAAACATTCAAACAACGGACAAAAAGAACTCTCAGACTCAGAATAACCACAATTTATCGATCACACAAATTTTTGTCCCGTCTGGGATTCGAACCCACAATACTCGGCGTAATGGCAGTGGCGAGATAACCACTTAAACCACTACGTGATCCGTACAGTCACATTTCTAATTTTCATTTTCTTTTATTCTCCCTAGAACTCAAGTGATGTCAGGCGGGCCGTATGCTTGTTAGGCTTCTCACCATAGCCTAACAGGCTGTACTGTACTTGTACCATCAATCGAATATAGACAGTAATTTAATCTGAAATAGTCAACACTAAATCGAAGCAGACAACAGTTCTGCTTGTCTCAACACAATTAATGAGTCATCTAAACAATTAAGATGTGCCTATGACAAAGTGTATGAGGAATATTCTCGAACGTCGCGGGTGTAAATAATGTTTCTGAAACATTTGCGTATTTGTCTTTGTTAATACTTCGTAATTGCCTCCAAATATCGGCCTCAAGATTTACATAGAACTGTATCTTATAGATTGTATTGTAGTTTAATTGTGTTGAGATTTTTTCAGCAAACATTAGAGAACAGACTTTGGTAAACGATTTCCAACTACATTAGAGGAATGATACCATAATAATACGCCAGAATGAACGTTAGGCATTGCAAATTGTCGATTTGATCAGATAATACTGGCCATGTTCACAAGCAGACTGACGCGGCGATGTCAAGCTTCCGTTTGTGAAGCAGGTGTTCCTAAATCCACCTTCATATTTTGTTTACCATGTAACTCCAAATACTTCACTAATAGTGTTCATATACAGATTTGGGCACGATTAGTGAAAGAAAAGGAAAGAAAAAATGTTTATTTGACATATACTACAAACACATAATAACAAGTACCTATAAAAAAATAGTTATATACAAAAATAAACCTAAGTGAAGGCTCTGAGGTATAATTATGATAATATATTCATACCTATTATAATCGTGTTAATCACAGTTTTCTGTTACATAAATCGTGAAACGCAAAAGTACAAAAGTAGTTAGTAAAAATATATCCATATATAGAACCATATATAGAACCATATCTCCGTGTAAGCCTCCCAAAGGGCCAGGTATTTTTTAATATAATATGTTAGAAAGTACCTGTGATAAGAGAAACATAATAATAATATTCTACCACATACACACAACACCATCTAACCCAAACTAAGCAGAGCTTGTACTATGGGTACAAGACAATGGATTAACATACATATATACTTTCTTTTTTGTAAATACTTACATATTATACATAGAAACAATACTTTCTTATTTAATAAAATATATATGTAACACGGTTATTATATTGCTTCTTTCTTCTTTTCGTGTGGCTCAGGGCCAACCTGTTGTCAAGATTTGTTCAAGTCGCCCGTAGGCCTCTGACATGGCTTAACGACTGCTGTCAATTTGGCAACAACCGGGACCGACTTTTTACGTTCCCTCCGAAGCACGGAGACACTCAGATGAAATACCACTAAGCGATCACCCGTCTATAGACTGACCGCACCCAACGTTGCTTAACCTCGCTAATCGTTTACCGATCAGTGAGTGCAACTGGCTATGAGCGCCTCGAAAAAAAAAAAAAGATTATATTGCTTTCTAATAGTGAAAGATTTTTTAAATCTTTTGAGTAGTTTTTGAGCTTTTGAGCTAAATCCTTACAAACAAACAAAAAATCGAATAATATTAGTATAGATGTACTATATATTTATACTAATATTATAAAGAGGAAAGATGTGATTTTTCACCTATAATTACATCATCATTACATAAACTCATTAACAAAAGATTAGATAATGAACAATTAAACAGTCGTCGTGCGATTAATCTGCGGAAACAGCCGAACTTTGCCGAGTACAGCCGAATAGACCCTGCCAGATGTTGCACTGATATCGATGCAACTTATGAACTAGCTTAATTTATTCATCAAACATCTATTAAGTTAAGTAATAGTGTTATTAGAGATTATTACCGAAGAAGATGCCTTCATGAGATGAAATTTGCAACGGCTTCATCTACCCAGGTGAAATGTGAGCCTGTGGACAATTTTTCTATGATAACAGCTCAATTTTAAATTAAGGTTTGGTCAATATCTAATAATATTACTAGGTATTTACCGCGGCTTTGCTTGCATAAATGTAGTTTAGGTTACATTAGTAATAGAACTTCTATTTTGGATGATAGGTAGCCTATGTCATTTTCTGTTCCTGACAACGACCATGCAAAGTTTTATGATGATCGGTCAAGTAATTAAGGCGTGAAAGCATAACAAACAAACATACGCATTTATAATATTAACTAGTTAGGTTTATTATAAGATTTTGACTATAGCCAATTCATTATTACTAACGACTTGACGATCATTGTGCACATAGTCGTTTTGATCAATGGTTTGATTCTGATCTGAGGCTGCACCACCACCACAAGATGCTTTCCTTAGATGCCTAAGTCAAGTCCTTGCTACAGAAGGCTTTATTGTTCCACACAGCAAGCATTGTTCGGAGGTTCCAGTCTCTAGCACCTTAACCACCTGCCTGCTCCATGGACGCGATGCCGATAGGTCTTTAAAAAATACTTATACATAATATCAATAAATTGTGTAAGGATCTTTTAAATAGATCAAATAATAATATCTTTATAACCATTCAATAATAAACAAGTACTTACAATTATTACAGGTTCATAATCAGACGTTAGAAATCACAAAGCTTTCTACAATAGGCTTGGCCTGCAGCTAAGAATACCAACTATTTATACTTGGTAACATTCAGTATAAACCCGGGACCTGGACCTGTACCTGGTAATCGCTCTTGGAAACTTTAACACAGCAATTATCGAGTGCTTACTACATACACACAACACCATCTAGCCCAAACTAAGCAGAACTTGTACTATGGGTACTAGAATTGTCTAGTACCCATAGTACAAGCTTTTAATAGTATATATGTATATTTATTCATTGGGATAAACCTACATATATACTTTTTTTGTAAATACATACATATTATACATAGAAACACCCATATTGTAATGAATTAAGCATAAATATATACATTACGTACGGATTTAATAAAAGACACACGTCACAGCTCAGTAACAGCGTGTTAAGAGTTCACTGTAGTTCAACCTTGAAGAAAAGCTCACGTTCTATCCTTAACACAAAATGTTACTTCTTATGCACAAGAATGTTCTGAAGTCCTAATTAAAATAAATAATAACACACCTGAGACTGTTCTCTTCACTTTGTATACGAAATGTACTGTAACAAGACTCTAGATAGCGTCTTTAGTCTCATCTAGCAAAACAAAAAGGATAGCATTTCATCTAAAGTAATAAGTAGGTAGAATCCTAACAAATATTTTAAATGCGAATGTGAGTTTGTTTGTTATTCCTTTACGCCTTAACTCCTCGGCCAATCACCATGAAATTTATAGCATACTCGTACAGCGAATGTAGAAGGTAGGGGTAGGAAGGTCTTAAGTAGTAGAGCCTGGCTGATTTCAGCATGAATGAATGGGCCGGCTCGACCAGGAAAGGGGGTAGTCTTACAGAATATCGACGTGACATAGCAGTATTCCTACTGGTGTTTCGTTTGGTGAGTGAAAGTGCCGGAGGCCCAATCGAAAAAAAAAGTGATGCCTCTAGTGTTGCAGGCATCCATAGGCTATGGTGACCACTTACCATCAGGCCGTATGAGTGTTTGCCACATTAGTTATACAAAAAAACTGTACTGGGATAGAAATTTATTGACATAACCTAGATTAACGCTAGCAAAGGCGCGGGCATAATCTAGCTGTCTATATTTAAGTGTAGGATGTTTTTAAAACGTCATAAACCAAAAGACGGACAAACAAAAGTAAGTTCTAAGCTGTAAATTCCATTTTGTCATATTGTGTTCAGCTATAAACCTTATTTATCGCGCAGTTTTATTACCACTTCCTTGTACAATTTTCAGCGGCAGTTCTTACCAACATTTTCGGAAAGAAGTTTGCTTCTCATCACGTAATTTGAAATTTATATAGGTGTACGACACATCTGTCAGGTATATTTAGCCGCCATTCTATACTCAGCACTATACTTGCATAGCTACTGCAAATAGATCTACTTACTTAAGAAGTCTTCGTCAAATATGTACGAGGTTAACTACTCTGCACTACCAGTTACAAATAACTTTATTATATCAACGTTTCTTACCCGTTTTTTCATTGGTTTGCCCTTGTTTTACTGAACGTGGCAACAGACAAATGTAAATGCAAATTTATATTATTGTAGGTTACACTAACTAATAGTGTAACCTTGACCTTCATAAGTGTTACTTTCTAACCTAAATAAATAAAAATATTTTGATTTTGATTTCTGATTTAGTTTTGGAGATGTGTTAAGATTAAACACAACTTGACAAATGAGATCAGTCGTCAGTCTACAAGCTGGTATTTACTGGCTGTTTTTTTTACAAAAATAGAGTTGATATGCTAACTTAATATATTATAAATGTAAACGTGAACTTGTCTGTTTGTTACGCTTTCATGCCGTAACTACTCGACCGATCATCATGAAATTTTGCAAACATGTTGTCAGGGATATAGACAAGGATATAAGGTACTTTTCATCTAGAAAAAGTGCTATTCCCAAATTTAACATAAACTACATTAACGCCAGTGAAACTGCGGGCAAAACCTAATCATATATATAAAACTACTCGTTGAAACTTCAACTCATAGCGTATAAAATCGAAACGAATCAAAATCGATACTCAAGCCCATTATATTCCAATATTTGCGTGAATATTAAGGACAATACCGTGTAGGAGCCGTCAGTGGGTGAACAAATGGAGCCACATCAGGTACGCACATTATTTGTGTGAGCAATTTGCAAGCTTTGTGTAGGGCCTATTGTGAAGCGCCTGAAGAATAATACGTGTTTTTGTACTGTCTTGCTAAGGTACCATAAATAAATATAAATATATATTGCTGTTTTGACTTCATACCTAATATATATATACAAATGTCTTTCTCTATATTTTATTGTGAAATTTAAGATAATGAGGCCCTACTCAAGCAACGCATATTTTAACGCGGCCGTTGATCTTCGGAGTTCGATATTGACGTGGGCAATCCGAGACTGTGTGGGTAGCTCTCTTCGGCATTAGAATTTGACTACTAATACGAGAAACATGTATATAGTCTGTCTACTGACAAGCGATTACCTTTACAAATGTATTATCGCAACGCCAAGAAAACAGTCGTGTGTTGCTAACTATAAAATTTATATCAGTTTGCCGCCGTCTCATTCTCGGTCCAAACATTTTAACGAAAGAAGCTCGTGGGGTTAATACTACACTTTAATACAAACATTATTTACTAATATAAAAAAATTAATAGCAGGTATAGCCTCGTGGTAGACCGTTAGACTGCCAGGCAAAGGTCTCGGGTTCCATCCAAAGCATGAACCTCTGAATTTTCAAAGTTATGTGCGTATTAATAACGGTGGAGTAAAAGATCGTGAGCAAACCTGCATGACTGAGAGTTCTCCATGATGTTCTGGAACATATGTGAAGTTATGCTGTACGAGGTATGCTGCGTATTACTGCTTATTATAATAAATGTACCTACTACCTACTACTAATGAAATCCATATTCATTTCTAATGCACAGATAACATAATGCGTAAACGTATTCAATTTCCCCTGCCCGTGTGCAAGAAAGTCTTTTCTATAAACTGTAAGCATAAAATCTTCAAAATAAAGACGCACCATTGAAACAAGTAAGAAACCTTTTAGTAAAGAAGCTCGCTTCCATTGACTCGCGCTACAACAGCGTACAACTAAATTTATTTTAGTGTCAATATGTCTTGTCGCGTAAATAAGACCGAATAGTTGAACATTCAACGGCACTATTTTATACACACTGCAAATAAAAATATCAACTGCTAAACAAAGTTTAATTTGATATATATACATATCGATAATTATATACGAAATAAAGTATACCGCATCTGTATAATTATGCGTAGAGTGTAGAGTATGTAGCTTTTTTTATATAACTAAGGTGGCAAGCAAGCAACCTGATGGTAAGTGGTCACCGTAGCCTATGGACGCCTGCAACACAAGAGGCATCACTTGCGCATTGCCGACCTTTTAGGACAGGAAGAAGAGAAAAAGGAAGTGGGAAGGAGAAGGCGCGGGAAGGGGAAAGTGGGTTATTGGGCCTCCAGCACTCTCACTCACCGAACGAAACACAACAGTAGGGATACCGCTATTTCACGTCGAAATTCTGTGAGAGGGTAGTCCTTCCCCGGTCGCTGAAAGCAGCGAGGTTCTATTACTAAAAAAATGAGATATAAGAGAAAAATTAGAGATGTAGAGCAAAAGCGACTTAAAGCTGTATACTACCAACAAATTTTTTTATGGTTCATTAAAGATTTACGCAATTTTGAATATATAAAACCATTGCGAATTCTAACCGGTACCTTATAACCTTCAGGCGAGAAAACGTTCGCATGCTCGCTCAAAAATTTTGTTTTCCGAATAGAGGAATTCCTTTGAGAGCACAAAATATTGATAACACAATAGTTTCATCAAGCATTACTGTATCTCATAAAGTCTAGCTTCACAGCTACGCCATGACATCGACTTTCATGAGCCGAGAGTTTACGATATTGGCATCATCGATATTGTGGTAACGAGATTGATTGTTACAGCGCCGCTGTGACGATCCACATAAAGATCTCGGACACGTGTTATGTTACACAAATAGTGATGCTATGCTCTGTGCACGGAGCGATGTACTTTAATACATAACACTTAAGTCCGCTATGCAATGGAGGCAATCATATATCTAATATAGACTCACGCCTGAGTGCCATGTCTAGGCATTTACCGAGCTCTCTCCTCGAATAGGCGATGGTCCAGTTACCGTCTGCCAGATTCCGTTCCCGTTATCCCTGCTTATACATTATGATAGAATAATCCAACAACACTTTTCTGACGCAAGCGTAGACGCTAACTTAAAATTCAACTATGTTCTGAGTTCGATTAGCCCTTAATAAAGTTGTATTTTAAGATTGCGCTTACTATTAAGAATTTACATACTTACATATAAAATAAGCCTCAAAGTATTGGAAGAAATATAACACCTAATTAGTAGATTAACCTATATGTAAGGCACTATAATATACAACTTATATATTGGCACTATATGTGGTCCTTAACCCATGAGTTGATATTTTTACGGATGAATGGAAAATATTATTATTAGAATGTATGAGGTACTGTGAGCTGAATGCGTGGATGCTAAATTTTAAATTTATATTATGTCATTAAATGTTGTAATTGGCGCAAGTCGTTCTATTTGATGTAAATGAATAAATAAACATAACATTTATTTGCTCCTTCAGTAAATAAACTATGTCATTTTTAGGTAAGCACAAGCTTCAAGAATCCACATGGGCTAAGTTCAGGTTAGTTTAAAATCACATTTCTTTCATAACAGTATGGAGAACTTTCAAACATGAAGTTTTACTTTATTCTTAAACCCAGCGATAATGAACTATTTACGAAACATACTACATAGAATTTTAAAATGACGTAGATCTGTCCACGGAACAGACATTGGGTTAATGAGCTCAGCTCAGCTCTCTAAATTGAAGATCATCTCCCAACTGATAGCCGCTGACTGGGCCATTATAGCGGTTGCAAATAATAATTAATATAAACGCGTGTTAGAGCACCATTGACACTTGTAAGCGGGTCAGCGTGAGGTCAACTATTATAGACCTCCTACTAATTATGTGGTAACATGACACTACATGATACCTCGCCCAGTTATAGACGTGATATTATGTTCGTATATATTTTGTTGAAAAGAGTTGTATCACGTGAATAAGGTTCGGTTATTACCAGTTATATTTTTGCTCACACAAATAATTTGCCAAGATTATTGGCCTCTAATTGCCTCGGCTCAGCGTTGATGCTAGTACTGATAACTTGCCCAAAAGACTAGTCCAGTTGTTCGATGCAAATACGCTTAAACATATTTTATATAACCAATCGATAAGAATGACGTTGACTATAGTGTCGTCCAATTTAGAATGGACGTATTATCACTTTATTGCTTTAAGCTTAAGTCTAGCAGCATACTGTGATTTCTTTTTTGTGCATTTACTATTATAATTTGGATGCATATGGTTGACACTGTTTTATATAAACTCACTGTTCATTGATAAACACTAGTTTTATTAAAACGCCTAAAAGTTCTCTAGTCTGACAGTATGCAGATTATCCGCCGTTTCTTTAACTGTGGTACAAATTTAATAGGCGCAGCTCTATAGTCATTGCGCTTCCGAGGTAAACCCATTTCACACAGAATCATATAGTAAGCAAAAGTAATCTAAATGCTAGTTATATATTAAAACACTAAACAAAGCATAACATTTCATTTGTATGTTCTGATATGTTCTCATATGTTGGAAACAAATTGAAATCATATAATCTCGTTTTGCGGATTTTATTTGTAACATTTCCCAGCGTTTTGACCACTTTTCAGCGTTTATGTGCGCGCCGGGACCATTAACACTGAATGAGTTTTCTTGTTACACTCTGGCTTGTTCTAATTTTGTTTTAAACCAAGCTCTTGCACCGAAAATGTTAGATAAAGTTGATAAGCTTGTTGAAATAGAAATAAACTATTGTGCTGCAAATTGTAAGCGACGAGGGACTTCTAACTACGATATTATACTGCAATATTTTCAACCGCAGCTCGGCCAGACCAAAAGCATTTGAATGTATCGACCATTCTAAACGAATTTCTTTGGATATAATATATGGAGGGTATTCAATAATATGGCTGATATTTCTGGACTATATTGCAGCCACACATTCCAGTAAAAATAATGTCCGTTTAGAAGTCCGTTTACAATTACTGCAATACGACAACCTTATGATCGAACTGATATGAATGCCATCCATTATAGTAATTGCAAACATATCGATTATAAGCATTTAACTTCGTTGAAGTGGGTAGTAGATAGCTTATTATTAGAATGTTAAATCATGTTCTGGTATTAAAATATTTCCGTTTCAGTGTTTTGGAATTATTTAGCAATTAATTATAACTTTTTTTTTTTTTTTTTTACGTGGGGGAATGCTTTAACGCAGCATATCCCTCCGCGGGGGCGGGCGGAGGGATTATGTCGGACTCGCCGGGGTAAACGAAAGATGGAAAAGAAATAATGTACCTCCCGGAATACCGACTAAACCTACCACGGTGTTCCTCGACAAAACCACTATCGACGGGGCCGCGCGAATCACTTTCGCATGCGGTCGCGACCCCGCCGAGGTTACGACCCGCCGTATGAAACGGCAGGCCCCTACGCAATAAGACCTACCCAAGATAGGCACTACTCAAAATAAAGGCCCTACTGTCTCCCTCTTAAGGGGGAGACGGACTCGACACAGAGGCGCGCGTGGGAACACGCACGCCGCCTCTCGGACCTGGTGCTGAATGGATGGCGGGCAGGCCCACAAAGCCCGCCACCCCCAGGTCAAACCTCAGGGGGGCTGGAGGTCATCTCGCGCCCTCCGGCGCCCGGTTCTGCGGTTGAGGAGAGGGTTTAAACGCTCCCTCTCCCGCTCCGCCACCTCCTTGATGGAAATGACTTCCTCACAGAAGGAGGCGACGGCTTTCCACGACCTCTCACTCCGGACCATAGACTCAACTACGGCCGGTAGCGAGAGGTTAACCGATCCGACTGCCGCGATCAATTCACGGCGCTGCGATGCCCAGGCGGGGCAAATCGCCAAAGTGTGCAGTGCCGTGTCCTCAACTACGTCGCGGCAGTCGCCGCAGTGGTGACAACCGGGCGTCTCTTGCCGGCGTATACGACACAGGAACTGGCGCCATGCCGCCTCTCCAGCCACTCCTCAAACACGGGACTTACCGCCACGATCGTGGCGTGCCCGAATTAATTATAACTAGCCTAATGGTCAAAATTCGACCATAATTGATTTAAATTTTAAGTTTGATCGTTATTATGGTTTTACTGTCTATAACTTTATCCTTATAATCACATTGCATTTAGATTACACCAAGGCTGCACAGGTTAATTTTTTATCTTTTTCAAACAAATTATTATTTACTTAACTATACTCTTTCATTGACGATATTCCTAAGCTGGCTACTTTGTTTTAATTTTTTCTTTATTGCTTATAAATAAGGTATATGTAACCATAGCTACGAAGAATTGTACGACGTCAGACGAACAATGTTGAAATACTATGATCGCGATTGGACTGCATGTGTCAAATGCATGGTTGTGTGCGTGTAGTGCTTTTTATTAATTTTATGTATTTTAATGTATATTTTATAAAAATATTAAGATTCACCCCTCCTTCTCCATATAAACTTTAACTGAGCCAAATTTCATACTTCTCCGTCCGCGCAATTTTCGTAAAAAGGGGCACAGAATTTTTGCTCTACGTATTAATATATAGATAAATATTTAGCAAATAAAATTTAATCGAAGTTATAATAACAAAATATCACTATTGTGTTTTGGGCTTTCTTAATATTATTGGCATCATTAAAGTATTTAAGCAGCATGACTTGGATCAAAATCTGGATGGATCTTCATGCCTCAGTAAGTACGTACATCCCTCATTTTCTACGTGTGGCCACGAGTTATGTATATTATATTCAATAACAGAAAGGTACACTTGTTTTTTATATCGATAATTATTATATTTTTAATTCTGTATCTTTTTTCTACCCACAAAAATCAAAGTGTGTATTTTGTTTCAGTTTCAATCTATATGAAAATCTCGTGTCACGGTGTTTGTGGTCGCACTCCCCCGAAACGGCTCGACCGATTTTTATAAATTTGATTTTAATTGTCATTCAACGAACAAATACATAACGATGTGCCCACGTTGCAGTCAAGTGTAGATACTGTACAAGTTTTTTCTTACCATTAGGAAACCTATAACAGCGACTTAATCCAATGACAAAAGTTACAAACTTCCGTCCAAGTTGTCCCATTATCCAAGCACAATGGACTCGCCTGAGTGATACCCCTCCGGGGAGGGACGGGTGACGTCACAGAATTACCTGAGTCTAGGCTGTAGTTGAGGCAACTATTAGCTCAAGACAAACTGAATTAGACTATTCGGAAACTTAGTCTTAGCTAGTGGAAATTCTATTAAGGGTTTTCTACCAAAGTTTTGCTTTATAAGAAAGTTAAGTAAGCAAGTAAAACTGCCTCGGTGATGCATTAGCAGTAGACGTGACGCTGTGCATCAGGTTTTAAGTTTGGTTTTCGGACCTGGCTAATATTTAGTGGAATTTTAATAATATTTGGCAAGGTTATATTCATAATTTGCTAAGATTAGAACGGACTCTAATTTACTCGAGAAATAATAAGGCTAGAGAAATTTGATCTAGTCTAGACCTCGTACATCAGAGCGGTATTACAATATATTCGGGAACAAATTCATAGTACACTCTGCCATATTTATAAAATATAATTTTCCCAAACATTGCTATACATTTCCTACAAATACTGCGTTTTACTACCTCCCCCTCTACCCCTGCCGCCCCTCGTATATTTTCCTTAAATAACGGTTCATCGTTTGAACAGAGCGTTCTAATTTATGGTAGCGACGCTTTTGTATGGATTATCGTGGCGTCTCAATCAGTGTCTGATCCAGGGCAAAGCCCTGTGCACACCAATCTGTAAATGTTTGTTGACAATATTGCCCGTGTAATCCACGGTAATGGAACCCGCGACACAGACAAAGTAATGGAAACAATAAGCTCACTGTATTATATTGTAATAATGTTTAACAATGTGGACAATGGTATTACAAATTTGAACTCTGCTCTGTTCGTTAGTAAGATTGTATACTATACGATCATTGACGTCGGAGTTCAAAGACGGCGCTTCCCAAACTAGATACTGGCCTCTCTCATATCAGCTGGACGGCTCATACATACACACTTACGTAACTGCAATCGGCTGACAAGCTGACATTATGCGATACGATAGAATCATAACAATATTTCTGGCAATTGTGTAAAAGGAAAATCAAAATTTGCCGTTTTTACCTAGTAAAGTAATTAGTCATTTATTGTTTTTAATACGAAAATACGTAATAGCATTAATAAAAT
Organism: Catocala nupta; assembly: GCA_963675205.1. Classification (NCBI taxonomy): domain Eukaryota; kingdom Metazoa; phylum Arthropoda; class Insecta; order Lepidoptera; family Erebidae; genus Catocala; species Catocala nupta. The sequence goes on from OY776081.1 coordinate 33,582,869, forward strand.
ATTTTAATCATTCACATATACATATCTTCTTAAGGTTCGCCATATTTGTACGTAAAAACTTTGTTAGGGAGATGGTAACCGTTTAATACAATTTGCAAGTATAGCATACGATAATATATACATTCCTATTGGCGGTATGAATTAGTAAGGTATCGACGGTCCCGTATCAAAAATGTCTTAAGAGTGCAAATGCTACTACTCAAGAGAGTAATGGCATTTGCACTACAATCAATTATACTAGTAGAATTAGGTAAAAAATAGAACTACCCAATACAAATACGTTGCTTGGATCGTCATTCAAAATTTCCTTGAGTTTACTAGTATTAGCAGCGTAACTATTTATGCTTTTGCTCCGCAGGTAATCACTGTAACGTACTGACAATTCACTGCAACATGAGGTAACACTTTAACAAGTTAGTCACCCAAATTTTGTTAAAACGCCATCATAAATTATCCCTCAACAAAATACAGCTAAAACTGAAAAATAACGCGGCCGGCAATAAAACAGCAATACGAAACCATCTCGGAACTAATTAAAGCTGTTGAACTAAAATAGAATAACGAAAGTATGCACATTTTCGTATTTCACTTTAATCTTTTTCCAAGATTACGGCGACTCATGCAACACTGACGTTATCTGTACGTGCCGCAGCGGCGCAGGCACCCACTGTAAACACGACCAATAAAAAGAATAAGCAATGTTTGCTGCACCTGGAAAATACACTTGCATTATTATTCAATGTGAATATGATGTAACCAGATCTCCCGCTTCCCGAGATTACTTTTGACTTAACAAGTTTGTTTAAAATACCAGTGGTTTTGTCTTTAGAGAATACTTGATAACTGTTCTATATTCTATTATTAGGTTTGTATGTAAACGTACTTTTACGCATAATCTTTGTAGTATAGGAAAATAAGTTATATCGACTTACTTGTTATTAGAACAATAAATTAGGCCTAAGTAAAAAAATCTGGCTATCTTATTTATAGTATCCTGGTTGATCTATACAAGCTAATCTACATACCTAACAAGATTTTAGAACTGATGTTTTCCATTATTAATACTACAGACCAATTTGGTCTGTAGTATTAATAATAGAAAACATCTGTCCCTATACTCATGTGATTTACGTAATTATTCTTCTATGCAGGGAATTGACGTGCAGCACTTAGCAGGTTGAAGCCTCAAACACGATGGCTGTATAAAGCACAGCTCACAATACGAAGTAAACAAAAATAAAATAAGAGTAACAAAATAACGTAAGATTATACCAATGTTAAAAAGAAAATCTTACTCTCTACAAGGCTAGTTCAATGGTATAGTAGTTTGAACCGGAACCAATTTATGTCTCAACCTCGTTACCTCCGTCGTATCGGTACACTGCAATCGCCCTCAACCCTAAAACGCCGCGCCTGGCGCGCCGCCAGCATTCGGCGCTGCCGTGAATTATTCATAGCGCGCGGACCGTTACATCTTCAATTAACCCGTTCGCTGCCGGCCCCGGTCGTTGCGACCATCCATACACCAGCTCATTCAAAACCAACGCATGACCTTTCCATGTTCCAAAATCAAAATTTGATGTTTTGCAGAATCTGTTACGAGTGGATTTCAGATGGATGTTGGGATAGCGGTACGTGTCCCCCATGCAAGGAAGGTCCCTTTGACGCTGACAGGAAAATCCAGTTATAGTTTAATTCCCCTAGGATATTGAATTCGTGACTAGTACGTTGCAGATGAAACTGGCCCGATAAAAAATATGCCCAGTTTCATACAATCTCTCGGTTACTGGTTAAAAATCAAAATCAAAATCAAAATAAATTTATTCAAATTAGGTTAACCTAAAGTATCTCAATTGGTTTAATGATCTCCATATTTAGAGTTGCTATTTTACATTAATTTATTTAGTGTGGGGTAATAAACAGCTGTAACATAAATATTGAACAGTAAAGGGTAATGTTGCAGCCCACTACATTATACGCAAATTAAACATAAACAATGTTCAGTGAGCCGTTAAATGGATAATAACATATTAAACTTAATAATAAAAGGTAATATAATATAATATTTGTATGTATAATCAATTAAACAAATAAGTTAAGGCTGAATCAATTACAAGTAACTAAATGTTGAATTACATATAATTATGACGTGAATATACTTTTATCAAGTTATACGGCCTATAAACACGTATATCACGGGAGTCCACAGCAATGAGGTTGGATGATGAAATGATTCCTATCGTCAGATTTGTTGATTGATATGTTTTCTCGTAGGAACAATCGTCAAAACCAAAATGCCTCAACATACGACGCCATTCAATAACATAGTAAATATTTTCAGTATCAATCCCACTGTAAACAACCAACTGTAAACAGAAAGAAATAAAGTGTAGATGTACATTTCAAAAGAACGTTTCATAATGGCCACTTAATCACAAAGCAGTCGACTGAGACTGCAGTACATTTGACGGAAGACGTTTAGCAGCAAGCTCAAACTGACTAGACTTTGAACAATTCCCCGCGTCGCTTTGAGATGCACTGCTATTTAATACTCCCGGAATAATAGGAAAGAATACAAACTGAGTTGCAACAGTATGAAGGTACACAGAAAAAGCTTTGTGTTATATACTCAGGAATATAGCTCGGTGACATTTACAGCGACAATTCTTTGAACTCAAACCAGATGAGTGAGGAAAGATTGTCCGCGGGTTGGCATTCAGAGTTTTGAGAACTGACTTAATAAAAGAGAGAAATGAATTAATAAAAGATAAAATGAGATTAAGGATTAATTACACTGAATTACATCAAACTACTATATACTTAATGACATTTTCCATGAAAACAGTAAAGTATATTTTAATCATTTACTAGAAAACGAACTTTGCTGTATTCGTTGTTTCAAATACCTTGAAAGGAAAACGGTAATTGCAGCTGAATGATTGCTGCAAAGTCGTAGCATGGTATGTGTCATGAGGCATGTAATATATTAAAAAATATATAAATTTACGCCTGTTTCCCAGAGGGGTAGGCAGAGACTACGGATTTCCATTTGCTACGATCATGACACACTTCTCTGGCTTCATTCACTTTCATAACATTCCTCATACACGCTCGCCGGTTTAAGGTGCTCTTAACCTGGCCTATTAGGAAACATGTTGCCTTATATAAATAGGAAGTTTTCTTTGTATCACTTTTGGCTAAAAAAAGCGATTGTTCCAATTATTGGTAAAATGTGTTTGCTATATTATGATTAACCTAATTATAGGGTCCAAAACTTGATATTTATAATTATTTTACAATATATAGGTAAAGCTAACAGCGAAGAGGCGATTAGTTTACTCCTATACGAATATTATAAATGTGAATTTGAGTATATACGATTATGTTTGCTTTCCCGCCTTGACTACTAGACCCATCATCATGAAATTACACATACACCTTTTCAGAGGTACAGACAAGGACATAGGATACTATTCATCCAGAAAAAAAAAACTGTTCCAGAGCAAACCGTGAACAAAAGCTAGTTACATATATACGTATCTATATATTAATACGTGAAGCAAAAACTTTGTAGCCGTTTTTACGAAAATTGCGCGGACGTAGGAGTATGAAATTTGGCACAGTTAAAGTTTATACGGAGAAAGAGGGGCGAATCCTAATATTTTTATAAAATATGCATTAGAAATACTTTAAATTAATAAAAAAACACTACACGTACACATCCATACATTTGACACACGCAGTCGAATCCCGTTCGTAGTATTTCGGCATTGTTTGTCTGACGTCGTACATTTCTTTGTAATAATGGTTACTTATACCTTATTTATATTTAATAGAGGAAAACATAAAACAAAGTAGCAAGCTTAGGAATTTTGGTCGAATTTTGACCACTAGGCGACCGCTAGTATATAGTTAATAATTCAGGTTACGTTGCTACTCCAATATCGTTTCCTTTAATGCATTTACAGTCATTTATACAAAATACACATTTTATGAACCCACAAATAACTGGTTTAGAAACTACGTAACTAATAGAAAATAGCGGAGTGGCCGGAGAGGACGCGGTAGTGAATCTAGATGTGCCGATCGGGTCAGTGTTCGGGCCCGTAGGATATGTCATGCACATCAACAGTGTGTCAAACATAGTAAGCAAATGTCAAGTATTTATGTATGCAAACGATATGTGTGACGTTTATGCTTCGAAAGATATCTCAAGTACAAAGAAATGTGCAGTTTGATTTCGAAAATATCACGAAATGGGCAAATGACAATGGCATCATACTAAATTTTGATAAAACAATATGCATGCATATACATTCACCGTAAAACCTAGGAGTGAAAATACAAACTTACACGATAATGCCATAATTAGGATACACATACGAGTGTTTACATGTCAACAAATCCGCCTGTAACTGCGTTAGACTCCAGTATATCGAGAATTTTAAATATTTAGGCCTAAAGATAGATAAAAATTTAATTGGGCAATGCATGTACATATCTGATAATTGTAATAGATTAAGATCACTGTTATGTAAGCTTTATCAACTAGCTAGAGTACTAAATGTAGAAACAATAAGAATTGTATACTATGCCCTTGCAGACACTGATTAACGATGGACTAATTTTGTATGGACGGGCTTACTTAAAGGATATTAAACATTTTCAAATAAGGCTGGTGAAATATCTAGTTAATAAGAAAGTAAAAAATGTGTATAATAAAGAGTATAACAAATTATTTTATACTAGATGTGCCCGCCGTTTCACCCGCGTTTATGATTACTGCGCCGCCCCCGTGGGTCGTAGCGTGATGTTATATAGCCTATAGCCTTCCTCGATAAATGAGCTATCCAACACTAAAATAATTTTTCAATTCGGTCCAGAAGTGCCTGAGATTAGCGCGTTCAAGCAAACAAACAAACAAACTATTCAGCTTTATAATATTAGTATAGATATGTAAAGTTTTGCCAATAGAAAATAAAGTTAAATATCTAATAGGTCTAGAATACTACTATAGCGAACAATATAAATATCTTGTAGATAATAAATATAATACAAGGAGGGCTAGAGAACACAAACTAATTACACCAAAAATAACAAATTATTATGGAGAGAGAACAAATAAGTTTATTGTACCTAAGATATTTAACTACAGATATGTTAAGAGAAACCCCTAGAATAAATACTAGCTTATTAAAGAAAAGACTAAAGGACACATTGTTAAATGGAATTTGAATTAGTGGTATATTAATGCAATATGTAATAATATACCACTGATTTAAATTAGAATAATAATATTTACTGTTAGTTACCTTTTGTTTAAGAAGAATTACGAGCGCATCTCGCCGTTAAACAATTACTTTATCAAAGACTCATGATGTTGACATAAGTGAATCCTAAATATAAAAGACACTTACTACATTTATTTAAGTTTTCCATTAAGTTTTTATTGTTTATTTCTCTTCATAAAAACATTCCCGATGTATAGCTTATTTTAATAAGGTTATTTGTCTTAAGATTTTTTTACGATTTGTTACTATTTGAATATGCATGCTGTGGTCTCCTGTAACTAAAGGAGTACACTATAAAAAAACTATGTTTATATATTTGTTAAATTTTGTGTGTATTCTTTGTCTGAGATAATTAATAAATAAAATAAAATAAAATTACGTTTGGCGAGCTTAAAACATATCATAAATCTAAGTTACTATTAAAATTACATACCTACTAATATCAATGCGATTTCAATATACTCGCTCAATATATTTGCTTATAAACTAGAATAAGAGTCGACTAATAACGTTGAAACACAACTGATAAAATTCACTAGTTGTAGTGCATCTAGTAGGACAGATGTCAAAATGTCACACAACGATAGTAGCAGGTGAATTACAGAACAGTGTATTGAATTTACAAAGTGCCCGAAGTTGTAACTCAGCGTTCAACAGTAAGCTTAGTAGATAATAGTCTTATTTCATTACACGGGTAATCAAAAACCACTAATGCAGAATGCATAGGTACATTTGCAATTTGAGATATTTGATTAGAGATTTAAATCATTTGAATTTTGATTTCATTCGAGAGGTTCAAAATATTGATAAAATTAATTCGAATGCAATTATCGTTGATGTTTATTGTGATCTCACTATGGATTGATTAATTATTTGATTACTTTCTTGGTACGCGAGGGTAGATAGATATCAAGACTTATAGTAAAAACTAAAAAAGAAATCCTATGTCACCCAAATTATAATAATAATAATAATAATAATAAATATAAAAGAAAAAAAGAGATTAAAGATTCCCTATACGTTATGCTCCAAAAAGCTGCTATTCTTAACACCTGCAGAATTGTTAGAAAGTTCATGTCTCTAGATGAAAACGAGGTTACACATAACACGTCATCTACATGACATTAACACACCACACGCTACATTTACTTGGTTTCGGCCCGTAAATGTAGCCAAAACCAGCCCTGAGCTGAGATAAAATAAAAGTACACATAATAATAATAATATTCTACCACATACACACAACACTATCTAGCCCAAACTAAGCAGAGCTTGTACTATGGATACTAGACAATGGATAAACATACATATATACTTTTTTTTTTGTAAATACATACATATTATACATAGAATAAATAAAACATAATAACGAATAAATTGTCACTTCATATATCAAAATGCGTGTCAGGATCGTAGCAAATGGAAATCCGTAGTCTCTGCCTTCCACTCTGGGAAACCGGCGTGAATCTATGTATGTATGTAGGTATATATCAAAATCGTTTCAGTAGTTTATCCACTACGGGAGGAAACTATGTAATTCATAAACTTTTAGCTTTGACCTAGTCTAGTAAAAGGTGAAAATGTCAGCGGCGGTCATCGACGACATGAAAGTGTTAGGAAATTACTAGTTTCTACTGGCGGTTTTGCTCGCGTGTATTCCAAGGGAACGCATGCCGGGATAAAAATAATTTTGTGTGTTAATCTAGTAAATACTTTTTGTGAGAGCCACGTTTCATCCTATTCCGTTCAACGGCTTACGCGATACTTATTATTTTTGGAAAAGACTGCTCCTGCGCTAGGAATATTTCCTGTGTCGTGGGGGACTTTACAAACAGTCAGACGAATACTAAGAATACTCAGACTCAGAACAAAAATTTGTGGAACGCACAAATTTTTGTCCCGTTTAGGGATTGAACCCACAACACTTGCCGCGGCGGCAGTGGCGAGGCGGCCACTTAAACCACTACGCCATCCGCGCAGTCAGTTATTGAGTAACAAACATACAAATATCTTTACAAGCTTTTACATTTATAATATTTTTAGGAATCAGATGTGAAACTGCTTAAAAAACACAGCACACTTTTAAATAATCATTGATTTACTCAAGAAATGCATTAACAAATAAAGTAAGAGATAATTGATATCACAACAGCGATCACATAGCACGTCCGTTCCGTCCGCCAGTCGATGTCGAAGTGAGTCACTCATCAGTGGTTCTTTCTTCTCGTAGACCCCTACGGGGTCTCGGAGTAACCAGACCAGGCCGTAGCCCTGTCTTGGTGGTGTTCGTCGCCGCCTGCTAAAACAGCCGGGTCACTGGGGTGAACCCGTGTAGGCCCGTTGGTCAGTCCGGATAGTCAGAGCCGGTGGGTAGCACAGCTAGTGAGGTCCAGCCCGCAAAGGTAAGTCCCCGCGGGCGATCAACTTGCCAGCAGCGCTTGGGTCGTGTCCGATGAGTCCCTCCTGCGCTTGGCGAGGTCGAGCTCCTCGGAAAGGGTTTCCCGGGGAGCGCCCGTCAGCCAGCATCAGGGAGGGGCGTCACGTAGGTCCGATGAGGGTTGCCACGGAGACGAGGTCTCGTGGCAGGGCCATCCTGCCTGGCGGTCGCCGATAGGTGGGCGCAAGCTCCAGCAGATGGCCGGCGAACGATCCATCGGCGCGCACGAACAGGTTGGTGCTCAGGCGTCTCACGAAGTCGTCCAAGGTCTCCATGCACAGGTCCCTGGAGATCGTCCTGTTCCGCACGAAGCGAGGGGCGTCGGTGACAGTGCGGAGCGCAAGCGACTGCTGCGCACGCAACCGGCGGTGGTTCGTCTCAGAGGTGAGAGCGAACCAAGCCGGGGCAGCGTAGGTGAGTCGACTGCGGATGTACGCCTTGTACACTTGCCGAGCTTTGCACGGAGCGGTAGTCGGGACGATAGCGTCGCAGGAGGGCGTGCGCTGTGCGCGTTTGGACGACTACGTTGTTGACGTGGGGCTTCATGGAGAGGGCGCAGTCGATGGTCACGCCGAGGTATTTCACCGTCGGGAACCATTCGATGTTCTCTCCCATGAGCTTCAACTTCGGCAGGGCTATGCTGCCCATGGAGATCGCCTAAGTCTTCGCCACGTTGACTGTCAGTCTCCAGTCCTTCAGCCAGCTGGGCAGTGCGTCTAGGGTGCGTTGCATCTTGGTCACCGCGTGGACACCGTTCATCGATGTTGCGATATAGGCGGCGTCGTCGGCGTACAGCGCGAGCTTAACGCCATCGGTGGCGGGGATGTCGTCCGTGTACCAGGAGTAGCACACGGGAGAGAGGCAACTTCCCTGTGGCACACCGACGCGAATGGGCCGCTCTGTAGACAGGGCGCTTTCAACCGCCACTTGGAAGCGTTTGTCTTGCAGGAAGGTGGCCACGATCCTAACTACTCGACGGGGAGTAGTGGATGTAGACAGCTTGTACAGCAAGCCGGTGTGCCATACGCGATCGAACGCTTTCTCCATATCAAGAAATACTGCGATGGCGCGCTCGCGTTTGTTGCGACCGATGTCGTGCAGTACCCTCGCGAGCTGGTGAGTCGTGGAGTGTTCGGTGCGGAAGCCGAACTGTTCGTCGCGTGGCTGAAGGTGTGGCGTCATGTGCAGCAGTAGCAGCTTCTCGAATAGCTTCGATCTCATCGAGAGGAGCGTGATGGGGCGATAGCTTCCCGGATGAAGTGAGTCATTGCGCGCCGAGCGCGCTTTTATAACCCGCTTGATCTGACGATTCGTGACGTTACTTGTTTACGCCACTTTGCTATATCAATAACAATATTAATAGAATCATCAATAAAATATATTTGAAACACTATGTTTCAAATAATTATGTTTCGCATAATAATCAACGACGACAAATTGATCTACATTCGTATGCAGCATCACTCAACTTTCAAACACTCTCAAGTTTCTGTCACACCAATGGCATATCGCATATACACACCCTCTTTATTTTTCTCTTTTGACTTTGTTCGCGCAACGCGAGGAAATAAATATGTCGTACTTTGTCTTTCTTTGTCGATATGTGATCGTCAAGTATCCCATTTTTATCGACAGATTAGACAAGATTGTCACAAAATAGGGATGAGTGACGGAAAAGAGAGGCTTAAGCTGTCAATAACCATGGTTTATTTGCTCATAACATGGGTTCAGGCAGATATAAAATACCAGCCGTATATTATTGCAGATTTGCTATAACCCTATTACTGTGGTATTATTATGTAATAGACTTTGCTCTCGGCCTCGCTTGCGTAAATGTAACATAGACTAGCAACAGTACTTAACATTTTTTTCTGGTTAAAAGGTAACATATATCACTTCCTGACGTGCAGCTAAGTAATTTAGACAATTATTGCCTCATTAGCTTACTGGGTTAAGCGCAAACTTTAATGCAACTGCCTATCAGGAAGCTCCGTGTTCGCTACCCGTTTCAAATAAAAAGTGCCATTGGAGTTATTGTCCGCAAAGTTTTTCAGTACCAGCATGAGTTTTAGAATGGTGCCTAATAACATGAAACGTGGTATTTAACTAATACTATAAATGTGAAGGTGAGTTTATTTCTTAAGCTTTTACGCCTTAACTGCTCGATCGATCATCATGAAATTTTGCATACACGTTGTCAGGACTACAAAAAAGGACATAGAGTACCTCTCATCCAGGAAACAGGCTTCTAAGGGATAAAAATAACAAAGGCTACATCTAGTTATGTTATAAAATCAAAAAATTTGTTTGCCTTTTGCTGGGCGTTTTTGAATACTCTCAGTATGAGAAAAATTTAATAGTTAATTGGGGCTCTGAAAACAGTATAAAAAATTGTCAGATATCAGGATTCTTCACCTTCTAAAACTGAGCCTATTTTATACACACATCTATTTGAAAAGTTTAATGATCTCCCGCTATTAAAGTAGTTATAATCGAATAAGGATGATAACAGATCTTCACCAAAACAGTGCAACCACATCAATCGATCAATCTATACTACCACCCTCAAACTAGAAAATGTTAATAATAGTTTTCCTTATTGAACGAAAATCCATTACAGTGTAAACAAAATCCAGAGCGGTACATCAAAGTAAGTTTTATACACGGAGGTCGAACTTTTGATATTAGTTTCGATCAGAATGCCTGGAATAGTACTACCTAGTAACCTTTGAATACAGACTACGAAGTCATACAGATCAGATGTTGAAGAAAGGGGTTTTCTACCGACCCAAAATCGTGCTATTAAAAAAAAAAGCTTACTGGTTTTCTTAATCTTTTAAGGTTGTAATAATATCAGCCCTGTATTATACTGCCCCAATTTTGAGCACGGGCCTCTTCTCACTGTGGGAATGATTAGCAAAAGCAAGCAATAGTCCACCACGCTGGCCCAGTGCTAATTTCCACACTAAACATATGTATATTCAAGAACATTGTGGAAAACTCACAGACCTGCAGGTTTCAGGACCACGTCTCACTGTAAGAAGGATTAGGCCATAGTCACCACGCTGACCTAATGTGGGTTGAAAACAAGAACATGATGGAAACCTCTTAGACATGCGTCAAGAAGTTTTTTTTCATCGTTAAAAAAAGGGATATTGAACTTGTAACATAACTTCGAAAAGACAGAGATGCGTGCCTTGGTATGGAACTCAAGACTTTTGCATGACAATCCAACAATCTTGCACTCGGCTATCGCTGCTTTAGAAGAATAATCGTTCACTAAGAAAATAGTACAAAATATCTTGTCTATAAAAGTTAGAGGTCTGTGTGTTTCAAAGAAGACCTTGAGCTTTGAGCCTTCGTTAAGTATTTACGTAGTACTGCGGAACACGGTAATTACCTACAACTATGTTAGCAACCAACAGATTTTAAACAGCTACGTTATTTGTGTCGGATAGTTCAAATATAACTAGTGTAGTTTGCATTTAAGAGCTCCATAAATGAAGTATACTATATATACATACTTACATCTGTTTCCCAGAGAGGAAGACAGAGACTCGATTTCTCGATACGGCTCATATTGTTATCAGACTGACATACCTCGCTTCCTTCATTAACTTAATTATATCCTTCGTTCGTCTTGCCATTGCCTCTGCACTGAGTGTTGTGGAGTTGGACACAGGACAAACATTTGTATGATTGTTGACATTTACAAATATGGAGTTGTTCCGAGTCTGGCTTCTATAGCTGTTGTTTCAATGTTGTCCGCGACACAGGATGTCTAGCGTGAGAATTAATTATTTAAAAAATAAAATAAAAAAGAAGACTTTTTGCAGTGGCGCAGTGGTTGTGTAAACAAATACTGCGCAAGAGGTTCCGGTTTTGATTCTGGAGTCGGCTGAAGTGTTATTTGGTTTTCTGTCAATACAATAAACGGCAAAACGGACTTAGAACATATTACATCCATGTACATGTAGTTGTGAGACTATGTATGTATTTAATCATTATACTTTATACATTAAGGTATCACAAACATCAAATAACGTTTATCTATAAGATAAAATTACCATCATTCTTATTTAGCCTAACAAGAGAATGACAGCATGTGATTTATATTTTGAATAGCTTCTACTTGATTATTGGAAACTGGCCATTAAACCAAGAGCTGCCACAAATAATTACCGATATCATTTATCCATAATCATTGTAATTATAAAAATAGTGTACATAACATTTACCTGATACATTATTCACCGTTTAATATTAAATTACCTGTTAACCTAAAAGCTCGTGCTATATAAAATGTTCGATCAATCATTATTAACGTGTAGCACGAGTTAACTCTGTGTTGGCATCGCCGCCGTAGCTCCTACACAATATATTAATGCAAACTAGTTCCTAGTTGTTGGTCTATCATTTATTTAGAAACAGCGAGTTGAGTTTGTTTACATAGTATTGTCTTCTGTTTACGCGAATGTTATTCATTGAAATTAAACTACTACGAGTATATATGGATTTTATCGCGTTGTTTATTTATCACTGTATTACATAATTTTGAAACTATTACACTACTACTACTAGGTATTGAATTTTACTAATTTATAAGCTAATAAAATTATTTAAACTAGGTTATAAATTAGTAAAATTCAATAGTAGTAGTAGTGTAATAGTTTGAAAATTATGTAATACAGTGATTCATAAACAACGCGATAAAATCCATATATAGTAGTTTAATTTCATTGAGTTTGTTTAATAGATTATTGCTAAAATAATGAAAGTAACTGAAGCTTTATATGTCTGCTACAATCTATGCTAATATTATAAAGCTGAAGAGTTTGTTTGTTTGTTTGGTTGAACGTGCTAATCTCAGGAACTACTGGTCCGAATTGAAAAATTCTTTTAGTGTTGGATAGCCTATTTATCGAGAAAGGTTATAGGCTATATAAAGCACGTTATAACCCACGGGAGCGACGCAGAAATCATAAACGCGAGTGAAACCGTGGGCACATCTAGTAATATAATAAAACTGAAGAGCTTGTTGGTTTCTTTCTTTGAACGGCGCGTTCGAAGAAAGAAAATTTCTGGTAGTACCAGTCGGGTTTAAAATTATTTTCGCATTTGATAGTCCAATTTTTGGATTATATTATATTAACATAACGCTAGAGTTACAGGAATGGAGAAGTAATCATAAATGTAGATAAAACCGGGAACAGCTAATAAAAGGTTTAGAATCTACACTAATATTATAAAGCTGAACAGTTTGTTTGTTTGAACGCGCTAATCTCACGAACTACTGGTTTTAATTAAAAAAATATTTTAGTGTTGGATAGCGTATTTATCGAGGAATGCTATAGGCTATATACCTAATATGACGCTACGACCCACGGGGGCGGCGCAGTAACTATAAACGCGGGTGAAACCGTGGGCACATCTAGTATAGAGATAAATGTGCACAGACTGCATGTTTACACAGACTCGTTCTTTGATTCAGTATTACGTTGTCGACCTACTTGGTAACCTACTCAACAATGTCATATTACTATGTATTTATATGTCCTAAAATCCTATATCTACCCAAATTTATCGCTTGTCTATTTGCCCAAAGTTATTACTTATCTACTTACCCAAATTTATCACTTGTATGATTGCTACATAAAAGTGATAAATTTGGGTAAATATGGATGATTTCTTTGCTGTTGCAGCGGCAGTTAATGCAATTGCTGCGCATGAGTCGGATATTTTCCTAACTAGAAATAAAAGATTCGAAAGCAGCACAAAATTTGGAGTACCACCCTCGGTGAAAGGCATTAAGCTCACCCTACATCACGAGACACTTAAAAACCATAATCGATGAAATTTAAGTGTGATAAGTGATAACTCTCTGCCTACTTCTTTGGTAATAATAATAATAATAATAATAATTTTATTTATGCAAAAAAGTATGATACATAGCACTTATAATTATTACAGCAAAGTTATTAGTCATTATAAGAGGAACCCTGCCTCCCTAACTAGGTTATACCTGTATCTTGAGAGACAGTAATTCGGTTGTGAGAATATACTCATTATAATACAATGCAAGTGGAACATAATGACAATCTATTGTTTCTTCAAATTAGTGTTTGGTAACATCTATTTTTGTGTGTTGTGTGTGTGTACCTATATGTGTGTGTGTATATGTGTGTGTGTGTGTGTGTACGTGTGTCTGTGTGTGTGTTGTATGTGTGTATGTGTGTGTGTGTGTGTGTGTGTGTGTGTGTGTGTGCGTGTGTGTGTGTGTGTGAAATTACACTATTTGATGAATTCGAGTAATAATTCCGTTTTATGATAGTCGAGTTGGAGCAACCAGATTGTGAGAATGTTTTTTGTTGTATATTTATTTAAACTTAGGATATTTAGCTGTTTGTTAACTTTTTTGTAGATATAAGAACTTAATATAGGAAACTGATGTTCAGCAAAGGAAGTTTTATGTTTTATTGTGGGAATGATAACCGTGCGTTTGTTTGGATTACAAGGAGGTACTATGCTATGGTACCTGAGAGTGATTTGAAGTACAAACAGCTGTCTAACCGTAAGTAGTTTGCACTCGCTGTATAGTTGCACAGTAGGGTATCTAAAAGGTTTTTTGCACATCACCTTCAGAATGGCGCGTTGAGCTCTTTCCAACTTTAGGAGATGTATTTTGGCTGCCCCACCCCACACTGTTATGCAGTATCCGATCACTGATTGACACAGAGCGTAATATACTAGTTTGAGAATGTCAAAACTAGCAGATCGTCTGAGTGCTTTGAAAACTTGAATAAGACGAAGAGTTTTATGCGTCAGCGATTGGATATGCTTGTCCCATTTTAATTCCTGGTCAATTAAGACGCCGAGATACTTCACGTTGTCTGTTCTAACAAGAGCCGGACAACAACAGGGCAACTGATTTGGCGAACATGAATGAGCTGTAATCATGAAGGATTGAGATGGAGCTGAACTGTGTCGAATTGCGAAAGGAATATAAAAGGTTTTTTGTAAATTAATTGTTAGGAGATTATCATGCAACCACGCCATGACAGTAGTTAGAGCTGATTCAGCCTTACGCTTAACCAAGTCCCAGGTATCTCCGTAGACTAGAATTGCGGTGTCATCTGCGTATGCAATGGTTTTACAGTCAGGGAGATTAAGCATACATAAATCATTCACATAGATTAGGAAAAGCGTTGGGCCCAAAATGCTTCCCTGCGGAATACCGAAAGTGATTATTTTTTCATCACTCAAACAAGAACCAATTTTAACACGCTGAGTGCGATTATTGAGGTAATCTTTAAAAATCTCAAGTTGTAGTCCCCTGATACCAATTAGTTCCAATTTAGAAATGAGGAGAGGAACAGAAACTGTGTCGAATGCCTTAGCCAGATCTAAGAATATGCCCATGAATTTAGTTCCATTGTCTAGTTTGTTTGCAACTAGTTTTGTGAGATCTAGTACTGCATCCTCAGTAGACATGCCGGGACGGAAACCATACTGATTTGGCGCAATTATTTGGTGTCTGTCCAGAAACTTTCTAAGATTATTATTGAGGACCTTTTCAAATATTTTAGAGAGAGCTGGCAGTACTGAGACCGGTCTGTAGTTGCTGACACAGCTTCTGTCCCCACCTTTGTGGATAGGGTGTACGATCGCTTTTTTCAAGGCGTTTGGGAAAATACCTGTATTGAGACAGCGATTGAACAAGAATGTGATGTGAGGAGCCAAAATATGCCGGGAATCCTTAAGGACTGAGGAGGGTATTCCATCCCAGCCCACTGCGCAATCATTTCTAAGTTGTAAGATGAGGGATTCAATTTCTTCTTTATCTATGTCCAGAATGGAAAGGGAGTTAGATGTGGAGTGACGGATGCGGGGATTGGTAGTATTTAGGTTTGTGAAATTAGAAGATAATATTTTCTCTGCAAGGTTTTCTCCTATATTGCTGAAGTAAGTACAGACGTTATTAGCTGAGTGCTTAGGATTCGAACTGACGTTTAATAAGTCAGATGCATTGTTTTGCTTATTTTGTGTATTAGTTATTTGTTTAATCGTTTCCCATAAGACTCTAGGATTATTTTTATTTTTTTCTAATTGGATCTGTTCATATGAAGCTTTTAAATTATTAAGAAGATTATTACAATAGTTGCGGTACCGAGTATATGTGATTTTTAGTATTAAATTATCCGGATTGTTTTTAGACTTAACGTGCATCCTATCACGATTTTGTATACATTTAAGGACCCCAGTCGTTATCCAAGGTTTTAATATTATTTTTTTACGGGGAATTTTAATTTTTGAAGTATGTTTCGTAATCACAGTTTTTATTATTGTAATAAAAATATCCACAGATTTATTAGCACAAGTTTCTATATAGATGGCTGAGAAATCAGAACTTTGAAGTTCCGATTTAATTGCCTCATAATTTAATTTAGATGTAAAGGCCGAAGCTTTCCTGTTTGGGTTAGAGTTAGAGATAACCAATATGGTAGGTTTGTGGTCAGTAACATGTGTTTCCAGCACTAGTGTTTTAGAGGTTTTATTACTCTTTAGAAATACATGGTCATAGCACTTGGATATACGTGTGGGAAATACATGTGTTGGTAGCAACCCGTGCGATGCATTTAGGAGCAATAGATTTAGGGACCGATTATCTCGATTATTTTGGGCAATATCAATATTTAAATCACCAACAAGAGCAATGCTAGGAAAGTCCTTTAACTTTTGGTATGTGATATCTAAACTATTTAAAAAATCATTGCAATTGTCCTGAGACGAGTATGACGGTGACCGGTAAATGCCTAGTACAGCCAAGTTAGAATCTATTTCACAGACAAGACAGTTGCCATCTTCAAAACTTGGCTCCCATACCCTATGAGTTAGTTCCGATTTTATATAAAAAACCACCCCATCATTTTTGTTAGAGTTAATTTTAGTAGAGTATGAGTCATACCCATTTAGAACTGGCAGATTGATTACTTTGCTTAGCCAGCATTCAGTAAGTACTATAAGATCGTACTCAATTTTTGTACGTTCGAACAGTACCTCTAGTTGCTCAAAATTTTTATTCAAACTACGTATATTTAAGTGGAATACTGTTATTAGCTTGGTTGATGAGTTCACAAATTTTAGGCAATCTTCCGGGTTACAGTTAAAGGTATTTCCTAATAGAGTATCTAAGTCATTGTTAATGTTATGTATGTTAGCCATTGAAAAAATTTACAGTAAGTACAGACGGTACTACAATGATATGAACTATAGTATATAATCTGACAGGATAGATGATGAAAGCAATTTTGTAATGACATTTATGTAGTGAGCGGAAAGACTGTAGTGTAATTTTAGTTCTTATTTGAATCTGTGTGTGTGAGAGAGAGTATGAAATACTTTTGTGTATGTAATTAAGATATAGTGTGTAATAGAGATATAGTGTGTAATTGAGACATAGTGTATATTTGAGATATAGTGTGGAATTGATGTGACGATGTATATATATTATATGTTTTATAAGCCTAATTTTATAATAAAATTTCAAGCAGAGCCGCTGTATCTATTTATACATAATACAACCGAAATACTTCACAATTTAAGCAACATTGAAACCAACATAACACAAAAACGCTAAACCCAGCTAATTTTCCCGAAGCATCGACACCGGCTTTGATAAATGAGAGAGAATGCAGCCTCTTTAAAAACAACACTTAGGATGTAGACAAGAGTGAATGGGGCCTGCTATTGAGGGCGTCGTAAATAGCGCGCCGGCGACGTGGGCCCTGTTCATTAGCACGGACCTTTGTTCACCACCGGCCCTACAAAAACAAATAGTCAGACAAACTACCTTTAACATCCAAATCATTCAACAATCGACTCTAATACTAACAACATAAGCTTGTTTCTCACTACACAATTTAACTTGGTAATTGTTCATAGTTGGGCTTTCAATGTAAAACCGAGGATTGGTAATCGTGATAATTGTCGGTTCAGGATAACAAGTCCCGCAAACGTGGCCGTTTCTATATCCTTGTAATTGAGAGTGTGGACCGCCTAAATATTATGAACATTGTAGTATTATTGTCCACACCGTCCGCGGATCCAATTATGCGCGGGGAACTCCCCAGGATCTCGTTTCCGTAAGTCCAATTTACACTATTTGCATAGTTGATGTCACTTATTAGTAGAATAGGTAAACGTGTGAATTTAGAAAGAACAGAGTTGTTTTTTTTAATGTAAGGGAATTTTTTTGTGTAGCTATGTATAAGAGTAATGCGTGGTCTGTTTGGGTAACGAAATGAATTGAAACCTTTAATGCAAATCGAGCGACGACAAAATATTGTAGCAGTGTCAGAAAATGTGCCTTACAGGTATCAGGTCTTTCGCTGGTAAGTAAGATCACTAGAACCTCTGCGCCATTAGTGCATTTATATCACTCGCTTTAAAAACCAAAAATAATTAAAAATAAAACATGATAATAAATAACAGCTCGGTGCTAAAATACCATTAAATACAGTTTAATTATACGTAATAAATAACATTGCCGTATGTAATTACAAATTATTCTTAATTCGGTTAATAAAGGTATTAAAAATCGGACATTCAACGATACACATTTACATGATCTAAATTCGAATGATATCGAGTATAACCAAAATAAGATATATAGAGTACCTTTACGAATTTTAATAATTACATATTTACACTATGTAGGAACATCATTACAACATGCTTTTTATTCATAGTACAAAGCTTTCCCTTTAAAAATGACGTAGCTCAAACAATAAGAGATAACTTATAATATAACAAAGTAAACCCAAATATGTTTTTAAATTCATAAAAATGTTCTGTTTAGCGAACCTAATTTGAATTCATTAATCTGTCTCAAGTTTCATGTTTGGCCTAGAATATTTTTGCTTGTTCCTTTCATTTCAGAAGCATGTCGTTATCTTGATATCCACGTTACCCCGACGAAGCTGTTTTTGTACGAGAGATAACATCTTTTGTGTAGTTCTGAATATTTTACGTAATCACAGACAAACATAAAAACAGGTAGAACCTTTTTAAAACATATGCTGGCCTAGGTGAATAATAATATATTTGTGTTTAAAATTCGCTAGAATATCTTTTGTCGATAACTGGAAGATTAGAACAGAATATTAGCTTTGCTAGACCTTTGTCCAATTTAATGACAAAATATGTTAAAGCAGAAATAAATGGTCATTACAATGGTAACCTAAAACTAGGACAAGCAATAATATAAACAAATTGTAAAGCTAAGTATTTGTTGAACAAGTGGAAGCGTACCTCACCTCGCTGTAATATTTCTAATGAGATATACGTTTGACCAGATACCACCTGAAACTATAATTTCTATGTGACCTATTACAATTTTAAGTAATAACACGAGAGGAGTAATGAAGATAGTAGAAAAGATATTTCAACATAACACTACATATAATGGCTTGATACTTAAATAAAACATCACAACCAATTTGCCCTAAATCAATTCACGAAGAACAATGGAAAATAGCTTATAATGTTCTACTTTCTAACGGAGAAATTACATTTAAAGTCGCATACTGAAACCCTTACAAATCTCATTTTCCGTATTTATTTTCTTAAAAGACAATATCTTAACAGCATCCACAGCGTCTTGTGAAAACAAAGTGCATTTAAGAGACGCGGCTGTGCGGCTCGGGCGCGGCCAATTGTCGTGCCGTGCAACCCCATTGTCGTGCCGCGTCGAGCCAACGCTTTACCGAAACTTGCAATCTTTATTTAAATGAACTCGTACGATATTCTCGTATTTCTCACGTCACATGGAAATGTTGATACGGTTTGCGTGCCACAAAGCTTTCTTTACTAAGCTTTGAAACACAGTCAGAGTTTATTTGATGTGCAATACCTCGCTGTGTACTCTTAATATTGTTTTTCAGTTTGTATTATAGTTCGATGTAAAGAATCCCTTTTTAGTTTTCTTGTATGTTAATGAAAATTTGTAATTTTGGTTATGACAATTGAATTATTTTTTTTATATTACGAATTTGTATGTCAATATTGGCAAAGCATAGCGCACAATATTTTATATCCAAGATCTTTATATGTATCTATGTTTGACAAATAAATGATTATGATTATGATTATGATTATGAAGATTTTCTTATACGACTAGTTATAGATATTTTTCGTTTAGAGCAAAGATTCAAACTATCTCTTAATAGCTTTAAATGCATGATGTATTATGATTAAAACAACAGGGCTACCTCCAACCATTTAATTTAGAGCGCCTGGTATTGCGCTACTAATTTAATAGCACCCTTACTATCTATCATATGCATAAAGCTCAGCGAGAGTTCACTAAGAATATCATTAATAATTTGCAATCCAGATTAATAGAATATGATTGAAATAAACAACAAAATTTTTAATTTACACTACACCAAACCAGACTGGTACGTAATTGTTGAACATTACTTGATTTCAAACACCCTCAGACTTTAGCACGAAACTATATACAGTTTACAGGAACGTCAACCAAAGCTTTTGTTCCATTTCACTAGTACGGTTATTGTTACGACAGATTGACTTTTTTCAATAGCATACTAGGGATTCACATTTCTTCTTATTAAAATTAATATTAACAATTCCTTGTTCGAAATAGACTCAGCCCTTATTAAACCCTAAACATTATTGCTATTACCTTCAACTTATTGTATCAATAGTATTATTATTATTATTGTCGGCCTCAATGGCGTAGTTGTTAGTATAACCGACTGCCACGCTTAAGGTCACGGGTTCGATTCCCGCACAATTCAGACATTTGTGTGCATGAACATGGATGTTTGTCTTGGTCTGGGTGTTTTATGTATAATACGTATGTATTGACAAAAAAAAGGATATAATATGTATGTTTATTCATTGTCTAGTACCCTTAGTACAAGCTCTGCTTAGTTTGGGCTAGATGGTGTTGTGTGTATGTGATAGAAAATTATATTATTATTATTATTATTATTGTATGTTAGAAACAAAGCCACCCATGTCCTTGTACGGCAATGCCAATTGTCTTTAAGTTCTCTCGACATCGGCGGGTAATTCGTTGCGACAGTTCCTTGTTTCCAGATTTTGCATAGAAGAAAACGTCTCTTGCAATCTACAAAATTGGAGCATTGCATTCTTGTGGTCAATTCGAAACTGTACTTACAAGAATACTTTATTTTTCTTTCCTTTTCTGTCTATTGTGATTCTAGTAAGCTACTTATTTGCTATTTTGATTAGTTCTAAAGTAGAATTGATATTGAAATGAAGTTATACGTCTATCAAACCAAATTATTTCCAGTTCCTGCAATGTTCTACTTGTATTTTACTTACACTATAAGAGGCTATAAGAGGTTAAACGTGATGTTCAGTACGTATATTATACAGGATGATTTTGAAATCGTGTAATTCCTTTTAACCACGCATTCTACTGGTGATATAGAATAACCCTGACCATATTTTTTCTTAATTAGAATAATGGTTTCGGCAAAATTAGAGTACAGATTTTTTTCATGAAATGTTTTCATATAGTCATATTTTAACCACCTGACACAATCTTAATATTTTTTTTATTTAAAAATAATAACATAACAATAACTGATGTCGTAAATAATAAGGGGCAATAAAAAGGACCGCCCGTTATTAGTTACGACATTAATTATTAATATGATTTTTTATTTTAATTAGTAAAAAAATAAAATTGCCTCGGTTGGTTAACATATGACTATCTGACACCATTTCACGAAAAAAACGGAATAATAATTTTTCAAAAAAAATAAATCTAATTAAATAAAAATATGGTCAGGGTTATTCTATATCACCAGTAGAATGCGTGGTTAAAAGGAATTACACGATTTCAAAATCACCCTGTATAGTGTATTTATTATATCTCCTTGCAAATATAATTTATAAAAGTGCCTCAATCTGTCATATCATACTCACAACCTTGAAGTTGTTGTACTTGAAGTTGGCATTACTTGAAAATGTAAATGCAAAAAAATCTTAATATATATATTAATGTATGTATATTGGTGTTACTTTGTATTAACGATATAGATTTGATTTGAACAATCTCATTGAGCTCAATCAAATTGAATGTATATAATGTATTATACGATCGCTGTGTCGTCAATTTAACTTTTGTGATTGAAGCACCCATCCAGTTTATTGAAGATTCGCGTTTACGTCATGATTTCCCGTAGACGTATTCACGAGAGATTTTATATCGCGAGAAAACATGTACTTGAAATTGAAAGCCGCTCAAAATGTAAATTAGATGTACTCTTTGTGTAAACTTTTCAATTTTATGTTTTTATCTTCTGTTCGGCTAACCTAAAAATGTTGTCAATCAAAGTACATTTACAAGCATAGAAATCCTATCATGCCTTCTCCTAAATATCATTACCTATATTCAGTTTTACATTTGATACCCAAATTTGGTACAGGTTAAACAGATTATATTTTCTCAGCGAACGACTACAAAAAAAATAAGCCGTTCTCATAATTTCGCTTACCTGAAGCGTTGTATGAGACGGCATACGCCAAGAGTAGGATTGAATATGGAGGGGAGATGTAACTCATTGCACATTCCAGTCATGATCAACTACAATGATCACGTGCCCGTCACATGACGGGAAAGCGAAGTACTGGAAGCCTGACTTTACCTGTCTACCTATTGTACTTTTGCACATGAATGAGCTACTTATGAGCGACCGGGTTGGTAATGGAACCTTGTGCTTCTAGTTGTGATGACGCGTTGTGCATATGAGAAATTACTACTTACTTTAAAACTATATCCAACTAGATTTTGCCCGGGGTTTAGTTCGCGTTAATGTAGACTTTGCCAATATTTTTTTATTCCTCGGGAACAAGGCTCTTTAGTTAACTAATCCCTCTCTCTGTATTTGTAACAATACTTCTTCCTAGATGAAAGGTACCTTATGTTTAATATCTGTACCCCTGACAACGTGTATGTAAAATTTCATGATGATCGGTCGAGCATTTAAGGCCTGAAAGTGTAACAGACAAGCTCACGTTCGCATTTATAATATAAGTTAAGATTTTACATTGTTTAACAATGAGAAAAAGCGATCCTGCATACCGGTATGCACCTTATCCTAATGCTGGCGATAGGGTAAGGTGTGGTTACTTAACCACTTTAGATGTGAGATAGGAATGGTGTCGATAAGGCGCTATACCGGGTGCCAGCTGTAGGTAGAAAGCTTTAGGCCGTAGAAAGCCTGCTAGTACGTACATATCATAATTGATACGAAAACTATTCACGATTAATATTTTTTAATAATATTGTATATAATCAGAGCAAATGTAACTCTTTGTATCAATTTATTCAACTTACACTCGTACCTTACAAATAAATAAGTATACGTTACCTTGAAAACACTTGAAAACACTCACCCGCTAAAATAAATCTACCCTCACGTGCTTAAAAAACCATTCGTCTTAACGACGACTGTTGTTTTCATGAAACTCTTCCATTTTAAGCTTCCGAGGTCAAGGTTAGAAGCCGATCTCTCTCGACTACGTTCCATTTAGACACACTATTTTAAGCCTTAACTGGAACTCTCAAAATTACGACTAGACATGGGTTTACATTCTATCTACACAAGTGAAACGAAAACTGGAACAACTAAAAATAAGGGACTTATTTCAGTAGAAGTGTTTTTGGAATTGAACAATATCATGATCCCATTCAAGTAAGGAGAAGACTTGATGGTTCTCCAAGTAATTATTCTGTTGAAATCAATTATGAACCTTATTGTGCCTTTTAAACAAGAGGGCGCCATTAAGAGTAATTTAATTTGATGATGGGAGGAGGTACGTGCCTCGTGACCGGAGCACGGCATACTGGTGGTAAAACGATCGATTTATGAATTTAAGGAAAATTCCCGGAGTTGATTCCATAAGTTGCTGACCATACGTTGCTGGCTGTTGCTGCCTCGTACATCATATAAAAAGGCCTCAACCGCTGGATCTATAAAAGAATATCTATGAAAATTGTGGTTATTGAATAATAATTACAATAACTTCATATAATAATTATCCTTAAGTTACTTCTCCAATAAAAAGCGCTGACTATGGTGAATACTATGCCCACACGTCCGCAAATAATTATTTGCAGTTCGGTTGTTTTTCTTATCTAAATAATGTATACACAAGATTATAGCTAGAGCGAGTGTTATTTCGTTTCTATGAAGAAAATAACGAAATGTTCAGACAACTGTGTAACAACTCACAATATCGTTACCCCTTTATGGCTTGTTCTTACGTGTCGGACGCTAGCCCGGCAATGACGGCTGCTCTAGTGCCACACTCTTTTGTATGAAGCTGTTACAGCTATCCGACATCGCTTTTTGTCGTCCCGGATTTTTCCCCGACCAGCGTCGCTCGCCCGAGCAAAATTCGCATCAGAGCTCGTACACAAGCTTGTATAGAACTATTCTGGAAATTCACTGCGCCACCCGCCGCGCCATCTGTCGGCTCATGTTATTTTATCGGAGTTGCTGTCGAAAAGTTCCCAAAGAAAACCTCTTCTTGAGGATAGGACACACAAAATTATATTTGATTAGCTGTTTATATGTTAAATACATATAATAAAACTAAAGTTTCTATCACAAACACACATATACTTTGTCGAGTATACCAAATTTTCCCTTGTTTCAATTAAGGCCTGAGTTGTAAAATACTGAAATTATATTTAATTGGCGATTTAAAAGAGTGGCCGTGAGTTTCTTGCAGGTTTCTTCTCATAGGCTCAACCCTTTGCCTGAAACTAGCAACTAACCTAAATGTAGCTTCAGTAACTTAGTAAACTCACTAACCCATATATTTTGACGTTCATAAGTGTTACTTTGTGACCTAAATGAATAAATGATTTTTGACTTGACTTTGACTTTGGCCGACATCCAACTAATCTGATACATCATCCGATTCAAAAAGTATCGTGGGCCTAACAAGTGAGTAGAGGCACCTAGAGTGCAAAGAGCAAATCACAATCCTGTTTTCGGCAAAGCACATTCACAGTCCAATTCTTTTTCAAATAATAAGGCTAAATAGAGGCACGTGTCTGGTACGATTGCCAATACGTGAATTAATTTAGGTGAACCCGAAATCCCTCCTTGATGTGGCTGACACATTGAATTTGATTGTGGATCGTACTAACTGATTGTATGAAGCAAAGTTAATTGAACGTCGATAATTGGGTGCGGCGAGCCACTGCGAGCGAGCTGATGTATTGACGGGAATATACAGGTACTACGGAAAGGTTAACGTGTCAAATGTTTGGGAATTTAGGGCAAGTAGATTTTATATTTCCGTATCCGTGTTTTAAAAAAATCAATTCCAGCTCTAGGAATAATTTATGTGTTTGGAGACTTTACAAACATTCAAACAATGAACACAAAGAACATCCAGACTCGGAACAGCCATTTATGGATTACATAAATTTTTGTTCCGTGTAAGATTCGAACCCACAACACTCGGTGCAGTGGTAGCGGCGAGGTAACCATTTAAACCATCCGTCACGCGTGTAGTGTCGTGCAGTCTCCGGACTAATAGTGAAGATTGAGACGAATAATTTTTTATTTTCAAATTTTTATTATATTCCTGCTTTTTAATTTTTTTATTTCTTTATGTTTTGGGTGTGCCCTTTTGTGTGCCAAAATAAATACTTTTTTCTTTTTCTTTCATTAGTTAAGAATTTTCAAAATATTGGTTTAAATATGAGTACATATGTAGATGTACTTATCTGATGTTCCTTAAACGTAATTATTAATAAGTACGAAGCAACAAATATTTAATATTGTATGGGTAACGGTCTTAAGATAATCTATATAGAATAATATAAGTTTGGCTAAATTAATTTTCAATTTGACAAGCTATGATTAATAGTTGATTAGCTGGCAGTATGTTACTTATAATTTATGAAATAGATAATTTAGTCAATAGTAGCCATTCGGGCCGAATTTTAATAATAATATTATTTTTAATTATATTCTACCATATACACACAACACCATCTAGCCCAAATTAAGCAGAGCTTGTACTATGACAATGGATAAACATATATATTATATAAAAAAAATTGTTGACCACGACAAACATCCATGTTCATGCACACAAATTTTTGACTTGTGCGGAAATCGAACCCGCGACCTTAGGCGTGGCAGTTGGTTACACTAACCACAACGCCACCGAGGCCAACATTGTCACAAAAATTGAATTTTATTAGTACTTTTGATTGCCGACATTTTGGTCGTATTTCATTAATTGACCTGAGGGGTTGAATAAGACAATATTGTATTGCCTTAGCAAGATGTCAACTAAAAATTTCGCAATTTATTTACTTTATTTATTTATGCATTCACTACATTACACATTTTTACAATTAGTAGTGGCTTAAAATAGTTTGTAAATGTTATCGATGTGCTACTACACTAGTTCAATTATAATAAATTGTAGATATTAAAGAAGAGTTATAGTTATCGAGTCGAAAACCTTGGTTCTTTTTCAACTGAAAGCT
The DNA here is from genome assembly GCA_963675205.1 of Catocala nupta. NCBI lineage: Eukaryota > Metazoa > Arthropoda > Insecta > Lepidoptera > Erebidae > Catocala > Catocala nupta. The sequence continues at coordinate 33,609,177 of OY776081.1, forward strand.
GAGGAGTACTGAGGATGCAAGGAAAGTTCCCTGTAACATGTATTCTGGGTAGCAAGAAACAAAATCTTGGTTTAAGATCCTAAAAAACTGGTTTGATTACTGAGTAATTATTTATGTACTTATAGTTGAAATAAAAATGTAAAATCAGTCGTAATATTATTTATTTTCCTTTACGCTTTCACGCATTAACTATGAGTAGTTAATGCGTGAAAACGTAAACGAAAATATATGAGTGATGATTAGATAAGTCTAATCATCACGAAATTTCGGATACACGTTTCCAGGAGTACTACAGAAAAGGAAAAAGAATCGTTTTCCCAGAAAATCTACTGTTTCCAAGCGAAGCCGCGTACAGAAGCTTATATGCAATAAAAAGGTCTTTAAACAAAGATCCTGCTGAAACCTAGAATTTCGTTCGAGTATTAGGACGTGGAAAGTACCTTCAACCTATAAAAGAACGCTTACAAAAAAGCTTATGTTGTCTTCCAACTGTAAGAATTTATTCTGACTCAACAAATTGTAATGTCAGCAGGGTAGCAGGTGATCATTGCACACTGTAATCTCGACCTCGTATTTTTAGAGGATCAACTGTCTTGAGAGTCATACCCCTCGTACTGCAAGCGTTTATAAGTTATGGTAACTTCATACCATCAGCGAGCTGTATACTCGTTTGTCACTGTATAAATAGGTGACTTATTAAGTCAGAATAAATTTAAACGCTGTAAATTTACTAATAGCCCTTTAAAGCTTACGCCAGTCTCCTTCCATTTTAATTAAGTTGGTAAACAAAATGCACTGGAATACAAAAAGAATATAATGCTGTCAATTCAAGTTCAAAGCATATGTTATTCTGTAACCAAACCCTTCCGAATTATTTTTCTATTACACTTCCTATTTGCGAAGCATCGGCACGTATCAGGCCCTAGAGCATTGTTCCCAGCTGTCCTTATATTTGCGGAACACTGAAATTTCCATGTGAATTTAGAAATAAAATACTCGACAGCTTCTTATCTTGAAGTTCAATTTGAAAAAGGGTCTGTTTGGTATCAATCGTGGTCTCCATTTGGTGGTTAGGCGTATCTTTGAACAGAAAGTAGGTTGGTACTGGGATTTAGCAGATCTCTTTATTGTCGTTCGGGGTTGTATTTAGACTATGATGCCTGTAAGCGTGAGCGATACTCTTCGGGAAAGGTTTTATGAGCAATCGTCACCAATCTTTAGTTCGTAGCGCGTCACACTAGAACCCTTATCTAGCCACCAAAGATTCACGTTTTATAAATCTTGTTACTTTGTCAGTAAAAAATTCTGAATCATTTTTGGCGCTCCAAAACGGTGAGAATTGTACTGTAAATACTGGTTATAATATTAATAATTATGCCACATTGAAAAACATATTATGATACACGCACAAGTCATCATACTAATTAAAAAAAGAAGCGAGGCCACCAAGTTCATTCTAATCATAATTGACAAGATATATACCTATATACGTATACAGGGATAACCTTGAAATGTCTTATAGTAGAACTGAAGGCCGTTCAGAAAAATAAAAAATAAAAATATAAAAAATTATAAATAAAAAATATATTAAAAAGTGCACGCTATATTAGCATATCATACTTTTGACTGTCTATCTATTAGCATAATTAGTGTTTAATAATAAAACAACAAAAAACTGATGGATTTCATTCATTTATGGTCGTAGTATACAAGAAAGTAATACATGGTAATTAAAAAAAAACACATATCTCAGGTAGCAGTTAGGATAGATTTGTTATCAAATTTTTTCTGAACGGCCCTCAGTTCCCCTATTAGACATTTCCAGGTTATCCATTAATTACTGAACACCCTGTATAAAGCACGTAACCTTCAAGATAAAAGCGATGCTATTAAGTATGTATAGCCTAGTTTTAGTCAGTTTATGTTTAAATTCGATTAATCCATTTACTACCATCCCTATAAACATTGCAAGTAATTAGAAGTAATCAATCATAATCCGCACATAAACCATTCGATTTCAATCAGATTTGCGGTTGATATGTGTGTGTACGAATGTAATTCAATACCAAGTGGCGTACTGACGTTAGCAAATATTTGTAAACTGATTACTTGATGGAGGTGGTAGGATTTCTCTCAGGCACCAATGTTTCTTTAGATCGTGATAAACTTAATATACACACATTATACAGACTATATTTTACGTTTGCTATCAGAGTTTTAAAAGCAAAAATAGTAGATTAGGTACTCAATATTTCAAAATAGTTATACCCTACCCTATATACCCTGTAAGTCATTCTAATACACCTAAAATTTCCTTAATTCACAATAATCCATTAGAAAAATCCATCGATGAACGTTTGTGAACATTCGGATATATGATAAACATTTCCAAATTAACCGTATAATTCAATGGAAACCCTGTAGACAATAAAACGCTCGAAATGACATAACTGGCAAAATGTGAGCGAAGCACAGCTATTCAGGAAAACCAAAATAATGCCAAGCTAGAGCCTATTTTGTTAAATCCTCGTTCCTTTAATATTCTCCTTACCAAGTACATCGTCGTGCCAAACATATTTCTAGCTCACACTGAGAATATAGACATGTCCATTCGTCCTCTGAGACTACTAAGTTTTCGTATTCAAACGTTGGTATACCCACGTCTGCAGAATATAATTATACCTACATAGCTGTCGGTCCTTCGTCCGAAAGCAAAAAATATAGAGCGAACTTTATTTGATATCGTCGCCCACGGGACGCCGGGTGACTAAATTATTTTCCGATGAAAATATGAAATACAAAGTAAAGTGTCTTCTTTGTCACTGTCGTTCAGACAAGTTGATGGCCGCCGTTAAACTCGAAATGGGCAATCATTAGTTTATTGCTCATAGTCGGATCTTTTTGAGGTATTGGTAGTTAAACAAAGTTCAAAATTATTTTAAGCATATGTGTAGCCTAACGAAAACAAATTATCATGATATTTTGAACGGACTAACGCTTATATCGACCAGCACAAAAGTTAGCTCTATACCAATCTCGTGACTGTTACCAAGATCTTTGATCGTTTGCAGTCTACCCATCTACATAAAAAAACTAACAACCTTGTACATACGTGATCATATTAAAATAACCCATAACAATGAAAATATTGTAAAATACTGTGATACATTTTTGCCCATCGGCCGCTGGCTACGTTTGTTTACAAGAGAGAGCGTGTGCTACAATATAATTTCTTGCATACTCAGTCGATGTATGTTCAAGGGTTATTAGTTATATTTTTTTATGATAATAATGAACATGGCGCACGAGTCAAGGTCGTCTGTAACAAATGACGCGATTGATTAATGAAGCACGATAAACGATGTGAAGCTTTCCATTTAGTTTATGATGATGAATGTAGGTGGTAAAAATTAACTTATAATGAATAAGAAGTATAGGATTTTACTAGGAAAATTGTATAAAGCAAATTCGAGTGTACTACGTGAGTTCGACAAATACTACGCAATGTTTGGTAGTGGAGGCTAAGTCAATAAAAAGAAGAGAATCAGTTTGGAATGTCAAATTATAGATGTCAGACTGGCTTTAAGGGGCAAATAAAATATGCGGCTCACATAGTACTCGATAGCAGATATTAGAGTGCTATACAACCAAGATAATCATTTATTCATAAACAGCTTCATATCAAAGGTGTTCTGGCTACAAACTAGTAGACTAATTAGAACGGGCCCATAATGTTAAGTTAGTTAGGAGAAGTTTGATCGCAGCGCTTGAAAGTTCACAAAGTTAATAGCGAAATTAATGATTTCTTGAGCAAAAAACTACCGTTACTTAAGTTCTGTGTAAATTGGCTTTTGACGGAGAGTTTTAGGGAACATGCTGACTAATTATGGACGATCAATTGAATATATTTAAATATTAAAGAGGATTATCGACTAGTTCATTGTTTAAAATAAAATATATAATATACTAAATCTGTCCTCTCACGTATTTAGAATACTTTTATTCGCCATAAGATAGCTCCCTCCTACAGTCTAAGAAAAGAGTATTGATAGTCAACTAAAAGTACATAAAAAACCTCCGACACAAAATTCATTTGATACCCATATTGAATCTGTGAAAAAAAAATGTAATTCGTCATTTTGTGGTGGCGGTCATCTTGGATTTGAAATTTATCATAGTGTATAGTATTCTACTAGTCAAGCCCTTTCATTTGATACCCATAGTGAAAAAATATGTAAGTAATCCGCCATTTTGTGGCGGCGGCCATCTTGGACCGAGTGTTTTTAGTTATCTTTGATGAAATCAAACATGACTAAAAACACTCCCAACTAATTCACCCTTCAAACAAAAAAACAAAATTAAGATCGGTTCATCCGTTCGGGAGCTACGATGCCACAGACAGACACACACACAGACACGTCCAACTTATAACACCCCGTCGTTTTTGCGTCGGGGGTTAAAAATACATAACTAACAGGCTACTACGACTATTCATTTATTTCAAAAAAAGTAATTTTCTCTTCTTTTAACTTCACGGTATATAACTGTGTATTTTCATCAATACATGAAAATTGCTTTACAAGTTGCATCTGATTTAGTTTAGCAGTTGAGCCGTAAAAATGTAACAAAAGGACAGACTAATAATTATATATTGATTTATTATTTCTTATATTGATGAAATAAAGCGCTTGTTCAGATTGGTTAAATAATAAACTCAGCATGAGCTTGTGGCGCTGAATTGTAGAAAGGCAAGAAGTGAGGTTTGGATTCAGCAAGAAGTTATTGTATTTGCTCGTTAAAATCTATATATCGTAGACATTGCGGCAAGTTATCGCTTTTATAATCTTAAACACATTTAATACTAGAGATGCAAGAAAATAAATTGATTTTACCATTCTATAAAAGCTCCGTTAGAGTGTTAGTCTTAAAAAGAACATGGTGACTATTTGCGTGTTGGCCTAGTAGGAAACCGTTATACTGCCACGCAGAGGTCTCGAGTTCGATCTCAAGGCGCGCATCTCTGACTTCGAAGTTATGTGCGTATTAAATAGTTCATTATCGTTAGCTTTAACGATGAAGGAAAACATAGTGAGGAATCCTGCATGTCTGAGTGTTTTCGATCAAGAACATTTCTTGAAGATATGTGAAGTCTGCCAACTCGCAGTGGGTGATGGACTATGGCCTAACCTTTCTCACATTCAGAAGAGGCCCGTGCCCAGCAGTGTGACAGATCAATACAGGGATACATATATTATTATTTATATATATACCTATATAAACGTTTTATTATAGTTTGGTTATGGTTACGTCCATAGACTAAGAACTTAATTAACGTTACAAAACTGACACAAAATCTAATATCACAAATCATTTACTTGAGAGAAAGTTACCTATATCACAGCTCAGTGAACTTTAATATTGCGTGATGAGATCCTGTCGACCTGACTGTGCGCGGTGTCTGTGCCTAAATTAACTTACTTATATGCCTGTATATGATGTTTGGGCAAATTTGATTCAAATCCAATTATTTTGTTTGTCTTTGGCAAAACCGATCTTCCTTCAATTATTTACAAATAGCAACACGTATTCCTTACAAGCCGTTTAGGAAGAAAGTACTGTTTTTTGACAAAAACTCTTATCGATTAATGGGCACGCGAATGGCATCTATATTCAAATATATAAACAGTTCACCTCAAATTATGATCCACGTAATAGAGAGCAAGTAGAGTGAACATTCATAAAAAAAAACTACAACCGAGCGTTCAGTGCGTTCTCACTTTTACGGTTTCACGATTTACGTTACTAGATTGGTTTCAGTTACACTTATTATACGTCAAAACCAAATGCAGTGCGATTTGATCCATCGGTGCATATCCTAATTGTATGAGCAAACCTTATTATTAAGGTAACCAAATTATTAAACCTTTGCGCAGACAAAATATTTTAAAGATCATAATTATTGTAATGCATCTTAATCATTTTATTCCATACCTGTATTTTATCATATTGGGATATGACAATTGCCGTTAAACGACGAAAAATTGTCCATCAAAAAGAGACAAAAGCAATTTGGCAAAGGTAGGGGCAGTCAAGATGATCAGTGGTAGTGTTAGTTTGCTGATCTATGTTTCAAGACCAAGAACTTCCGTACTAACTTCAAAGTTCTGAGGTAATTATATAGTTAGTTTATAATAATATAGTAATTCAATTAAAATCATTTATTTATTGATAAAGCAACAATAAGACCGTCAAGCTTAAGTAGCTAAAGAGCGTCTTGAAGGTACATTTATGTTAGTTGCCAGAACCAGGCAATGGGTAACTATGAGAAGATACCTAATTATTGGTCTTCATAAAAATTCTTCATAAAAAGGCCAACACTATATGAAGGTGCAATTAAAACAAATGTAGTCAGCTCAACGTTTTGTTAATTAGCCCGTATTCATTACAGTAATACAGGTGAATATTAGAATAGTTACATTAAGAATTCTCTGACATTAAGAGATCTGGTAATATGGGCAATTGTCAAATGCCGGCACTGATATATAATATGATACGCGGTCCAAACTATGACGTAAGAGCTATTTAAATGCAGCTGTCCGAAGAAGCGAGAGATCCTCACTACATCCCACTCTTCAAATCCGAATTAAAATATTAATTACATCGCTATTTTGCCACCAATTTTGATACTGTTTGCACGTAAACGTTTATTTTGATGGCTATTTGCTTTTGTGTGTACAAATAATGTACAAAATCAATCCTAGGCAACTACCCTATTTTTGTATCACGGTTACAGTTTACTATCTGCTTAGTTAAATTAATATTACACATTCCTGATACACTGTAGTTGTACCACTTACCTTAAAGTGGTTCTTCATTAAATAGTTCTTAGACTACTTATTGAAAGTGCGTGCTATCCCTGTTAAATGGCTACTACAACTCCAGGCATACTCCATTACGCAAATTTCAACCATATTTCTAAGTTATAAAGTTCAATTTAAGATACTGAAGGGGTTATAATAAGTCCATGCGGCGGTGTTTATTTATTGGTCGCTCAAGCTTTTCAAAACTATTTATAATGAAACGTGTCACGCTATAAAGGCCATTGTTCGACATTCAGCTGTGTATGCTTTCATTCTCAGTTTTATAGAAGTGTAGTGTAGAAAAGGGTTGGGCATGTATAGTCGTATGATGACGAACTTCGAAAATCAAAACAAAAACAGAAAAGTTAAAAATAAGCGTCGAGTTTAAAACATTATTCTCTTTTGAAGACGGAAAAATATAATTATATTTGTAAATAGACACTTATAAAGTAGGTAGTTACATTAAACTTAAAGAGGCTATAGTTTACTTCTTTATAAATATTTCATAACATTCGCAAAGAGAAACTAAAAAGTGAAAATTTAAAAGTAAAGTAATTTTAATAGTTTTCGCTACCTACTCGATCCCACGTACGATCAAAGAAACTATAGTTAATTAATAGATACCTGGATACGATTAAGAATACTTAATTACTTTCGTGAATGTGAATTCTGTGAATTGACTCACATATTTGATAATATCGATCTCTTTGAAGTTGTCAATCAAATGGCAGCCTTTGAAACGAAACTAATGTGTCAAACTATAAAAGAAAAATTATTATGTCTGGAATTTGTGAGTAAGGTTGAATCCCTTATGTCTAGAAAGTAACGAAATATTTCAGTATAAATAATAGTATAGTAATACCAGAGAATACATTTAAAGTTAAAATTAAAACTTTCTAAAGCATATTATAATTAGATGATTATTTGAATGACAAATATTCATGACAATATAAATGACAAATATTCATAATAATATTTGCATCAGATCACAAATACTAACACTTATTTTCTTTAATATATTTTTCTTTTTGTAATGTTACACCTTGTTTAAGCTAGAATTTACATTGTTGTTACACTCAGTCGTATTTTAATCAAGGAGATTGTGCAATGAAGGCAACACGTGATTATGGAGAGTTTCGTTAAGTTTTCTTTTGAGTCTTATTCTGAGTTCGCATGCCAAGGACCGTCATGCTCACTCAAATGTCATTGCTTGTGGTGGCGTCATGGACCGGGTTGTTCCCTTCCCTTCAATATGGTGAGAGGGACGATGGCTGGCCCATGCGTCGTACTCGTGAATGGGTGCTACTTGTGGTGACTGGTCGATCTTGTGGAAATTCGTGGAATTTGATAATTTACTTACTACTTTTTTATTTAAACAGTTAGATTAAACTACGGACTACAATCATGCCTTGTCTTGATTATTTATGTACATGTAAGTGGATGCTACTATTTTCCATACTGCTGTTTTAGAGGCTACCATCAAATTTTGTCAAATGCTTGAGTATGTTCATGGAGAAATGGTTGCAGCACCTTACAGTTATGATTTGTAAACGAAATATTATTGTACACTTGGCGATTAAAAAGAGTGGCCATGAGTTTCTTTCCAGTTCTTCTCATGAGCCCTACACCCTTGCTTTGCTGAACATGGCAGTAAAAGTAAATTCACAGGAAAAATATTGTGTAACTTTGTCATTTATTAGTGTTACCTTGTAACATAACTTGAATAAATTTAGTTTGATTTTGACTTTGAATTTAAACTACCGCCTTTATACCTCCAAAGGGTTAAGCAAAATTGTCTTTTACTTAAATTTCACTAGATATAACATTAGGTACCTAATATAGAGCCTACTAATATCTAAGGGAAACATTTACAGATTCTTGACTGTGACAAAAAGTTTTCTCTCTGAAAACCCAACCAATCTATGCCCGATCCGGGCAACATAGACCCCACGATAGCCGTAAGCTTATGCTATGTATATAGTACGTACGAGGCGTCTATTTTAACAATGGGATGTATCGCTAGCTCAGTGCGTAGCTAGCACAGGTGAGTTTGAACTGTCAATACTAAAATTTGTATCACAAAATGTTTAATTTTCAAATAAACAATTTTTAATGCAAAATATTAGTGATTTCGAATGTATATGATATAAATGGATAAACGTGTGTTAGATTTGTAATTGCTTTATCACACAATGGTGATAAATCCTCTTACTTAAGTAAACTTAAGGTACACTTAAGCGTAGTAACAGTTTAATAAAACAGTTCAATTATTTGGGTGCTAAGCAACCACAAATAGTCGAACACACTTATTTTTTGGGCTGGTTTTTATTTTGCTTTACTGCTAAAGATTATTTCTTCTGTACTTCAGCATTGTTGCCATTCGTCTGCAGTACCACATATTTTACACATTTTGTCTATTATTCAAAATGCTTATGTTTAAAAAATAAGAGTTTACAATATTTAGTAAGACTCCAGCTGACATAACGTACACTAAATGAGTTGACTACAATAAATTACAAGCACTGGATTCAAACACAAAGCCTTTCAATTGTCACTCAAACGCCAGCCACTGCTGAGCTATTGTGACTTCAATTCTATGAATACTGTCTGTGACATTGTGCGAATTTTAAAATGTTTTTAGCCAGGGTGCTTTCAATATAATATATTTTATGATGATGAAATACATCAGTATTTTAGCACAGCTTTTGATTTCTAATATATGGGAAATATAATTCGTCACGCAAAACAATAGTGCAGTGCAAATTAGATTTTGGTTTTAGTACTCATAGTTTAAATGGCTTAGCGAACAATACGTAAAACTAATGGTTTTCATTTATTGCATACAAACATGGTAGGAATACACAATGAGATTTAATGATGGCTGAAATTTTGTTTACACTATTCATCCTGTTTATTTTACGTCCAATCCATTTTTAGATTTACAAATTAGGAAAGAATATAATCCATTGTGCGGTGCAGATGGTAGAAATGGAGGCTGTTGTATATTGCTTAAAAGTAGTATTAAGGGACAAAAAATAGATTTAATGAAATTTTGCAAGCCCAACCTCATAGAGTGTTGCGCAGTGGAGCTTCAAAGTTTCTCAATGATAGTTATATGTATATATAGACCACCTAAATATGATAAACTATCTGTAAATGCGTTTTTAAGTGGTTTAGATCTTATTTTAAACGAATTATGTCTAAGGAATAAAAAGAAAGTTGTTTTATGCGGGGATTTTAATATAGACATCTTAAAAAAAACCTACAGCACCCTATGCTTTGAAAATCTACTACATAGCTATAATTTAAATATGGGTGTACGGACACCAACACGACTTTGTAGCGGCACCTGTATCGATAATATAATTCATAATCTTAAAGGCAGTAAATGTGAAATTGCAGAGCTTGCAATGTCAGATCATACTGCTCAACTGCTTAAATGCCCTGTAAAAAAGACCTGTATACTCCCCTACTGGTTTGTATTTAGGCGTAATTATTGTAATGAAAATATAGACAAATTCAAGGAATGCTTACAAAATTTGACATTTAATGATATTTATTCTTTTAGTGACCCCAATGACGCATTTAATGAATTCCATGACAGCTTCAAACTATATTATGACTTATGTTTTCCAAATAATAAAATTAAAGTGCAAGCATCTAAAAAGGCTAAATGGATTAGCAAGGGAATAAAATTATGCTGTAAACGAAAACGTCAAATGTTATGGCAATTCCGTAAAAACCCTAGTCATGAAAATAAAAAAATATTCAAAACATATTCAAACAGACTAAAAACAATAATTCGACTAACCCAGAAATCTCAGAATAATAACTTTATAAATAATGCTACAAATAAGAATAAAGCTACATGGCAAATAATAAATGAATGCAAAAGAAATAAGCCGGTAGAAGGCATAGAGTCAATTATCAACGAAAATAAAATTATAACTAATCCAAATGAAATCGCTCAAATATTTAATGATTTTTTTATTGACGAAATTAAATCAAATAGTATTAATAATATTAATAATAATTTAAAGTTTGACATAAATCGTGATTCCCTATTTATAAATCCGACAATTCCCGATGACATTATTAAAATTATCCGCTCATTAAATAATACCAGTAGTTCTGGTTTTGATGACATTTCGACAGGTATAATTAAAACAGTAGCAGTTAGCATTGCACCAGTGCTGAGTTACATTATTAATCTGAGCATAGAGACAGGTATATTTCCGGAACGGCTTAAACTTTCTGTCATAAAGCCTCTACATAAAAAAGGAACCAAACAGGAACCTAGTAACTATCGACCAATTGCCTTGCTTTCTATATTTTCCAAAATAATAGAGAAAGTAATTTATAATTCACTAAACTCATTTTTTGAGCAAAAGAATATTTTTACCGAGGAACAGTATGGTTTTAGAAAGAATAAGAACATCAACATGGCTATTTTTCAGTTATATGAAAAAGTTATTTCATGTGTTGATAGACGATGTCCTGTAGCAGCTTTATTTATGGACATGAGTAAAGCTTTTGATTTCGTGGATCGCTCAATACTTTTAAATAAATTGGAAAGGTATGGGATTAGAGGGAATGCGCTCAAACTTGTTCAATCTTACTTGACAGACAGGAACCAAGTTACAAAAATAACTAAACTTTGTGTTCACTCAAAAACAGAGCAAAATTATGTATCTCCTCAAAGGTCTACTAAGTACGGCGTACCGCAAGGGAGCATAATAGGACCTTTGTTGTTCCTTGTTTATATCAATGACATGCCTATAGTGACAAATCATCAAATGGTCCTATTTGCGGATGACAGCACTGTAATTTTTTGTGGTAACAATGATATCATGACGTTCGAAAGAGAAATAAACAAGTGCCTAGGACTATTAATAGACTGGATGAAATCCAATAATTTAAAAATTAATTTTGACAAAACAAAAATCATGACATTTGAACAAAAAACTAACCATGGAAAACTTGACATTCGATACGGCAACAAAATAATTTTAGAAACCTCGTCTACAAAATTTTTAGGGCTCGAACTTAATAGAGACTTCTCTTGGAAAAGCCACACTGATAGTGTATGTAAACGTTTAAGTCAATATTCATATGCTCTACGTAAACTATCACAAAAAGTAAACAAACAACATTAATTACAGCATATCACGCATATGTCACATCTACTTTACGCTACGGCTTGATATTTTGGGGCAACTCCACAAATGTGGACATTGTCTTTAGGTCTCAAAAAAGATGTTTAAGAGCTTTATGCGGCATAAAAAACACCGACAGCTGTAAACCATATTTTAAGAGTCTAGGTATATTGACAGTGCCTTGCCTTTATACATTAGAGGTAGTCTTATTTATAAAAAACAATTTTAATTTATTTGACACGCTTAGTAGCGCACGTCATAGAAATAAGATACGGTTCAGACCACATAAAAAATCCGTTTATAATAGGAACTTTTTAGGCATGGCACCCAAAATATATAATAGACTACCATCATGTGTACTAGAAACTAACGATGTAAAAATATTTAAAAAACAGGTAAATGACATACTAATAAATAAGACATATTACTCAATTAACGAATATTTAAATGATAATAATATTATAGATAATTCCATTTGTTATTTTTAATTTTTGGTGAATTCTTATTTTATGTACCTATTCAACTCATGACATTGTTTTTCCCACAGATAGATCAATTTTAATTTTATTAATTTAATTTTATAAAAAAATTTGCATGCCTATAGTGGTAGAACATAGTGAACTGCGCATTCACTCAACAACCTGCAATGTATAAAAAAAAATTTGTACCTATGTTCAGCAATAAATGATTTTGATTTGATTTGATTTGAAAAAAGATACTAAATAATAGTTACCAAATACACATTCGCATGTTGCGAACCATTCAAAGAGTTGTTCCTGCTAGTGCCAGAGATAAAATTAATTAGTCTTTTTGCTCATAGCTTATTTGTTTAGAGTTTGAGAGACCCTACATATCTGTAAGAACGCAGCAAATGTCATATGGCAACAACCTTTTTCAAGCTAAAGGTGCTTCTCCAGTGACCATGATTTAGACCAGCGATCAGCAAGCCGCAGCCCACGTGAGAAGAGGAGAAAGAGGAGGCTATTTGCAGCCTGCAATTGTTTTGTAAATTAGGTCTAATAATTCGGATACTTTTTAAATTCGTCCCAAAACTGAAATCAGCTCCATCCGCGAAAGCCGGCACTGATTCATAAAACTACTCCGCGTGCGCGAACGTAATGAGTCGATATTAGTAGTTGTTATTTTTTGACATAATCGATATAGGTACACAAAGTTATGGACAAGTGCGGCCCGCCTTTATTTCATTATGCCACTATGTGGCTCGTGTCTGCTAAAAGGTTGCCGATCGCTGATCTAGACTAAAGCCACTATTATCAAACTGGAGAAAGAAATTGCGCAAATAAAGAAAAAATATGAGTGGTTGTGTTTTCCAAACATGGTATAGACACTTTTTAATTGTGAAGTTTGCATTAGGTTAATTACTACTGCAAACTTCACAATATGAAAATAATTTGCGGTGACCCTCCAACGATGAGATCCAGTTATTGTTTAATGCTATTAACAGATTAATACAGATTATCCTCCGTTACAGTTTATTAGCGGCTCATGAACTAATAATTACTTTGAATTTAATAGTGTTTGATTAATGTAAACCACAGACTGAAATATATTAGTAAACAACAAGATATAGTCACCAATTTATTTAGTAACGCGGTAGCTTAATGGAGAGGCTCGCTTTAAACAACGAATAAAATTAGATGTTCAGAATGATTTGAAGTACGGCAGAATACAAAATTCTATTCATTTTAAAGAAGAAAAGTATTGCTTTGTGCTTTTGGGGCAACCTGAACAGAAATGTAGGGATATAGTAATACTTTTGATTTACATCTCTTGACGATAGCCTCGATAGGCTTCTAGGAACATTGGATTTGGACTGTAGCAAAACAATGTCGCGTTGAGTTTTTACGATGCACTGAATTCCTAAATCTCTTTAAGGATACATAGCTATACTAAGAGCAACAATATAAACAATGCTTATTTCTAAAGCTAGAAGTGCAGCAATATTTTTTGCAATATTAGTGAGGTACCTGTGCTGCAAGATTAGAAAAGGTAAGAAGTTACTGTTTCGCTTGATCTTCACTGCCTCCGAAGTAATATACTTAATATAAAAAGCGTCAATTCTGCAATAAGCTTAAACGCGGCTAACTATCTCCTTCTTTTTTAAGATCAATGTATTCAAATATTTACATTAATTAATGAAATAACTAATTCTTGGTAAAACAATTTACACAAAAAGTTACTTAATTCTATATTTTTGGAGATAGTTGTAGTACTCCAAAAATATAGTGTTGTGTTAGCTTTATGCGTGCACTACACATTAAATTATTAATTAAGTTACTTTGTACATACACATTCCGGAACATTAGAAAACATCATAAAAAAAGCGATAGAGATTCTTATACTTTGAAAATTTGTATTTGAACTGAATGAGGCTCTGGGTTGACGCTTAAGAATGCCAACGTGTTTACTAATCAAAGTAGAAGAATTTCTTATTTGATTTCATCTGTCAAGGCTTTAGCTTTCGCGTTTCGAATAAAATACAATACTTCATTATTTTATAGGTAAATAGAATTTGAATATTCAGATAGACACCACGCTGTTGACATGACGAGTTAAGAAGTATGAAAAGATGCATGCAGCAACAAAAATTACTGCAACATTTACGATAACTACATAGAAGCCCTGTTTATAAACATTTATATGTTATCCAAAGTCACATCTCCTCATTGAGATAAAGTCACGGAGCACTAACATAAACCATCTTAATCTGCAACAGTGAAGCCCCGAGGGTGCGGTAGTTACTGAAATAGAACTAACTAAGTATCAAACTGCGAACGAGGAGACGGCGCGCATCCGAAGCGTCGAGATATGTCACGCGGAACGAGCCACTTACCGGCGTGCGATAGATCGCTCACATTCGAAAGTTGTGCAAGTGAGCATCCTGATCAAACTTAGCGAAATGAGGGAATGCTTTACAAATACTTATAGGATCACCGAAGGATGCTGTAAATTATTTTTCGTAGCTATGTTTACTTTATTAGATAATTTCTTCATAACCAACGTTATGAAGAAAGCCTATTACAGTCTACCAGTCATAACCTGGCCTGTCTGGCTAGATTATGTCTGATAGATGTTCTGTCTTTCACTGAGAATTCTATGGGAATACCTATTACGATTATGCCCAATTCTGTTATCAGACTCGTAACATGACTAACGATAGCAGCTTAAGAATTAAACTATCTTTACTATTTTTTTCGTCCTGTAATAATTATGTTATCTACTCAGATCAGATCGTATCATATACTTACATACTTGCAAAGAGTAAGACACAGAGTATGGCGGCGTTATTCGCCAACAATGTTTGGTCCTCAATGATAAAGAGCCGGAATTGAATGTCAAAACGCTAGAAGGACAATTGCCCGCATGCATTCACATGAGTGCCGCCGTTTAAATTGTTAGTTCAGTGGCATAAGTGTGTATTTCAGTGTGTTTTTAAATGGATGCTCCGGTCAGTCCAGGTATTGTTTCGTTTTCTGACTTATAACTCTCTGTATGGAGCCTAGTAATGTGACGGTAGATCTATTACGTACTAGAAATATTAATAATAATAATAATAATATAATAATAATAATATAATGATAATAATATTCTACTACATACACACAACATCATCTAGCCCAAACTAAGCAGAGCTTGTACTATGGGTACTAGACAATGGATAAACATACATATATACTATTTTTTTATTTTTTTTGTAAATACATACATCTTATACATAGAAACACCTAGACCAAGACAAACATCCATGTTCATGCACACAAGTATTTGTCTTGTGCGGGAATCGAACCCGCGACCTCAGGCGTGGCAGTCGGTTACACTAACCACTACGCCATCGAGTCATGTAAGTTTACTTTTGCTTTAAAATGTAAAATTCAGCATAACTCTAAAAACTTTTATAATAATTATTTAATTTTTATTATCCTACGATTTTTTTGCGAATCTTATACATTGTTATTAAACATATTTATCAGATAAGTTACTTTATATTTGTACTGCCTGATACTAGAAATGTCTATTAGGTATAATAAAAGAGTTCCGGTGTTTCTTTAAAAAAAAACCACGTTATAATCTATACCTATACAGTACTTATATAAATTCAATGTACCTACCTATACAACTTTTGATACTCCTTTCTAATCTATACTAATATTATAAAGCTGAAGAGTTTGTTTGTTTGTTTGTTTGAACGCGCTAATCTCAGGAACTACTGGTCCGAATTGAAAAATTATTTTAGTGTCGACGAGCCTATTTATTGAGGAAGGTTATAATAGACTATATAACCCACGGGAGCGACGCAGTAATCATAAACGCGAGTGGAACCGCGGGCACATCTAGTAA
The DNA here is from genome assembly GCA_963675205.1 of Catocala nupta. Classification (NCBI taxonomy): domain Eukaryota; kingdom Metazoa; phylum Arthropoda; class Insecta; order Lepidoptera; family Erebidae; genus Catocala; species Catocala nupta. The sequence goes on from OY776081.1 coordinate 33,625,552, forward strand.
TAGATAATTTTACAGGATTATGTGCTGCATTTTCAGTATTCAGATACACATGTTGTTGTGCTAAGCATTGTTCAATCCTAACTTGCTGCATTTTATTTATTGTGGTGGAGCTACGAATATCTGTTGTTATACAAGAATAGCTCATTAGAGAACTATAAATACGTATTTGTCGTAAGTAAGTTTTACAAACAAGCATACGACCTGTCGAGTGGTAAGTGGTCACCGTAACTGTGAGCGCTTCTAACCACCAAGGCACCATACAACAACATCCACAAAAATTTTAGTATAGCATTTTTTAGTTTATTTAGAGTGGACCGATTACGACCAGTATTTTTGGATTAGGAATCTAATAAAATATGGGAGTTATTGGGTGTTCATAGACCATAATGAAACTATTACAGAAAAATGGTGTGAGCCCCGAATACACTAAGAGGTTAACTTGAAAGGGCATATACAGTGATATTAGTCACACATAAATTGTACTTCTAAATTATTGCAGATTTATTTTCTACGCGAACGTAAGTTAGTTACACAAATACATCAGTACCAGAATACCTCAATAATAAATGCTGTGCATAAAGTCTTGGGTTGCATGTTCCAGGGTCTTAACCTCAAGAAATACTAAGTAGCGCACTGCTACTGAATTTTAAACTGTGCTCGGTAGACAGCTGTCAACGCATCCTCTAAGTGCAATTGGGATCTACTTAGTACAATTTTACGTCGAAATAAAGAAAGCGATAAAAGCCGTATGAAGTAGTTCCATTTCAATGTCACTAAGTCTCATTTATTTCGCTTTGTGGGCTAGAGGCGGTTTAGTCTATCATCAACGGTTTTAAAATTACCACTAATATTCACACCAACCTCTTCATCAGTCTATTTTATTCAACTTCTATTCAAAGCGGTTTCTTAATCCGCGATCAACGTTTATGTCCCGTTTTGCCATTCACACTTCTCCATTTAACTGTCTAACTGATCCAACTATACTCAAATATGCGTTGTATCCCATTTTTCACACTTCTCCATTTAACTGTCTAACTGATCCAACTATACTCAAATATGCGTTGTATCCCATTTGGCTTGTGCGCTAGCCGCGCATTTATTTGTGTTATTTATGCGCGTGCGCCGGTCACCGGACACCATATATCCCGCCACGAAAAACTTCACATGCCGCAGTCTAAATCATTCGGAATGGAATGCATTAGTGGAATTCTGGTGAGACATTCGTTATTTGGTCGACAGCTTTCATGGTTTTGGAGATAAATATATTGGAGATTCGTTTAAAAGGGGTTATTAATTGGTTGAAGCACGTGACTAGAGGCAATAACATTTTAGGAAGTATGGTTAGATAATTTTGTCTGAAGCTTATTAATCCTCGAAGTTATAGACGTTCTAAAGGCAATTTCCAAATACAGTTGAAGTGGTTATAACGCGAAGCTAGTGGTTTCTGTTTACGATCGGTTGCGGTTTCACATGCATGCTATATTGTAGTATACCTGTATCTAGTGGTTCAATCATTGTTGTGCAATAAGTAAAAATTTCTTACACCTTTTGAATAATATGCTATTTTAATTTGGTATGCTTACAAGTAGTATCTTTGTTATTGTATGTCTTTGCTATTATATATCAATTATTTTGTTACTTTGATAGTCTACTTTTAATGAATAATAATTTTTGAATTATTAATAAGTATAATCAATTGTTTATGTTTAATATATAGTATATTCGTAAATAATATACATATTTGTGATCACAAAAAAGAAAAGTTAGCAGAAATTGTTCAGATTCAGGTATACGATCAAATCCACAATCTAGTTTATATTTAACGAATAAAATGGGTACATACCATCATAATGACTATTATTTAACTCAAATTTACCTTTCAGAAATCTTAAGGAACGATAAATAATGAAACATTAATATCTTATTATCCATAAATATTTAGTACCTTGCATAAATGATATTCAACTTGTATGCTATAAGCTATAATGTAAGTAGTGCAATATTATAGTTAATTTGTTGTTCGTGAAGCGGATGCTTCCCCACTTGCCTGTAATAACCCGCTACCCTACTTTGAAACGAAACGTTGAATATTAACAGTAAAATAGCTCAGTATTGCTGCGGAAGTTTATCAAAAACTACTCTGCGGCAGGAAGCGAGCACGAAAGCCTTCGGTATACGGTATAACAGAGTTACAGTCACGATGGGGTGCGATAACGCGCGAACACTGACGATTACGAACGAACGGGGCCGATCGCCGCCGGTCAGCGGACCTATCGCTCGCTAATCGGCCGCACCGCATCGCACTCTATCGCATCGCAGCCCTCGCCCTCGATTCGTTCCATGAAATACTGTCACACGCAGTGCAGCTTTTATTTTTTACAGATCGTACTTTAGAACGATGCTCGTTTAGTACGGAGTCCTGTCAATCTCGCATCCATCGTTGTGACATGTTGCTTTTCTCAACTGACGGGTACAAATTGTAGAACTATATCTATTTTCTCGATACTTTTACAAAGAGAACGATGTCTATAAATAGTTTCTGTTAGTCTGTGCTATCTTTGTGTTTGTTATATACTACTACTAACTATGTTTTAAAAAAAGACCGATCTACTTATTATTATTAGGTTGTCCATAACGCTACTCAAGACGGTAAATTACTTAATATTGATTAACGATGTTGGACTCTTAAGTATCCTAAATAGGATAACGTTCTACTAAAGTACGAACGAAAGCTTATTAAATTAAAATGTATTTCAGATGATAATTTTCCACGTAATTTTAATTGAAAGATGACACTTAGATAAGTCTTTTTATTTTGCTATTTTCGTTTTAGGTTTTGATAGGATAGATCTTGACATTTTTATGATATAATAAGTTTTATTGTAAGCAGTTGATGTTAATTTTTCTAACCTATCTTCATACCAAATTTAAGTCAATATCAGTTGAGCCATTAGAAAAATGCTTTTATTTTACAATAGTGATCCTAAAATTTATATACAATTTATGTAAACTACAATAGCGATAGCCGAATTATAATTTTAGTTCAAGCTTACTAGGTATGTACTAATAATTATAATAACCATTATTCTATGCATACAGAATTGATAAAATGCCCCCATCCCACCGACCAGCGGCCGCCGCATAGGCCACACTGGATACTGTGGAACTACGCTGTTATATTTAGTCACGCTTTAATTATTTTTACATTATTATATCAGTAACTATTGCACCAGATAACATGCTGCAAATTTTAGTTATCTTAATTAAATGTTCGAAATTATGTAATTATGTATTTTTAATATTGCACTTAATAAAGTCATCGAAACATCACCTCTAAAAATGCCTATTATTTGTAACATATAAATAATAGATTGGTAGCAAACTTTTTATACATTATTAATGACCAATTTCTTTAGTGCGTTCCTTTCAGATACATCCAATAATTTGATCAACCATCGCTAAGCAACCAAGCAACGTTTTTTCTGCCAACTTGATTAACCAACACCGGCAATGCTTAGATCCTATAAGTACTAGAACAATTTTTAATACACATAGGAGATCTATCGATCCTCTGGAGAAATGCAGATCAAGAAATATTACAACCAAATCCATTCACTAGTAAAGGAGAACAGACAGTAAAACAAAAGTTTGCTGGGGTCACGACAGGAATACTCGATCGATTGATTTCAAAAACAGTAATCGTTGTTTATTCAGCACATCAAAAGAATGATATATTAGAAATATTACAATTTATTTATTGGAATACTGTAGTTTAAATCACTAAGAATGTCATTCGACAGAACACATAACTTCGAAATAATGTCATCATCACTTTGGAATCGAAAAGGAAACCTTTGCGTGGCGATGGCGGTTTAATAGTCTCTTAATAAGGCATTCGCTACTATGTATGCGACACAATGCATTTTTGTAATAAGCCTAATTTCTATTTAAATTTTAATGCTAACATGATTAGAAGCTTTTCATTACATATGACATATTTAATTACACGCATCACGTAGCAACTATATTACTGCCTAATGCCACATAATAACGCCCAGCATAATTATAACTGATTACGTGAATCGCTATTAAATGTGGTTTGCTAACACAGCCAAGCATTTGACAACAAAGACCGTTAAGACTGAAAAGTCCATTAAGAACATTTACAACAATATCGAGAGAATAGCTCATTGTACGAGGCTGAGATTTAATACTTTGTCGTTAGTACCGGTGCGCAGTGCGCGGTGTTGTGGAGCTAATTATTGTTGTTAAGCGAAGGCATGTGGTTTACGATGTATGTATATACTCGTGGATGTGTTTTGTTCGCTATTATTGTGTGGCGTATAACTAACTTAGATCTGCACGGATGGCACTGGTTTAAGGTACTAAATGCTACTTCTAATTCAAACAAAATAAATAAATTGCCGTAATATCGTCTGCAAGGTTAAAAGTTGTTAAGGGATTTTTATGCAATATCGAGGAGGAATTTTGAAAATCCCGGCAATAGTGATTAACTGCTTTAAGGCTAAAACTGCCTCAAGCAACTTTAAGTCCAAAATTTCTTTTAAATGGTGACATTATAATTCTCGAAACATTTAATTAAATTTACTAGTGTTTAGTTGCTCTAAAGACAGGCAACGAAATTATCTAGGTTTAGATAATTGAAAATAACAAGCAATTAGATCTTGTTCTAATCTTGCGATTATCTTCAGTGAAAATTACAACAATAGACTTTTACGGATGTACTTCAAGGTTCTTCATCAAAATGTAATTATGATGCCGTCCTAGCATAGTATTTAATTCTTAAATTTCTATAAAACTTTATAAAAATCTCGAACATATTTCTATACCGAGTGCGACCAGCTCGTAGTCTATTGAATTCCACTAAGTATATTTGTAACAACTTTCTAAAGTAATCTAAATCTACAATGTACACATTTTTCCAATTCAGTGTTCGGTCCAGTGCAGGTTGTCGTGTGCTCACGCGAGCCGTCGAGTGCCGGCGCTACTTCGTGGTGGACCACCGCCAGCGACCACTAACAATGCACTACTTTGTGTCGTACCGGACTCGTACGCTACACAACACGCTGTGTCGAGCTTGCGAGAGGAAATGAACGCCACAGTTGGAAAGAGGTTTTAGTTTTACATTGTTGAGTTGAAGCAGCTCCGAGTTTATTCATTCATGACTTCTCTGTTTGTGAGGAATGGACAGTACGTCCCGTCTATCCGTATATGTGAGTACACTTACAGTCCTTTGTATACCGGCTTTATTAACTACACTACTCAAAGCTTTAAACTTTAAGCTATACGTAATGTTGAGCATGTCAGCAGAAGGATCCTGAAATCTATTTTTAATACGTGAATAGAAAAGTTTTACGGACTTTTAAGGATATTATACGAACAGAGGAGTGTGGTATATGATATGATATAACAGAAATATAATATGTATGTATATATAAAAAAAAATAAAAATAAGTATCTATGTATGTTTATCCATTGTCTAGTACCCATAATACAAGCTCTGCTTAGTTTGGGCTAGATGGTGTTGTGTGTATGTATTATAAAATTTTATAATATGTAAATCTAGGTTATGATATTTATCTATGGGCCTATGCAGCCCGAAATAAATGAAAAAAAAAAATGAAAAAAAAAAAGAAATTTAATGACTCGCACTGTTCAACCTGTACTTAGCGCAAATATAAAACTACGCAGATTCTGCTATGTGTGATCTCGTCACTGCCATTATTTTTTATATTTAAATGATGCGGATATATAATATTTTTAATTACTTGACCGTATGTATAAACTTTTGAGTTTATTATTCTTTATTTTTCAAAATTAAAACTCCTGGACGAGCTATAAATCCTGTGTCACAGGCGACAAACATTCAAACAAAGGACAAAAAAAAACCCAAACTCGGAACAATATTTTGCGTATCACATAATGTTTGTGCCGTGCGGGATTCGACCTACTCGGTGTGGAGGCAGTGGCGAGGCGACCACTTGCCACTACGCCACCGGTGCTCTCAATATGTAATTGCGTTTTATTTCGTGGACTGTATCAAACAACATTACTAACAATGTTCCACAACAATGTGTATCGTTCGTTCCCGAGTGATCAGCCGCACGCAACACAAGAACGAATACAATTATGTCCGCAGTAGTGATGCAAGTGAGTGGCAGCGCAAACACAGTCCACAATACATACATTGTTGCGTCCAGCTCCGTCCTGCACAATACGCTCTTCGATTATTTCGTTTAATAGAAATGTACTTGTTTGTGTTACTCTGTCCAAGCGTCCTGTAGTCATTGGAATTGTTGCGTCGAACACATAATCGAGGTTTCATTTGTCTTTAATAGGCAATGTATTAAGGTCCTTCAGACCGAATTTCGGTAGTGGTGGATACAATGGAGATTAGCTAGCTGCGCAGAATACTGCATAGGTTTGCCCAAACTCAAGTGCACTCTCTATTCACGTAGGGAGATTAGAGGCAGGACTGATGACTGACGGATTTCTGTGCTTCTTAAGGCACGAGTGTGCAACACCACAATCTTCCTTACTCCAAGCTGCTTTTGAGAATTTCTTGACAGAGTATCCAATAATTTTTTGGGCCCACCCGGGATTCAAACCCCAGATCTCTTCCATAGCAGTCACATTTACAACCACTGCACAACAGAAGCAGCTAGGCAATTTATAATTATTACTCTGAAAATAATATATTGATTTGACTTTAATTCAAGCATCAACAATTACAGCCGATGAAAAGATACATCGGTCTTAATGGACGTTGATGACAACCATAGATTTTAAGTTAGCTTCAAAGCACAGATGACTTATTTTTGTAAAAGGTTACACTTATATGCATGAAAATGGCAACGTTGGTAAACCTGCCAGATCACCCGATCTGAGCGGCTAACTGTATCAGAAGCCCCTTTGTTTGTAATATTGAACTGAATGAATAAGTCTTTATTTTCCGTCGCAAGCTTCGCTTCAGTCGGAAGTGAACTTTCTTTTATATTATTTTTTGTTCAGTTCAAGCTTGATCTTTTTTCGATTGGCGCTTTTAAACAGACTTCGAAAAGGAATGGGAATATTCAACACGTATGTAATTTTTAATATGCATTGTTCACCGGTATCTTTGCAACAAGTGTACCGATTTAAATATTTTTTATTTTATGTTTCGGTAATCAAATCATCGTCATTACTATTAACCTGAAAGTTCTGTCGTTAAATCTAAATCCTGGTTTTATGAACTGAGAATTACATGTGGAGAATGACTCAAACTCTACTTAGATATTACTTAAACAAATATTTTTGTTTTGTTTACTATATAACATTTTCCTAAACTGTAATAGTATTTGAGTAGCTATTTGAACATGATATACTTAAGTAAATACTAAGTTGATATCGATTTGACGAAATACGGTTTTGTAAAGAATATTTGAGAACTATCAGTTGAGATTTGCTACTTTTATCAATTTAGAAACCGGGGGATGCCTATTTAATTTTAAAGTAAATCGTTAATTATTCAATTTTCGTTACATATCCAATTTTCCTTTTTTTAAACACGACTCCCGCACTAGGAATAAATCCTGTGTCGCGGGGGACTTTACAAACATTCAAACAACGGACACATAGAACATCCAGACTCGGTACAACCTTTTGTGGATCACACAAAGTTTTGTCCCGTGTGGGATTTGAAACTACAACACTCGGCGCACTGGCCAGGTAACCACTTAAACCTCTACGCCATTCGTGCAGTCAAATTCAGATATTTACAGATACATAGATTGTATACAGCACGAATGCGCGTAATGTAGAATTTGTACGATTAATATTACTTAATTAACATCGGTAATAGTTCTGGCCGCAAATTATCATAACATGATTGCGGTTTATTACATCATATTTATCGTTTGCGGTTTTACATCAAATGGTAACACAAACATCGTGACAACATTTTCAATAAGCGGACGACAGTTTCATCATTTTAATTTTCGGCTATCAAGCTACAATACTGCAGCCAACAGTCCCGTAAAATGAGTTGGACGTCATCTTTGCTGACAATCGTGGGATCTCGTTTTCGATATCCGGATTAAGAAATGTGTCAGTAAGATTTTCTGTTAAACAATTATTACTGCTATCGTAAACTTTAGACTGTACCAGTGGCATTTTACGGAACTTTTAAACACAGGTGACGATATGTGTGAATATGCAAGGCATTTGTCTGTATATTCCAGAAGGATAACAAAACATATATATACAGGGCTTCGAAGGGGTAAAGACAGAGGTGTATTACATACATTTCACTGATTATGGAATACCATACTCCCTACGCTAAACCAAATATGGTTTAACGTAGAGGTAAGGTATTTTTTTTATACCACTAAAGTGGCAAACAATCATACGGCCCACCTGATGGTAAGTGGTCACCGTAGCCTATAGACGCCTGCAACACCAGAGGTATCACTTGCGCGTTGCCGACCCTTTAGGTAAGGAAGAGGAGAAGAAGGAAGTGTGAAGGGTAAAAAGCGGGAAAGGGTAAAGAGAGTGATTGAGCCTCCGGCACTCTCACTCACCGAACGACACAACAGTAGGAATACTGTTATTTTACGTCAATATTCTGTGGGAGGGTAGTCCTTCCCCGGTCGAGCCGGCCCTCTCATGCTGAAATCAGCGAGGCTCTACTACTCAAAAGGTATTGCCGTTTACTGGGCATAGTTGCAAGCGCTGTGCTGCCATAGCGAAATTCTTGATAGACCCCAATAAAACTCTGCCTAATGCGGATATCGAATCCGAGAACTCATACACAGCAGTCAAATTTAAGACCGCTGCGCCACTGAGACAGATACTAAACAAACATTCGTATTGCCTTTAGGAGCCTGCGAGAAATAATAGAGTATGTCAAGTATCTTATTAAAAAACGTCGTGGTTTTCGCCCAAGATAAGACTTCTCCATTTCGTCCCGCGAGTGTTGTAACCAGAGACAGTTATACTTCTTTACTTTCATATCTACCTAGTTTACAGAAGTAACTTATATTTTAATTTCACGTAAAGTTTTACCACGTTTTATTCGTCTAAAGAATTTTAGATAACAACGCTGTCACGAGGGGTTTCGCTGTATGATTGTGGAAAGCATTCTTTGTTCTTTGAGTATTAAAGCTTAGATGTTACAGCGGCAGTATACGCGACTGCCGTGTGTAAGGTCTCGGGCTTGATTCTAGGTCAGGGAAAGTTTTATTTGTAATTTCTACTATAAAAACATTTCCAACGTTTGATAATATCATTGAGCCCATTTTTATAGCCTTTACTGTCTGTACCCGTGAAATTCAAATTACCCAACAAGTCCTACCGACTAAGCTAACTACTTAGCTCTGTTCGTTTGATTAGAGCAGTGACTAAAGCCACTGACTTTGACACGACGAGATTAGTAAACGCAAGTAGCGCGAGCTGCGGCTTGAAAGAAAGAAATAAACATTTATTGCTTCGATAGAGAAGTCATAAAACAACATTTATAGATTAAGTAACTTTTGAATAAAGTAAAAAGATACAATAAACACAATTATATCGTGTACCACGGACGTTACAATAGATGTTCAGTTTAGCTATTGTTTAGAGTTAGGCCCTTTTTTTTTGTTTCCCAGGAAAAATGCTTTATGCACTGTCCGCCGGCTAGGGGACGGCACCGGCGGAGTGTGTCGGACTCCCAGCATAAAGTGCTGGTATACCTACTAAAAAACCTGGGGTGTTAGCCTAAGCCTAAAGCAGTGCTCTAGTCCTAGCTAGAGCGCTGGTCTTCAACTGGCTAACACCAATGCTACAGGCGCAAGTGAATCTTGTGTGTTATTTGCGCTGGTAACTCGCTTCAACTGTTTACCCGATGCACACAAACTACATAAGTTCGCGTCACCTGCGACGTATATAAAAGCCATAATACGATTTAAAGCCGCCGCTTTTAAAACTGCTGCCCTATTGCTGTATTTACGCTACCCAGTTTCCTTTACATTCGAGTATTTTCATTTAATATTACTTTAAACAGAAATTTTCACAATTCCCCGAAACCTTGCAGCAAGCGCTCCATATTTAGGTAAATACCTAGAATCGCGGTCACGCTCGATATTGTAAGCAGAGTCACCTGGCACAATATCTCCCCCCTTGAACCCGTTCCTTGCAAGGTGGCGCCCCCTACCGCCTCCTGTGTAAGTACCGGAGGTGCATCTCTGTTGACACATTGACGGATCACCTCGCCGGCTTGGTGGCATAATGAAGATGTGAGTTATGTCGTTAAGCGCGACACTCCGCGTTAAGTGACTGATGGCACGTGAGGAACTCAGACAAATGTTGTTCTGAAATTTCAGTTGATTGTAACAGCAATCAGAGTCTTTGTGGATGAGAAATGTATCATTCTACTGGCAGTTCAGTGCTTCAGATATTTCATTGCAGAAAAAAAACGTAACAATAATCATGTAATCCATAAATAGAATTTCAATGCTTGAAAAGCAAAGCGATTGGTATATATGGCTTGGTGGTTCAAGAATTCATTTTATATGAAAATCTTTTTGTGAAGATATATTTCAGAATTACTTTTCCAATGATAGATATTCAAGACATTTATAGAAATGATAGCTTGACTTGAGTAATGATCACACATTTAAGGACGCAACTTAACCGCCCCACCGATAAGTAAGCCTTGAGGATCAGTGGACATTATTTTCAAAGGACGAGATTTCGGAGAAGTCAGGGTACAAAGTGAGGTAAATTGCCGTAATCATACTATATTGATAAATAAAAAAAATTACACGTTAAGGAAAATCAATCATTTCACATAAAGGTAAATGCTATACTTATAGACTTTCTTTCACGAGATATTAATATTCCTGGAAAAAGGTACGATACGATACATTATGAGTTCAAAAGATTAAATATATAAACTTCAGAATCCTATTTTTTATATAATTTGGGGCTCTTAAGATCTAATACCATAAGATGAGATTACAGAAAAGTCATAGAAGAAATATTTCACTAATCGTTTTAAATATGTTTCACAGATAGATGACAAACTGCATTTACTAGAATAATTTTAAATTTAGATCGACGTCTCACTTGAAAAGAACTTCGAGTGAAAGTCGTGTGCATTAGAACTGGATTTATGGCAGCTCGTATCAGCTACAACAATAAACACAGTAGATCATCGGCTCAGTTCGGTGAACGCGCTTCATAACCGTTTCCACGAAGGTAAGTACGTTCGATCACAGCGAGGTGCACGTAACAAATGCGAGCCATAAGTCACGGAGCTTCCGTCTCCGAGTCGTCGACGGGACACATATATCATCGCTCGGTTTATATCAGCACTACATGACGCTTCCTGGAAACATACTTGTTTCGAATTCATGTTTGGAAAAAGCTCTATGAAGTACACGAAACGGATATCGTGACAAGAGAGCGCGATTTTGCGGTTATCGCGCGATTACGCGAAGTTTATTTTCTTAGGGTTATTATTCAGTCAACGACCACTTAAATAACAAAAACTCATGGCACTAGTTGCTTATTCTATACAGGATTTAAAGTTCTGTATTATTTATAAGTCCATTTAGTTATGTAGAGGTACCTCGTGATTATTTGACGTTCATAAGTGTTACGTTGTGACCTAAATGAATAAATTATTTTAACTTTGACTTATACCAGGTTTTTCTTAAGAATGTGGCGCCTTCTTATGCGCCATCTTATTTATACCATTATCAAGTGATTGGCAACGAAAAGACGTCTTTCATATGTTTTCTTAAATTCTAGACATATTGAGTACCTATTTTGAACAGCAGAAAATAAAATACCTCAGTTTTGACAGTTACTTCTGCTCTGATTCTGCATTGAATGAATAAAGTGCTCATTAATGTAACTATCTTTTAACTTCATAGAGCCATTGCAATAAAGTGATTTATTTGTGTCATATTTAATGTATGTACTCATAACTAATCGTACTTATAATGAAAGACTACATTTTTTCAAGATTAATTCTTTAGAGGATCGTCGGTGGGTTGCGGATCAAATAATTCTATTTAAAATTTTAACTGGTAATCTCGACTGTCCACTATTATTACAAAAAATTCACTTTACTATACCACATCGTGGCCAAAGATTACAAAATTACCGTCCATTTGCCTCAAAGTTCTTAAAAACAAATATTGGATTTCATAGTATGATTCCTAGATTATGTCGTAAGCACAACCGTCTGTTTAAACATAAAAATGTTCATGCCGTGTCTTTGCCGGTTTTCAAAAAAGAATTATACAGTTTTAAGTCAACCAGTAAATGACGATTCTTTTGTTTTCGTTTATGTAATTTCCTTATACTCACTTGTAATTAGTATTATTTTTTTACATTTAAATATTTTGTGATGCCGCTGATGAGTATCACGTGAGTCGGCTACTCACGTGATATACTCAGTAAATGTTTTGTGTGCCTAGCATTGGATTTACATTCTGTAAAAGATTTTGTTAACATTTATTGGAAATTCACGTAAATGATGTGAAATCTGTTTGTGTTGTTCTGCAAACAATGTATTAAATAAATAAATAAATAACATTCTGATATTAATAAACCGGGTGCATGCATACAAACCAGTAATCCTACAAAATTATATTGTAAATGTATTTTTTATTTTAAACACGCATTTTACTCAAACATTTAATTCATTGGCTATAGAATTTCTTTCAAACGACACCACGACAAGATCAAACGGTAGTAAAAATAGTTGTGAAAGTTTCTCAACGTTTCCAGGAATATCCTGTTTCCTTACGGTTTATTTTCAACTTGTTCGCTCACTGGAAAGCTTTTCCAACTTACGAGCAGTGTGTTCGACGCACCTGGCTAATATTATCATTGCAGCGCTTACATAATCTGTTTCGTAAAACAACGCTACTTGAACTCAGACGTTAGCGTTGCTCTCAGAGCATCGCGACTATTACACCGCAGGTGCAGCTTCCATACTATTATATTGTTCACTAAATATAATCTCGAAATTGTATACTTTTGTACAAAATGTTCGAGAATATCGTAAAATTAGGTTGCAAGGAAAATTGTTTTAGAGGTATTTTCTTATATGTTACTAGCTTTAATGAAATTGTCTTGTTAATAAAAATAAAACCGCAAGCTGCTACCAATCAGATCGACACTGTATTTGATATCCAATTAAACTGTTAATAGGTTTTGCTATCAGCTAACACAGTCACGGAGTCAAGACTGGAAATCACATAACGCCCGCCCTCGAAACAGCCTAAGACACACGTAAATGAAGACAGAACAAAAAGTATTAGTGCCATGTTTACTAATGATCCTAACTATCCTAGTCCTAACTTCCTAACTAACCCTAACTAATATTAAAAATGCGAATGCTTTCACGCCTTAACTACTGGACCGATGATCATCAAATTTTGCACACACGTTGTCAGGGGTACAGAAAAGGTCATAGGATTATATCTAGAAAATAATTACTGACCCGAGGGATACAAAAAAATTACTTTTAGATGGTCGTCTGCTATAAAAGCTTGGTCTACTGATATTAATGAATTATAACGAGACGCCTGGACTACAGAAAAATAGATCTACTGTATCCTGGTAGAAATCTAATATCCCAAATAAAATCTGTACACGAGTAATTTAGGAACATCTTACTCAAAAAAATTACATTCATCTGATTAGCTAATAAAGCTCTGTCTGTTCACTTATTAAAGGTAATTGACAAAATTGTCGTAAGAAGTTTGGTATGATATAATGTTGGAATCAATATATTAAAGTACATTTAACGTTTAGTATTATAATTACTCGATGATAAATAGCACTGAAACGCGATATTGATTTGTGATGTTCAATGTACTGTAACTAAAATTAGTTCACTCCAAAATCCGATAGATGGCGCTAAACACATTTTGAAACGTAGTATCATTTTGAATTATCTATGGCCATGTTAAACTGATGAATAATCGTGAAGTTTGGAGAAAGAAAGTTCGGGGAACGTATTGATGAGAATTAGAAATTTGTTTTTTTAGATTCATTTGTTTAAAAATATTGATTTGTACTCGTTAATTTATCTGTTACTAATATTCTAATAATATTATTGGTCATGGAAGGCGTCGTAAGTGACGTCACGAATTACCTGATCGAGTGGATTATAAAAGCGTGTACAGCGCGCAATGAGTCACTGTGGCATCGGGCGGAGGACGGAACGGACGTGCTGTGTGATTGCGTTGTTGGGTGATATCAATTATTATGTTTAACTTTATTAGTTAATGTATTTTTAGTAAACGATTACAATAACCATCCTGCATAATTGAATGATTATTTAACAAAGAAAGTACGTTTGTTATTTTTTTCAAGCTGTTTCACTTTTTATTCCTAACAATATTGTAATTGTTTTACGTTTGCAGTTTATATTGTTCATTTGTATTGATAGTTTATCATTTATTATTTTTAGGTTCCTTATCTTACTTCTAATTCTATTTTTCACAATTCATTTTTATTTTCAGTTTATTTTTATCTTTTAAGCAATAGTTTCATAGTTTTATTTTTTAGGTTACTACCTAACCTATATTACTGCTTTTATATTTTTAATGTATTCTTTTCGTTAAGAATTAGAGTTGTCAGTAAGAGTTAGTCAAGATGCCTCGCAAACGTAATTCTAATTTATCTAGGAGCTTATCGCACGCATAGGTAGCAGAAATTGCTCTATTCTAAGAACCGTCCGTTCATGCCAAATTAAGGAGACAGCGATAAGTTGGTTTAAGAGCAGATGAGACACTTTCTCAAGGCCAGGAAAGACTGGACGATCAAGCCACCTGCCAGGCTTCTACAAGAGCGCGCTGATATAATTGTGATTAGCCTTGTGAGCTAATGAAACGTTCCTTCAAACGCAGATTCGTTTAGATGTACAAGCTGAATGCCAAACAACGTTTGTATGAACAATTTCAACTTTAGAGAGCTTTAACAGCTACTGGGATGCCCTTTCAAACGTAGTTCCATATAGAAGTACAAGCTCAGCGGCAGTCAGCTATTAGAGTGGCAGAAACTCCAGAATCGTTCATATAGAAATGCAAGCCGAGCGACGATGAACTTTTATGCATATTTAATAAATCTGCATTTGATTGCGATCCTTTTATCTATACTTCTTTACTAATATTACCTATAAAGAGAAAAGATTTGACTCTTTATTGGTAAGGATTTAACTCAAAAACTATTCAAGCAATTTTAAACATTCTTTCTCCATTAGAAAGCTGTATTATCATCGAGTAACATAGTTTAATTATTATATTATTTAAAAATAAAAACTGTTATTAACATAAACCAACCTAACCCACTTCCTAGAATACAGAATATAAAAATTGGTTGAAGAAATAAAAGTCAATCCTTTAATAGGCTACATAGCGTTCCTTCGCAGTTATAGTCAGCTGGTACAGTGACTAGAAACTAACTGGCAGCATTGCCACATTAAATGGCAATGCTTATAACCTTAATAATATTTAGGTTTCAATGATCATAGTTACAGTAGTGTCTATCATTCAAATGCTTTAGACAACATCCCTACTTTATATGCAGGTTCATTATCTTCTATATTGTATTACCTTTAAGCAAAGCGATATTTGCATCTGAGTATAATGAATGAAACTGCAGGCCACTATACAATGCTACCTATCCTTATTAGGAGATAATTTTCATCCCTATGCCTTGCATTATTTAAAGCAAGGCTACACAACTGAGAGGCGCGCGTGGTAACACGCATGCCACCTTTCGGACCTGCAACTGATCGGTGGTGGGTGGCAGGCCCACGTAGCCCACCATGTCCAGGTGTCCTTATGGTAGCTGAAGTTTGTCTACCGCCCTCCGTCGCCCGGTTCTTCAGTTGGGGAGAGGGTTCAAGCGCACCCTATCCCGCTCCACCGCCTCCTTGATGGAAATTACTTCCTCACAAAAGGAGGTGACAGCGTATCACGACCTCTTGCTGCGGACCATAGACTAAACTACGGCCTGGAGTGAAAGGGCAACCAATCCAACTGACGCGATCAACTCACGGCGTGGCACAGGCGGGGCAATCCGCCAAAGAGTGCAGCGCCGTGTCCACAACAACGTCGCGGCAGTCGCCGCAGTGGTGACAACCAGGTGCCCAAATATAACATAACCTTATTTAACTTAACCTACTTTTACGCGAGCGAAGCCGCGGGAAAAATCCTATTGGCTATAGTAAGCACCAGTTTGTAAGCCTACATCAAAGATTGCGGGTAACTTGAGAATTCAAGTATTGCATTACCTTCAAACGTACGTGTCAAATTTTCAAATTATTAACATAGGTTTTCCGGTTTTAACATTTTGTCCACTCATAAACGTTATTTATAAAAGAAATATTGTCATGAATACATTCGTGACCGGCAGTAGTTTTGAGTACAAATAAATCAAACCGCGCGTAACGATGACAAAGAATATCGCATGCACGCCTGCCAACTAACCTGGCACAAGTTTAAGAATATGTAAATGTGTATGTATATTAAATGTTATATAGTACAGAATCTGTTACGGATGTTAGCATGTACTTATATGAAGTTTACTTAGTGAACGTAAGTATGAAAATCGTGCAATATTTAACGTAGCATGTATGTATTTTCAAACTTGTACGGTCAAAGACAAAAGTGGAGTAGCTTCGTAAAATATCCGAGCAAATATCTTTGTGTGTGTGATGTTTTATCGCAAACAATGAAACATTATTCAATGTAATAATAGTAAGTGAAGTTCGTCATGCGCATGTGTGCAAGGTGAGACAAAAACGAGTTCTTGTATATATAACTATAATAACTACTATCCCCTAAATTCAATAACAGTGTCTCTGTTAGTCCGCATTTACAATTAATGCATAAATTTGCCTATTGCATCACAGTTTGTGATAGCGGAGCGGTCAACAAGTCTTCTCACTTCATAACTAAAATATAATGATAGTGGTTCAAATCCTAGTGTCCTCTACTTCCACTTTATGTTTTTTCATTACTTATTTTTATCTATTTATTACGCTAGAGTGATAAAAAACACAAAGTATTGTTTTAGGAATTAAACTTGTTCAGTATGTAATCGATCCTAACGCTATTTCACAAACTGAATAAATATTAAAGTAAAAGTTTACCTCTTCCCTCGATAGATGGCGTTAGGATCGAGTTAGATCGCGATATGGTTTCGTTACACGGCCACCTATAAATACCTCGTGTAAATTTGCAATAAATTTGTCTCGCTCTGAGGTACTGCATTTTTATTGAGTATCACTGGGTTCTCGGAACTTTGTACCGATATTGTACATGGTCCTTCGAGCCGGATGGCGTTTTTGGAAGAACACAAGTCAAAGATTGTTACACTACTGGATACAAGGTGGCGCTAGTAGTACCAAATCACAGATTGCGGAATATTGTACTGAGGACGGCGTTGGCACTTGGCAAAGGAGCATTGTATACAATTGGAACATTGGCAATTTGGAACTGGACTCAACTGAATCAGGTGATAAGTGACGTATATACCGTGGACGATAACTGTGAGTACATTAAAGTGTTATTAAATAGTGCAAGTTTACGGAACTTTGTTAATGCATGGACGATTGGACTTAGTAAATTCTTGCGGTCAGGGACTTAGAATAGTTTCAAGAAAAACGACGGAACGGGGAACCTATGCCCGATTTAAGTGCGATATACAAGTGTAAAACACTTAGAATTTTTACTCTTGTTGGCACATAGAAAAATTTACTCTTGAAAAGACTTAGAATATTTCTTACTCTTGAGTCTTGACCTAATAAAACATGGAGAAAGAATTTAGAAAGTTAAAGGATGTCAAAGGACAGATTGAGAAGGGCTTAATAAACTTTAAAAAGTCTCCCAAGGATCGGATAAACTACAACTACGTGGATGCACGGTTGGATACGTTGGAGAGCCAGTTTAAGAATTTTACTTTGAAATATGAAGGAGTAGTCGGCGAGTGTGATGGTGAAGAACTGTATGAATATTTTCAGGAGGATATTTATGAAAAAGTTTATGAATCATATTTAAATTATAAAGTCGAATTAAAAAATGCTCTGTCTCAATTAAAACCTAATAGTTCCAGTAAAGAAGGTTGCAATGGTTCACCCGACAGTATGGTAAGATTGCCAAAAATAATTTTACCCACTTTTAGTGGCAAATATACAGAGTGGTCATCGTTTCGGGATTTATTCGTATCATTAGTCCACAATAATAAAAGAATTGATGACGTACAACGTCTCCACTATTTAAAAACCCAGTTGTCGGGTGAAGCAGAGCAGCTTATAAGACATGTTCCAATTACCGACAGTAATTATACAAAATGTTGGGAAATGTTAGAACACCGATATAATAATAAAAAGTTTATATCCACGTGTATATTAAAAAGGCTATTTAGCCAACGTAATATTGTAATTGAATCTTCGCATGCTCTTAAAGATTTGCTAGATGTTACAAGTGATTGTTTACATGAACTTACCAATATTGGGATTGATGTTAGTTCGTGGGATGTTATTGTCATATATGTCGTAAGTTTGAAGTTGGACGTAGAATCTAGGAAGCAGTGGGAACTGCATGTTAGTCAATCCGCCGACGATCTACCCTCCTTTAAACAATTCCGCGAATTTTTAGAAACGCGTTTTCGAGCACTCGAATTCGTTGAACCTAAAGCTAAACCAAAAGTAAATGTGAATTCTACATCCCAGGCTAAAGTAATGCACGGCGCAATTAAGGTTTCATGTCCGCATTGTTCCGAGAATCACAAGCTCGCCAATTGTAAGAAGTTTTGTCAATTAGATAATGACGAGCGCCGTACCATTTCCCAATCTTTGGGTGTCTGTTTCAATTGTTTGGGCAGTCATCATACTTCTAAATATTGTCGTGTTCTTTCTAAATGCCGTATATGTAAGCGCAAACACCATACGTTGTTACATCCTAAGAACCCTAGTGTAGATAGTGGGGTTACCACGCCAATGGAGTCTACAATCTCCAATGAACGTACTTCAGAGTCAGTACATGATATCAGTGCAAATATAGCAACTCATTTTGTGAATGGACCAGCACAGGGTCAAGTTTTGTTAGCCACGGCTTTAATAAAAGCCGAATCACAAAATGGGTCTTCTCAAATTTTGAGAGCCTTATTAGATCAAGGCTCACAAGCATCCTTTATAACCGAGGCAGCGGCGCAATTGCTTCGTTTGAAGAAAGTAGTATCGAAGACTACTATTGCTGGTATAGGAGGCGGTCGTGGCGATATTGTCTCTAGACATGTGGTTAATATCAATATACAATCGTTGCATGATCCCTCTTTCACCATAAAGGTAACTGCGCATGTTTTAAGCTCACTGACCTCAGTTATGCCAGATACCAACTTGGAACTTGAGAATTGGCCAGAAATTCACAGTATATGTCTAGCCGACCCAAAGTTTAATTTACCCAATAAAATTGACATTTTATTAGGAGCAGAAACATATTGCCGTATTTTAAAGGTAGGTCTAATCAAGAGCCCCGCGGGCTCTCCGGTCGCACAAGATACGTATTTAGGTTGGATTGTGTCAGGCCGTGTCAGTAGAACCAAAAGGTCGCAGAATTCCCATAACACTGTTATCGCGATGCATACTCAAATTGAAGAGAACGAAATGTTAAAGCGCCTATGGGAACTAGACGGTGAACCGACTTCAACGAAAAAGATCTTGACGCCTGAAGAACAAGCATGTGAAGAATTTTACACCAATACGACGAAAAGAGATAAAGATGGGCGCTATGTTGTGAAATTACCTTTTCGTTTAGAAGATCCACCTTGTAAATACGGTAACTCTAAAAATATAGCAATAAAAAGATTGCTTGCATTAGAAAGAAAGTTGGCTAAGGATCACGAATTAAAACAACATTATACTGAAGTGATAAAAGAATATTTATTGCTGGGCCATTTAGAAAAAATTACTGATGAGTCTGACAGAAATAAAGACGATGCAGTTTATTTGCCCCATCACGCAGTAGTTAGGCAAGATAAACTGACCACTAAGGTAAGAGTGGTGTATGACGCGTCATGCAAGGGAACGAACGGCGTTTCCTTGAATGACACTTTAATGGTAGGACCCACTCTCCAGGCAGATTTGCGACATATTGTCATGCGATGGCGACAGCATCCAATCTGTTTGGCAGCTGATATAATAAAAATGTATCGCCAAATCAAAGTGGCGCGCTCAGATACGGATTTCCAAAGGATTGTCTTTAGAGAGGATTCCACCAAAGAAATCGAGGATTTCCGACTTCTGACTGTTACCTTTGGCACGTCATGCGCCCCTTACTTGGCAGTCAAGTCCTTACAGCAAGTTGCATGCGATGATGGTGATAAATATCCCTTGGTCGCTGATAAGGTCATGACAGACTTCTACATGGATGATCTGATGACTGGCTGCCAATCTGAAACTGAAGTAGAAGGTATTTATAGTGAACTTAACAATTTATTGGAGAGAGGAGGATTTCAATTACAAAAATGGACAAGCAATAGAATACACGTATTGGAAAAATTAAAGGAAAATTCTGGTAAGGATTTAGAACTTAAAACTAATACAGTAACTAAAATTTTGGGACTTACCTGGAACCGAAACACCGACGAATTTGATTATTCCGTGAGGATGTCATCTGCGGCATCTGAAACAAAAAGAAAGGTTATATCTGAAATATCACGGCTCTATGACCCGTTAGGGTGGATAGCACCGTGCATCATAACCTCAAAGGTCTTCATTCAAAAGCTATGGATTAGTGGCATAAGCTGGGATGATGAGCTGCCACCAGAACTCTTACAAGAGTGGAGATATTACCGAGTCGAGCTGGATAAACTAGTAGAGTTTCACATTCCTAGGTGGATAGGCAAAAGAGATGATGCTATTTCGATAGAGCTCCACGGGTTTAGCGATGCCTCAAATATAGCTTACGCGGCTGTGGTGTATTGTCGAGTTATCGATGCTAATAGGCAAATCCACTCACACCTCATAACCGCCAAAACGAAGGTAGCTCCCATCAAACAAATATCCATTCCACGGTTAGAATTGTGTGGTTCAGTTTTAGTGGCAAGACTATTGGTCGAGGTGGCAGAAGTAATGAACATCCCAAAATCAAATATCCATGCTTGGACTGATTCGTCTGTCGTTTTGGCCTGGTTAAATGATCACCCAAGTCGTTGGAAAACTTACGTAGCCAACCGCACTTCGGAGATCCTTAGTCTATTAGATAATACACAATGGGCTCATGTCCAGTCTAAGGACAATCCAGCGGACATAGCATCGCGCGGAGTCTCTTCAGCTAATCTACTTAACGGTGATCTATGGAAGCGAGGACCAAGCTGGTTAACAAATGAACAAATAGAATATACTAATCCTAGTGCAATACGCACTAACGAAGAAAAAAGGGTAGTTAAGGCCCACACTGTTAATCTCGTACCAAACTTTGAAATGATTTGGGGGGCACGGTTTTCATCGCTTAGACGGTTAGTGAGGGTTGTTGCGTACTGCAAAAGGTTTTTGCAATTGATAAGATGCCGTAAAGCAAAAAATAAAATTATACCATACCTGACGGTTGAAGAACTTCGTGAAGCCTTAGAAGTGTGTATCAGACAGAGCCAATGGCAATGGTTTCATGCAGAGTTACAAGCCCTAAAAAATAAAGTTCCATTAAACAAAAAAAGCTCACTATATAAATTAAATGTATTTATTGATAAATGTGATATATTGCGCATTGGAGGAAGATTGCGTTACTCTCAACTGGCTGATTATACAAAGCACCCAGTTGTTATTTCTCATGATTCAAGTTTGGCCAAACTAATTGTGGCTGACGCTCATGAAAAGACTTTTCATGGAGGACAACAACTGGTACTTAATTTTATACGCTCTAGGTATTGGATCAGTCGGGTAAAAAATATGGTTCGAGCTTATATTCGTAATTGTGTTCCCTGTTTGCGATATGCTGCAACCACCAATCAGCAGTTGATGGGAGAGCTGCCAGCTTGTAGGGTGACCCCAAGCAAGCCATTTCTTAACTCCGGTGTGGATTATGCGGGGCCCATTAATATGAGGGTATCTAAAGGTCGTGGACAGCGGTCGTATAAGGGATACATATGTTTATTTATTTGTATGGTCACACGTGCAGTACACATTGAAGCTGTTTCGGACTTAACAACGGAGGGCTTTTTAGCAGCTTTCAAGCGGTTTGTATCCAGGCGTGGTCATTGTCGACATATTTGGAGCGACAATGGCACCAATTTTGTGGGCGCTGCCAAGGAGCTACAAACACTCCTCGGTCAAGAAACCGCAATATTTAAAGAGATTGCAGCTGTTCTTGCAACCTCTCAAACCGAATGGCACTTCATCCCTCCCCACGCTCCAAATTTTGGTGGATTATGGGAAGCAGGGATAAAAAGTGTAAAGCATCATTTAAAACGTGTCGTGGGTGACTCCACTCTAACGTTTGAAGAGCTGTCCACTGTCCTTTCTCAGATTGAGGCATGCCTAAATTCTAGGCCATTGTCTCAAATAAGTAGCGATCCAGAGGATCCGACGCCTTTAACACCGGGCCATTTTTTAGTGGGCAATCCATTGGTAGTAGCACCTGATTACAATTATGAGCATGCCACAGTAAGTACTTTACGCAGATGGCAATTAGTACAACGTATGGTGCAGCACTTCTGGCGTAGATGGAATCAGGAATATTTAACACATTTCTTCCAAAGACATAAATGGAACGCTCGTATCCCTGATTTAAAAATAGGTAATATCGTATTAGTAAAAGAAGATAACTTACCTCCTGCTAAATGGTTATACGGTAGAATTATACAGCTGCACCTGGGAAAGGATAACTTGACGCGCGTTGTCACTGTTCGTTGTAAGGGTACTACGATTAAACGGCCAATTTCAAAATTATGCTTGCTTCCTGTTACTGAATAAGTCACATGTTTATATACTATGTGCCAACACTTGTTTCGTTAATATAACGTGTTTTATATTGTGTTTATGTTAGGGATTTATTTTGTATGTTTTATTGCTCTTGCACTTGTTGTTTGAGTTTTGATGGTGTTAATTTAAGATAAATAGAGCTACAGTAATGCTCTTACTTGTATTTCGCGATTCTACATTGTTTCAGTAGATAATGTTTGGTTTATATTGTAATTTTATATGAAGTTGAAACCATATCTGTACACCATGATGCAAATAATTTGTAATGAAGCCGTCCACTATTTAAAGCTTGTAATAATTATACAGTCCATTGTTCTTATTTCATAGTTTGTGAGTTTGTTCACGGTGGGCGGTCCTAAAAGGAAAATGTTCCTTTTGGTGGGCGGAATGTTCAGTATGTAATCGATCCTAACGCTATTTCACAAACTGAATAAATATTAAAGTAAAAGTTTACCTCTTCCCTCGATAGATGGCGTTAGGATCGAGTTAGATCGCGATATGGTTTCGTTACACGGCCACCTATAAATACCTCGTGTAAATTTGCAATAAATTTGTCTCGCTCTGAGGTACTGCATTTTTATTGAGTATCACTGGGTTCTCGGAACTTTGTACCGATATTGTACAAAACTAGAAATTAAATGATTTAATAATTATAATAATTATTATTTCAAATAATTATTATTAGAAAGAGTTTAATTCCTAAAAAAACACTTTTTGATTTTATTTTAATAAAGAAATAAATAACGCAAATTATTATTAAGAAAAACAAAATTTTATTCAATTTATAACAATAATATTTCATTATAAAAAACAATGTCAAAATATCATTACCGGAAATGAGCTTTTATTAAATTTTACGTAAATGTTTCAATACTAAATAATAAAAAAACATTTTTAGTCTTTACTATTTAGATTCATTTTACTACTACTACTTTTACTTACTAATAATATTTTACAATGATAATGACAATTGCGGTTATAGCTTATTTGTTCTTTTTCACAAGGAAAAGTGGATTGAAACTTAACCTCAATTCTAACATCGTCAACCAGCACGTCCCCTATTTGAAACAACTTTGTTTAATATTTAGTGTGTCCTCCATTGTTCTTAATACAGCTCAAGAGATGTCTATGCATGGAGGGCACAATATTAGGACACACAGTTCGCAACGGTCTCATCGGTATGAAACCTTGTGATTCATAATCATAAACATTCACTATTCATCTTCGTTGAGTTTGGTTAATATAATAAGAAGCGGTCTTCTACTTCTCACCCGACTTTTTAAGCTCCCTTCTTCTTCAAATTGTATTACACAACGACTTACAGTACATTTCTCTGAAATAAAATCAAAAATCTTATATCATAATCGTAGATAGCGATTCCTTAACAATGAAATCGTAGATCACAATACCATAACATAATATTTAAAATATAACTTACTCTTAGAGTTCAGTCCAGTTTTGTTAGCAATTTAAGATATATTAAGCCCATATATTTGCCCTAGATTCAATATTTATATTAGTTTGCATTTTAAATGTAGACTTTAAGTTTTGGCAAGCAGTAATTTTTTTACCCCACGCTTAAATATTATAAAATTCGTAATATTATGTCGTATAACAATTCGTTTGGTAAGTGATTATAAATGCGTGGGGCCATACACAATATGATTTTGTTCATTTGTGCAGTGTTGTTAGCAGGGATGTGTATTTTCATATTATGTCTTAGATTGTTAAGTTTCTCGAATTTATTTTTCCTTATAAACAAGACAATTTCGAGAATATAAATACTAGGTAGCATTAGCAGCTTTTATTGTAAAAAATAAGGTTTGCAGCTATCAATCATTTTTAATTTATAAATGGCCCTTATGCATTTATTTTGTGCCTTAAATGCCGCTTCCCAATTTGTGGAGTTTCCCCAAAATATAACTCTGTATGTTAAAATAAGTGCTACATGACCATGATAAGCAATTAACACGGTTGATATATCTACAGTTTTTAATAGCGCATACAAGGCATATGCAACTTTATTTATTTTCGCACACAAAAGTTCTAAATCTGATGTCCAATTCAAACAAGAGTCAATATTAAGTCATAAAATGTAGTTTCGTCTATTTCTTCAATTTTATGTCTCAAATAATTAATGTCAATTTTGCCTAATTTATTTATTCTATTTCTAAATGTCATAAAATTTGTCTTCTCTAGATTAATTTTCAAGTTATTTAGTGTCAACGAATTAATTATACAATGTAAAGTATTGTCAATGTCCTGTTTAAATAATATTGTATCATTTTTGCCTATAAATATAATTGTACATACTATCGTCTGCGAATAAAATAGTTTTATTTTTATCAATTTTGGTAAAACATTAAGCTCATCAATCATCTCATCAATATTTAAAAGAAATTATCAACAAATTGGGTTACATTTTACTTGTATTCATGGTAACGACTGCTCAGTTTAAAGCTTGATTTAGTAGTTGATTGGGTTCACGTAAGTAGTGCAATGGGTGCCATGGGACCTGGAAGCGGCGCTCTATCGTTGGCGCCAGGAGGCGCTATCTCGGGGTGAAGGACCGGATCCTCCCGCTATCAAGGCGGCGAGGTCCGAACTCCGCCAGGTCTTAGTGGCGAATTGGAAGGAGCGACTTGTGCACCCCAGTGCCGGGCACGCCACGATCGTGGCGGTAAGTCCCGTGTTTGAGGAGTGGCTGGAGAGGCGGCATGGCGCCCTCACCTTCCGGCTGACACAGGTTCTGACTGGCCACGGTTGTTTTGGCCAGTTCCTGTGTCGTATACGCCGGCAAGAGACGCTCGGTTGTCACCACTGCGGCGACTGCCGCGACGTTGTTGTGGACACGGCGCTGCATACTTTGGCGGTTTGCCCCACCTGGGCATCGCAGCGCCGTGAGTTGATTGCGGCAGTCGGATCGGTTGCTCTCTCGCTTCCGGCCGTAGTTCAGTCTATGGTCCGGAGTGAGAGGTCGTGGAACGCCGTTGCCTCCTTCTGTGAGGAAGTGATTTCCATCAAGGAGGCGGCGGAGCGGGAGAGGGAGCGTTTAAACCCTCTCCCCAACCGCAGAGCCGGGCGCCGGAGGGCGCGAGATGACCTCCAGCCACCCTGAGGTTTGACCTAGGGGTGGCGGGCTTTGTGGGCCTGCCCGCCATCCGTTCAGCACCAGGTCCGAGAGGCGGCGTGCGTGTTCACGCGCGCCTAGGGGGGAGACAGTAGGGTTTTATTAGAAGTGAGTGCCTTTGGTTAGGTCTCTTTGTGTAGTGGCCTGCCGTTTCATACGGCGGGCCGTAACCTCGGCGGGGTCGCGACCGCATGCGAAAGCGATTCGCGCGGCCCCGTCGATAGTGGTTGTATCGAGGAACACCGTGGTACGTTTAGTCGGTATTCCGGGAGGTACATTATCTTTTAACATCTTTATTTTACCCCGGCGAGTCCGACATAGTTCCTTCGCCCGCCCCCGCGGAGGGATATGCGTCATGGCATTGCCGCAAGTAAAAAAAAAAAAAAATGTAGTGCAATGGGTGAGGATCAAACCAATGCCTTGACCATTGAGTTCTAGAATCATCAAAATCAAATAAACAGACAGACAAACAGGGTAAAATAAAATATTGTTTTGGGTTCATATTCGTTATTTGACACAACCAGACATCAAAAAAATATCTGCAATATACAGACACATCCCTGTTACAGTTTTAAAATAGGTAGTTACACAGTTAATGCCAGTAGTCGCAAGGTTGCATTAAACTATAGTCCTTATGAAGTCATTAGTAGAACTTCGTTTCCAGTGAATTGCACAAACAATTTTATTATAAGTATGTATCGCAACGTTGCCGTGCGCGCGGTCCGTGGCGCTATGAGACACAAAGTTTATTACTCAATTTCCGACTCGTTGAACTTATTGAAGCAGAATTCGAACTACAAAGGTATAAATTACTAGGTACTTGGGGCTGATGGGCTTTGTGGGCCTGCCCGCCATCTAATCAGCATCAAGTCCGAGAGGCGGCGTGCGTGTTCCCACGCGCGCCTCTGCGTTGAGTCCGTCTCCCCCCTAGGGGGAGGACAGTAGGGATTAAGTGAGATGTGACCATAGGGTAGGTCTTGTCGTGTAGAGGCCTGCCGTTTCATACAGCGGGCCGATACCTCGGCGGGGTCGCGATCGCATGCGCAAGTGATTCGCGCGGCCCCGTTGATAGTGGTTTTGTCGAGGAACACCGTGGTAGATTTAGTATGTATTCCGGGAGTTACATTACTATCATTCTTATTCTATCTTCCTCTTTTACCCCGGTGAGTCCGACATAACCCCTCCGCCCGCACCCGCCGAGGGGTATGCGTCAATGCATTCGCCAGGTAAAAAAAATAAAATAAAATGTTATGTACTGGCGCTTCTTCTCACCAGAAATTGCCGTGATTACTTGTAAATGACATAAGTTCAGAGAATAAACTGACTGGATTCAGTGAAGTGTGATAAATAACATCCAGAAAAATAATTCATGCAATCAATAATACGTTTCATTAATTTGAAAAATCGTTGAGGGCTTTTCAAAAATTTTAACAAGGAATACTAATATCATCTAATATTGAATCAACAAATTGTATTCCGTGTATAAACCCACATAGCATAGTAAAAAGGCGAGATGACAACATATACCAGTACCTACCTACCATCAATGAAATCGAGGTATTCAATTAATAATGCTATGACCTACTGAGCCTAGGTATTTGACTATAATGATTAGTCTAGCAAAAACATTTGAATTTTCTTTAATTTGCTAGCTTTTATGGAAAGCTGGTTACGTATCAATAACCAAATTTTAATAACACATGTTAGGACTTCCAAAAAGATATAATTAGTCAAAGTAGCGAAGACGCATTGTATATGAGAAGCACGACGTGGATCTGTGACATCTATTTATGAAGTATGTGGCACAAGGAATACATTACGTCCAACAACAAATAATACTGTAAGATAAATACTTGCGGCGTAGACTTTGTAGTGAATTCTGCAACCTCATATATGCTGTTCGCGATTACTTCTAATCCTTCCACGAGATTTGTACACTCACAGACTCCAATAAATTACTTCGCACTTCATTATTTGTCCGTATAACTAGATTTAAAATTAGGTAGGTATATTATTAACAACAATCGCTTATTGCTTTACTGAAGCTGGTATTAAAGACCAAATTGACATAATTAACAACTATAGGTTATGACGCTTATGTCCGAAAAAGTCACATTCGAGGTGGATAAGATTGATTACGCAAAAATATATCTTTATCCAAAAAGATGATAGTTAAGTCAAAGTTGTTATAATATCGGGCACGCCACGATCGTGGCGGTAAGTCCCGTTTTTGAGGAGTGGCTGGAGAGGCGGCATGGCGCTCTCACCTTCCGGCTGACACAGGTTCTAACTGGCCACGGTTGTTTTGGCCAGTTCCTGTGTCGTATACGCCGGCAAGAGACGCCCGGTTGTCACCACTGCGGCGACTGCCGCGACGTTGTTGAGGACACGGCGCTGCACACTTTGGCGGTTTGCCCCGCATGGGCATCGCAGCGCCGTGATTTGATCGCGGCAGTCGGATCGGTTGCCCTCTCGCTCCCGGCCGTAGTTCAGTCTATGGTCCGGAGTGAGAGGTCGTGGAACGCCGTCGCCTCCTTCTGCGAGGAAGTAATCTCCACCAAGGAGGCGGCGGAGCGGGAGAGGGAGCGTTTGAACCCTCTCCCCAACCGCAGAGCCGGGCGCCGGAGGGCGCGCGATGACCTCCAGCCACCCTGAGGTTTGACCTGGGGGTGGCGGGCTTTGTGGGCCTGCCCGCCATCCGTTCAGCACCAGGTCCGAGAGGCGGCGTGCGTGTTCCCACGCGCGCCTCTGTGTCGTGTCCGTCTCCCCTTTGGGGGAGACAGTAGGGCTTTTATATTGTGTAGTGCCTATCTTGGGTAGGTCTTGTTGCGTAGTGGCCTGCCGTTTCATACGGCGGGCCGTAACCTCGGCGGGGTCGCGACCGCATGCGAAAGCGATTCGCGCGGCCCCGTCGATAGTGGTTTTGTCGAGGAACACCGTGGTAGGTTTAGTCGGTATTCCGGGAGGTACATTATCTTTTCAACATCTTTATTTTACCCCGACGAGTCCGACATAATCCCTCCGCCCGCCCCCGCGGAGGGATATGCGTCATTGCATTCCCCCACGTAAAAAAAAAAAAAAAAAAAAAAAAAAAAAGTTGTTATAATATAGTCAAAAAACATTATTTAACATATTATATATGATTTAACACTTCATGAACATGAAAATTTTAAATTTATAATCAAATAAAAAGGAAGTAAAAATGTCGCATTGTACAAAAGCCATTTCGAGGGGTAGAATTCTGACGAGGAGAATCTGGCCAGAAATTGATAACTTTACTTAGCTTTTTTCGTAGTTCGCGTAATAATATGTTATACACATTTATAAAAATGGCAATCAGCTATATCTTATGTTTGCTATTAAAAAATAACGTATTATTTCTATAAAGTCTACATATTGTTCTTCGGTAACTTCAAGAAATATATTATAAGTCCACACGTAAAGAATAAGGTGATATGATATAACATATATCATCAAATCATTTTTGGGTGTCATGTGAACGCATACTTACTAAAGCCTCAAACAATGGCTTAAAATGCTTAGAGAAGGAGGCGAGCCACTTTGTACGAAATTGCGGCTTCAAGTAATTAGTGAAGTTCTCGCAAATAGTTGGTATTATCGCGACTTCCCTTACTGGATACTTTGTTTGCAACTATTTTAACTATCACTTAGTTTTCAGAGACCTAGCGTGGGTTCAATTCAACGAGATAAGTCTTTGTGCACGAATACGCTCTGTTCAACTTGTCCAAATATATATCTATAGTGAAACTACAAATATTCTATTATATTATATATATATATAAATCCAAAAACGACTGCTGTGTGTATTAAAAGCTCTGGCAAACAAAACAAGTATATACATTTCATTTAATGTTTGATTATACAAATTGGATTGAATCATTTCAATTTACTTTAAAATATACGTAAAAAGATTTTTGAAATGAAGTTTTAGAATATCGTAGTCAACTATCAAAATATCCCTATTATTTAAATTAGATGTACCTAGGTTATATCTAGCATTATCTTGTCTTGTAACCCATATGCCGTGATAGGTCTATTAGAATACAGACATAGTCAGTAACGGTTGCGTGACTCATAACAGCGACATGTGGCCAGCAATCCTAACCTCAACCATGTAATAATATTTAATGGCCCTCCAGTCCCAATTCTACAAACATCAATGGCCTCAAAGCCTACAATTATACAGCTCACATGCGGATAATAACTTTATTTTATATTTAGTTCAAACAGCTGTTCTATCTTTGAATACAATATCTCACGTATTGCACTAAAAACTTGCTTTTATAGGTAACTAAAACAGCTGTGTGCCCGCAGCTTTGGCCAATAAGAACGCAAAGCGGGATATAAAGTACCATAATGTGTTAACCTTGGATGTGGTCAATTACAGAGGCAAGTTTTATTCAAACTACTTACTGATTCACGTGTGAATACATTGAGTACAAATATCTTCAAAAACTTTCACACTTATTTAATTTGTAAAATAAACGTAAGTGGGAAAAGAAACCAACCCAATGTCAGAATTATTGATCAATTCATACCGAGGTTTCAGAAGTATTTATATAGACTGAGATACTCAGAGTAGTCGTTGGGATAATAGTATTGTCATATTTATTCAAAAAGCACGCAAAAGCGACCAGAGTTTTAAGGAGTACCTGTGATATTCATATTGCAATAAATACCTTTGACTTACCATCAAGTCTGATTTAAGCATCGAACCGTGCTCTCTTTTGTCATTCAGTCCCTATTTCCAAGAAGCCACTATTCTTGGTAATGGACAATATCATTATAAGTCGATGACAGGATATTCTGCTTTCTTGAACTTATGCGACTTTGGTTGTTGTTGCACCTGGTTAAGTTTTGAGAACGAGATATTTTATTTGATCGCCTAATTCTCTTTCAACAATGGTCAAACTGTTACCTTCAGCTTCATGCGTTCTTTAAGACGTATCTTATAGATTAGTTAGGATTCTATCCAAACATGCCACGTATTTCCAGTGCAGTTAGTATATGGATCATCATTTGTAGTTCACTGACTGTTAAATATACAAGTGCTGACTGCCAAATGTAGCTGTTAAAATACAGAATATTCATGACTCAATAGTTAAACACTTTTATTTGACATCTCTCTCGAGTGCAAACACACCGAATTGCCAGCATGTATAACCAGCATAAAACATGTCACTGTGCAAATGGAACGATTCAGTGGAAAAAATATTGTGAAAACAAACGATGGAAGCCGAGTGTAGTGATAATGCAGTCTAGTTATTATATAAGAGGAAAAGAGTCAAGTGTATGGGAGCGGGGCGATGGCGGCGCGGCATTGCGGCGGCTGAACAACGCACTTCCGACGCGAACGAGGCGCAACTACCACAGGGCTGTCGCGAATACGTTGTGGAATATATTTTCATGATTCGATTATACGGTGCTGAACTCATCTTTCCATTTCGATTGCAGTCATATGAGGAACAATTATAGTTTTGCTGACTCTGATTGTATGATCCTTCATATATATACATACGTGTATCTAGAGCTTGAGTTATTATTTCTTAAATAAACCTATTATTACCATATTATTATATGTATAATTATATGTAATTTGTAGATTTTCTTTTTTACTGTGTTACAGTCCTGAAATATTTTATTATAAAAATTTGTATTATTTCAACGTTTTTTTACATCTTGATAGACCGATTGACTTATTCGACTTTCTTTCAAGGACTTTTAGTACCAACCAAATATTTGTTATTCCAGATTGTAAAATCTTAAAGTTTCTAAGCCAATGCAAAACACTTGAGTTCACATCACACATCTTGCGAGTTAGCATTATGTATCTTAATATTAGCACAAATAAATATGATCTTATAGTAACTGCGAAATAAATCCAAAATTAGCCGTTATGACGAGCCACAAGACGTATGACCTTGTCGCACTTGTTTAATTATATTTAGTTCTCTATAAGAAAATAAGGCTGTAAAATTTTCTTTTAATATTAAGAAAAGTTTTAAAATATATTTGCCTAGAAATATATCAGCCATACTACTCAGTGACCCAATTATAAAAACGTTTGGCAAATGCTAATTTCATTAGTAATTAAAAACACTTCATTATACTAAAAATACTTATTATATACTTCAAAACATCTAGTTTTAAAATAAAGTAACATTATGCTTATTTAAGTAGCGTATCAAAGTTAATTAGGCATATGAAATAAATGTTTACAAGAGTCGACCTTCAGAATAACTTATTAAATACTAAAACGTACCCGACTGAGAACAAAAACTAGAATATATTACGTACAATAAATTCTATGTTTGGTACTCTATTGTAAGATACAATTAAAATATCCAGTATATAGGTAATTATGACATAACTGTGTACCTAGTGTGTTTTAGCAATTGTAGTGTATTTTAGAATACCCGTGCTGCCAGCAAAAGGATTAATTATATTATAAGCAATCCACATATCAAAGCTAATTGTCGGTTAAGTGTGCATTCAGATGATATCACTAGGGCCCGGTTCCTACATCAAGAAATGAGTCGTTTTATCCACGGACTGATAAATTGTAACAAAGGCTGTCATAATTGAAATTTTAAATATAAGTATAAAAGTTGTCTGAATTCCCTGAAGATGTGGGAAGGTAAAGATCTTCTTCTTCTTTTCGTGTGGTTAGTGGCCAACCTGTTGTCAAGAGTTAGTCAAGCCGCACGTAGGCCTCTGACATGGCTTAACGACTGCTGTCAATTTGACAACAACCGGGACCGACTTTTTACGTGCCTTCCGAAGCACGGAGACGCTTAGATGAAATACCACTAAGCGGTCACCCATCTATTTTTTTTTTTTTTTTACTTGGGGTAATGCAATGACGCATATCCCTCCGCGGGGGCGGGCGGAGGGATTATGTCGGACTCGCCGGGGTAAAAGAAAGATGTTAAAAGATAATGTACCTCCCGAAATACCGACTAAACCTACCACGGTGTTCCTCGACAAAACCACTATCGACGGGGCCACGCGAATCGCTTTCGCATGCGGTCGCGACCCCGCCGAGGTTACGGCCCGCCGTATGAAACGGCAGGCCACTACACAAGAGACCTACCCAAAGGACTCACTTCATAAAAAATCCCTAATGTCTCCCCCCTAGGGGGGAGACGGACTCGAAACAGAGGCGCGCGTGGGAACACGCACGCCGCCTCTCGGACCTGGTGCTGAACGGATGGCGGGCAGGCCCACAAAGCCCGCCACCCCCAGGTCAAACCTCAGGGTGGCTGGAGGTCATCGCGCGCCCTCCGGCGCCCGGCTCTGCGGTTTGGGAAAGGGTTTAAACGCTCCCTCTCCCGCTCCGCCGCCTCCTTGATGGAAATTATTTCCTCACAAAAGGAGGCGACGGCGTTCCACGACCTCTCACTCCGGACCATAGACTGAACTACGGCCGGGAGCGAGAGGGCAATCGATCCGACTGCCGCGATCAACTCACGGCGCTGCGATGCCCAGGCGGGGCAAACCGCCAAAGTGTGCAGCGCCGTGTCCTCAACAACGTCGCGGCAGTCGCCGCAGTGGTGACAACCGGGCGTCTCTTGCCGGCGTATACGACACAGGAAATGGCCAAAACAACCGTGGCCAGTCAGAACCTGTGTCAGCCGGAAGGTGAGGACGCCATGCCGCCTCTCCAGCCACTCCTCAAAAACGGGACTTACCGCCACGATCGTGGCGTGCCCGGCACTGAGGTGCACAAGTCGCTCCTTCCAATTAGCCACTAGGACCTGGCGGAGCTCGGACCTTGCCGCCTTGATTGCGCCAAGACCCGGTCCCTCGCCCCGAGCTAGCGCCTCCTGGCGCCAACGATAGAGCGACGCCAGGAGCGCCGCTTCCAGGTCCCATGGCATCGATCCGGCGAGGAGGCTCGCAGCCTCGAACGAGATCGTGCGATAACCTCTTATCAACCTGACGGCCATGGCGCGCTGTGGAGCACGTAGCGCCGAAATGTTTCGGGCCGCCAGGTTGTCTGCCCAACCTGGGGCCTCATATAGGGCCATGGACCGCACGACCCCCTCGTAGAGCCTCCGGCAGGAGGTGTTTGGCCCCCCGAGGTTGGGCAGCAGGCGCGCGAGCGCACCTGCAGCGCCCCAAAGAATGGGGGCCAAACGACGAAAGTGGGCTGTAAAGTCCCACCGGCTGTCGAGCAAGAGACCCAAATACTTTAGTGTTGGCTCGACGCCGATGCGGACTCCTCCCACCATGATATGGGCCCCTGGAGGTGGCCGGTTCCGAGGGCCGAAAAAACAAACGGCCTCGGACTTGGACCCATCTATAGACTGACCGCACCCAACGTTGCTTAACCTCGCTAATCGTTTACTAATCAGTGAATGCAACTGGCTATGAGTGCTTTAAAAGGTAAAGGTAATACATAGTTTTACATTACATCAACACTAAATTTAAGTTCCACGTAATAGGGACAAACTGAATCCGGACAAGTCTACAGGTGCTCTAGACTCTATACTGCTACTCAGAATTTGTTGACAGAAAAGAGACCAAGGCAGTCATCATAAATACGAACTTTAATAAATGCTTACATTTGTAACAATAAGTAACCCTATTCACCGACAAGTGTGTCGTATGTTAGTGTGCGTGTGTTGTTTAGTCTACACATACCTACACGCGCAATACTTCCTCTCAGAATATTATTGTTTCTTTTGCACGACCCCACAAGATTTCAATTAACTTATACAAGTTTAAAACTATTTTGCATTTTATAAAATTAAAACAACTTGTAGATTTAAGTTTTAAACGAATGGCATAGAATATATTGTTCAAAACGTAAGCTATATTATTTTTATAGACTAACTTAACATTTACGTATACTAACAATATATAGTATTGTCTTATACTCATAAAATAGCAAGCAGTGATACAACCTCTGATTGTAATCACGTCTTGTTTTGTCAGTTATTTACTGCATCAGGAGTGTGTCGTTCAACAGATCAAATATTGTACAGTTCCATTCATATTCAGTAATCATTTGTAGCCAAAAAATAGCGTGGCTACGATAATGTCTAGGCTAAGATGAACTATAGCCATATATCGCTAGCTGTTTAGTTATCACGTAATAGGAAACAAACTTATAGTCGTCTCTACAGTACAGCACACAGTTCTAGAATTTCTTGACAGTAAACTCCAAAAACAATTCGCACGATCCGAGAATCGAACTCGAGAAGTCATTCACAGCATTCAAATTCACTACCCCTTTGCTACCCAAGCAATCCATCTGATAAAAACGTACAAAATCAGTTAAAAAGAGTCGTATATCGTTCAAATTACTACTCATTTTCAACTTATCGAATACCGATCAGATTCGGCGAACTTTTTAACAATTGCAATATCATACAAATTGCCTAATTGAATGTCGTTCGAACTCGGCACGATGTACGGCGCGATAATTTATCTATTTGAAAAACTCTACCTCAATAACTTCACGAGGACGCCAATGGTTTCAACCATTACTAAAATTTTAAATAGGTATATTCTACAGCTATCACATAAAGATTTAAAAACAGCGTTTGAGACGTTTTATTTGGTGAAAACTATCGCGAGAGAAAAATCAATGGTCTCCAAACTATTGATTAAAAGACGTTATCAATAGAATTTAATAATTGAACTGTAAATTAATTTATAAAGTCCTTTGTCTGAGTCTTGATGTAAAATTGCCTTCATTAGGAGTTCATAACAACATGGTGTTAAAATATTACAACACATATTTTTGTTATTACACTTTGCAGTATGGAGCCCTCCCTTTTTTTGTGTTTATTCAAAGTTTAAATACTCTCCTCTGGAGGTGAAATTTATTTCACAAACATACTTTTTACCTTGGTAAGGTAGAGCAAAATCACAAGAAAATTTCATTTAATGATTGTTGACACAAATTAGTACTTTTATATATTGAGCGAAGTGTTATTAAGTTCACCTGTCAAGAAATGCTTAAAAGCAGCACGGAATCTGGATCTGTGTCAGGATACGATAATAGGATCATCACCATTTAATTTAGGGTCCGCCAAATTTGTTTATTACACCCTCTGCCTGCGAGGGATAGGCTGAGTATATTCGACTAAAATTTTGGGTGTTTATGTAGGTGTATGTATTAAATTAATTAATTTTTACAACGTTTATTATACATAAAATTTGAGAATAACGTTAACAAGAATTTCAATTCTCAATCTTTAAAAAGCTTTTGATTACTACTAAATAAACATATATATTGACCAATGTGATTGCATACTGGCTATATAATAAGGATATAGATATACATATAATAATAAAACAGCATTAGAAAATAGCGATGTTTGTTCATCCAGCGTAGCGTTTAACACAACTTTGTCATCAATAAAGGCAGTGACAGCACATTGTTATCTACCCCCCCGAGGGACATAAACCCGTGTAATAAGACCACCATGACATTATGAGTCGGTCACTCGGTAAACCGTGATAAGGAAAATACTCGGCTGGTAATGAAATTCACCATTATTGGCTATCCAACGAGCCAAGCTGTAGATTTTATCATGCTTATCAACAATATATCATCTAATACTACAATAAAAATACTGCCCAAATGGCGTAGTGATGTAAGTGGTCGCCTCACCACTGCCAAAGCGCCGAGTGTTGTGGGTTCGAATCACACACGGGACAAAACTTTGTGTGATCCACAAATTGTTGTTTTCTAGTCTGGGTGTTCGTTGTGTCCGTTTTGATTTGAATGTCTGTAAAGTCCCCCGCGACATAAGATCTATGCCTAGTGCGGCAGTTTTTTGTCCCAAACTCAATAACACTATCTCTTGCTCGGGTATCTAACCCGATACCTCAAGCTACCAACGATAGTAGCTAATGAAAAAAACTCTTAAAGTATTAGTTTGGATATAACTTAGATATTCTAACTTCCTAACTATAATATTATAAATGCGAATGTGAGTTTGTTTGTTACGCTTTCACGCCTTAACTACTCAACGAATCATCATGAAATTACGCATACACATAGTCAGGGATACAGAATAGGACATAGGATACCTTTCATCCAGAAAAGTACTGTTCTCTAGGGATAAAATTGAGATAACTTACAACTAACCTACATTGCGAGTGAAGCCGCGGACAAAGTCTAGTAAGTGATAATATTCCTTTAGCTATAATATAATAATAAATCAGCCCTGTGTTAAACTGTCCCACTGCTGGGCACGGGCCTCTTCTCAGTGTGAGAAGGGTTAGACCATAGTCAACACGCTGGCCTACTGCGGGTTGGTAGACTTCACATATCTTCGAGAACATTATGCAGAACTCTCAGACATGCAGGTTTCCTCACGATGTTTTCCTTCACCGTTAAAGCAAGCGATAATTAACTATTTAATACGCATATAAGTTCGAAACGTCAGAGAGAGCGCCTGTGCGTAGCAGTCCAACGGTTTCCCACTAAGCTATAGTTGCTTCCTTTGGCTGAGTTTACGTTTAGTTTTAGTCAATCCCAGGTAAATAATGAAGTCGGTCTAGTTAGTGCATCCACGCGGCACTTCGCGGCCCGCTGCGCGCATATTCAATTACTGCTCGAACATTGTGCGATCAACCAGCGCTATGTGCAGGCTCCATTAGACGCGATAACATACTAACTAACTGCAATGCTGATATGCCGCACATTCCGTAATTAGTATTTGTTCAAGGCGTTTGTGAGGATCTGGCTAATTGTAGCTGATTGTGATTAGGAGTCAGGTTTACAAGGCTCCCTGCTGCCGCTGTAGTTTCTGCTCATAAGATCAATATTCTTTGTATTAACTACTGATATAGTACTTTATTGTGGGGCCGACAACATGTGACAATTGGTTCCCTATTTATTCACATAAAATTATATGTCATAATTTAACATGGCATACTTTTACTTATCCTAATAAAAGTTACGCACAATATTCATTTGCCATAACTGTTTAGGTATAATTTTTTAAGCATAATATCTATAAGCATAATAATTGTTAACCATACGATTAGTAACGCATAAATCTGAAGTTTTGTAAATTTTGTGTTTGCATTTAATAAGATACTTTTCGTAATGTGGGTTCGAATCCCACACGGTACAAACATTGTGGGTCTGGGTGTTCTTTGTGTCGGTTGTTTGTAAAGTCTCCCGCGACACAGGAATTATTCCTAGTGCAATAGTTGTCAAAAAAAACCGAAATAATTCGTACGGACTGCCTCGGTGACGCAGCAGCGACGTCTGTGCATGATGTTTCGGGTTCCATTTCCGGGCCGGGCAAAATGTTACTGGGATTTTCTATAAAAAAGTTCTCAGTAACAACATAGAATCTGGGTCTGTGTCTGGTAAGCGTCAATAGGCTCTTCCTTTATTTTGTGGAACCCAAAACTATAATTAGTGAAATGTGGGTGAAACACACTTCTGCCTTCTTCTTTGATGAAATAGACTCAAGATAATGTATCTCTGTAAATATGTAAACGTAGAGTTACGTTGTACGTACTTGTATAGAGAATTTATAGATTTTCTAGTATTGTCCAGTGTACTATAAGATCTTTAGATCCTAAGAAGTATTACCAATTTCTGTTTCGTTTTGTGATGAAAGTAAGACATAATCCGCTACACTGATCGATCACTGCTTGTGTTGGTATCGGAAGGTTGCTAATTTGGCTCATTTGTCGCAAGGCGACGTCACTTGTCGCGGCGCGGCGTCTCTGACAAATGACCGGCGCTCAGCGACACCACACGCGATCTCGCGCCAAACCAACCGTGTTACGCAGACTACTCGATATTAAGCGTGAAAAGCGTGAGGAAATAGTAAAACTTCCAAAACAAATAACGATGCCATATTTGAAGGTTCTGAGTCTTCTACAAATTGTATTAGAAACACTTACACCCGCTTTCTTTAAGGCTTATCAACGATGTGTCAATATCAAACACATGTCAAGTGATTTCATTAGCTGTTGCTATTTCGGTCAGCCAATCACAACAATTGAACCGTTTTTCACTGTTCGGGTGGGAAAAGTGTTGTAGAATATTTCTGATAATGAATTAATAGGTTCGCAGCCTAATGCGCGCGTTTTTTAAATAACTGACAAAGTGTAAGCTAAACGTTTTTAGATTTTTGAAAGTTGTATATAAAATACAATATAGACAGCGGGTCTTAATCCTGTTGGTAACAAAGGCTTTAAAATATTGCTAGGTTTATTTAAATAGGTTTAATTAAATTTAAATGTTTTATACGTATTTCTTTCCAGATTTTTGAATTTTGCATACCTCCTGACCACGGACAATATAAAAGGGTCAAAACCTCGGCAAATAAATGAGTATTTGTACTTTTAAAAACCTCTAAGCTACACTTGCTCTCTTTGTACATACGGTAGCATCAACATTTGGAGCTACGTACAAAAACCGTAATTACTACACATAACTCACCTGTGGCTTACTCTGTCTACACCGGTGCTGAGGAGCACGACTCTCGCGAGATGGGAAAATTGTCACTCCCGACATCTGGCCGCTTTTTACTTTAAACGAGTTTTCAGACCTAAGAAAACTTTAAACTACATAATTTGGAGATCAGCCTTATTTTCTGATACTTACCTAACGTGGGATATAATCAGTAGTACAAATAACTTATTGGTTCAGAAGTGTGAGCATCACAAGTGATTTTATTATTTGCTAGTGCCTTGTTGCTTCTATGACATAAATTTGTATTCGATCGTGCAATCGAACGTAAAGTATTTTAGATCAAAAGCTTTATTAAATTGATAATTTAGCAATTATTTATTTGTATTCAATTTTGCTTTTTTATAATGATTTCAACTAGGTAGGTAGAAATTCTCTATAGGAAGATTTTTTCACTATATAGTCAGATAGTTCAGATATTTGCTGTTCTAAGGTGTTTTTTTTAGTCACTGGGTCCACTATACGACCTTTAAATACATATATGGTGTATTATACATCCACGTCCAGTGACGAACTCGGTGGAAATTTACATAATTGCGAGTCTGAATTATACCAGAGTTGAATGTCCCTTAAAGGTTAACTTGACTCAAGGGCAGCCAATCGTCAGAAATTAAGACCACTAATCCCTCATTCATAATTGTCATTACAGACGCAGTGAGGCTTTGACGCTCACTCCGAAATATGAGAGGAATGATCCTTGCTACTAACTTCTTGCTGCTATCAAAAGTTTCTAAGGCATACATTTCAATTGAATATTAAACTTACTATACTACTATTGAGTTTTCAGTTAATTGATAGCACGAATGAACAACAACAATATGCATAAGAAACAAAAAATGTGTAATCAACAAACTATTGTTCAGAACAAAAATTTAACAAAATATCAAAAACGAGAACCCGATAATTTTTTATCCGCAAATAGCAAAATTTTATCAGCGAAATCTACTTGCAGATCAAATTTTTTCGGGTCTCTATACCTATATTGATTTGCAAAATAGGTATATATTTGCCAAATAAGTATTCTAAAAAATAAAAATACTGCCTAAAATAACTATTGCACGCGGAGTCGCGGGTAAAAGCTATTATATCATATCACACCTTCAATCAGTATTTAACATATTTCTTGCCACGTAATGGCCGCTAGGGACATAAAAACACTCGTGACAACTAATATAATCCCGAAATGTCGCGATAACATAGCACAGCCAGTTTCATCAATAGGCCGATCGTTTTTTTAAAATTATCATTATACCTTTTTTCATAAATTGTACTAAAGCCAGGCTGGGCATGTATTTGCATAACATGAGTCTCCTCTCTCTCCTTTTGTAAAATTGGCGACGACAAACTATTGATGATCCTAGCGTTACAACATGCATAAGCAGAGACGGCTTGCCATCTGACAGTGTGCTTACTTGTTATATAGCTACGATAACATAGAAATATATATATACTAGCTGTCCGGACAGACGTACTGTACAGACGAAGAAAAAAATCTAAACCATCCTCGAATCCCTTGAACACACACAAAAAAATTCATTCAAATCGGTCCAGCCGTTTAGGAGGAGTTCACTGTCAACACACGTACAGAGGAATTATATACATAAAGATATACTGCTTGCGAGCTTGACAAAAGCTGGAAGCAATGTAGATTCATTAAAAAAATATTAATCTTGGAATGAAAAGAAGCCATGTAGATCAATTTCTTCGGCTGCACGGTTGGCTCAGTGGTGTAAGTGGTCATCTCACTACTGCCGCTACGTCGAGCGTTCCCCACGAAAGACGAAAAATTTTGGAATTGACAAATAGTTGTCCCGTATATAGGTATTCTTTGTGTTCGTTGTTTGAATATAGAACAAGAAAAAGTTAAATGTTCTTGTTACCTATTGTGCAGTTTTGTGATCGACCTACTTCAGCCTTGCTCTATTTTGTAATTACCACTCGACCTTTGCTAAATTCCATTCATCCACTGAATAGTTCTAGCAATTCAAGCAAACTTAATAACAATTCCTCTTCGATCCCAGATCAATTTACCTTTGTTTTTTTTTTTTTTTTTTTTACGTGGGGGAATGCAATGACGCTTATCCCTCCGCGGGGGCGGGCGGAGGGATTATGTCGGACTCGCCGGGGTAAAATAGAGATGTTGAAAAGATAATGTACCTCCCGGAATACCGACTAAACCTACCACGGTGTTCCTCGACAAAACCACTATCGACGGGGCCGCGCGAATCACTTTCGCATACGGTCGCGACCCCGCCGAGGTTTCGGCCCGCCGTATGAAACGGCAGGCCACTACACGAAAGACCTACCCAAAAACCTAAGCTTATCTTTCTTTCTCGGGTTTAATTATCGCTATTAATAAATCGAGTGCCACCTGTAATTATTCTTTCATGATTTGATAGCTATATAATATTTTATAGTCAAAAAGATAAACACTATAACATTAATAAGTGCTATTTTTGGATTTGTTGTCATCTAATCTCGGCGCTTCCCGGATGTCATGCTGTTTCCGACTCATTTTATTAGCGATATATTTATAGGAGCCATGATATTATTATAGATTATCTATCTTCGGCCCAATGCTTTGCTTGTGGTATAGTATCAAGTTGTTCGGTCCGTAGTCTGTGAAACGCCTGATACCTACTGCTAAATGACTGATTCTAATAGATAAAATTATCATCACGTTAAAGTAAAGTTAATGTTTATTGCATATTTGATTTTAATAAGAGAGTAAAATATCACAACATGTAGACAATTAAAAGATATCATAATTACACCAATGTCCTTAAATATAGTTTTTAAATAATACCTTGACTTTAAACATATCAACGTCATTAATCTGCTTATCCTAGACTAAACACAGTTTTCTGCTTAAAAATGTTGTCAGTTTTGGACTGGTTTAGATACCAGTCCTAATCTCCCAACTTTTTTAGGTTTCTAGTCGTTCTCTTCATTCGTATCGTAATTAACGGTCTCCATTCCAGGATTTGGTTGATTAGCTATCGGTGCCTTGATGGAAATGGTCGGGCTCGGCCAACAGCTTTGCCTTAAGGACCTGGACCCCGGAAACCATCCGCGCCTTTGCATATTCTCGAATGAATAGGCAGAAGCTACTACATTAAGGTCACTAATAAGGGACGATCGGGTTTCCTGACCAAATGTATTGATTGACTGCGCGTGAATTACCAAACAGATATTATTTAAAAAAAAATGATTTGAGAATCGGACTGACCAATGTGCCGATGACCGTACCAATAAGGCAAATTATATTCTACGTCTAATAAACCTTTAAGTCACCAAATATTTCATAAACATTTTATACGTAGTCAAATTACGTAAAATTTTTAGAGATGAAGCTATTATATCTTAATTGTTTGTATTTGTTTACAAATATTTCGTATGAAGAAGGCTAACGAGACGCTAATGACGCAAGTTCAGATATAGCACAAAAGAACTTATTACATTACTCTAGATACGGATTATTAGGTAATTACTCAAACTGAGTAAATATTTTAGTCTGTGCCTACACTGTGCTTGAATAAATAAGTAAGTTTTAATGATATCGCTTCGGGCGGGAACCTTGATTTACCTCAGTCGCTATAGTTAAATAATATTCAGTTCTTTCGGATTTTGTTGATTCTGCTCTTGCCCGTACCTACTGCTTTGTCTCGTTTAAACACGAATGTAAAAGAGAGATATACTAAGTATAATATATTTATAAAACTGTACCTAAATATCGCCTGATTCGTAGAATAATATCAATATTGCAAATAAATCAATTTGTCAGTAGAGCGGTATAAAAATTCACGCGCAGAAATTTACATATAATTCAGTTATGACAGGTACTATCCATTTCAAATTTTAGTACAATGCCATTTTATGCGGTAATATTATTTACAAAAAATAGTGTATTCTATCTGTACATGAAATATTGTGTTACCAATAACAAACGCTGGGTAGCTGAATCCCATCGCCATAATCATGATAGAGTTATAATATTATGATGTAATGAATGGCAGCTGAAAATGAAACGTTAAAAAAATTTATATTAATAAAGGTAATCCATAAATAAAGACAATCGTTTAATTCTTAATTGAGCGATTTAATATGCCTAAAGGGTCGATATCACGATTGATATCACCTTGCCTTGCTTGGATTGCTTCTCCCGAAAGTCGTACCTTAAAAAAACCGCCCGATATGTCAGAAAGAGGAGACATTAAGCCTTGCATATAACCTGAAAAATCAAATATCGCCTTACTTTAATTATTGCCGATATTACAGTTCATAATGCTATAAGTACCTGCTACGATAACTCCGTTTATTAATGCATCTTATACTGATGCAAGGGG
The DNA here is from genome assembly GCA_963675205.1 of Catocala nupta. NCBI lineage: Eukaryota > Metazoa > Arthropoda > Insecta > Lepidoptera > Erebidae > Catocala > Catocala nupta. The sequence goes on from OY776081.1 coordinate 33,669,495, forward strand.
GACGTAGTTTGTTTTAGTTATATATGTATTAATAATTGGGCATCATATTACTTTTGTTATATGTGACGGTAAAACAATACTCTACTAATGAGTCAATCTGTGTATGTCACATAACATTATAATAATTTCCTGTGGTTTCTACCATCGTAAGTCCTAAACAATTTCAATGTATCTTTTTACTTGACACGTGATATCATGACGCAACTATAAGAATCCTCGGTAGACGTATGCCTATCTATATATATGATCAAGCAACTTATGTAAGTATTTAATTGCGGCAACAAACTTTGTACAAAGCATCAATTGATAATAAAGCTCCTTCTCAAATAAAATACTGATAAGAAGAGTAATATCATGGTGCCGGGTGTGGGCACAGGCAGGATGCTAGGCACGTCAACGATCTGTCAAACGTAGCCGCCAGCCAGCTCGCAGACTCCGAGAGTGGCACGTGAGGGGAAACGACATGAGATTGTATTTGTAACCTTTATGTGCTTTAAGAAACGTCACGTTTTTGGTTTTGTTTAGATCTACATTTCTGTGTCATTGTTATACTGCAACCGTGTTCTTTTAAGTACATGGAATAGCACCAATAGACTATCGGTTGACGTTGAACTGCCACATATATGTCTCGAGTTAGCTCCCAAGTCATGCATCTCTTACTATTCGACGTCATGTGCGTATTAAATATTTCAATAGCACTCACTTTAACGGTAAAGGGAAACAGTGTGAGAAATCCTGTATGTCTGAGAGTTCTCTATAAAGTTTTCGAATATATATTTGAATTCTGTCAACCTGCACTAGGCCAGCGTGGTGGACTATGGATAAGGGGCCCTTGCCCAGCAGTGGCACAGTTTATAAACAAGGCTGATATTATTGTATAATTTTATAATATATGGTAATGGATACAACTACTGACGGTAATCACTTCGTTTTAGAAGAATATCACACCAAGTTCCTTCTCAGCGATGACCACGAAATGAAAACACGAGGGTAAAGCATTGATGACTTATGTCCATTAATTGAGAAGTTGAACCATCATAGATGTCTGATAGAAACATACATTTAATACAGACGTTCGCAAAAGAAAAGTATTAACGAAACGAGAACAGTCAATAACAGTCGATTCAAGCCAATATCATAAATATCGCAAAATACACAAATGATAGGTCAGACAGGCGATGTCACACACGACACTACAAATCGATTTCCTTGGTCTCGTAGTTACAGATATCGTTCTGTTTATCGTAAATATTCGTACATATATATATACATATATGTATATATATACATATATATATGGTTGGTTTGGGCATGTAGAAAGAATGGACGAGAACAGACTGACTAAGACAGTTTATAAGGCTAGTGTGAATGGAACAGTCGCAAGGGGAAGACCTAGGCGAACGTTTCTTGATCAGATATATATATATATATATTTGTATATAAATATAGTTATAATATTCTATTACATACACACAACACCGTCTAGCCTAAACTAAGCAGGGCTTGTACTATGGATACTAGACAATGGATAAACATACATATTGCACACCCAGATGAAAACGCCGGTAAATCAAAAACCTAATTTTTCAGAAATTATGAAATCTGATTTTGGAATGTTTAAGAAAGATATCAAAAATCTAATAATACATTCATAAAGGTAACATTTTCTAAACCTTGTCGAATGAATTTATTTAGATTAATGTTTGTTAAAAACCTGGCAAATCCAAATTTCTTAGTTACACTAGTTTTGCAGTGGGAATAAGCAACTTTTTTGTACATTAAGTAGAGTTTCTTTACTTTATCTGAAATAAATAATAGTTACTTTACTTTTTATCTCAAATCTAAGATAACTTTTTGTTGAGGTTTTGAGTTATGCTGTTAACGGGTGATTACAACTAGCTTAGAAATACTAGCTTTCGTTTTTATTTGTATGTAGGTGCTCTAGAATTAAAAGGGTTGAAATAAAACAATCGTGTATTGAAATAGAATATTGTTATTTATTCTCCAAATAAATAACTTGGGTATGCCACACAATGTACTCTCCCTCTGTCGCAGAAGATACCTGAGGCCCAAAAATGCATAAAAATTTTTTGGCTAGCTGTTGACTTGAGCTGGGTACTACATTTCACACGACACTTTTCACCGCAAGATGGTCGCATTTTGCGTGCAGGAATTTCTTTACGGGATTCTTGTACGCCTTTCCTGATTGTTTTAGGATTTTGGCTTCCTTCCACCTTCCATGTATCCAGTTTCCTTAGTATCTTCTTAGCCTGAATTTTTCTATCTAGCGCAGGAGTAGTATTTATAGAATCACTCACAATTAGAGCTAGTGGCATTATGTTTATTCGTTGAGCTACTACTGCTTGTATTGCTGCTAGAACTGCTGCTGGAGCTATCACTTGATACACACAACACAGCTTGATGAACTCGAGCTACTAAATAAAAATGAGAGGGAGCGTCTTCGTGACGTCTGTGATTTGCTTAAAGGAGAGAATATTATTTTTCTTTTCGGAATGGAGTTTTCGTAATGCGGATCTAAATCGGAATCGTCGAAATCGGTTACGTCGCTGCTTAGGACTGGTGAGACAATATACTGACATTGAAATTAAACACTTTATACGGATTTTATCGCGTTGTTTATTTTACTTTAAACACTGTTATTACATAATTTTGAAAACTCTAACACTACTATTATTGAATTTTACTACTATTTAAGCTATATATTTTTTCTAATTAAAACTATTTGTATTTAAGTTTACACTTTGCCCCGACGTTTCGGTTGCTTTACAGCAGCCATGTTCACGGGGAGACTAAGATGGTAGTTGTCCCAACGTTCTGAAGTGTAGCTAGTTATTTTAAAGTACCCGAACATAATTTAATCTTTGGTGTTCCTATTTACGCAGAATGAGAATACTTTGAGCTCATTCTGCAAAATTATGTAATAACAGTGTTTAAAGTAAAATAAACAACGCGATAAAATCCGTATAAAGTGTTTAATTTCAATGTATAACATTCGCGTAAACATAAGACAATACAATATACTGACGTTTAGCAACGGTTCGTCGTTCGTCAGCTTTTGTAGGCTCCTCATCAAGGTTTAACGATCCTAAAATGCTCAGTGATAAAATAAATTTTTGTTCAGCTGGTAACTCAGGCTCCTTTCCATTGAGCAATTCCATACCAGGGGATGGAAAAGTTCCTGAAATATCCAATGCTGCTGACTGGTCTGGATCCTCTTTTTCGGCGTTTATAATTTCTACCAAGCGTCGGCCTTTCATTGTACTAAAAATGTTCATATTCAATATATTATTATATCAAGTAAAGTCAACCAACTCAAAAACTCTAAATATATCACGTACGGCTTTTTGAAACTTTATATCGATTAAAAAATGTAATTGAAAATATCATAAACAACCTATTTTTTTTGTAAAAAGTTTTTATTTCGCTAACTAGACAAAAATAAACGAAGTTAAACTTACATTCAACAAAACTAATGTACATCAAAATTTACATTTACTTTCATGTAAATCTGAACAACACGAAATATAAAAAAATTTACTGCAACATAATATCATCAAAATTCCCGCAAATCAAAATAAACATTTTTGTTATCAATTAAATTTCAGCACAACTCAAATAAATTGAAATAAAAATTTAACTTACCTAATATAAATATAAATTTTACTTTAACTCCCACGCCTCAAAATAAGCCACTATGCAAACGCCCTCTACTTGCGTCTACGGGGAGACAACTGAAAATGGTGAAGTTGTGTTCGCGGCTGTCTTGAGTAATTTCATTCAAGTAAAGCAACGTTTCGCGACATTTTTCGATAACGGTTGAAGGCATCGTTACACGAGTTATATCTCCGTTTGAATCAGGAATTCGAAAACACCACTAACCCAAAATGCGTACTTTTTGATTTAGAGGAGTTTTCATCTAGGGATGCGATGTGTATATACATTTATTTTTTTATAATTAGTATTACATAGAAACACCCAGACCAAGACAAACATCGATGTTCATGCACACAAATGTTTGACTTGTGCGGGAATCGAACCCGCGACCTCAGGCGTGGCAGTCGGTTACATTAACCACTATACAATCGAGGCTGAGGCAGTTGTTTGATTCCCGCGTCAAGGAAAGTGCTTTTGGGTTTTACTGCCAAAAAATCTTAGTAGCAACACGGAATCTGATACTGTGTCGAGGAAACCGCGATATGCTCATTGCTTATTACTGAAATCATAGCTCGAGAAATATGGATGCTACCACTCTGCTTACCCGTTTGAATACATACGCAGTTAGAGTAGAGTACGTCCTCCTAGAAATATAAAGCCCCTTCTAAAGGGCTCATTCACAGTTTTAGATTTTTCAGCACAGATTTAATACAGAGTACCGTTTCACGTTGTTCGCGATATCATAATTCACGTTTTAACATTTTCTTTCTTGAAATCTTAATTATATTATATATTCTACCACATACACACAACACGATCTAGCCCAAACTAAGCAGAGCTTGTATTATTGATATACATACATATATACTTTTTCTTTGTAAATACATACATATTATACATAGAAACACCCAGACCAAGACAAACATCCATGTTCATGCACACAAATGTTTGACTTGTGCGGGAATCGAACCCGCGACCTCAGACGTGGCAGTCGGTTACACTAACCACTATGCCACCGAGGCCGACAAAAATTATAATAACATCGTAATCCTAATTTAATATTATAAATGCGAATGTGAGTTTATTCGTTTGTTTGTTACGCTTTCACGCCTTAACTTTCGACAAATCATCATCAAATATCGCATACACGTTGTCAGAAGTACAGAAAATGACATAGAGTATCTTTATCCAGAAAAAACCGTCGTTTCCGAGGGATATATATTTATGGACTTAAACTAGATTAAATCGAGCGAAGCCGCGGGCATAATCTAGTAAATTACATAATCTTGATAAGACAATAGATATTACTTACCGCAAGTACTGTTATTATTATTGGTATAATGTCAGTATCAGTGCGGTCTGTTGTCAGCACTGCACCGCGTTTTACCTCAAGGGAGCAAGTTTGCTAAAGTCCTCAACTGTTGAATTCCTGAATTGTTTCACAATTTTGGACGCTGGCTAACAGGAAGTTGAAGGAATTTGTCAAATTACATACCTACTTACTAATTCGTACCGCACTACTGTTCGGCATCTCGTTAGTTTCACGTTCCTCGGAGCGATGCATTTCACAGGGTTGTAACTTGGTATAACTCATACCCACTTATTTTGCATTCATCCAAAAAGAAGTAGCCAGATTAATAACTAAGCAATTTTTCTTCGTTTTCATAATGGTAATAATTAAAATACCAAAGTCAAAGTCGAAGTTCAAAATAATTTATTCATTTTTGTCACAAAGTAACACTTATGAATGTCACGTCAACGTTAGTGAAGCTAATTATCTTAGAAGCCTTAGCTTTATAAAAATGCCTTTCTTATCTGAGTATCTAAAATCTTACTCGCTGGCCAAATTCAGTGAATAAAACGTCAAGCCTTAAGATATTCTAGTTTACCGATGTTCACATTGTTCTACATATATCTTATCGACTCTTCCCGGAGCACATCTTCGCCTCTGCATCGTTTCTCGAGACAGGAAGCGATAAATACGTTGCTTGAGGCGTCTGACTTGGCATAACAATGACTTGACCAACGAATTAATATGTCAGTGTGCTAAAACGCTCCACTGAAATCCTATTCAAGCCAAAAGCGGTCATAAGATATTATACATCTTGAAACACGAGGATATTACAAGTGCATATGTATATATAATACACTCCAGACTGTTTCTATTTTATCTTGTTCCTAATTTAGGACATACGTCTTGTAATTTAGTCTCATCACATTCATTATGCAGCCTCGCTTTTCTTTACCTGATGTCTCTCCATAATGTATCCTTAGTTAGACCTTCGCCGAGATCTTACTGATTTATTTATTAGTTACTTTCTCCAACCAATAATTCTACTAAAAGTTATGCTTTGTAAGGAATGGTTAACAGGCTCATCAAAGAGTACAAACTGCAATTAATAACAACACATCTGAAACATTGAACGCCGTGAACGTTATATTGTGACCGAGATACGTATCGTTCTGCGCATATTTTTTGCCAACATCGAGTAACTAGGTCATGCCAACGTTTGTCCTTGTTGTTTCTGTTAGAATGTCCAAATTAGTTGGTTTACATGTTCCCCTACGTTTGCTCTGAAGCAATTGATGGAAATAATACAAGCGTACTGTGTAGAATGTTGCTTAGATAGAGTTCGCCCGGCCTAGCTAGTGTTGCAACTTTATCTGGCTTCGGAACTATTTTAAGGTTTCACTGGTCATCTCTATGTGGAGGCTGTGTACTAGTTGCTTACGGCTTATTTTGGAGTCTGATGTTACGACCGTATCTGCCCGAAAGTTTAGACACAGATAATTATACCCGCATATCACGTATTTTATTTGGTGACTATTTTAAAGCTCGATTTATAGTCACATGACAAAAACTGCAATATAAGGTGGCCTAAAAATAGTCATTAGAATGCATTCTTTGTCTTACTACGTACTAGACATTTATTGTAGAAATCTCACTTTTGCTAAACTGATGGGCGTCTGGTGGCGTTTAAATATTGGCGGCTTAAAATACCCCTCACTTTTAGAGTATCTTGCCTAGCCCAGAAAAATTAAGAAAAACGGCATGAATTTAGTTGAAAATTACAAAAAGCGCATAAACAGTCAACTTAATGCTTTAATTTTATTGATTTTAGTTTTAATTTTTATTCATATTTCACATTATTAATTACATAAAAAGGATTTACGCTTAAATATGAGTCGACCGAAGAGTTAAACTCACATGCATAACGTCACGTTTGAAGAAAATTGATGCAATTGGTCATGACCAATTGTAGTGATCGTCTTCGCTTCACAAATTGCCATAAAATAACCGATTGACACTTTGCATCCTGGTCGTCAAACTGAAGATATTACGACTAGGCGAAAACTTAAGGAAAAACTAATGCCGCGGAGACTAACGTAGCGATTAATGTATGTACTTATCTATATATAGTGAAGCAAAAGTTTTGTACCCCTTTTTACGAAAATAGCACGAACGGCGGAGTATGAAATTTGGCACAGTTAAAGTTTATATGGAGAAGGAGGGGCGAATCCTATTATTTTTATAAAATATGTATGAGAAATATATTAAATTAATGAAAAAACACTACACGCACACAACCATGCATTTGACACACGCAGTCGAATCGCATTCGTAGTATTTCGACATTGTTCGTCTGACGTCGTACAATTCTTTGTAACTATGGTTACCTATACCTTATTTCTATTTATTAGAGAAAAACAGAAAACAAAGTAGCAAGCTTAGGAATTTTGGTCGAATTTTGACCACTAGGCGACCGCTATTATCTTATAATTACGTAATATTAACGCGACTGCCCACATGATAAATGGATTGATCGATCATATTTTTACCATAACTTAGTATAAGTACATATTATATACCAAGCGGTTTAAACATCCGAAGGTTTCTTTAAAAGTAGATAAGTAGGGATCGAAGTTTCGCTCCATTTATCTGCACCGATATTTATGAAAAAGGGGCAACAATCCATAATAAGTTGTGAAGTATCGAGCTGCAATACGTAGGGTACTTGTGTCGATACGGTATCGGTATCGGTATCGGCTCAACTTTGCTTTTAGCGCGGCCCCTCGGGTCGGCCGCAGCGGATTCGCCGATATTATACCAAGTATTATCTTCAAGATGCCAATAATATCCACAGTATAAGTTATATCAGTGTCTTTTTATACGAATCCATTTTCGGCACTTTATAACTTTATTCTGAAGATTATACTTACAGTACTTAGTAGTTAATTTGCTGTTATCAAAGGGTTTAACTTAATTAAGAATTTGTCACCAAAACAAATAATTAGATATATAAACACATGTATATGAAGGATTATGTGTGTAATGGTATTCAGCTTAAAACAGAATAATCAGAATAAATTCCGATTGAATACTGTGATAAGCTCTAAACGATATGATGAAATATAATTAGCTGATTTCGACTACTCATCGAAAGAATATAAATATAACCTAAATGATTTTGTATAACACGTGTCGCAAGAGCCAGGAGCAACAGCGGGTAGCCTACAAGCAATAGCTTGCCAACTGAACGATGTTGACGCGATGAACTATATGTTCGATGAAAAACATTCCATCACACGGCAATATATAGAGAAGTCCTTATACCAGAAAGAGATAGTCATATAATATAACAACCACAAATCATAACTAATAATATAAACGCGAATGTGAGTTTGTTTGTTACGCTTTCACGTCTTAACTACTCGACCGATCATCATGAAATTCGCATACACGTTGTCAAATGTAGAAAAGGACATAGCGTATCTTTCATTCAGGAAAAAGTACTACTTCCGAGGGATAAATATTTATAAGCAAGATCTATATTAACGCGAGCTTAGCCGCGGGCAAAATCTAGTCATGTATAAGCTCTTTATATGTGTCGTCAAAATGGAGCCGACATTGAATCTAACAAACCATTTTTAAACATGTTGTTTGTGTTTTTTGTGTACCAATTGATGCATTCTGAATAAGATTTTCGCTACAATTGTCGAGTTAGCACAACCTTCTATGAATACATTTAATTTACATAATAGAACCGACAACAACATACCGAGAACTCAACAATATATGAAATTTTGAGCATTTACTAAACATGTTTTGTATAAAGAGGGATCGTAACTAATACAAATCATGAACATCGTTCCCCCTTTATTACCTCAAACTTAACGGAACAAAAAAACAGAAATAACCGTTCCATATTTCCGTATTATTTATTTGTATGTCTGTTTGGAACAATATCCATAACGCGGGTATAAACTTGAGCGTTCGCGTGGGGATGCACCCTTATGCGTGCGATAGAACAACTTCAACTTGTTGTATAAAGGTGGGAGCGACTACGATGGAGAGACTAAACAGACTATTAACTAAATATTCGTCACTTATATTATATAAGTTCGACTATTACTTTGTTTTATTTTTAGCTTTGATTTGATGTTCGATTCTAAAATATGGTAATAACGAATGAAACGAATAAAACTTCGCTAGAGTGCGCGCGGCATCTCGAGTCTTTAAGTGAGTCTCGAGTCTCTATATTTGGTATTACTTAGTGAAACTTTATATTAAAATCAAATGAAAATATTTTTATTAAAATAACTAAACTCTACTATGAATTTACTTTTACATGTTGCCACATTCAGGAAAGCAAGGGCGTAGAACCAATGAGAAGAATGTGCAAGAAAATTTGTATAAATTTTATAGTGCGGCTTATTTTATAAATAATGGATATATTAAAAGGAACTGCAACCATTATAACAAATAACCACAGACCTTTTTGTGTTATACCAAAAAGAATAAACCTAGGATTATACGATGAATATTTATCGCGTTTAGGCAAAATAATATTCTATCACATACACACAACACCATCTAGCCCAAACTAAGCAGAGCTTGTACTATGGGTACTAGACAATGGATAAACATACATAAATAATGTTTTCTTTTTTTTTTCTGTAGATACATATCCATGTTCATGCACACAAATATTTGTCTTGTGCGGGAATCAAACCCGTGAACTCAGGCGTGGCAGTCGGTTACACTAACCACTACGCCATCGAGGCTGATAATTATGTTTGTGCTGACCAGCGTTGAGTACGTTTGGTTTTCCATAGCAATCGTCATGGTGACAACTGTTCGTGCAAAAATTAGAATTTAATTTGCATATTCCTAAGATCTGATGATACCTCAACACTGCACGACGCAGCGGGGAAACGGTCACTTTTCCTATGCGGAACAATTACCTGTGTGATCAATAAATGTTATTGTTCGAAATTTGAGGTAACAGATACATATAAAATACACCCACTACCTATAAACGTCTTCCGCGACACAAGGCAACAAGTTTTACAACATAAAAATAAACACGTTTATCAATTAAATAAATTGAGTGCTGCCATACTAAAGCGCAATAGTTTTCGCAAGTAGACCATATTCATACTTTGCGTATCTCCGCTTCAATTGAAACTCGTTTCCATAATTTACTTTACTGTTTAGTAGAAGTTCAAGTTACAAATATTACAGTTTTCAATTGTAACTTCTGTATTTGCCGGAGCACTGGCACTGTATAATAGATAAACACAGTAGATACGACCCTCTACTTTGTTACGTCATACGTTAGTTACTACAGTACTATTCTAATTTGGATGAAATGTGGAACGATACTTGAAATATAGGTAAATATTTGGTCCTATTAATTCATGTTTACCACCTAGAGAAGTATTACTGCTTTGTTTTGTAACGATTTATATGGAGTTTAATGAGCTATACCATCATTCAACAGATATTTAATTTAGGGATTAAATATAATGACCATCAAAAATACTAATTGCACAGCAAAATATGCTTACTAAAATATATCATAACGAGCACCTATACGCCTCAAATCACTGCATTCCATCCCGGTTATTTTAAGTTCCTTCTTAAACCCACCCAAAAATAGGAGCCCCGCCTCGCGGGGCTCCGTCGACTTAGTTTGATCTCTTTAAATATATTTTGCTGTGCAGTTAGTATTTTTGGTAAGCATATTTTGCTGTGCAATTAGTATTTTTGGTGGAACAAAGGCAAAAAATTGAGGAGCAGTTAAATACTACCCTTTAATTTATTCATTACAAGTTATTTCTCGGCCACAGTATTTTCTTTTTCTGAATGAAATTTACCCTATGTCCTTTTCTATTCCCCTGAAAACATGTATACAAATGTATATAAACAAGGTATGAAAGAGTAACAAACAAAAGAACTCAAAATCGCAATTTATAACATTAATTAGGATTACGATAAGGCACTTCAGGACTAAAAGTAGTTTACTATATAAACATCAAACCTAGTCAGTTATGATATATATACATAGGTAACTATTTCTCATCCTTGTAGATGTTTTATTGCAAAAAGTAATTCGTATCATGCATGCACTGCAAAATAACAACCACTCGTGGAATCTCTCTCGCCTCTACCACGTAGTTCGTAAACCGCTGCCAACCTTATCACTCGATCGTTTAATAAAGCACGTTCGTGGCCTGTAAAGCTATCAAAAGCCACATTTTTGTAGACGGCGTGGCCACATATTGGCGGAGATTGTTCGCGTGTGAAGGCACTAAGTAGCCTTAAACCCCGAGTGGCCGGCGCCGTTCGCCGCGTCATCGTGACGTATCCTAATCGCTTCCAACGCCGGAAACACAGCCCTGCACCGTTGACTCCTCTCACGTACGCTCATTACAAATAGCTTGGTTCGGTTGTGTTAAACAAAACGCATTTTGAGCTACGTTAGATAAATTTAATTGTGGTGCATATGCTTGCTTGATTTTAAACTAGTCATCTCAAGTGGAAAGCAATCAATCTATACTCACGCCAACGATCCTGGTATTTGTGTGTATTTCCATTTTTTCTGTTTGATTAAACATAAAATAAAGAGCTTTTTGAATGAAAATTTGTTCAATAAGGCAATTTATAGACAATTTTATTTTATGTCCTGCTTTCCCCTTGTTTCATACCCATAATTTATACTTTATCATTCCCTCCATATTGTATACACATATAAAAACATGTTTTGCCATCTTAGCTATGATGTCTTCAATGTGTACTTTTTTTATTTAGGACATATTAATTATAAATTTTTAGGTATTATACAGCTGTTACAAGAATAACATAATTTCTGAAATACTCATAAAATTCCATGCGCCTTATCCCAAATCAATGGTGTTCAGATATTCAGACTGTCTATTTGATCCGGCACGACGCAAAAACCCTGAACAAACATTAATGAAGTTTTTAGAATTAAATAGCTTGATTGTTAACTTCAAATGTCGCTTTTTGTGTGCATATGTCTATTCACTTAGTGTAAACGAACCACTACATTGCTGAACTGATTTAGTTATATTAGGCATGCACAGGCAAAAATTTTAGCTATAAGATAGCTTGCTTTTAAAACGAATGAAATTGCCGGTAACAGCTAGTCGAACAAAACCTCTCGATAGGTCATAAACGGAAGCTTATGTCACTGGACCCACGAGCCAACTACAAGGGTACGGTACAAAGCATTAATGTCGCAAAATAGCTTCCTTATTACAGCTCTCGTATTTCTACAACATGAGGCTACTACACTTCAGTAATTAGGTGATGATATCATAAAACGTGATAGAGGTCCATTACCTCCCGTCATCCTGCCGTACGTTGACCGTTCGTCGCCGGGAACGATCCGACCGGGGCTATTATGACCGCGTTTGTTACCCACATACTGTTATTAATACACGCGTAAATATGAACAATGTTCCTGATTTAAGCTTTTATCGCACCAAGCGATTACTGAGTTATCCATGTAGTAAATTATTGACGATGATAACGATAATCCATAAATCAACAATTATTACTAATCAATCAATACAATCAATAATACAATCTAGTAATGATGATTTGATTCTCGTATGGAATAAAAAATTGTGTGATTGACAAATAGTTGTTCCGAGTGTAGGTATTTTGTGTCCATCAGAACCATCCATATGGCAGGCCTTGAACCTATGATCTCAAGAAACCAAGTTGTCGCTTTAGGAACTATGCTATTCATAGTCATGCGTCAGATATTATGTATATGTTGGCCTCTGTATAATAATCTGACCTAAGCGTCATTATCATCATAGTTCATAGAACTATGCGATCCTTACCCAAGGCAAACTGTCAATCCCTGACCAAGTCACTTAGACTTAGTTGGTAAAGCGATGACACGGTTTGTCGAGTTCGTAGGTTCAAGTCCTGCTTCATGAAATGTTTTCCTTGTTTATAATTTACATTGTACCTCCAAATGCTTGAAAATAATTCTTAATATACTTACCATTAATGTAGTATCTACGATATAAAATATATGAAGCGATGGTGATTCGTAGGGTTGTTTGATAATCAATTCTGAGAGATACTACTGTCTGCCTTGCTAGTTTAACAGTTCGTATGTGATCATTGACATTTGTAATTCTCACCAGTCAACCATTACTATTACCAACCACAAGTACTAAGGTGGCAATCTATCTTACCACCCACTTGAGGGTAACCTATTGCTGTACCCTCTATAGGGTAATATGTGTTGCAAGTATCCGTACACTTACAACGCGTATGACGTTACCACTATCCCTTAAAGCATTCAAGTCAACCAGTAACTAACAGTCTCATCCTCGCATATGCAATGGATGGTAAGACAGGCCTTTTAGATGACCCTGTAGTCATTTTAAAGCTGTCCATCTTTTTTGTCATCGATCTTATTAAACACCCACTGTTCGCCCAGCACAAAGTGCAAAGAACACACTGTTTTAAGGCTGGCAGCACATCGTTTGTGAAGCCCGGTATACTCATAGCAGAAATACGATACAAGTTTGTTTGGGTGTGACCTTCTGTGGGATGCTTCTCAGATTCAGAGGCCATCTCGCTTTTAATACCAATCTTTTTATATACTAATGTACAGAAATTCATTAATATTTAGCTCAGCTGCTAATTTATTACCGGTCGAGCTAAATATTAATGAATTTCTGTGCACTTATTTATAAAAGCACCAAGTCGGATAGTGCAGAGTACAAAGTAAATAAATATAAAAATAACCGATGACTAATTATTCTTCATCTTTATATTTATTTACTCTTCATATTGGCTTTCATAGTCGTTTATGACAACTGACACTGCTTGTAACTGATGCACTGTGTGTAACTAAGTAAACAGAAATTCATTAATATATAGAAATATGGCTGGCTAATTAGCCAACCATATTTCTTACTAATTAAAAACATTAATGGATTTAGGTGAATGCTTAATTTTATTGAGCGTACGGCATCCTTCTCATTGCATGAGTTAGGTGGCCATAGGCTTCTACACTGGCTTAGGGTAGATTGGCTGTATCCCGATAGCGTCGAAAACATTATGTATAACTTGGAGATATACAGGTTTTCTTGCCATGGTTTCCTTCGTTAAAGCGAGCTATAATTAACAATTTTATGCAGAAGTCAAAGAAGCCTTGGGATCTAACTGAGTTCTCTTTGTGGCACTCCAACCGTCTTTCACTAAGCTACCGCTACTATTTTCCATTGTACTACTAATAAAAATACTACAAATCAAACTCAGCAATTAAAAATTAAACTGGAAATTGAACTCACATTCAGACTTTTATACATGGCAACTGCTACACAAAAGATGTATGTCACAATACATAGTGGTACAATTTCACGGAGGCTACACTTTGGCAGGTCTCTGATTTATATATATCGTTACATTCGGTACACCTATATTTCATGGAGTCCCTTGGCGACCGAATTAGTGACTCTACGCCTCAATAAACAATCAGTCACAACTCAGTATTTACCAGACGCCTGTAGGTTATATTACTATGTGATATGATACAGATGGCTTAACACATTTTATTGTTATTAGCTTACGCTCGTGGCTGTGTCGCGTGTGCACTCGTTGGGATGAAAGTAAATACAAGTAGTAGTAGATACAATGTACTATTTACAACCCTATCAAATATGTGTTACGACGATATCCGTATCAAATTTCATAAAAATTGTTAATAAAATTAGCCGTACAATGCAATAAACAGGTCGAGGATATACTTATACAACAAATAATGATTGTCTTGTGTGGGATTAGAACCCAAACACGCAGTGGCAGTGTCAAAGCGGCCGCTCGGCCACAGCACCATCCCGAAAGTTAAACTTATCTGATAAGAAATTTACTGTATAAGTATGTTTTCACGGCGGTTTTAAAATATTTTCTATTTTCTAATTTTGAAATTTTTATAAATCGTGACATTTTTACGTAGGCAAGAAATACACTGCACTTGTACAATGTGTAAGGTAGACTACACGCCACCGGCGCCGTATAAGTAAAGTATACTTTTAAGTAGTCTTACAAATGTATATATGTATTTTGTTTCAAATACCATCCGTACCCATTTCCGCGACTTGAATGTTACACAACTTTCACCCTCTCTGACTTCGCCGTCACAATAAGAATAAACGGTTCTTTTTAATAAGCGTTTGTAGTCGAGAACGATTGGAATTTCAAAATATTTTCCTGTCTCCTTGCAGACACATTTGGAGAAAATATGACGACGAGTTTTTATAAAGAATTTAATAAAAACAACGGGCAAGGCGATAAACGAGCAACAGGTAGCTTCGACAGTTGCAATTTATCGAGCAATTAGTCGCGATCGCACCCAAATTACCTAACAATTACGATTCCGTGCGATTCGCTGACTTGACGATGATTGAAAATAACACTTTGGAACGTAAAAATAAATTGTTCATAAAAGTTCGCTTTCCGATGGGTTGTATCGAGCGGGGAAACTGTCACAAGGTCGGTCGATGACGCTTGGCCGATCGCAAACACTGATAATAGAAGTTCTTTACAAGCTCATAGTGCTTTAACCTTAGTGAGTTTTTGAATGGAAGAGCCTGCCGCTCGCAATAAGTCGATAATAATGAAAATAGGTAAGCAAGAGTTCATTGATGATTAATTTCCTTCTATGTTATCATGAATTTGTTTTTCTTAGGTGCCGCAACATCGGTAATAACATCGATATTGTAGAGCATCACTGGTTACTACCAGGCAGACTTGTAGACTAAATTGACAAGCTTATAAAAAAATACGATTGTGGTAACATTCGATTTACGTAATCCAAATTAATAATATTCTTAAAGTTCGCGTTTTTCGTCTACTGGCAAATTTTATATTCTTTTAAAGAATTTATTAAGACGTTATTACTTAAACGAACTCATTTTTTTAAAAATAATTGCGCTAGGTAATTGGATATACTATAAAATAATATTTTCCTCATGTAGATTTAAGTTATTTCTTCGGTTTCAGTTCCAGGCAGGTCAAAATCAGCTTTGGCTCAGAGACAGACCACATACCTATAATATTGATATATTATATAGACTATTATATATACGATATAGTTACGTGTAATATGTTAAACTGAGAGTTTAACATTCAGTTTAACATACTACACGTAACTACATCGCGGCTTGGTTCGATTGACCATAACAAGCCATCCCATGAGAAATGTGCATTTTTGGAGTCTATATCTATGCTCAATCACATAAATAACAAAAATTATAGCTTGGTTTAATGAGAGTATGGTTTGTGTGTTGTACACACAATTATTTGAGGAAAATCGGTTGATAAGTTATGAATCTATATATATACTTATCCGCTTAAAATATTAAATCTTTAAGTTATTATTGAGTTTAAGCTTCCCACATTGTTTCCAAATCTACTTGACACTTTTATTTAACTGATAAAAATTCAGCAAGGTACCCATGAATATGAATTTGAATGTAAAATGTCACAAGTGCCTGAGGTACACAGGAACGTACAGAATAGCCTATTCATCGCGACAGATACTGTCATCGTTTAATAAAGGCCTTAAAACTTGAAGGCCGTCAACGGCCCGAACAGGCTACAACATTTTTTCATAGACTCGTAATTTTACACCCATCATAAAATGATCTCGTAACCGTCGCTTGACGACGTTGCGACGTGTCGACGGGACGTATCCGGCACGTCGCCGAGATTATATCCACAGCCGAGTTACGCGCACTTAACCGTCTGCATTAAACAGAATTTTTAACTTCTAAAAAGTCTGTGAATTTATTTTTATGTGGATGAACCGTAAAAGTACTAATGCGACCAGCGCCGGTATTCTTTTGAGCACGAATATATAATTAAAAATTCTTTTACGTTAAAACTTCATAATGTCCATAAAAAATAACCAAAACGTGGTTTAATATGAAACATTTCTTCAGTTAAGTGTAATTTGGAGTAAGCTGGATTTATTGTAGCTGTGTCGCTTAAAGTTGTTGACTAATGCCCGCTCGAAATCTGAAAGTTTAAATTGTAAAATCTTCTCATAATCCTATTAATTATGGCTATATGAGGAACAATGTATATTTACTGCAGCCTTAAAAGTGTGCCTTTATTGCTTTGTTTCTCTCAATTATCCTGAATAATTATTTGAAAGATTGATCTGGATGGATGAGCATAGAAAGTTTCCCGGTCGGGTACTTTCATTTGCATTACATATATCTAGGCATAAAACAATTGCTTTTAGAGGCGGATTTAGGTATAATGCAACTAAATGCTGGAACAATCTTCCCCCACCGGTATGAAATTTGACTAGTGTGGGTAATTTTAAATATAAGTTAAATTTAATATTTTTAGGCAAGCAAAAATCCAGTAATGCGTAATCACCAGTCTCTTTAAGTTCAATTATTTATTTATTTTATTTTGTGGTTATGGAATTTATTATTATTTACTAAATGTCCCTGGTCATAATTAATCTTATATATGTACCTATTACTAAAAAAATTGTGTATATTTATATTATTTTTTATTAACACTATTCTCCTATTTGTTTATATTGCAAATTTAATCTTGTAATTTAATTATAAGTCCGTACATTCGTTCGTGAGTCGTTCGTAGGCCTCAGCTGAAAATCAGCGCTGCGGTCATCCGCAGCATAGGCTGAGCTGAAGCCTTTTAGGCACGTTAATGTTTATAATATATGTGTGTCTAATAAAGAATTCATTCATTCATTCATTCAATTGGTATTGGAAGTGCCCAAAAACTAAAGCCCGTTTACCGTACCTACTATGCTACTTGAAGATTCGACAAAGCAAAATTGCTATATTTTTTTTAAATTAAACCCTTTATACGGATTTTATCGCGTTGTTTATTTTACTTTAAACACTGGTATTACATAATTTTGAAAACTCTAACACTACTATTATTGAAATTTTACTACTATTTAATCTATATATTTTCTAATTAAAACAATTTATATTTGAGTTTACACTTTGCCCCGACGTTTCGGTTGCTTTACAGCAGCCATGTTCACGGGGAGACTAAGATGGTAGTTGTCCCAACGTTCTGAAGTGTAGCTAGTTATTTCAAAGTACCCGAACATAGTTTAATCTTTGGTGTTCCTATTTATGCAGAATGAGCTCAAAGTATCATGAAGTCTAGCTGTGTTTTGGTTCTTCTTGGGTTTGACTATTTGAATGACTGGATCCCAAGCTGGTGGTACATTCCAACCATCCTCTCTATTGAAATTAGGATGTTTTTTAATTTCAATAGCCTCGCGAAGCATCCTTGGTAGGAATCGGTGTTCTTTTGCGAGTATATGTGGTTTGTCAAATCGTAGGTAGTGGTTGGTCCCCTGTTGCACATGTTCACACACAGCAGACTTCAACGAGCGTTGGTGTTTAACATCAGCTATATGTTCTTTTAAGCGGGTGCCTATGCTTCTCTTGGTTTGCCCAATATATGAGAGTCCACAGTCACAATCTATTTTATATACCCCTGCATCTTGTAAAGGTAATTGGCACTTGACGGATGGTAAAAATTGACTTATCTTCATTGGCGGCTTGAAGTATGTGTTGATTGAAGCTCGCTTCAAGATGTAACCAATCTTGTCAGTGACACCCCTTACATATGGTAGTATGGCAGGCTGGCGCTCGACTGTGGCTGGCTTTTCTCGGGATCTGTGACGGCGGCGCGGCTGTTGGAGCTTGTTGTCTTGCAGTACTTGCTTGACATGTTGAAGCTCGGCGTCCAGGTGTTTCTTGTCACAGATCCCGTGGGCTCTCTGAAACAAAGACATTCCCACGGTAGCTAACTGTTTAGGATGATGGTGAGATTCACCGTTTAGGTACCTGTTTGTATGGGTCTTTTTTCTATACACAGTATGGCTCAAAGTATGATCAGGATTCCTGATGACAAGTACATCTAAGAAAGCTAATGAATTATTTGCCTCTAATTCCATAGTAAATTGGATGTTATTATTAATGGAATTAAGAGTATATATATCGCCATATATATATCGCCTGTTGTTGCCGACATATATATGGAGGACTTCGAGGCTCGAGCTTTGCAGACTACCACCAGCACACCCAGGATTTATAAGAGGTATGTAGACGATACTTTCACAATATTACCAACAGATAGTGTAAATGCATTCCTAAAACATCTTAATTCCATTAATAATAACATCCAATTTACTATGGAATTAGAGGCAAATAATTCATTAGCTTTCTTAGATGTACTTGTCATCAGGAATCCTGATCATACTTTGAGCCATACTGTGTATAGAAAAAAGACCCATACAAACAGGTACCTAAACGGTGAATCTCACCATCATCCTAAACAGTTAGCTACCGTGGGAATGTCTTTGTTTCAGAGAGCCCACGGGATCTGTGACAAGAAACACCTGGACGCCGAGCTTCAACATGTCAAGCAAGTACTGCAAGACAACAAGCTCCAACAGCCGCGCCGCCGTCACAGATCCCGAGAAAAGCCAGGCACAGTCGAGCGCCAGCCTGCCATACTACCATATGTAAGGGGTGTCACTGACAAGATTGGTTACATCTTGAAGCGAGCTTCAATCAACACATACTTCAAGCCGCCAATGAAGATAAGTCAATTTTTACCATCCGTCAAGTGCCAATTACCTTTACAAGATGCAGGGGTATATAAAATAGATTGTGACTGTGGACTCTCATATATTGGGCAAACCAAGAGAAGCATAGGCACCCGCTTAAAAGAACATATAGCTGATGTTAAACACCAACGCTCGTTGAAGTCTGCTGTGTGTGAACATGTGCAACAGGGGACCAACCACTACCTACGATTTGACAAACCACATATACTCGCAAAAGAACACCGATTCCTACCAAGGATGCTTCGCGAGGCTATTGAAATTAAAAAACATCCTAATTTCAATAGAGAGGATGGTTGGAATGTACCACCAGCTTGGGATCCAGTCATTCAAATAGTCAAACCCAAGAAGAACCAAAACACAGCTAGACTTCATGATACTTTGAGCTCATTCTGCATAAATAGGAACACCAAAGATTAAACTATGTTCGGGTACTTTGAAATAACTAGCTACACTTCAGAACGTTGGGACAACTACCATCTTAGTCTCCCCGTGAACATGGCTGCTGTAAAGCAACCGAAACGTCGGGGCAAAGTGTAAACTCAAATATAAATTGTTTTAATTAGAAAATATATAGATTAAATAGTAGTAAAATTTCAATAATAGTAGTGTTAGAGTTTTCAAAATTATGTAATACCAGTGTTTAAAGTAAAATAAACAACGCGATAAAATCCGTATAAAGTGTTTAATTTAAATGTATAACATTCGCGTAAACATAAGACAATATTATGCTATATTTTGCTATTTAAAAAGTCTTATGGCTGGTACCACAACTAACAAGTTAAGTTATCCGAAAGATAAATCGCATGCTGTCTCACTCTTGTTAGATTAAAGAAGAGAGATGGCGAGACTTTTATCTTACAGATAAATGCTATTTGCAAGTGGGGGAACAAGCCGTTATAATCTTATTCGCAATCTTTACATACACTCGTAGACTTAAGATCCTGGTTTATGCTCGTCGGTTACTGTGAACCTGGTCTTTCTCCATATTTTCTCCGAAAGGATCAGATAATCCTTGCCGGAATCTTCCCCTTCCGACTATCCCGTTCATACTTACGTTATGTAATTTCTTAGTCAGTGTTTATTCTTCCAATCCTTTTATATGCACAGCATCTTAGTACACCTTTCTCGTTTTTTACCCTGTTGCTTTACATCACAGCGCGTACTTATCACAGTATACCTTAATGTATCCTTCACTTTATCATCGTCATATCATATCAGCCCTGTATTGAACTATCCCACTGCTGGGTACGGGCCTCTTCTCAGTATGAGAAGGGTTAGGCCATAGTCCACCACGCTGGCTCAGTGCGGATTGGTCGACTTCACATATCTTCGAGAACATTATGGAGAACTCTCAATCATGCAGGTGGCCTCACGATGTTTTCCTTTACCGTTATAGCAAGTGTTTAACTACCTATTTAATTCGTATATAACTTCGGAAAGTCACAGACGTGTTGGAGTCCAAGGGTCTCCCACCAGGCTGTCGCTGCTTCACCATACAGATTACTAATTTACCCTTTAATTTTTTATTCTTCCTATTCCTTAAGAAGTAATGATATGATGGCTATCTACTCACGCCTCTATCCCGAAAGGCGTAGCTAGGAGTGTATTACATCCTCATTTCGGCAGCTATCATTTGAGGTCCTACGGAAAACAGGCCCAACCTACTGCCATTTACCGGGCACTGTGCCAGTCTCCGTGCTACCACAAATTCTTGACAAATTAAATCCAATAGAACAAGCACGGGCAGTTTTCATCGCCATCATAATTTGCCGATCGCTTTAGTACCGTATAAACAATCATCTTACAATATCCAGTACCCAGGTAAACATTGATTGTCATCAGATTATTCGTTAATTGTGTCTCCGTTCGTCTTACGGGTGCCCATTGAATTTATAATATCGTTTCGTATTCAACTAACTACTGAATAATTCCACTTGATTATGGAAAGATTTAATCTGAAAGTGAAATCCAACAAATTATAACGCTATTCTATTGAAGTTGTACACGTCTTATATTGCAAAGGCTCTACTTGCAAATTGGATTTTAGCGCCCGGCTATTATTATATATGCCAAATTCTAGACAGATTTATAAGTGCTTTTAGTTACTCGGGTGTCGTAGTAGTGTAAATGGTAGCCTATGGTGCCACACCAAGTGTTTAAGTTTAACCCCTGAATGGGACAATAGAAATTGTGTTCCACAAATAATTATCCAACACTAGACACTTTCTGAACGCTGTTACAATTATTGTAGGAAAATAAATGATTGTAAAGGATTATACAATTATTTTCTACTAGCTGACTCGCGCAACATCGTCTGCTTCACATAAGATAATTTTACTCGTTCTTGCAACATTTTTCATTGCTGCACCGCTCCTATTGGTCGTAGCGTGATGTTATATAGCCTATAGCCTTCCTCGATAAATGGGTTATCTAAAACTAAGAGAATTTTTTAATTCGAACCAGTAGTTCCTGCGATTAGCGCGTTCAAGCAAACAAACAAACAAACTCTTCAGCTTTATAATATTAGTATAGATTTAACTCGTTGCGCGTCATATGCTCTGCATAAGTGCCAAGAGCATGCTTTAACTTTTTTTACCTGGCGTTCAAAGGGTACGATTATTACGATAACAATTAATGGTAGCACAAAGAGACTGCTCTGCCCAAACCTAGTCTGCAATTCCACTGCGGACATATCTACGTGCAGAGTATAACATCAAAATGTACTTGTTTAAATATAGTTTCTGAAAATTAGGCTTAACAATAGGTCAGTGGCGAGACCAGTGACCTTTGCCCCAGTGATGATATTTTACATAACGATCCGTATTTATATGAAATATCAGATGCATAATTTTTTTTTTATAAAGGAATATGAATATCAATTGACCAACGGTATCCAGTTCCTTGGTATAGCAAACAAACATATTTCAAAGGATCCGCCCCTTATCTCGCATTACGTAATTTTTAATGAATAAGACATTTTGTCAGACATTCTTGTATCGAATCCGTTCTCATTTTTAACCCAAGAGAACACTAGACAAATAATCATAAATGCTTACAATTAGTTACTCAGAGTAATATGAAAATGTAACGTTGGTTTGAACATTATTAAGAATATTAAACTAATAATTAAATTATATTTACCTCTCGTAATCCTCGCTAGTATTATAAACGCGAAAGTGAGTCTGTTTGTTTGTTACGCTTACGCGCAAAATGTAGTAAATTATATAAAATTTTAGCACAACATTTTAATAAATATGGTTGTTATATCTTTTTATAAATTAAGATCAGTGTCCACTTAAGAGACCGTTCCTGGAGAACGTTCAGCTTGAAAAAGAAAAAAGTATCTGAAGCGGAAGACTGAACATCTGGCTACAAAATTGCTAACACGATTTTATTCTTAGATTTGCTTCTCTGCCAAACTAAAAATAAACTTCAACGAATACAAAAGCTCAAGTATTGCGTATTGCCAAATAAATGTTTTGTTTAAAGTAGCCATACAATATTGTTAGAATACACCCACTTGTGAGAATGTCCAAATTCTATTTGGCGAACACTATTCAAAAGCTTAGCTTAAATTCAGATATATTATTAAATTGTCCCACAGCGGAACAAAGGTTTCTTCCTCAGAGAGTGTAGGTAAGAAAGGCTACTTCCTTAGGAGAACTTAGTGGATGCCAAATTTGATAGTCAGATATCTTCTTCTCCCTAGCCATTATTATTCCCAAATCACTTGGGGTCGGCTTTTCTAGTCTATCCGGTGACTGGATATCAGTTTTTACACGGAGTGGCTGCCACCTGACTTCCACAACCCGAAGGCTAATGATACCCTAAGTCCAGACTAGTGTCAATATATTATAGGGCACTGACTTCCCAATAACGACTGCCATAGATGTTCATGGCAGCCGGGACCGACGGCTTAACGTGCTCTCCGAGGCACGGAGCGCCGGAATACGCACATAATTTCGAAATGTCATTTAACTTCCGAAAGTCAGAGGTGCGCGACGTGGGTTCGAACCTGAGACCCTCTGCATTGCAGTATGTTGGATTCCCCATTGAGCTATCGCTGCTATAGTCAGATATCAATTTATATATTTGATAACCAAATGGAGCAAATTTAACGACAGGTGTTATCAAATAAACCAGGCATACTAGCCTGTATGCTTTAGAGATACTGACTGACAGATATCTATAATGAGGTGGCTTCAATTGAACGCCACTGCACCAACATTCATATGTCCATGTAAAGGTAGACAAGGTTCTACATCCTATACAAGGATGTAAGGCAGTTTTACATCTTTGAATAGGATGTAGAATCTATGTCATATAATAGGAAATATATCATAGGAATAGGCCTCTGCTCACTAAACAAAAGTTTTCTAAAGTCAGTAGTGCCCATCGTCTTCCTACGTAGAAACAGCATGGAGAGCAAAGACATATCAACTCACGTATTGTAACACAGCCAAAGCATGAGTTACGGGTTGTTTCTTAATTATCATGAAAAAGTAATCACACTCATCGCCTGACTTTTAAGAGAGAGCCGAAATTTACTGTCGTTTTTGTTTAACAAATTACTTGGTAATTCTTGGTAATTCCTCTAGTTAAGTAAATTATTATAGGCTCACATCATAGGGGTGAGCCTACTGTCATCTTCCAAAAACAGCCATGCTCTTTGCTGCCGTTTAGAAATTCTTACAAGAAAAATCCAATAATATTTTGTCGGATCCGAAAATGAAAACCCAGGTCTCATGCCCAGCTGGAAAAAGCTCTAAAATACACAAAATAAAAAGAACTACTATCGTTCTCTAAAATCTACGTGGATATCGATATGTTTGTAATATAACCTGCAAACAAGCCAACGTTATATCGAATAAATTCCACATGATTCCAGTGCCGGTATTGAAATCCTAACGAACGGGACCCGCGGTCCGAGTAGAGCCCATTGCAGCCTCAACAATATGTTCGAGTACATACCCTTACTAGATGATACCAGTTCCATACCTATATAATCGTACTCGCATCAAACCCAAAAATTTAAATTGTACCCAACAATAAATACGGATGATTTTAAAATAGTTTATTCCGAGGAGACTAGAACTTTTGTATTTAAAGTTTTGATGACTCTAGTATTGGTATCGTCTAGAGAATCGCCGCGTATATTATGTATATACTCAATATACATTCAACATTATGGTAAACTCCTACTAACAGTACAGTGCCACTTTTAGGAAGAAAATATTATTTGGCTGTGATCTTTTATAAGTTATAAGTACTTCCTCGGTAACAATACTCTTTGTTGAAATTAAACCTACAAATAAATAATAATAATATAATATTCTATCACATACACACAACACCATCTAACCCAAACTAAGCAGAGCTTGTACTAGCTGGGTACTAGACAATGGATAAACATACATATATACTTATTTTTTGTAACTACGTTCATATTATACATATAAACACCCAGACCAAGACAAACATCCATGTTCATGCACACAAATGTTTGACTTGTGCGGGAATTGAACCCGCGACCTCAGTCGTGGCAGTCGGTTACACTAACCACTACGCCATCGAGACTGATATAAATAATCAAACTCTCATTCGTGTTTATAATATTAGGAGATTGCTTGTTTGTTTCTTTATTTCTTTGTTACGCCTTCTCGCCTTAACAAATCGACCGATCATCATGAAATTTTGTATGCACGTCATCAGGAGAACCGAAAAGGACATAGAAAACCTTTCTATACTGTCACTAACCTATCTTAACTAACCTACATTTACAAGAGCGAAGCCGCGGGCAAACACGAATATAAATAAAAGGTTCAATGCTATATCTTAAACCAGGCGAGGTACAAAACCTAGTAAAATCTAGTAGAGAATAAGATGCAAATGCAAAATTGTACTGTCTAGTTCATTCTTATCGTTAAATTATATAGTTTATGACTGAAGCCGTTATCTACTATCATTTCCACTTCTGCCAAAAAGTATGTAATATGCGGCAGTAAATGTTTAATATTTTAATAAGTGAGTTCCTTTTTTAACGTATTGCTTGAAAATATATACATACGTATATTCCCCATCTACCCCCGCCGAGGTGTTTTACATCTACATTTCGGCAGCTATGCCGTTGAGTCTATTGCTGTCTACTATCTACTGGGCATAGTTTTAAATTCCACCCAGCTACTGAGAAGTTTTTGATAAAAAGCTATATAACACTTTGGCCTAACGGGCAATCAAACCTGATACCTTATGCACAACAGTTTTTGAATGCTACATAATACATGTACCGATACGCCACCAAAGCACTCACAAACTGGTTTGAAAAATATGTTATTTTAAAATTCTGATGATATAAAACAACGTGACTTTTGCTTAGATGTGTGTCTGTGGCGAGTATAAACTATAGTAGCTTATACTCGCCACAGGCACACTTTAGCTGATGTTGCCAAGAACGTACTTATGTAATTATAATTTGTCGGCTTCGATGGCGTAATGGTTAGTGTAACTGACTGCCACGCCTGAGGTCACGGGTTCGATTCCCGCACAAGTCAAAAATTTGTGTGCATCAACATGGATGTTTGTCTTGGTTTGGGTGTTTCTATGTATAATAGGTAAGTATTTCCAAAAAAAAAATATATGTATATTTATCCATTATTTAGTACCCATAATACAAGTTCTGCTTAGTTTGGGCTAGATGGTGTTGTGTGTATGTGATAGAATATTTATATATACAGGTGTCCAGCAATTAATGGATAACCTGGAAATGTCTTATAGCGGAACTGATGGCCGTTCAGAAATTTTTTTTAAAAAAAGGTCCATCCTAACTATTATCTGAGATATGTGTTTTTTTTTATTGTTCTCCGTTGTCGCACTAATGCTAGATTCCGCACACCTATGCATCGAATATCCAACAATTATAATGAGCATTTAATAGATTTAGATTTGTTTACTCTATCAGCTGTTAAATTCAGAAGCGCTTCATTGCTACAATTAAATAAATAAATAGAAAAGATAAGATAACATTTTCAATGAAACACAAAGTTAGCTTAGGAATGATTTATGTATTTTATTTAAAATATTTACCTCATATTGTTTGTCATAAATCTAATTATTTAAGTTTAGTCTGAATATTGTGAATCAATCAGTTCATAATTAACATTACAATGTTAAATATGTGGATAACGCTGTGGGTTACACATACATATGTACAATTCTTGTTACCTATTGTTAAATTATTTAGTAATATACGTGTGTAACTGTTTGTTTTGCCTTAAAATAAATAAATAAACTAAGAATATAAATAGGTGAGATTCCTTTATGTTCTACCGCAATTGTTTGTCATTAAAAGTTATGTTCTAACTACTAACTAATTATTTTTATCTTATCTCTTTGTTTCCCAGAGGTCAGGACAGTCAGAATCAAGTCAAAGGAATCTTAAATATACCTATGCATCTTATCACTGTGGTATGTGTTATAATTACTCAACGTATTAAAGAACCTACATATTAAAATCTACTTTCGTATGCCTGTTTGAAATAATTACCGTCTATTTGATATCCAGAGGGCTAATAAGCACAAAATTATGAATTATGAAGATAAATGAACAATAAGGTTGAGACAGTTTTAATTAAGAACATTTCACAAGGAACTCTCTTGAATCAAAGATGCTGTGCTTAGCATCCCTTTGGATGTTGCAGCGGCAAGCCTATGGACAAACATACGGCCCCCGAGGGGTTGGAGCCCCACACTACCGCGCTCGCGGGGGCTCCGCGGCCCCTTTATTGGCAAAGTTTGGGAATATTACCATACTTGGCACGACATTGACACACATGCCGCGTTATTGAGCGACGCTAAAAACTGTATTAACTGATCGCGAAGCGGAAAACGCTCCCTAAATATTGACGACGAGATTGATCACATAAGTTTACTTTATACTGCGGCTCCGACTTATCTGTTTGTCGACGGAGCGACGATCTGCTGAGTTGAACGAGTGCGGCAAGTGTTGCGCGGCACACGACATATTTAACTAATCTAATCCACTGACAAGTTGGAATGGATTTAAGCCAGTTGCATCTTCTTTAAATTACGTTTTAAATCTTCAAGTTTGAAGTTGAGTTTCAGAATTACAAACGTGACATATGTTTTGAACAATAAATTATGTGAAATTAATCTTTTCTTGTTTTATTCATCAGTTTAACTTGCATGTCGTGGATGAGTTCACCAAAAGGAACTAAAGGTACTAAATTTAATTTAATAACCAGTTTATGCTTTGTATTAAACAATTACGGAAGGTACGTCTTTAAGCTTATACGAAAGTTAAACACTGATCGCTGCTGAATGTAATCAATGATTTTTATCAAAATGGATACGTTTGAAGTAGTTTCTACAGCATAACTACGTTAGACATGGCGTAGTAAAAATACGCTTTCAAATGCATCATTGATTAGCAAAATAAACAGTACGAAGACTGCGTGGATCATGAACGAGGGCAGCTTGATTTCAAAGCTGGCAGAAGCGGCTGAATATTTATATTTTAGTCGTAAAGTGTACTAGAAGGCAAAGTTTCGCTGTGTTTCTTTAATATAACTATATTATTGTGTTCTTGTGGTAGCACAAACAAAGTACTGTAGTACTGTATTATTATTTATTTTTATAAGCCAGTACTCTACTACTACTCTCCTAGCGTTATCCAATGTTTACAGTGTTCAACTGGTATACTTACGATTTATTTTCATAATTTAAAGCTTTGCTTTAAATTAATGTTTTAGTAAAATCTATAAACCTGCTAATTATTGGAATGCTAAACATAAATTTAACGTCTTCAGGCGCTGTGACTCAGTTGGTTAAGCATATAACCACTGTTTACTTAGATAATATAATTGCTTTTCGTATTAAAGGAAAGAGCTCAAAAGAAGTGAGATGCATTACCGCCAGTACAGTTTTATCTTTTTAATTTCCGTAGTGTCACGGCTCATCGTAGCTAGCATTTAAAGATTAAAAATCCGGTCGAAAGCCTGCGACTCGCTTACACGATCTCGAGCTTCTTAGCTTGTATGTACGAGATATGTATTATTATATTAAAGCTGAAAATAGATCTTCTCAACGCTGGGCACGAGAATCATATCAGCAAAAGTAGTATCAGGCTGTAGTTTACCTCGCAGGTAAACAGCAGGTTGGTTGGCTTCTCGAGTTTTCGACGATGTTATGGAGAACTCTCACACATGGACATTTTCTTGCCTTGCTTACTTTCACCTTTATCAAAAACGATAATACGCTAATAACTTGAGTTGAGCTTGAGAAAATTGAGTTGTGTATGCTATAGAATGAAGCTCTGGACCTCCTCATGACGTGACATCTAATGGTCTACTAAATACACCGACTAGTATATCGTGATATCCTAGTCGGTAGGTCTACCATTCGATATCATTTAATTTATAATTTTAAATAAACTTTGACATTTACAAATGTGACTTAATGTATATATGATTTGGAGTTAAAATCTGCCAAGCTCGCCAAATGTGAGTTGGCAATCTTCGCACGTCTTCAAATGAAGAACTGTCAGACATAAACATTTCCTTGCGATATTTTCTTTACCGATAAAGTAAGTTATAATCCACCATGTGATATGCACATCATTTGAATAACTTGAAGGTAGTAGCCGTGGTTTTCTACCTAGATATCTTTGGCATGAGAGATGAGACAGACAGGTACAGCAAAGTTTTCACAGAAAGCTGACAAACAGCCTTGTGCGGTGTTATTAAAATAAGTAATTAGCCAACAACTCGTTCTTTATTTTAATCCTTTATACTGTGACAGTAACCAGTGGACGGTAACTGATTACCATCAAGCGGATCGTGTGATTGTTTGCCACCTTGGTAGTACAAACATAATTGATAGGTCAGTGGTTTCTGCACTATTGTTATTCCGATTTTGGTCATTCGATAAATTCAATATACTTAGACCCAGGTATGTAAGCGGCAGCTCTTCATAAGAATTGTTATTTTGAAGATATGATGATAACGGAAACGATGTAACCGTAGTGTCATAGAAAAATGGGAGGAATAAAAACTTTATGAATACAACTCCTAATTTTCTAGTGATAAGCAATATGTGCGCCTAATGTTTGATTGGGTGATCAAGTCGCGATACTTGATTTCTCTTTTTAGTAACAGATTTAACTTATCAATTTTGACCACAATAGAGATCTAAAAGGTTACTTAAGCATATATTACAAAGCTGAACGCGCGGTATATTACACAAAAATATTTAAAAAGCTCAGGCCAAGTTTGGCTGGTGTCCAGACTGTAAAGTTTAGCGAACTGTGATTATACACAGTCGGAGGCCTTTATTACAGCTCGGAAATATATCTAATGGCCGCAGAGCGCTCTTATTAAGTTTTCATTTTGGCCATCTTTCTTTATTTTTCAAAACGCTAGTACTATTACTGGACTATGAGGATTTATACATGATGAAATTCATAAGCTTGTATAATAATATATGTTTATGATTATGTTACACGTATGATATAATATAATGCTAATATGGCAGGGGACTTGAAGATCTGATTCTGAATTTAATGAACCAAAGCAAATGTCAGTTTATTCGAGAAAACATTTTCTGATACCGACTTAGTCTTAGATATTCATGATGGCCGCCACAAACTAATTTTAGAAGTAAACTTATCTCCTTGCAGTCTGGTAGTTTCTGTAGCCTATGTTTAAAGAGTTGATCCCATATCTTAACGTTGGCAGTTATTGCCACACACTTTCACTACTATCCCAACGAATATAAATATACTCTCATCCATTATTGATTATTAATATATTGTGTTTCTCCTCTGATTTAATTAGTAGTACAGCTAAGCATTAACGCTTTGTGCAGAACACATTATCCGAAAGAGCACATCTAATATGAAATCTAGACCATCTGGCAGCCTGAGGAATTCTAATAAAATCTTAAAGTAAATCACGAATCGTTAATAAGTCTCAAAATCAAACCGCAGTACTAAACAATTATATTATAATTGAAATACCAGTTGCAATCAATGTTCTACGAAGCACATTGACTACTCGGTATACTCAGAACCGACGCCATGTCTGGAGTAATGAATAATAGCGGCCAAATACACCATCTGATTTCACTCCCAATCAATAACGACGATCGGTACGGTGACGGAGAATTAGCTTATCAAATGCAATTTAGAGCTCTGTCGATCAATAGATGTTCGAGCTACATCTTACTACAAACAATTTAATTAGCATGGATATCCGTACAAGAAAAATTAAAGATCTAATGCAAATATGTTGTAAAGCACTGAGATTAAGACTGCGCGGATAACGTAGTGGTTAAAGAGGTCGCGTTAGAATTGACATTGTCGGGCACGCCACGATCGTGGCGGTAAGTCCCGTTTTTGAGGAGTGGCTGGAGAGGCGGTATGGCGCCCTCACCTTCCGGCTGACACAGGTACTGACTGGCCACGGTTGTTTTGGCCAGTTCCTGTGTCGTATACGCTGGCAAGAGACGCCCGGTTGTCACCACTGCGGCGACTGCCGCGACGTTATAGAGGACACGGCGCTGCACACTTTGGCGGTTTGCCCCGCCTGGGCATCGCAGCGCCGTGAGTTGATCGTGGCAGTCGGATCGGTTGCCCTCTCGCTCCCGGCCGTAGTTAAGTCTATGGTCCGGAGTGAGAGGTCGTGGAACGCCGTCGCCTCCTTCTGCGAGGAAGTAATTTCCATCAAGGAGGCGGCGGAGCGGGAGAGGGAGCGTTTAAACCCTCTCCCCAACCGCAGAGCCGGGCGCCGGAGGGCGCGCGATGACCTCCAGCCACCCTGAGGTTTGACCTGGGGGTGGCGGGCTTTGTGGGCCTGCCCGCCATCCGTTCAGCACCAGGTCCGAGAGGCAGCGTGCGTGTTCCCACGCGCGCCTCTGTGTCGAGTCCGTCTCCCCCCTGGGGGGGAGACAGTAGGGAATTTTTGAGGGAGTCCTTTGGGTAGGTCTCTTTGGGTAGTGGCCTGTCGTTTCATACGGCGGGCCGAAACCTCGGCGGGGTCGCGACCGCATGCGAAAGCGATTCGCGCGGCCCCGCCGATAGTGGTTTTGTCGAGGAACACCGTGGTAGGTTTAGTCGGTATTCCGGGAGGTACATTATTTCCTTTCCATCTTCTTTTACCCCGGCGAGTCCGACATAATCCCACCGCCCGCCCCCGCGGAGGGATAAGCGTCATTGCATTCCCTCAAGTAAAAAAAAAAAAAAAAAAAATTGACATTGTGCCGAGTGTTGTGGGTTTGAACCCCACGCAAGACAAAAAACTATGTGTTACAACAAATAGTTGTTTCAAGTCTGGGTGTTTGTGACCGTTGTTTGAATATTTGTAACCTGTTTTTCAGTCCAGGGAACTGAAAAGCACTGCACAGGAATTATGCATAGAACGTGCGTAGTCTTAAAAACAAACTAATCTTAATATTGGCCGCAGTGCTAATAGACACGTTAGTCCCCACGATTGGAAAGGATCCGAAAAATGCATACAAGATGCCTTAACTACTTATGAATTTAAAACAGGTTGCTTTTAAAGTTTACAGATCAGGCAAAGAGTTAGCAAGATGTAGTGCACGTACGATGCTATCAATAAAACATACGTTGCTAAATATCGAAATTTATGTTTACTTAGCATACATATCTTGATTAAGTCTGCACAGCGTCAAAGAAAATAATTTAACTTTTTCAGTCTTATTTGATAGTATTACATTGTTTCAACACTACATTGTTCTTAACATTAATAACTAGTATAAAAAAATGTTTAGAGTAATCATGAGTATAGTCAACAGCACCTAACATTAAAGCTGAATGCACGACCTCTAAAGTGCTCGTCCGCTGCCGTCACGATACCAATACCATCATTTGTAACAATAAACAAAAAGTTTGTTGTTCCAGGTACTTTCAATCCGATCGATCGGGAGGGATATTGGGACGTGAGTAGGATATCGAACTGCGTCAGTAATATAAACAGTATAATTGGGCCGGTCGGCCACTAGCGCTGTTTATAATTGAGTGCTAAATTTACTGCGAGCCGGCCACCGGAGTCAAAATAGCTATTGTATACAAGTCTATCGGTCGATCATTATATTTAAGGTATATACTAATTGCTCTAGATATTATTTTCGTTACGGTTAGGAGTGTAGGTGCAGTCATTTCTTGGGTGCCGAGTGCCGCACCAAAATGGAAAACTAAATTCTTATGGTGTAACTTCAACTATCTGTCATGTCATGACTCTATATCTCAGCAACTTTTATGAACGCTATCATTTATCTTTAAATCAAGTGTAAAAAATGCTGTCCTTTGTATTGCAAAAAAGAGAGGGTAAAACATCTAGAGAAAGATTACTAGAACAAATGGGGTATCAAAGGGAAGAACTCTGTTTGCACTTTATAACTTCGTTCGTCTTTGTTTTTGTACCGCACATTTTGCAACAAAATATGAAAAATAAAAATCTACGATAACATTTCCGTGTGAATATTGACAAACATCAATTACTCACTTTATTATTAGTTCTAATTGTAATAATTTTTATATTTTATTTTTAATTGCAGTAATAATTTTATTTGATTTATAAGTAATATAACATTTACAATATATTTACATTATTAATTTTATATTTTAATTTGATTCTTAATGTAATTAGAATTTATTATTTAAAGTAATTCATACAAATTTTTGGGACTATAAAACAAATAAAATTTACTGGATAATCTTATCTTATCTTGTGTGGGGGCCAATCAGTACAGACCGGCGACACTTCGACCCAGTGGGATCTTTTGTGTCGACTTCCCCAATAACGACTGCCATAGATTTTCATGGCAGTCGGGACCGACGGCTTAACGTGCTCTCCGAGGCACGGAGCAGGCGATAATTGTCAATCAATACGCACATAATTTCGAAAAGTCATATAACTTCCGAATGTCAGAGGTGCGCGACGTGGGTTCGAACCCGAGACCCTCTGAATTGCAGTCTGATGGTCTCCCCACTTTTTTTTTTTTTTTTTTTTTTTTTACGTGGGGGAATGCAATGACGCATATCCCTCCGCGGGGGCGGGCGGAGGGATTATGTCGGACTCGCCGGGGTAAACTAAGATGTTAAAAAGATAATGTACCTCCCGGAATACCGACTAAACCTACCACGGTGTTCCTCGACAAAACCACTATCGACGGGGCCGCGCGAATCACTTTCGCATACGGTCGCGACCCCGCCGAGGTTCCGGCCCGCCGTATGAAACGGCAGGCCCCTACGCAATAAGACCTACCCAAGATAGGTACTCAAAATAAAATTCTACTGTCTCCCCCTAAAGGGGGAGACGGACACGAAACAGAGGCGCGCGTGGGAACACGCACGCCGCCTCTCGGACCTGGTGCTGAACGGATGGCGGGCAGGCCCACAAAGCCCGCCACCCCCAGGTCAAACCTCAGGGTGGCTGGAGGTCATCGCGCGCCCTCCGGCGCCCGGCTCTGCGGTTGGGGAGAGGGTTTAAACGCTCCCTCTCCCGCTCCGCCGCCTCCTTGATGGAAATTACTTCCTCACAGAAGGAGGCGACGGCGTTCCATGACCTCTCACTCCGGACCATAGACTGAACTACGGCCGGGAGCGAGAGGGCAACCGATCCGACTGCCGCGATCAAATCACGGCGCTGCGATGCCCAGGCGGGGCAAACCGCCAAAGTGTGCAGCGCCGTGTCCTCAACAACGTCACGGCAGTCGCCGCAGTGGTGACAACCGGGCGTCTCTTGCCGGCGTATACGACACAGGAACTGGCCAAAACAACCGTGGCCAGTTAGAACCTGTGTCAGCCGGAAGGTGAGGGCGCCATGCCGCCTCTCCAGCCACTCCTCAAAAACGGGACTTACCGCCACGATCGTGGCGTGCCCGGTTGGTCTCCCCACTGAGCTATCGCTACTCAACTGGATAATGATATAATTTAATTTTAAACATAACTTTTATATTGATATTTCTTCACTTTTAATAAATTTTAATATTAGTTTCTTATGTCATATTATTTATGTAATATTAATAAAATAAAATGTAATGCATGCTGAATTTACCTGTAATTAGTTATACAATTGATTAGACTCAAAATGTATCTTTATATGAATTATATGTATGTAATATTGTAGCAACTGTTGATGAATCTTAATAAATAAATAAAATATAATTATTATTCATTATAAGTCTGCACAGCTAAAAATATTACTATAATACTACCAAGATGATTGTAATTAGGACAGTCTTTCAGAAATCAGCAAATATCATTTACAAAGAAAGTTTTATGCCCATTCAGGTTATACTCAAACTTTTGTGTCACATAAACGTTGACTCTTTTGAATTAGAACTTGTAATTTTAAAAACAAACAGCAGCCAATGCTTTTAGAAACTTGTAGTACCTGCCAGGGATATTAAATGTGCATCGATGGTGTGAAGCTAATGTAACTGCTGTACAAGTGATCTCGTATTTTATTCCCGGGTCGGGCAAAATGTTATAGAGGTTTTCTGTCAAGAAATTCTCATGTACAGTTCAACGTGATACATAAGTGCATGGGTGCCAGTACTCAATTCATCACCCTTGTCTGCCGAAGAGGTAAGACACACACAATACACCTCTGCTTTTCTCATTGGATAATATAAACGTGAGACTATGTATGTTATACAGACTAACTAAAAAGTTCCCTTTTTGCCATGCTATTAATCTATGTGACACGAATATATATGTATATTTTCCCTTTGCTGACAGCACAATGTCTTCTAAAGAGGTCTTAAAACTATTTACCGTAGGAACGTATCACATGGTCTGTAATCTCCCGCTAGGTGCTTGCGTTGCCTTTGACGAAGGACTACGATGTATCTTCTTATTTTTATGCTATTCTTGTATAATGCATAAATTTAAAGCCACAGGCTCTAAAATAAAATGTTTACTAAATAAACTCTTAACATTGAACACACGTCATATTTTGTAGACTACCACTGTTAAATAACAACATGTTGTTCATATTATAAGTCAATCAAACGTTTATTAAATGTTCGCATCGGCGGCTTCGAGGCTCGCTCAACAAGATCGTTAATGAAACAACATGTACCGCGTTACACGACATTTATTGTCTCTAGCTCTAATATTTAAACATCAATTTATTTGAAAATGTATAAATAAATAGCCACATAAATGATTGTGTTATATGTAACAAACAAGTGTTGATACATTTGAAGCCCTACCACTGTTACCACTGTTTGCTCCCGTGGTTATGTAACTTCTGGGTATAGTAGCTTTTTGGTTAAGTAGCTTAGCTGAGCTTAGTAAAAAAATTGTAAATCGGGCCCGTAGTTTGCAAGTTTAGTCATTACAAACAAACATACAATAAAAACAAATCTTTCCTCTTTGTAATATAATATAAACAAACATGCCTGTGACCCTCGCTAGCTTATAAACTACCTATACAGGAAAATTGTTTCGGTCTGCTATTCCATCGGTGTATTGAGAAGCCTAATCTTATAATAACTCTTTTGCATTTTAATACTTATTACTAAGAATAAGCAATAGTAAGAATTTAGTATATTATATTGACCTCTAATATGTCAACAATTTCGGTTGTAACACTAAAATGTAGGAGTATTAACGTCTAGACGTGGGATTACCGACGTCGACGTCGTGTAGCCTCGTGTTTGTCACGTGTGACACGTCTGTGAGTCCCGTGATGTGCACTAACGACCAGCCACTTAGTGACGTCACTTAGTGCTACAGCCATGACAGCAGCGCGTGTAATCGGTCAATGAACCTCTACCACAGAACCTTTACCACTGACGTTAACTTGATTACCTTTTCACTCGATAAATTAATTTTAATTTTACCTCTTGATCAATTATATACTATACTTTGTCGTTCTTTATACAGCGTGTAACCGAAAGGTGTGGTCGAATTTAAACGTAACATAAATAGACTCTGTATAATGGAATTCCGCGACAACTAAATGCGTTTACATTATTTTTAGTAAGATATTGCATTTTCTTTATTATCAACTTGTCAATATCAACACATTGTAGTCGATACATACACAACTCTACCAGCTGAGTCGGTCTGAAAATCGTCGAAAAAATTTAAAATAGGTAATTTATTTTGTGCCGAAAATTTTCAGATATAGGTACATTACGATCCTAAAATATTACAACACCTTTATGCCGCAAGACACGCGCTATATAACGACTTACAATGCGTTCCAACCAACACTTCTCTACTCTTTCTTCGCTTTAGAAAAACAATTCCCGCACTAGGAAAATATTTCCTGTGTCGCGGGACTTTACAAACATTTGAACAACGGACACAAAGAGCAGGCGGACTCGGAACGACCATTTGTGGATCACACAATTTTTTGTCCCATGTGGGATTCCAACCCACAACACTCGACGCAGTGGCAGCAGCGAACCGACCACTTAAAATACTACGCCATCCGCGCAGTCATCTTTATAATGTTTCAGAATAAAGATGAAAATATCTAAATACACACACAGACATATACCCACACAAATCTCGACTATGGTAAATGGAAGCTCAGCATCATACGTATCTGTTTTTTATTATTATACCTATAATTAATCTCCAAATAATAAATTGATCTATAAAATACTTAACTAATTTTAACTCATAATCAAATCCTATATTTATAAATTATTTTTATTTCTGTTATAATGTAATGTTGTTAATCTATTTTATAATTTATTGTTTTTGTAATTATTATGAAGAACTTTCTAATAATCATTTTTCAATATGAAACCATTTGTATTAGGAAGTGTAAGTGAAAGACGCTGATGACTGCAGTAACACAATTAATATTAGTACGGTCGTCAACGGCAACCTCTTATTATAATTTTAACACA
The DNA here is from genome assembly GCA_963675205.1 of Catocala nupta. Lineage (NCBI taxonomy): Eukaryota > Metazoa > Arthropoda > Insecta > Lepidoptera > Erebidae > Catocala > Catocala nupta. The sequence goes on from OY776081.1 coordinate 33,707,054, forward strand.
AATTGAAAGTAAAAATATATTATTATTATCTTCATTGAAGATATTTCTGCTTCAAAACTTCCACTACAAAGCTTTCAGCTTCATTGAATTATAAAACAATTACCTTACTCGGTGTTATAAAGGAAGACAAATATCACGTATGCAACTATAAGTTAAAATTAAATTAAAGTATACAAAATTGTTAGACTTATAGTTTTTCATACGAACTGCGGCTTGGTTGTGTGTATCCTCGATATCGCGGAAGTGCATGAAAAGTGGTTAAGTCGGAAAATAATATAATTACAGTAAACTTTAACAGAATAGTTGCCTATATTTAACATTTGTACATTATTCTAACACAAGAGCAAATAGCAATCAAAATGAATATGTTTGCGCAAAAAGTATCATAAATGGTTGCTAAATAATGAAGTAATTAATATTTTAAATTTCGGAATAAGAATGGTTTTGTATAGTAGTTATTTGCTATCTTCTTCTGACAGCTGGGTTTAAATAGCAGTTACGTCACTGCTTGTATCGTGCATCATTTTTCATTGGTTTGACAATAACCCCCACTACCTACCTACCTACCAGATTTGAAACGCTTGTAACTTATTTATTTTTGAGTCGATTCCAAAATTTCTTTTAATTTTAAAGTTAAGGTAATGTTACCATGTGGCTTAAATAATATAAAATGTGAGCCAACTACCCTATTAGCAATGTTATAATAGAAATAGAGTGGGCATGTGTTGATAAGATGCAAACATAGCTGCATGTCATACAATGCTAAACCGTACATTCATAGTAACTAGAGCACTGGCAGAACAAAAACAGAACAGCGGCAACAATTTCTGATAGCACGAGAATAGATAGTCTAAAATATTATATTCTAATTTTTCTTCGTATCAATGGTTCTTCTTGTGTGAACTATATATTATTTGCATACAGTATACATTTTGCACAAAACCCAGATATTGTGCAAGTGCTCGGACAAAAAGGGCATACCAACAAAAGTGCCATTGTCTGCTCCAGTTCACCACAATCACACTGAGAAAGGCTTGGATCCCTGAATCGGGAAAAGAATCGGCAGCTTATTTAGGTACTTCCATACTAGCCATGGCAGGGTGTGTCCAGGTGTTAGAGATTCCTGTGGTGTGATATAATGCTATATATGGTGTTAAAGTTAAATATACATATTACTCACACTTATTCATCTCCTAGTGATATTAATGTTCCTATCCATAAAACTTGTCTACGAGAAGGTTCCAACGCTGTACCTGATCATTTCTTCATCATTAACATTTTAGCTATTAGACGCATCTTGCTAAAGATAAAAAAAGAAGAATCTAAAGATTTCAACGATCGTCTACATCGAACAGCTGCTTGTCTGGCAGGAGTGCTGTAAGCTGCGCTTTCCGTGCCATAGTCGCCACTCAAGAACCTTTCTAACCCATCGGTTCCCGGTTTATCGAACTATGATAATAATTATTTAACGTTGTCTTAAGTTTACGCGAAAATAACACATTAAAAAGAAAACTTCTAAATACTTTAGATATTGTAAACTATTTAAATATGCACTTTCCTCGATGTTTTGATTGCTTTTGATAGGAAGAATTCACTATCCTACCAAGGATGCTTCACAAAGCTATGAAAATTTTAATTTAAAAATCGGACAAGTGCGGGTCGGACTCGCCTACCGAGGATTCCGTACAAATTTGTAGAAAATCTGTTTAAGCTTGTGCCAATGAAGCTCTTTCATACGACACCCCACATGACACGGTTAACTCAATTCAAAATATGGACCGCCGTTCCTTGCATAAAGACCCTGTTTTTATGATTTAATTATAAATATATAGTTTTCAGATTTTCCCCTATACTTCTAGTATAAGACGATATTACTTGCAAATTTCATAATTCTAGGATAACGGGAAATACTCTATAAATTGAGATTCCCTTGAGAGTGTCGAAATATACGTTTTTTTGCAGCATAAACGGCCGTATCTCTTTTTTACGTTAACTTAGAAGTTTGATTTTTTCACAGCTTCAAGACACTGTAGTCCTGAGTATATCGTAATTTCAATCGATCCCACCACGCGTTCCCGAGATAAAGGGTCTTGACAGACAGACAGACAGACGAACGGACAACAAAGTGATCCTATAAGGCTTCCATTTTTCCGTCTGAGGTTCGGAACCCTAAAAACACCCAAATTTCAATTGAGAAGGTAGTTGGAATAAACCACCAGCTTGGGATGTGATTTATAATAGCAAGCACATAGCAAGACTTTGTGGTACTTTGAGATATTTCTGCGTAAACAGAAACAGCAGCAATTAAATTATGTTTGGGTACTTTGAAATAAAAATACGTCACCACAATGCTACGACCATCATATTAGTCCCCCCTATGACCATGACCTCTGAAAATCAACCGTCACGACAGGAAAAGGGTAAATTTAAATAGTTTAAATGATCTAATAGTGTTTTTTTTTATAAACGTCGATACTATCCATAATTATTCCTTAACACCCTATAACCTACAGTCGCGCATTAAGATGTTTAAATAGATCTGCGTAAACATGTGTGGATTCCACGCGAGGTGTAAGTTAGAGGCGCCAGCGATATCTAGACTATCTGCTGCTTCAATAAACACCTGCAAATAGACACGGCTGCACGCACACACCCGCACACGTCCCGCCACACACATACGAGTGCGTATTAAGTAAATATACAGTGTAAATCAACCACCATATTTATTTTGAATCTGAACTAAATTCTGTTGCGTCCGTTGCTATAAAGCTGCGCGTACACTGTAGCGTAACGACAAAATAATACAAAATTAAATTTAACACAACATAACAATTATTTATTTACGTGACTTTTAATGTCTTATATGGTACTGTTATATGTTATAATTATTATAATAAATATTTAATTGACTGCTTCCGTGGCGCAGCGGTAGTGAATGCGACTGTTATGCATCAGTCTGAGTCTGCGTCTCGGGTTCGAATCCCCGATCGGGCTTACAAAAAGTTATTGCGATTTTCTGTTAAGAAATCTCAATACGAGCTTGGAGTTAGGAAGTTGGCGGTGTTAGACAACCCCGTGCCTCGGAAAGCACGTAAAGCCATTGGTCCTGCGCCTGATCTCTCTCCGAACGTATCGGATTATCCATCCCATCGGATTATGAGGATTAGGGAACAAAGAATGCACTTGTGTTTACGCACATACTTGTGCACTATAAGATCTCCTGGCCAGTCTTCGTTTAGATTGGCCGCCGTGACCGATTTTCAGTCTAGAGGGCATTATAATAATTACTTTCCTTTTTTAAGTATCAAAAGCACGATATTTCATTTCTTTCTAAATAAAGTTAAAAATAACTTACCAATAAATATATATAAAGCAACTAACTCATATTTTGTCAGCTATTATGGGATCTCACGTTATAGAACGCAAGTCTTACTTAATGTCGTATTTAAGGCAGAGTGCCAGATTCTATGCCGTTACTAAGAAGTACCCGAAAGAATCCCAATAATAATTTTCTTTACCAAACCTTCCAAGAAGTAATATACTTTCAAATAAAATAAATAATACCCTAAATAATATTTTCATAATAGAATATTACGTATATGCTCAAGAACATTTTGACGACAAGGACGACTTTGCTTTTAGCGATGTTAAGTAGCTTCATTATTGTTATTTTTTAAGTATCAATTACAGGTACTACGTATTTTAAGTATTTATAAAAAAGCGTTTTTATTGATTCAGCATATAAGAATTGTAGCTTATGAATTAGCCACCAGATATTATGAAAAAGCATTGTATCGTGGTCAGAGCAAATTAAAGAAGTAAGTTCTAGTTTCGATTCGAGATGTATTAATTTAAGTCTCGATTAGAATCCTGAAAATAGGCTAGGTGAATAGTAATAGATCTAATTTATATATTGCCGTCTAAACCAGCCTGTAATTTATAAACCTCCGGCAGATCTCAAAATTTAAAACGAAATAAGCATTTATTTTATATAACTACGAGTATAGTGACAAACAAGTACATATACAGCCCACCTGATGGTAAGTGGTCACCGTAGTCTATAGACGCCTGCAACACTAGAGGCATCACTTGTGCGTTGCCGACACTTTAGGAAAGGAAGAAGAGAAAAAGGAAATGGGAAGGATAAGGAGCGGGAAGGAAGAAAGAGGGTGATTGGGTCTCCGGCACTCTCACTCACCAAAGGAAAGGCAACAGTAGGAAAACTGCTATTTAACGTCGATATTCTTTGAGTTACATTAGAATTATCTGCATTTATAATTACGTATTTCCACACAACAGTAGGGATCTTTTTGAATAATTTACTTAGTTTTCCTTCGTACATACATAGGTATATGCAGCCTCATCCAATGTGGCGTTCTGTGCGCATTATTACGCTTACTTCTTTGAACGAGATTGAAAGGAAACCACATTGCTATCACACATGCCACTTGGCACAAACGATGTCCATAAGCGGCGGTTATTAACAACCATTATCTATATAACCGATATCTATATAACTATAAAAATAAAAGTAGACGTATTTTCAAGCCAGTATGTACAACACCATTAGATATTACGCTGCGGTGCAATATTATGTTTATTGCTTCACTGTTTTAGGTTTACATGGTAGTGAATACTCAGCGAGCGACGGTCAATGGTCTCGCCAAACACATCATTTAGTGTGTTTGCAATGCCATCGATAACTTGCGCAGTTCGCCATCGAATGTCCAATATTTATGTATTGGTACACGTGCTAACGATATTATATATTTTGTCGTGTGCCTGTTAGTTTGAACTATTTTATTGTGGTAGGTATTGTTAGAGCGAATTTCTGTTTTAACACAATCGGTTGATTAAATATCTTGTATAATATTGTCTTCTGTTTACGCGAATGTTATTCATTGAAATTAAACTATATATAAATATCTTGTATCTAATAATTTTATAGGTACAGTATGTGGTTGGTGTATCTATCAAAACCGTTTGCCTTTTGATGATTTATCATCCAGATGTAATAAATATCTAATACTGTCAAATATATAAATACATGGTTTTTTTACAAAAATACTAGAAATTTTGGATTACAAACATTCTTGCGAACCCCTCCAGACTGAATGCTTGTATAAGGAGTTGATTCAATTTGGTAGTGTAATAGGTGAGAAAAAAACCCAGGACCTCTCGATCGCATGTTTAATATCTTATCCATGGACCAACCATCTGTACAAAATCAGTCTACTAAACCGATGCCATAAAATTAGCCTCTCAAATATTTTTTGACGATCTGGTAAGCTAACTTATCATTGAAAACTATAGGGTTGGGTACCGTTGATTCAGAATCTTGAAACTTGAAAAGGATCTCGAATAAATACTGCGCTTTCCTATTCGATGGTCACCGAGCGATAACTTTTCTTTCTAAAAGGCTATTGGTTCACCGAGCTATATAAACTTCCCGTTGGCGTTTCAGCTTGCTTATTACAAGGGGTAAGTCGTCTTGGTTCATCTAGTAATATTGGCGTGCCAAGTTTGTCGCATGGAATGGCGCCAATCGTTGCTTTAACCTTGAGGCTTATTATCAATACATTGGCTGCTCGTAAATTAGTAGTGTAGATAATCATTGGCAGCACATACTAATTGAATACTAATTCATACATGGGGACGTTTAAGTGGTTGCCTTGCCACTGACAATGCGTCGAGTGTTGTTCTTTATCATTATCCCCACATGGGAAAAATATTTTGTGATCCGAAAAAAGCTGTTCTGAGTCTGTATATTCTTTGGGACAAAAAATTTTAAAAAATTTGATTTAATTTCTCCCGTTTCAACGTAATACAACCTGGTGCGGGAATAACATTAAAAATCTTTAGATTTCACAGTCCTCTGTTAATAATTTCCCATTAAGTAACACAACAAACGGTCTCACACCTTTCGCATCCAGTCAATCCCAAATATCTTCTGCTGGTCGTCAATCAACTAGACAGGTCATACTTTGAAAAATACATTTGTATATAGTACATCAAACATTCCAGTTCAGTGTAACAGTCTAGGAATGCTCCTGTCCAGTGTCGACATCACTTGACAAATGTTCGCGGGGCAGACGCGTGTTTCTCAGTAAGCAGCTATTAATGAGAACGCCGTGGCGACGCGACGAGCGCTGGACGTTTCTAACGCGATCAGAGTATAACCAGATATTCAAGCGTATTGGAGCTAAGTTTGGAACGCGTATAGTTTTTATTAAGTGACGGTAATTATGCACTTGCCTTAAATTTGATGTTTGACTTCCATTTGTATGAAAGAGACATTAAAAAGGAGGACAAGAGTTTGTTTTATCTCAAACGCCTTCAAATGGTGTTACACTAAACCAACAGCTTCACGTTCACTCTAAAGCATAGAAGCAACGGAAGAGTAAACCTTATCGTAGCCAGTTACCCTTCAGTATGTAGTCGCGAATAGTCTATAAGTATCACGTAATATCTTCACGGCTTATACGTGACAAACGGTAAGCACGCTTATTGCGTAGCATGCGACCATCCACTTAAAGTTATAACAAGACCAGAGTCGGCAAGTTTCGGCTCCAAAGGCGCGCGTCACTTGCCGTACTTGCTCATACTTACAAATAACAATAATACCTATTTAGAGGTTATCTGTCAGTATAATAATAATAATATAATAATAATATTCTACCACATACACACAACACTATCTAGCCCAAACTAAGCAGAGCTATGAGCTATGAAGAGCTATGGGTACTAGACAATGGATAAACGTACATATGTATATACTTTTTTTTTTGTAAATACATACATATTATACATAGAAACACCCAGACCAAGACAAACATCCATGTTCATGCACACAAATATTTGTCTGAATAGAACTGCTTAATTAAATAAAATTTAACTTTATCTATACATATATTAATATGCTTAGAGATCTGTGTCGTCACCAAAACACAAAAGAGATGAATAAGGAATGCAGCATTTAAAAATCTGCAATAAATTTAACTACTGGGTGACTACTAGTTCATATTAATAATTAATCACAAAACCGTTTTGGTTCTTTTTTATTATTTTAACAAAAGTAAAACAGTTCTGCCTCCAATTATAATACAAAATGGCTTCTATTTTGTTTTTATAATTGGAGGCTGAAACGTTTCTGCCCACTAACTTTACATGAAATAATTAAAACTTGGATTGTAGTTCATGATGGAAACGACGGATTTTATACACATTCATTTTTAAATGTCAAATCATAATGTATTTCTATTTCTTTATATATATTAATATTATAAAACTGAAGAGTTTGTTTGTTTGTTTGCTTGAACGCGCTAATCTGAGGAACTACTGGTTCGAATTGAAAAATTATTTTAGTGTTGGATAGCCTATTCATCGAGGAAGGCTATAGGCTATATAACATCACGCTACGACCCACGGGGTAGCGCAGTAACGATAAACGTGGGTGAAACCGCGAGAACATCTAGTTTTATATATTTTTTATTCCCAACTGCACCTTCTAAAGAATTTGTTGTAGTTTTGTCATACAAAGGGATTGTTCGGTATAATTGGGTCAGGTTATCGGTCATGATAGGTATTACACACTACACGGCACTTAAACAACACTAAGAATAGAATATATTATATAACTAGATTTTCCCATTAATAAACTGAGTCACTGTGGTTATATTTAACTTTGCAGATGACCAGATTCCAAGTGATTAGTGTAGTGTATCGAAGTACCGTGAGCACAAATAAGCACACAATTGTAAAAACCAAATTGCCGAAACCTGCACTTCACAGTCATTCAGCTAACATCAGTTAAGCCAAGATCACAGGCGCTGTAATTTGATCGAAGCTTTATAACCTTTTAATATCAACGCGATTAAGACTAATGCGTACTAAAATTTATTATTTATGCGAATATTACTCACGTATGTATATAATAATATCAGTCCTGTATTAAATTGTCCCACTGCTGGCCACGGGCCTCTTTGCAGTGTGAGAAGGATTAGGCCATAGACCCACACGCTGGCCCGGTGTGGGTTGGCAGACTCCATATATGTTCGAGAACATTATGGAGAACTCTGAGATGCAGGTTTCCTCATGATGTTTTCCTTCACCGTTAAAGCTAGCGATAATTAACTATTTAATACGCATATAACTTCGAAAAGTCAGACATGCGCGCCTTGGGTTCGAACTCGAGACTTCTGCGTGGCAGTCCAACGGTTTCCTACTAGGTTATCGCTGCTGTACTGCTTGCACGCATGTACTCGCAGGTAACTGCTAGTAATAAAATTACTGCACAAAATATGCGCATATTTTGTGCTCGAAGCCAAATACTGCAAGTTGGAGTACGCCCGCGTCCCACGCCGTGGCTGTCTTTATTCAGAGGAGTTCCATATTGTCAACCTTTTTCTATTGCAATAGTTGGGGTGGACAATCCGAGGGTGCGTGGCAGGTTCCTCTGTTCCTGATAATTTTATTACAATGGACTTCTGCTAAGTAACGCCTACTTTGATTCAATACTGCTACTTATATAATTATATCGTTAGCAAATTGTGTGATTCGTCACTCGTCACAAACGGCGTTGTCCATCTGCAAACGCTCGCTGTCTTAAGAAAAGGCAAAGGCACGTTGATAATGCTTTTAAAATACAAATATTACACAACTTGTTTAAGCTATTTTAGCGTACATAGTATATTCCTATAATCATCAGTCTATACTAGTCCACCGCTTTTCAAACTGAACATGTCACTGGGCATGGTCTGAGACCACTCTAACCAGCTTTTGCTCGACTTTACAAAGATCGTTACTAAACTTAGTCTCAACGCATCCCTACTAATCCAATAGTCTACATCAAAGACTTTCGTTCTCTTTGGTTTGATTCAAATCACTTTATTGCCAATTCGATCGTTTATTGAAACTGCCAGACTCTTTTAAAAGAATATAAATACCACTATTTACCATTTGTAGTAATCACAAATGTTGATTGCGAGTGAAAACAAACCGCTGCAAGCAAGGAGACGAGTGTCGTCCTAAATTCGTACAATCGTGAGATATAACATCTGATGTATAAGTTCTCTCACGCCAAATTTCCGCGTTAAATGCTATCTAAAGAGCGAATCAAAAGGCAATCCGTCACGCGACTAGTGCTCCCAAACGTCATGTATTTTATAGAATGTCTCGTATTTATAAAACATATCTACTGTGAATAGAGCGGGGTTTGCCCTATAGATAAGTCAAAGTCAAATATCTTTATTGCTATAAAAATGTGCTAATTATTCTTGGACACGTCAGTTAACTATGTATGTAAGATATATTAATAAAAATAGAATAATAATAAGAAAACAGAGTCACGATCCTCGATCGAGGTCGTGGATCGATTTCCATCTATTTTACAGGGACTGTCTTGTGGGCTCAACGGTTTTCTGAACCTAGCAACTAATCTAAATATAATTCACTACAACGGCTGATGAATTAGCCAGAAAGGGCTCGGAGCAACTGTTTGTGGGCCCCGAGCCATTTGTGAGACTCTCTTAGAGCACCGTCAAGGCAGCTTTGAATGCACATGGCAATGATAAACACAGATTAGGGTGGATGGCCCTTAGGGGTCTGGAACACTCCAAGAAATTCATTGCAAACAGAGCCACAGGCTTCACCAGGAAGTTCTGCGGATATAACAAGAGCCAAATATGCTCACAAAAGCGTTCACTGGCCATTTTGGCAACAACGACCTCCTGTGCAGATTGAGATTGGCACACAATTCGATCTGCAGAGCCTGTGGTAAACAGGACGAGTCCATATTAAAATAAAAAATCCAGTTTAAGTCAAAAAAGTCCATATTAAATATAATAATTAAATCCTATACTTATAAATTATTTTTATTTCTGTTATAATGTAATATTGTTAATCTATTTATTGTTTTTGTAATTATTATGAAGAACTTTCTAATAATCATTTTTCAATATGAAACCATTTGTATTAGGAAGTGTAAGTGGAAGACGCTGACGACTGTAACACAATTAATATTAGTACTGTCGTCAACGGCAACCTCTTATTATATAATTTCAACTAACGTCTGGTTTTAATCATAATACAATAAGAGAAAATTTGTAACACAAAAATTGAAATAAATATATTATTATTATTATATTTCACCTACTATATGAATGTGACGCGTTGGCTGGATTGAGGAAGGGTCTGATAGGATTGGCATATCCAAACCCTGAGGACTTCTCCCTCTGAAGTGTACGCTGCGGCTGATGCAGTACATTTATAGGGAGATAGCTAAGGGATAAATCTTGAGGCCGACACAAAAGATCCCAATGGGTCGAAGTGTCGCCGGTCTGTACTGACTGGCCCCCACACACTAGATAAGATAAGATAAGTCACTACCACACAGCATTCACTAACTATTAAACTTTGAATACTGAGAACTGCCAGGGTGTTACTTTGTCACCTAATTTTTGACAATGACAATGATTTGTGTTAACTTGGGTTATCCCAAGTACTACATAAACTGTCAAGTAAAACTAAACAATAACTCGTTCATAATATTATACCTAGATCATGGAGTATCTGCTCTATAAATACAGCTATTTGAAAAACAATACGAATGATTTAACAAAAAATATTCTTTATTTATTCCTTATTTTAAATTGATTGTTTTTTACATGATGGCCTCCCTACTCAGTTACACGAGACTCTGGCGTGGCAATCGTGTCGCAGTCGCGCCCTTTACCAAATTTACCAAATTGTACGGCAGTCTAACGAAGCTCTCTCTACAATAAAAAACAATAGTAGTACGCCTATTATAATAACTAAACATAAAAATCAATCAGCCGTCTTATATAAGTTACCAGTGGAACTGTTGCGGGAGTGAAAACGCATTTCTTTCGACATATGACTATGATGTTCATAAATTATACCTTGTGACCTATATGAATAAACGAATTTTTATTTTGATTTTAATGTCCTTAGTTGGTGACTTAGTCTGCAAGCGCTCATATATGTAGACAGCGATAAGGAAAACTTTGAAGGTTAAAGCAACAGCATATTGCTCAAATGAAAACTGGCTAAATGTGTAAAACATTACCGGTAAAATCCACGCAGTGTGTCAAGAAAATTTACATACCCGTCGTTGTACAACACTTTCTATATTATATCTATACTTTATGTTTAGAATAATACAAAATAAGTAATTATAAGTTTGAAGTAAATTATGCTAGGCGCTTCAATTATAAATTCAATTAGAAAAATTACCTATTTGAAGAAAGACGGAGCTTTAAAAACATTGACACAACACATTGTGTGAATGTTTTTAAAGCTCCGTCTTTCTTCAAATAGGTAATTTTACTCTTTTTTTAATTGTACTTACACTAACACTTACACTAATACGGCGCCAAAAAACTCGGTGCCTGTTGCTACGGAGACAAATTAATAAATAAATTAAATTACTTGCTATGGTGTACGCTTGAAACACTGCAGGAGTATCACGTGCGTTGCCGATCATAAGAAGAAAGAACTTGCTTGTCATTTCATCCTTGAGTATAATGTACTAGGCGTACATTACCGCAGGCTGGCTCATCATTTTCATTTACTACATACGTGGCAAACAAATCGGCCAGCCTTATTAAGCGGTAAAAATACAAATATTATAAGTGATTTTAGATTATATATCTGTGATACAATACCTGTATTTTTTAACCCTAGGTAATAATATCAGTCCCCGGGACAGAATTCATAAAATGTCAGGAAATAGCTTAATTAATACAATAACAATTTCAATATATTTCAATTACTCTAAGCGCCTTCAAAGAATACATTTACCAAAAGGATTTAAACATTGAATGGTAGTATGATTAAAATACATTTCGAGAGACTACAGCATAATCCGCATATATAGTTGTGTACTGTACCCGTCATAAATAATAACTAATGGGATTACTTCGTCAAAGTTCGCAGCACAGCTTTAAACTTATACGTTGTTGAAATAAATAGCTGAGTTTTTGCCGCACCGAGTTAGAATGTCGAGGCGTCTGTCTCGACGCACATAAATATTATGTTATGAGCACACTGTATGTACGACGAACTGTATTAACCACTAATAATAAAGCTTGTGGCGCTCGATGTAAGGCACCTACCAAGTAGGAGTATTGGATTTAACGAAATATCGGATAAAATAAACAAGAAAACTATTTCATACGAAATTAAAAATAATTGCAGAAGTCTTATATCTCTTAACTAATATTATAAATAGGATTGTGAGTTTGTTTGTTACGCTTTCACGTCTTAACTACTCGACTGATCATCATGAAATTTCGCAAACACGTTGTCAGGAAAACAGAAAAGGAAACCTAATCAAACCTAACCTAATCTATATTTTTAGGCGAGCAAAACCGCGGGCGTAATCTAGTGCAATATATTTCTCGTCACCTTATATACATATGTATAAAAAAATAATTTTAACTTTACTCGATTTTCTGTTTTAAATAAACTAAAATCTATATAGTTCGAGGAATTGTATCTGGGTCAGACAAAGTATTAACGAGTTTTGCTGACCTAAGTACCTCTACCTACTCAGTCAAAGCATATTAACTGAAATTAAGCTCGGTAGGAGAAAGAAACCTTATATTTAGATAAGTGCTGCGATCTTAGGATTGTGCACGAAGCCTGTATGGCAATATTCTACTACTAATACTTATAATAACCGACAATCAACCCCATATAAGCCAATAAGTACTATAAAACCAGGTTGTTATATAAATGTGTCTTATGGTCTCCATCAGCAAACTGAGTGGCGGTTACGTTCGCCTTTCACGCGACTTTCGTGTTACTAATTATACACACAGGCTTAATATGTGCCGTGCGTGCTCCAAAATATTTTATTCATAAAGTTTTTCATCGCTACAGATATGAAATATGCCGATTTGAGGCCGCAAACAAATGCAAAGATTGAATTACGTGAACAGATTGCATGCGGTGAGTGTCGCACGCGAACTGATCCTTAAACGCTAATATTTTTTTAATGTAACTTAATTCGAGTGTTTGTTTATTGGTCGGTGTCGTTGTCCTGTCAGCTGACGTTATCACTATAGCGTGACAGCGTGACGGCGTGACGGCGCGTCGTCGCCACGGCGTCGGTGTCGTCACGTCTCCGCTATGACGTCACTTTGCCAGACGAAGCCATAGATTGGTTGTCGTTACAAAGTCACGTCTTGTTACCCTCATTATTCCCGACTCTTGTATAAAACAGCGGCTAATCGCATCAGATTCTTTTTTTATATCTAAAATCGCTCTAATAGAGAAGAATTTTGTTGTCAGTCTACTGCTAACATACTTTTTCTCAGGTTCAGTCATAACAGTAAAACTTTATTAATATCATAAACAGAGATTTACGGTTACTCTCTTTAAAGTGTTACGCAATAAAACAACACGTAACTCGACATGTGTATGTGGATCACTCAATCTTGGTAAGTCATTTATTTTTTCATTCATACAGAAGGATTTGTCCCTGAGTAATTACATTCTCAAACCTGAATTGCATAATATAAGATATGTAAAATTAAAGTTGTTGTAGTTGGACGGTCATTAATAAATGTATGATTTTATTTTTGTGTCTTTAACGAAATGAAATTGAAACGCCAAAGGATTCATACCTAGAAATATAAATGTGCCTTTTTCGCAATATGGTTTTAGTTTTCAACTTTTATTTTATAATGCTCTCCCGAGAGTTTCATTTATTCAGAGTTTCAGTATTGTGTATAATTCAAACAAGTCAGTTATATTTATGTTCGTTTCCACTCACGTATATGCGCTCGTGTCGGTCGTGTGTGTACCACGCCATACGTAATTCTCAAGTCTAACACAAATTATGAATGAGGCGGCACACGCGTGTCGACACGCTATAAATGTTATTTCCTATAATTATTGTGGGCGAAAGTGGCCGATTTACTGTTCCTAAGCACCTACTTCTGTAGATTATAACGTTAAAAGACTCGTGGCAAGCCATTAGGACTGCGAACAATACAACTGTTTGTATAATATAAAACTTTATGAACCGGGTAATCAGATGATAGGATATTTTAGGTACGAAACTAACTCTTTCGTTCTAAATGACCATCAGCAGCTCACTTAACTTAGATTACCATCATCAGCGAAAGACTTAAGCATAAGCGCATTCGTAATGAATAGCTGAAAGGCAACAGTAACATTTGATTCCAGGATAAAGTAAAATAATATTATTGAGTTCGTATGCCAGATAAGGCGTAGATTTTGCGCCAATTGCGGAGTTTGTACTGATCTAACATTACATGGCGATATACACGACGAAACTACCTCTGTTAAACATTTTGGGATAACACAACTGTGATATTACAATATTATCTCCGCTTACTTTATGTAAATTCCTAAATTGGGCGTTGTTTTGATTTCGAGCTCATAGCCAATGAAAGCGACCTATGTATGTACCTACAAAACCTTATTATTTTCCTTTGATATGATATATTTACTTTATTTATTAACTTTTTACGCGTCAGATTGATTTACTCCCGGCGCCTGTATAACGTCAACTGTTACGTGTCCAGCGATCCGTCAAGATGAAAGGCGTGCGCACAATGTCGTCATAAAGCGCAGTGTTTACGCGCGCGTGCGCCGTGTCGTTCATAACTGTTGCACTTCAAAGCGCCCAAACTGTACGCGGCGGTCGATGCACTGCCTGCACCATGTGGCATGTGGTTCATTGTGCGATACATCAACTATTACGGTGAACCACTGCGTTGATTCAGTAGTATAAAGGCCAACGTATCCGCAATTATCATAAAGACCGTGATATCCTGATTCTTTAGAGTGATAACCAACTTTTGCTAAATATTTGGTGAAAATCGTCTGGGCAGTACTACTCTTATAGGAAACCACCATAACAGTAATATTGAATTAACTCATTTATTGCGGTGCGCCTGCTAACAAACGGAGAGTGCTAAAAGCTCGCCCATTTTCTACCCTTTCTTCCGATCTTATACCATTTTTTCTAGCCTCAGCAACGCAAGATATTGCAATCCCTGGTATTGCAATTGATCATAGACTACGGTAACCGCTTACCATAAACGTGTCGTACACTAGTTCAACACACTAATTGCTTAAAAAAATTACTGACCAACTCCTTCACCATGTAAACAGAGTACCTAAAACTGTACCGGATTCATATTATATTTTCTTTATTTGCACTGTAATTAATTCACAAACTGAATAGCAGTTTGGAACCAACTTATCCTAACTAATATCAAAAAATATGCTTGTATGTATTAGTTTGTTTTTTACGCCTTAACTACTCGACCGATCATCATGAAATTCGCATTCATTTTGGGATATTTCATGACGATCGAAAAGGACATAAAGTATCTTTCATCTAGGGAAAAGTACTGTTCCCGAGGGATAGCTTACTAGTTAATCTGCATAAGGAAAAATTTAGGACAAGTGGTTGATAATAATGATTTAAGTGTTGTGGCCCCGTGGTATTCTTTCACCGCAAGGCGCTTGGCTCGTATACCCTGCTACTCACAGATTCTAATGGTGGTTCAAAGCCACGAACTTTAGCGTGCCATTATTCGTTTATACACATCTGTAGTTAATGCGACTACTGTGCATGGGGTCTCGTGTTCAATTCCCGGGTCGAACAAATTGTTACTTATTGGATTTTTTATCAAAGCTGTCACAATTTGGATGATATGATAATGATAATACATCTCAATGGACTTCTTTGGGTATACGGAGCTTAAAAATGATGCATGTAATATTAATATTAATTCAAAACCTGCTACGAAGACAGAGTCAAATGGTAATCTTTACATCGTAAAACTTCCATATCTAAACATACATAGAAAGTAAAACTGATAAGCAGAAGAACAAACAAGAAATGTAAACAATATTATCTTGTAATCCGGTGTTGTATGCTCACACACACACACACATGCACGTTGTATAAATATATGTACACGCACACACACCCACTAAAACACATACACACACACACACATCAGCTCGTGATACAGTTGATATCGACGTCCCGAAATACTTGGTAGTCTAATTCTACCACATACACCATATGTAAACAGTTTACCGGTTTTAGCTAGTGCTATATACAGTATGAACTTAATCTTTTTATACATTATAATACCTGTTTATTTTATTTAAAATACAACACTCGTTCAAATGTTGAAACATGGATTTCTGGAATATATAGGCATTTACAAACATTAAAATTAGCTCGGCAGTGAATGACACTGATGTGCATAAAGTTACTGTTACGATTCTTGGGTCATACACAATGTTACTGGAGTTTCCTTTTAAGATACTTTTGTTCGGTAGATGCAAATAGACTTGCCTTCTTTTACGTAGAACTAAAAACTATAGTATACGAATTGTAATAAAAGACAACGCCCGCACTAGGAATAATTCCTGTGTCACGGGGGACTTTACAAACATTTAAACAACAGACGCAAAAAACACCCCAGGCTCGAAAAAACTATTTGTGGTTCATAGCAATTTTTGGCCCTCACACACGGGCCAAATAAAACCCACAACATTCGCCGCGCTGGCAATGGCAAACTTCTGCTTTCTATTTCAGGCCAAAGGCGTAAAAAGTATGTATATACAAACATTAAAACAAACAGACATCAAGAACACTGACTTACGGAACAGCTATTCAATTCAGGCTCCCAAGACGCTGGCAAGCGCAGTTGCTTTCATAAAATACGCTACAGTCCATGGTCTGTGTCGCACATCATCAAATGTGTATCCAGTTGGCAAACAGTTGCGATTTGCTTATGTTTCGAATACATTTAGTCGATATTAGGTACCTACCGCGAGTCGGCCGCGCGCGCCAGCCCGGCCCCACAACTACTTTATAACTCGTGCGGTGTACCTCGAGCTTCAAGTAACATTGATTAAGGTTGCCGAGTTTGTCTAGACGAGCCCGGATTTATTTAAGATTTAGGAATGTTTTAGGCGGTCGCGACTTTCAGAATATTGAGCTGAAATGTACGTAACAGTAGCTTTTATGGAGTTAGTTATTTCTAGTTCAAAAATCACAAATGTTTATCAGCAATAGTCAGGTAATCCAATAATAGTATTGGTTAGTTTACTCTTTATCGCACCCGCATATTCCTGAAGTCTTTTAAACAAAAGTTTATGTCGCCTCTAATCTTTTGCTATGTACTTTTGCTAACAAAAAACATTGACACAGACCAGGGTAAAACTCTCGACCTCATGATCGACAGTAAACGTAATACCATGTTTGTACTATTAGCAAGAACAGTTATAATTTATATGTATATTAAAAATACATCTCATCCCTGCAATAACCGAAGCATCACCTTCTATGAACTGTAACATTCATCATTCCTTGTTTACAGTGTTTAAAGCATGCATATTTTGCCCGCAATATATTTATAGATTATAATTACTTGGTTGTTCCAAGGTTATTGCTGAAACATTGCATTTCTGTTACTTGCACCTCATGAATCATTCACTGGTACTGCTGCCTACACTGTAAATTCATCAGCACATACATATTCACACTTCATATCGTTCATCTGAAAATAGTTGATTGTAATACCTACTTGAAATTCTTCTCGAATATATAATGTTTATTGATGATCGATAAAACAATATGAGTTTTATCGTAATTCCAACCATACCTTTTAATCGAATCTACCAATAAATCTTATTCTGCTTACACGCATGCTGCCGACTTCTAGATCTAATAAGGTATTTCTTCAAAGAGCAACTGCTATCTGCAAAGCATAGACCGGTTGTCAGTATAAATGAAAGTACTGTATTCCAATGTACGTATGAGTGCAGGAACTAGTTTTCGGGAGCTTAAATTCAGAGATGATTGAAGATCTATTGACATACCTATCTACAAATATCTATAAATCACGAGTCTACGCGCTAATCTAATTTGCCTTACTCTGTACAATAGCGTACCACTCAAAACACGCGACATCTATGCAGTTAACTAGTCCTGAATATTTAAATTATGATTAAATGCTACCAGATTTATACGATTAAAAGAAAGTATATCGGTACCCTACGCCTTATCTTATAAGACGGCCCTTCCTTCGCTCCGACTCGCCGACGCCCTCTCGATAGAGAACCGCCATAAATATTAAGGTAAAGCGACGTAATCGGTGAAGTCCTATACAATATGAGATACACACTACACCAACAGCAGAATAAAAGGATAAGATAACACGCGCACAAAGTTTAAGTCGGTCAGATAGTGATAGCAGATAAGGAGCATTGTTTCGTTATTTTGGGTCTCCCAACACACATATTGTTTGGAGCCCTTACTACCCTGCGTAGATGTAGGTAGTTATGTTACAGTCAGCAGTCATTGTTGGTCAAAATTAAAATATACCTTAAAAATTTACTGTTGGCTTATTTCGTAGGACTTTGTAGGATGTCTCGAGTATATTCTAGAAAAGCTCAGTAGGTACTTTTACTTATATGAAAAGCGAAAGAACTAGAATCAAGCAGATGATTTGAAATAAAAATTCAGGTGACGAGTAGAATCAATCAACATACAATGAATCTTGCCGCCGCAGCTTTAAGATGTGATTTACCTGACGTCAATACTGTTCAGCTTTTTAACTGACATTATTGTTTTCGTTTTGTTGTGTTCTGATTATATTGAAGATCCAGAGATGTCTTGCGGCGCTGTAAAAACAGGAGCGCTCGCGATTTCGGTGCATTCAGTTCTTTCTGAATATAAATATGGAATGACCATCGGAAATTTCAATAGGAATAAGGAGGAAGATAGAAGGTTGTAAAGAGTGTAACTGCAAGAACATTTATTCTGTTGTGTTGCTGTTATGCAATAATATAGATTATTTCGTCATACAGCCAGCGACATTACTTAGCTACACTTGTAATAAATTATTAACCTTACTTTATGAATAAAATTTTCTTATTCTTATAAAGGACTTATTAACTATAATTAAATTAACTATCCTTTAATGATACCTGGGGGCTTACTCTTGATTTCAATTCCGATCTATCGATATTGGAATTATGACGTTTCGTACTCTTGAGTTCGACACTAGCGCCAAATTGTTATCAAATTGGGTGTCCATTTTGGGAACTAAGTGGAATCGGGATCGGGCTTGGCGTGCTATAAACGCTACTCTTGACTTTATTTTGACAGCTGTGTATTGCGCCAGTATTGCGTTGGGATTCTTTGTTGATTGTGATTTTTCCAATAGCAAATGTGTAACTTTTTTGAAATTGTTTTGTGTTTTTAGTAGTTTTTAGTGAGTAATAAGTTTATAATATGGCACAATTAGCATTTATATACAGTATTTCACATAATTCCCATAAAAACAATTAAAACAAAGACGAGATGAGCGTCGGATGATGCGTTATACGGACAAAGCGTTTTCTATGAATAAAGACGAATTTAAACTAAATTATAGAGTGAATAAGAATTTATTTGAGGAATTTTACGAAAACATTAAGCCCTTTATGCCAACTTCTTTGTCCTTTCTGCTTTGCCTTGAGTGGTCTTAAGCAAACCCTTAGCTATGCCTGGGTTTTGCACCAAGAATTCCATCAAACCTTCGAATTGGGCGTAACTAACACGATTTGTCATTATATCTGAAATTGGAAACTTTTATTATGTACAAGATAAAGTTATTTTGATGTTGATTTCGTTTATTATGCGGCATTAAATAAAATTTAGAATATATAGAATTAATGTCCATTAAATTATTCAATGGTATATAAATTAAGTACGTTATGTGTACTAGTAGGAGTTTTAAAAATAAAAACAGTTGCAGAAAGGAGGCAAAACAAAGTTTTCGATCGCAGAGCATTTTAATGCTTCGCATTATGAGTCGTGCAATATACGTGATTATATAAAACATAGACCAAGAAAATAACTACAGTGACAAAACAAAAATATTTCACTTAATAATTGTATATTTGAATATGATTGTACATTTGCATACTACCTGTATAAAACTTGTTGTTACTGAAAAGGAACCACACGCGAACAATATCTTTTAAGTTTTAATGTTCTAAACAAACTTGCATTTCGAATTCACTTCTAATTTCTTCCACTTGACTTTATTTTTAAATTTGAGATTGGAGAACTTTAACATCGTCTTTTTTTGTAGTATAGGCAACGACCATGCCTCATACAGCCAAAGTCGTGTTTAATTTTATATTTTTTTAATCATGTTGTTACGCCCAAATTAATTTAATACGTTACAATTAATCAATTAATCAACTATTTATATCATATTTATTTATTAACCTTGTTATTTATAGAATAAAGCCTTTTAAAGCCCAATTACTAGTTTATCGTAATGAGCTGAACAACACTATTGCGGGGCGAAACATACCTAACTTCACGTGTAACAAAATAATCGCGGAGCAATCCCAATTTCAATCCAATGTTGACAGTATTGGTTTCAAGAGTACCAAATCACGTGACTGCAAAATTAACATTGGGATCGTATTGGCTTTAGATTGGAATTAGAATTAGTTTGAAGAGTAAGCCCCCTGTTATAAAAACATGATAACGATGGTCATTTTGAATGATAGACGAATTTAAAATCCAACAAATGTTCAGCGACTTATGTACTGTACAAATGACATTTAAATCGAACTACCATTCCTATAAGTAATAGGATAAGGAGATTACCTGCTTATTTCATATGTATATATGTATTTTTGTAATAGAATACAATAGGTCTTCATAGTCATTTCAGTTATCTTTATTAAGACCACATTTGTTATTTAGCGTTACTGTGAGTCCCTTGACTCTTTTGCTTTTCAAATATTGCTCCTTTACCGTTCATTTTAGTTAAGCCCTTCAAATAAATATGCAATGTCTCAGCAAAATACTGCCACAATAATACACTACTTTATAAATAAAAGTTATTTTACTAAAATATATTTTATTGTCTGTAACATTATATTATATTGAAATAGCCTCGTCCTGATTAGATAGTAGATATTTATAACATTAGATACCTTTAACATTGTCCTAATATAATTAGAACGGTATCAGTAGATTTATCACACGTAGTTCGCTTTCAATAGTAACCCACAACGGGCCCAGAGCTTTCCGAAACTCATTATTTCATTGTTATGGATTAGTTTAAATTCTAAATTGTATGTATCTATTATAAAATTTGCAAGCTTTCGAAGATAGGTTTAAATAAATTAAAAACATTTTATCGGAATCATTGCTGTAATCTTCTTAATCCGTTACTCATAATTATCTCAATTTGCATTTGTTTACCAAGTTTATTGTCGAGGTCGTTTTATTGTGTTTTGGAATTTAATATCAATATTACTTTCAAATAAGTTTAGTAGGTATTGAAATTCCTCTAACTCTAATTCTTGACTATGCAAGATAAAAATCTTGCATAATCAGAAAAAGTGAAAGAAAATCATATATGTAGTTTAATAGTACTTTTGGGCTAATTAATAATAATGAAGAGGAACACTAATAGCTTTATTTACACTTCGTATACTCAAATCGCGTGACATGTGCTCGTTTTTCCTAATGTGTGAGATTTCGTTGTCGTTGTCAAGCTTAAAGCCTGGGTGGCTTTCAGCTTACTTTTCGTTAAAAAGTCTAGAATACCTAAGTAGAAGCATGTGGTGAGTACTACAATAGTTTAATTTGTTAGCAGGACATAAATATATAAATAAACGTTTACAATTAGGCCTAAAAGTAAACACACAACACTTTTTTAAACAATTACTTCTAGTAGATAATCTATATTCCTACATTGTGATAGACTATTTAAACAGCGGACATCGTAACATTACTATCATTATTGTCATGCGTATATAAAACGCGCAGTATTCAGCATATTAATACTGGCATACTGAACACCGTTCTAGTAAACAGACAGACAAGATTAATATTATTATAAAGTCACTTTAGATACAAGGAGAATTAATAGGGAGCAAGCTTACGATGTGGTTTACGTTTAATTTAGTTGCGCATAGCTCAGTGGGTTCTCACGGCGTGTGAGGTGCAGGAGGGTGTTGTTCTGCTGTATGTGGGTTCGAAGCCGACGAGTATACAGACAGGTGTCCGATTGACGGCTGATTGATTTGCACGCGAGCCTCCATTATGGGCGGACGCAAAGCGGCTCAGTTAAGTTTGTGACACACTACAAAACCGAAGCTACAGATTTATTTAAAATTACACCATCAACACGTCACTACACAATTATAATTTAAAACAGTTAGGGCATGGCACAAAGTGAAATGCCATTGATAAAATAACACATCGTAAAACTACAGTTGGTAATAAGACAAAAGCTTCTAATTGTCTTTAATGAGCATCATTAGTGTGCCAACTAATCGTTATTGCACCGCGATGACTTTAGTCGTTCTTAGAAACTCAAACAAGTGTCTGTATCGTGTAAACTGTGTAATAAAATATCAATGTTGTTCAATCATCCAGCTTATTTTTGGTCACTACAATAGTCCGTTTGATTGTGCATTAAATATAAGTACCATGTTTGACACGGCCGCTAAGAAATATCATCAAAGCAGATTTAGAGGAGTGATAAAAAATGAGATTTATTGGTTTTATTCTCACTATTATGTTATGTATAGTCCCCGAGATACTAGCTAGACTTTACATGAGTTTAGAGGTACAAAGATTTTATGTGTTATATGGTAAAGTAGACTCTAGACCGAATGTCGGCACCAAATCTTAATAAAAACTAAGATGGCAGTTTTCCCAGTAGATATTATAGAACACAAGCGCGTGCGCAAACATTGGTGCACTCTCTATACGATATGTCTCATAATCCAATATGTTCGAAAAGAATTCAGGACTAAAAGGTTGTCGTACTTTACTAAGCATAAAGATGATGCTATTGAGATCTTTTGCTAGAGAAATCCAAAGAATATTAAAGTTATTAAGTATATTTCACGGTAGATAGTAAAGCATTTAGTGTGTAGTAAGTTTATCAATACGTAGAATAGGCGCTCAACTCGTCCGTCGAACGGTGTGCAGTATGTGCGATCCGATGGCTCGGCGCTATATAAACAGAATCAGTTTTAAAACTTCACCGGTGAAACTACGTGGATACCTAACACTCATTCCACCGCTATATTTATAACTATCTGTTACAGTGTGTGTACAAACTAAGAGTATGGAACGATCCAACTAAAACTGTACGATATTCCATAAGTTTATGACATCCGGCGATGCACTTAAACACAGAGTCACGATACTCAAATGCAATTGGGCTATTCATTTAATTACCCGGATGTGTTTAAATGTTACATACTCAAAAGCTTGCGATATTATTCATAGCCTGCAATAATGTTAGAAAGTGTATGTACATATGTTTACGCAAGACAATTCGAGGATAAGCTAGTAGAAAAAAGAAAGGACCTAAGCAGACTGTATGGTCGGCGCAGTGGTTCTACCGTGTCTGAGTATTCTTTGTGTCTGTTGTTTGAAAGTTTATAATGTTCCTCGCGACACAGGAATTATTCCTAGTGAAATTGTCTTCAATAATAAGACACTAATAAGACCATTCTATTCATAGACATACATGATTACCTTTTATTTTCTCAACCTAGTGTTAGTTGTCGCAGTCTGTACTAGTCGCCGCTAGCGCACTGATTTCCCTGCGCCTTTGGCTGTTGTTATTATACCCCACTATGTGTACCGAACGCAGATTTTAAACATGGTTTAGCGTCTAGCTGAAACTAAGCACTTTTCACAGATATTTTACTACGGAACACGAACATTACCCAACTCTTATTCAAAAATATTTATACTAGTCTCTACCTACATATATCCTGAAGATGTGTATTACGCCCATTGATTACTAGTCATAGTTTCAGTTTACAAGTAATAGGAGGCGAGCCAATTACCGTATACCGGATACAGTTGCAGAATTCATGCTACTACTATTCTCACCCACTGCGGTTTCCTGTCAAGAAATTATGGAATTAATTAGCCCGACCTAGGTATTGAAACCAAGACGTATAAAACAGGAATAGTTGTCTTATTCACAACCGCTGCGCCACTAAGGCAGTTTGTTCTATGAACTATATACCAAAGAATCTGTTTCTTTTATTAATAAAGTGAAATGGGAGCAGCTGACAAACGATAACTAACAATAATAGATTGTTCATTAGCTAGATACCGCAAAGGTAGAAACAAGTACTAAATAAACTTTCGTTGAGTATAAATTAATATTCAATTTAATAATGTTCTGCTTAATAAAGCCTGGATACTAAATTAAACTACGAATGAGCGGTTATTTCATCGCTGTTGAATATACATCGTTAGAATGAGCTAATAAAGTATTGTAAGATGTGTTCTGCCTTGAGGCGATGCAAGTAGAGCTCACTACATGTTAAGTTTTAGCTGAAGCTAGATGTATTGATAAATATCTTCTTTACTATTAAAAAAGCTCAACCCGTATGTATCCTTACTAATATTATAAATATGAATATGAGTTTGTTTGTTATGTTTTCATAATAAATTTCCGCAACCACGTTGTTAGGGGAACTGAAAAAGACGTAGGGTACCTTTTATCCAGCAAAAGTACTGTTAGATTTTGTTTTTATCTTGTAGGATAGCTTGTGCATGCTTCAGCATACCTTTCCGCGGAAAGAGGTGCGGAGAGATTATGTCGAGCTCATCCGGGATAAAATGGAATGGCCCGACTGAACCTACCACGGTGTGCCAACTTGCTACCTTGAAAGTTGGGTGGGTCGCTGAAACTGAAACTACATCAGCGACTACTATTACTTACCTAACCTAAGCTTCATTCATGCGAACAAAGCCGCGGGAAAAATCTAGTATACTAATAAAGTTGGGTAGTGCATAACATCAACGTCCCGTCAGCTATGTTTATAACTACTTACGTCAAAGCAGGTTTAAGCTTTTTTCGTCGGCCCATATTTTCTGATTCCATACTACTTAGGATTATTTTACAAAAACTCTATTACTGCTTGGTAAGCCCTGGTGTGTTCAGTTCAGACTTAGTCGAAGCACGGTGTCTGGAACTAAGCTCAGAAGACTTTCTTTTTATACAACAAAGGTGTTACAAGCACTCTCTGATGGAAGTCGGTAACTGTCGCCTATGATCACTTATATCTCGATAGTTATTTTACATACATATGTACGAGTACATAATCTATATCTCGGTACCCTCCATAGAGGTAGGCAGAGATGTATTATAACCATTTTTCGCTAGGAACTTATTGCCGTTTACCGGACGCACACCCAATCTCCGTGCTACTATACAACATTACATATTATAAAACAAAGTCTCCCGTCGCGTCTGTCTTTCTGTTACAAAAACTACTAAACGGATTTGCATGCGGTTTTCACTAATAAACAGAGTGATTTATAAGGAAGGTTTAAGTTTATTATTTATTAAAGTTTAATGTATAAATTGGTTACAATATGATGATAATTTTTAAAAGTCAGCTTTGCCTAGCTGCTTGTTAGCTTTAATCGAAAACGCTGTCTAATCTCTTTGAGATATAACATAACATACCCGTGCAAAGCCGGGGTATGTCGCTAGTACTACATATATTATATTGAGATTTTCTGACAGAAAATCCATACTAATATTATAAATGCGAATGTGAGTTTGTTTGTTTGTTTTGCTTTCACGCCTTAACTACTCGACCGGTCACCATGGAATTTTGCATACACGTTGTCGAGGTACAGAATAGGACATAGGGTACAATTCATCCAGAAAAAAAGTACTGCTACAAACCTAATAACCTATAATATAGAAAAACTCAATAACACTTTGCCCGGCCACAGAAAGGCCAGGCAAATGTGATTGCAACTAAAAGTTACCCATTTCCTTATATTAACAATGCAAATGCTATTTGCAACACTTAGGAGTATTCAATCAATATACAATATGCAGATCCCTAAGAACAAAGCTCGTCGAAGTGCTGTTACTTCTTGTCGTGACTGAGGGCTCACTTCACTTGTTTATGACCTCCCTCGGGTAAACGATCACCACCGCCAACATACACATACTATCACGTTTATGCTTAAGGGAATAAGGTCCTTTATGCCTCTTTCCAGCTGCATAAGTAATGTTGTAAAAGAGCTATTTAGCACATTACTGCGTTGTCCGTAATTCAGAATGAGTGAGGCAATACGCGTATGTTATGGGTGTTAGTTCGTCGCTCCAAGATTTTCATGTCTTCATTCCGCCTCCAGTAATGTATTGCTCGGATTAAATTTAATGTATGTTAAGGTTTATTTTAGCATTCATCTTTTTAGCTTTATGGCTAGTAATTGCTAGATAGGGTGTAATCTGTCGGTATATCAGGTTTAATTTAAAGTCAACTTGAATAAGTTAATCGTGCTTTATCGTCGACCGCGTCACCAGCTAACTTTAGATGACGTAGTGGCCGTACTGTACTATGAATTGACGTCAAATTGATACGTCAAAAAACAATGTGTTTGTAATATAATATTTACTGTGATTCCTCTGCACGGATAGCATAGTGAATTAAGTGGTCGCTTCACTACTACCAGTATGCCCAGTGTTGTGGATTCGATTCCTAAACGGGTCAAAAATTTGTGTTATCAACATATGGTTGTTTTGAGTTTTGGTGTTCATTGTGTCTATAATTTGAATGTTTGTAAAAATTGCAAATTAAATAGTTAAATTTAGCTTGGAAAGCATGCTTCAATGTCAACGATTAACATCGGGAGACGTAGCGATCAATCTTACATACTGACGATCATACAAATTGATACTTCGAAAAACTGCGTGTTTGTTATAAATCTGCTGTGATTCTTCGCCATTCAGCTGAAGCTGCCACAAAATGATATATAGCAGTACAGTATCGATACTATTCGGGTATAGCGTATATGCGGTTCTGGCATCGGTCCGCGTCGCGTCGATACCGAGCTGGATCATTAATCAAGTTGTCTCGCGCTGACTTCTCGCGCCACACTTGACCCTACAGTTGCGATCATTCTTCCAATACAAATGTACCTTATACTTGTAGTGATTTGGTTTAATCGTCAGTCTTACAGTGGCTTTAGTGGTTACTTCACAAATTGTATTATATGCTTAAGTTTTTGAAAGCCTTGGGAAATGTTAGGAGTGTTCTAAAACATCAAACTATAAATAAAATAGATATTCTTGGTGTTCTGTTTTCAAACTGTTATACCTAATACAAAAATACGCACGATCGACTTACGCCTTTTAACTCATAAAATGTTGGAAATATATCTATGTTTTTTAGACTCAGATTCTGCTTGCTAAATAAGTATTCATAAGTATTATAGAGACCAAGACACTCTTTGGGTCTCTGGGCTAATAGAACAAGTATGAGGGTCTCCGATAATTTGAGCACAATTAGTATATTTAAAGTAAACATATCGCTTTGACGTGCAGCGCACTTGAATTTGATATAATATTGACTATATCCAACTTCAAAGACATATTGGCAACTATCAAACTATTTAACTTTGTGTTACGGAGTTGTTAAAATAAAACAGATCTACCAAACACTCCACATTCCACTCCACTTTATGTCTGTAACAGGAGAGAGGTGATAAACCCGTATACTCGTTTATTCACATTTCGATTTAAAAACAAAATATTCGTTTACTCACTTTTGATGTAGCTCTCAAAGGGTGTAATTAAGATTTTGTTTGAACTCGATATTTAACATTTATAGTCGATCCGTTAAAAACCAGGTTATTCCTTAGAGAGTAAATCCGGAACTTGAGTGTACATGTGGGATTTCATCTATATTATGATATTTCACCATCGTGTGCTATAAACCACTAATGGACTGATTATCCTAAATCCGCTCGTTCTCTGATATGCAGAACAATATTGCCAATGATACCAATTATTTCAATATTCGAGCGAACTGGGTAATATTCTCATTTCGATTGTTGCTGGTATAACTGAATAGTAGTGTGCTTTCCACTATCTACTGCTCGTCGCTATTACTCCAATATCAACCAGGAATTTCTTAATTTTATGCTTCACTAGTTATTGCCTGCAGCTCCGCTCGCGTAAATATTTTATCCCGCGATTACAGTATTTTTCCTAGATGATATGTATTTTTCTGTACGTCTAACAATGAGCATGCAAAATTTCATGATGATCGGTCGAGTAGTTAAAGCGTGAAAGCGTTACAAACTCACATTCACGTTTATAATATTAGTTAGAATTATTGCTTGCAAAATGACTACGCTCCGCCTGATGGTAAGCAGTCGTATAGTCCATGAGTCCTCCACAACACATCCTCACGTGAAGTGGAGCTCAGGTTTCTATTTTGTCGGTCTTTGGAAGAGCGATTCGATGGAAAAAAGAAATCACGTACCTCTGCAGTTAATTCCAAGTTTTAACAGTTCGGCAAAGATAAGAGGTACCTAAAAAGGGAGAAGACACCTAAGCCCGGCACATGTTGTTATAGACAGGAAGGAATAGAAAGTAAAGGTCTAATCTCCTGCCCTCCCTCTTGTCCAAATTTTTTGCTATTATGTCATGGAAATTATAGACGTGATTTCATGTGTATAATATTAGTATCGTCATACATGGTGTTACACTTGTGTCCCCAAAAGTACAGGCTTCATTTTGCCAAGATTGTTTAGGTCTGAACTAAA
Organism: Catocala nupta; assembly: GCA_963675205.1. Classification (NCBI taxonomy): domain Eukaryota; kingdom Metazoa; phylum Arthropoda; class Insecta; order Lepidoptera; family Erebidae; genus Catocala; species Catocala nupta. The sequence continues at coordinate 33,735,711 of OY776081.1, forward strand.
CAATAACGCTTTGACCTTCCCGGACAACCGGTACTTCTCAATTTGCGGTAAGCATTAAAACGCGTAAGAACCGTCGTACTAACTTTGCTATTAATAAAAGCAGTAACGATGCACGCAATAACAGTTTATGCCTGTCCTCGTACAAGCAATAACAAGAGCCTTCCATGCTCATACATAAACCCGTCAGGATCCAATTTAATACATGTGCCTACATTTGCAGTTCCAATTTAATAGCTGCCGTGCAGACGCGTTGTTCCTTGACATAATCGCGTTAGTGCGGCGGTGGCGGCGCGGCGGCGGTGAGACGCGAGCCTTTGACATGTAAATCGTGCCGCGTCGCACCGCACCGCACCGCACGCGCGCGCCGCCAGCTAATACTCACTTACTGCATTATGCATTCGCGGCGCGTGACCACAAGCTATGTACTCATAGCTTGGCCTCTACCATACGACACCACATAAACCGCTAGCGATTGTAGCGCTAACTATTATGGGCAAATCTAGATTGCGCGATTAGTACCGCGCGGCTTTAGAGATGAAAATATTTTTTGATAGTGTTTGAAATGAAAAGAATGAGTTTTCATGGAGTTATAAAATTGTAAGTACGTAAGTATTAACTTACCGTGATGAATAATGTTATACAAAATAACCCCTACCTCATTACATGTCTAGTAAAGTCATATTATAATGAGCAACATTTTTTGTAGGAAGCTCGGTTAGCGAGCGACGGCTAATGATAACGTATCACAAAACACTGAAAACGTGAATATCAACTCAAAAAAAAGGACTTTATCCATATATTTTAAGATTATGTGGTCTCTTGGCTTGTTCGTTTGCTCTATTTGTATAGATTTTGCTCTCTAAATTCGATACCTACTACAAATAGTTAAACGTTAACCATAGTAGATACTTCAGACCACATATTATACCATTGTTAGGCCTCCACATCTCGTCATATATCAAGATTAGCGCCTATTCTGTTGTACTTACGTCACAGAAACAGTAATTTTAGTCATGCTACGTCTCTCTCGCAATAAGATGATACAATACATCTTCTCTTATATTACCAAGGGAATCAAATTCTATGGTTGATCATTACATGTTTAAAACATGACAACGTTATCCTATAATGTCAGATACCATCTGAAAGATCTGGCTCAGCCCACGGATTGATAAGTATAAATAGCATGATTTATTGAAACGGGATACTATGTATATGAATATAGGTAGAAAGCTATATATATATATATATATATATATATATATATATATATATACATATTGTAACTATAGAATTATTCTTTATAGAAGTATAGAATAGTTCTATAGTTAGAATAGGTAGCGTCGTATCACAGAGAGATGGATGTTCTTTTTAAAAACACCATCATTATTTTTTTTTTAATGGCTCACGTAGCCGCGACCGCGGACAGGTTAAAGAGTGTTAACATTGCTATCCTTGCCTCTCGACTACCAAACCACAAACATCTTCTCACACACATAAAGCTGCAAAGATATTAAAAAGTATTTTGGAAGAATACATTCAACGTCATAATTAGCCACGTGTTGGTTATCCAAGCTCGATAGCTCAGAGTTGTGACGCATAGATCAGTCAAGGAGGCACTTTGTCGTCAAACGTCGCGCGTCGGGATAAGCCAGGCGAGTAACCTATTAACACCGAGCCGCCGCAGCCATGGCGTGTCGCGTGGTGGGAATGGAAGAATGTTACCTACTAATACATTATACAGAGTACATTATCATAAGTGTTACTTTTAGAACTAAATGAATACACTTTGACGTTCCTAAGTGCTCCTTTGAGACCTAAATGAATATATGATTGTAACTTTGACTTTGATAAATTTGTTTATATTTCTTCACCATTTATCAAAAGATAATCTTTTTGAATTATAATGCGTTTAAGAATGCATTAAGGGTTAGTCATGTCATTATTTACTATGTTGTAAATAATTATTGCGACGAAAGCTTGAACTTATGAAATATATCTACTAATTATGAGTAGCTAATATCTATGGCCGGTCGGGCGACGCATCTTTTTCATTTGGTACCTGTCTTAGTTATGCCGTGCATCAACTCGACAGAATTAACGACTGACAATTGAGGAATAAACTGGCCATATATAATATACGCAGTACTGTAAACGACAGTAAACGACATGCGCTTATTTGGCACAAAATCTCAGATTACGCGATCTCACAATAACACAGCGCATACGCGTATGAACAGTATGATGAACAGGAGGTACAGGTGTGTTTGCGATACAACAAGTTTATATTTAGCTATTGTGTAAGCAGCGCGTTGACAAAGGGCCGCAACACGGCGACGCGCGACGCGGTGGGGATTATAATGTTGTGACCTCGCCTCCTCGCTAATCCGAACAACAAAATAACGCCTAACAACAATCTTGCACGTTTTCTTTTCAAATCGTTTGTACTGTCAGTCATTACTTAATCGTACAATTGCTCAATCCTATTGTAAGTTTGACTACCTTCTCAGCTCAGTGAACATATATATACTCGTAGTATCTTATTCATTTACACATCTATGTAATAATATTAGCTACGTGTCTAGTTTACAAATGTACTATTTCTAAGCTGGCAATCCGTTCTTTGCGGGACTTGGTATAAGTTTCTTTAATAAATTACCCATTAATATAATGAATTTACCATTATTTCAATTTAAAAGTGCCGTAAAAACAGAGCTAAGTCGCAAGGGTTATTATTCAGTCAAGGACTCCTTGAATGACAAAAACTCATGGAACTAGTTGCTTATTCTATACAGGATTAAAGTTTTATATTACTTATAAGTGAATTTAGTAATGTAGAGGTACCTTGTGATTATTTGTGATTTTTTCGAATATCGTGCTTCCCATTTCAATTATTATTGAAAGTAAAATTAAATATTATAAATGCACAATCGCATTTAGTCACGGAATGCCTTTGCATTGTCACAAAGTGTAAATGTATGCGACATCATGCCATCCTACTGTCTATTAATATTAAATAATTCTACTAAATCTTTACTATTTCATCTCCTTTACATTATTCAGTAATTATTTATTTGAAATTATTGTTATAAGCTTTAGATTTATATAATTAGTAATATATGGCATGGCTGCAACACCTTCTTGATATGAGTTGTAAACTGTGGTGTATACTGAAATTATATTTCATTATTTATGATTTAAAAGAGTGGCCATGAGTTTCTTGCAGGTTTCTTCTCATAGGCCATTTGCCTGAACCTAGCAACTAACCTAAATGTAGCTTCAGTAACTTAGTAAATTCACTAACCTATACATTTTGTCGGTCTGAAGTGTTACTTTGTGACCTAAATGAATAAATGATTTTGACTTTGATTTTGACTTTAAGTAGATTATTACCAGTAGTTGCCACTAGGATAAAGTACTACATAACGTAGGCATAATAAATAGGTAGTTACTTAACTGTGAGCTACAAACGATCGTACCTTACTTAGAATAAAATAAATACTTACTAAATTTTCTTAAGGTAATCCAGTGGTTTATATCCCAAATAAGTTGGATACAATATTTACAAAAGTAATTTTCCAGTACGCTATTTCTTTAGAAAAGTTTTATTAATAACTTGAGTGAACCAAAATGTCGTGATATTATTGAAAGGAAAAAAGTTTTACTCCCACAAAAGTAGACCGCATTTAACTATACCTACTTAAGTTTATATAACATCCATAATTCTCAATATTCAAGGTAATCTCGCGGATAATAAAATTCTCAAGTATAAGTCGCATAATCACAAAGTTTGGCTTGTAAATCACTGTGACTGATTCTCGACAGATAACCACTGAACTTGAGAATCAAATTGGAGACTTTAATCTGTCATTCAGATCTTACGAAAAACCGGACTAGTCCGCGTAAGACGCATCTAACTAACTAATATTTCTTTCCCTGTATTATAAGATCTGACTTCGTACTAAATTTATGTGCGCTCGTAATGTTTTACGGTTGCGTTTGAAATGAAACTACTTATAACAGAATTTATTATTATTTGGAACCAAAAATTCTAAAATTTCAGCATTCGTAGGAATACAGAAAATGTTATTCACCAGTATAAAGCCCGTTTTCTGTTTCATAAATCATACAACGCGAGAGCATAAAAGTGATTATGGAATAAAATAGTTAAAGTGTTTATTATATGGTTTAGTTCTAGTGGAGTATAGTATGTCACCAGGAATTACCCTATATCTATATGCAGTTGAACTAACCAATATAATAAATATTAGTTAGAATATGCGTATTCGTATACTTTACAAACAGTACCTATACCTACTATGCGCTGGATGATTGACTTACTGATCAGTTACGGACTTACTGTGTATGGCCGAACATTAAAAACATACTACAAGATATCAAACATTTGCAAATAAGATTAATTAAGTACTTAGTTACCAAAAAAGTTAAGAACAATTGTAATAAAAATTATGATAAGTTATTCCCCATACGTAAGATTCCACCAGTAGATAAAAAAAATGTTATTTAATTTGATTGCAACATTACTTTAGTGAAGATTTTAAATTATTTGTAAGCAATAAATATAACACTAGACGCGTAAGAGAGAAGAAACTCGTTCAACCAAAGGTCACCAATTATTACGGCGAAAGAATGTCCAAATGTGTTGTGACTAATATATTTAATAAAGTAGAATTATTAAGAAAATTTCTTAAATGTAGTAAAGGTATGTTAAAATCAAAACTGACTTGATCCTTAGTGATAACAAACGACGTCTGCTTGTCATTAAGAAATAATTGCTACGAAATACCTTGTTTCTCTTCTGTGTTTTCTTTTTTTATGAACTTTAATATGTAGTTTGTAATACCTATTACATAGTTTAGTTAGTACAAATAAATAGTTTGTATCTACGATAGAGTAAGGTTAAAAAAAATGAGCGTATCTCGCCCTCAAACGTAAAAGTTAGGCAAGATAATTTTTGAACGAAATCTAACATTGTATAGGAAATGAATAAAAAAAATTAAAAAAGTGCGCCTGTGAGTTAGTTTCTTTTGTCTGTCACGCTTTCACGCCGTAACTACACGACCGATAATCATGGAATTTCGCATACACATTATTAGGGTTACAGAAACGGACATAGCGACCTTACGTACAGAAAAAAATCTATTGCCAAGAAATAGCAATTTATTGACAAAATCTAGATTAACACGAGGGAAACTGCAATCAAAATCTGTATATAATAGATAAGTGACCTATTCAAAAAAGCAACGTCAATGCAGGTAATACAGTATTCATTACTATAATAAACTTTGGGAGAGATCTATGTCCAGCAGTGAACGTCAATCAGCTGACAAAACGATGATTTATTATAATATACTCATGGCCACATACTTCTGCTACCTGTTATTAAAAATTGTAACGTTATTCAAACATCCTTTATTTCATCATCATAAATTTGTTTGCAAAACCCAGATCTAAACAACGCATGCTGTTACACCTAGTTGCGTAAGTACCAACTAGCGACTTTCGCATTACCATATAAGGTATACAACTCAACGAGCCCGTCCGAAGCTCTGTTATATCCTTCTTTAGTAATCAGAGCAGTGATTAGCGCGGTGATTGCTGCAGTATGTGGCCATGTGGAGTGGTAGCTAGGTATTAACATTCTTGAGTAAATGGGCTATCAGATAGCGCAAGGTGTTTTGTGGCCGCTAAGAACAGCTCGTAAACACCTACCTGTTAGGTCAGAGCCACACTGTACTTGCACTTACGACCATACTAACGTTTCTTGAAATAGTTATTAATGTTTGAATCCATCTCGTTAATCCAGTAGCGTAGGTGACGGATGACATTTTTTGGTTTATTTATTAAAAGACAACTCTTGCAATAGGAATAAATATTGTGTCGCGGGGGTTTTACAAACGTCACCCAGATTCGGGACAGCTATTTTTGGATCACACATTTTTTTTTGTCGCAGCTTGTCTCTCAGCGCGGCGGCAGTGGCAAGGCGACTTTTTCTTTTTTATGCTTATAAGGTCGCAAACAAGCATACGGCCCACCTGATAGGAAGTGGTCACCGTAGGCTATGGACGCCTGCAATACCAGAGGCATCACTTGCGCGTTGCCGACCCTTTAGAAAAAATAGGAAGTGGGAAGGAGAAGAAGCGGATGCAGAGGGTCTCGAGTTCGAACCCACGACGCGCACCTCTGACTTTCGGAAGTCATATGACTTTTCGAAATTAAGTGCGTATTTATTGACAATTATCGCTTGCTCCGTGCCTCGGAGAGCACGTTAAGCTGTCGGTCCCGGCTGACATGAACATCTGTGGCAGTTCTTATTAGGAAGTCAGTGCCATATAATATCCTGAAACTGGTCTAGCCTGAGGGTATCGTTAGCCTTCGGGTTGCGAAGGTGGCAGCCGCTCCGTGTAAAAACTGACATCCAGTCAAATCCGGTTAGACCAGAAAAGCCGACCCCAAGGACTTGGGAATTATAAAGGCTAGGGAGAAGAAGGAGAAGGAGCGGGAAGGGGGAAAGAGGATGATTGGGCATCCGGCACTCTCACTCACCAAACGAAACACAACAGTAGGAACACTGCTATTTCACGTCGATATTCTGTGAGAGGGTAGTACTTCCCCGGTCGATTCATTCATACGCCCATTCATACGCCATACGTGCGGTCAAAGTAAGTAGGTAAGATGTGTGTTTCCAGGATAGATTTTGTGTAATGCTACAGTACTAAATGTTTCTTAAAACTCAATATAATAATACAACATATGCACAGATCCATCGTCTCACGCATATATAGCAGGCAGAAGGGTACCACACCTATGGTTTTAGGTTTCATGTAATAGGTGGCAAGCCCATTGTCGTCTGCCGGACACAATTTCAGACTTCATGTTGCTACTGAGATTTTCTTGACGGTAAAACCCATTAACAGTTGCCCAATCCAGAAATAAAACCCGAGATCTCGTGCACAGCATATACATGCAGTGCCGCTGCGCCATCGAGGCTCACTTCCTTAATGTGAAAATGTAGTAACAAGGGAGCCAATAATATATTGAACCAATAGAGAGTTTGACACAGAACCCTTAAACTGACTTAGGAAATACAGAGCGTGAAGAATGTTATTCAACGGAACTGCAACTGGATTTAGACAAATGGATTAGCATGGTTCAGTCCTAAGTAAGCCATCAGATAGCAAGTGTATAGCATTCGACGCAGACCACTCGTAAATTCCATATCTTCAGGTCAAACTTCCTCACGCCGACCTCTTTGCCCCGTGTTGCTATTTTCTGCTAATTGCGCCTACTTTAGATCGATAAGTTCCGCAGTAGGCGCCGGGCAGGCATCCTTCACCTCAGTTTATTTGCGCTTATCTTGAAGGTTGATGTGAACGAGACTTAGAATAAACGCAATGAGAATTGACTTAATAGGAGTTTCTTACTCTCTGAATTTTCCTAACAGAATAAAAAGGTTTAGTTATCACCTTGTTGGTTATACTTTGGGCTGTATTCAAATAAGTGCAAACAGTAAGAAAGGAAGGGTAAAAATATTTTATATAAGAAGAAAGTGAGAAAAAGGAGAGACTGCCACGCCTGAGGTCGCGAGTTCGATCCCCGCACAAGTAAAATATTTGTGTACATGAACATGGATGTTTGTCTTGGTCTGGGTGTTTCTATGTATAATATGTACGTAATTACAAAAAAATGGTATATGTGTTTGTTTATCCATTGTCTAGTACCCATAGTACAAGCTCTGCTTAGTTTGAGCTAGATGATGTTGTGTGTTGGTGATAGAATATTATATATAGAGATCAAATAAATTAATTAACAAAACACAGTAGGCAATCGAACCGAAAAACAAAACCAAAAGAAGAAACTCGTTTGATATGAGTCGAAGGAATGCCTGACTTTAAATAGTATTCTACTATTGGGAGATGGGCTAGCGGCCTACTTCATGATATGTGGTGACCACCGCCGATAAACCTATACATCCTCAAGAGTTTACGCAGCCAAGCCGCCACCTACCGCGATACTAGTACTCTCTTAACCTGGTATAAAAAGAAAAGTCATAGCGCTAATAACGGGCATACCAGGGAGGATTGCTGAAAGCGTACCGTGCTGGACGAAAACTTTACCAAGAAAATTTTAATTTATGTAATTCTTATAATATTGTCTTCTGTTTACGCGAATGTTATTCATTGAAATTAAACTACTATATACGGATTTTATCGCGTTGTTTATTTATCACTGTATTACAAAATTTTGAAAATATTACACTACTATTACTTTTTTTCTGTGTACGTACTACTGAAATATTAAATCAATGCTAAGACCTAGAAATGTTTAATACGTGTTTGTACACACGTATATTATGTGATTGTCTTTTCAGGAAATAACTTAAACTTTCACGTTGCATGATATAGGTATTTTCATCCATCCTAATTCTTAAAGATGCAAGCTTCTGTGCCATATATTTTTCTTCATAAAACCTTTATTGCCTATCTGATATCCAGTGCGTGAGAAAAATAATTTAGATATTCTCCACAAATAGTATTATGAATTCAGTAGTGACTGATTTTGAACTATACACAAATTTATCTCAACCCTCCCACGTACTTCATTAATGCAACATTTCTCAATAGATAGCTATCGTAGTCATAATACTAAGAATAATAAAAAACGAACTCTATTTTTATTTTATCAAAGATGGCTGGCAGGAATGTCACTTATACTTTCATATTTATGCGACATCTACTTATGCATAAAATCTACGTAAGGCACCTCCACACTAGAGGTGTTGAGGCGTATAGTTGCGAGAATATCAGATAAATATAGTTAGACATAACACATGTCTAGACACAAATCTTCGTCAATTAGTTTTGCAGTTACGGATTATTTACTGTATTTACACCTGTTTCCAGAAGAGCAAAATGTTTCCAGAAATACAAAAGATTTCAACAGTCAAACGCACGTCGAGTAATGTGATTGATTGGCTGACTAAACTAGTAACATCCAATACACTTAACATGAATTTCGCTTTTATTTTTAAAATACAACTTCCACACTAGAAATAATTCCTGTGTCACGGCGGTATTTGCAAATATTCAAAAAACGGACACAACCACTTGTGGATCACACAAATATTTGACCAGGGTGAGGATCGAACCCACAACACTCGGCGCAGGGGCAGAGTCAAAGCGATCATTTAACCACTTAGCTATCCGAGCAGTTTGAATTTGAAACTTCTTTGACTAGCACTTCAGAAACCGGATTAAAGTAGGAAGTTTTATATAATTATTAACATTGAAATTAAACTACTATATACGGCTTTTATCGCGTTGTTTATTTAACACTGTACCTATTACATAATTTTGAAAACTATTACACTACTACTATTGAATTTTTCTAATTTATAAGCTAATAACATTATTAAAACTACTTATATTTAGGTTTACACTTACCCCGACGTTTCGATTGCTTTTCAGCAGCCATGGTCATGGGGACACTCTAAAATCCGTATATAGTAGTTTAATTTCAATGAATAACATTCGCGTAAACAGAAGACAATATTATAATTATTAACATTAATGATCGCGAATGACTTTATACCTGATGTTCGCATAGAGAGTGTGGTGTTGCCTTAACCTCGTAGTAATATTACAATGTAGATGGATGCGTCACTTTGTATCTGGAGCAGTGAGCTGTGCTGAGACAGGCTGTACGACACGGCTCGCATTATATTTTCATAGTTCACTTAGTGCACGAATGCCTCGCACTTACTCTTGTATAGACATCAAGTACACAGCTGCGAGGCAGCTGCTTAATGTAACAATACTCGCACTAGTATATTTTGTAATCGAATATTTTACTACAGAAGATATTCAAAATATACATGGATAACCGCCTATTGGCTGAACAATGACCAAAACTTGCAAACTTAAGTTGAACATTTGTAGTGCACAGAAATACTCGGTGTAGTCAGCGGTGGCTAATTGTGGCTGCCACACGTAAACACAACGTCAAGCTTAAGTGGTTGCTCTATTAACACACAGTCGACACATTGCCACCTGCTTCCGCTCCAACAGACCACAATAAAGACAACTCGGCTGACGGAGCTACAGCTTGAATTTTCACTCAATAATCCAGTGACAATATTCAATCTTACTGCATGTATCAGTCTCGAGTTAATGGCTCAATGTAGAGATCAGTGATAGGGCTGGGGAAGAGTGGATCCGATCCGTTTTAAATCTGGATCGCAAGTATACCTTTCGGCGATGTTTTGTATTCGATTCTATAACGTCAAAAATTGTACCGCAAAGATCGTGGTAGACGAAACAATATCTTATATAGGTCCTATTTTTATTATCATTATTTTCTAATGGTATGTATACAACTTTTGTATTATAGAAATCCACCACCATCGTCGGTTAATTTAACTCTGTGTAAAAAATGTGATAGACAGAATCTATGTTATCCATGTTTAAGTCCAAGTATAAATGTCTTTCAATATGATTGGTTTTACCCATGTAGGAATTTTAATATAGGTTTGACTCGGCAATTTAAGACTACATTTTATTAATAATGTAATCTTAACACTGGTCTATAAGATCGAACTTAATCAAACTAACGATTTCTACAATCGGATCTACAAATACCACACATCTATACGCCAGGGATTATGTTCTATACAGGGAGTTGCCCTATTTTGATCGTTATAAATGTGCAAGGAGTTTGTGAGTGACGGTTATACCTGTCCGCCCTCCCGGCACGTGTGATTCTTGTTCCAGACTTCATCTAACTGTCCTCAATACGTACATATATTGAAAGGAAAAATACATTGACGTGATAATGGAACAACATAATAGAGAGCGGACTGATATCTTATAATAAAATTTGTTACTAAAACAATAGTTAGCATTTCACGCTCTTGCTTTCAGTTTTATCCTAGGCAAGAGTTTGGCGAAGACAATATAAAATGATGAGGTCAACAATTTATCAAGATTTTATGGCTGCTGATAAAAAAAAGCCCCGTCTGTCCGTTCAATCGCTGACTCGCTACCAGAAACCCTATTCAATGAACACAAGCACGAATTGGGTCAGGAAGAAAACAATGTATTAACTCTTAAAACTAAATAACTAAGATGAAATATAACAACCAAGCAGTCACTAAATTGTCGGCTACTGACCCCTTAAAAGAAATATGTCTACTGTCCCACAAATCTTTTATAAACGCTTACAATCCTGACAATCCAACGCTACCTATTTTGAGTGTAAACTTGCATCTTTATGTTTGGAAGGCAGCAGTTCAACCACTAGGTATTTTCTTGGTACGTTGTTAAGCGTGGCACTTACGCGACGGTTTATCTGAGACGACGCGACGCTAATGGCGCTCACATATTAACGCTGACGCTCAATTTTGCGCTTAGCTTAGATACCTGGGTACAAGCACACTATTAGTATCGTATACAACGTCCTTTCAGAGAAGCTATTTTTAGGTAAAGCTTATATCACGCTATACTCGGGTAGTCGCATTTTATATGCTGCTTTGATAAACAGATTTAAAAGAAAAATATAAGTGAGGCTTAGCTTAAAAGCTATTGGTAAAGATATTGGAGAATAATATCTAAGATGTAATCTGTTACCTCGTGTATACCTATATAAATCTGAATTTCAAATAACATCGATATAAGTAATAAGTTCCAAAGTTTAACAGAACGCGTGTCATTTCTGGTTGTTTTTAAAACTAATATTAAGCTACACTAAATAAAATATTGGTCGCTAAACAGCGTCGTCAAGTCGGCAGAATCGTCATCTATATATGTATATACAACACTTTACCTACATTTGAATATGACGTCGCTGAATGGAGAATACCGCTCCATCTGAACGCTTGATAAGTCATTATATCACACATAATGTGCCTCACAATTACTATACGTACATCTAGCTCCGACTTCCATATATAAAATATTCTTAATATTCGAGCATCAGATTTATTTCTTGAAACACTCTGTCCTTGATCTTGAACTTTCGACCCGCTAATGGAATCTCACACATAATGTTGTTACTGAGAATGAAAGAGATGCTACAATTAGTCGCTACTACTCAGGAATGCCGGGATTCTAAGATTCTGTGCTATTTTTCTATATAAAAAATTCTTATATAATATTTTTTAAAGCACGCGCTGCGGCATTGAAAAGGACTGAGCTAGAAATTTTAAAGTTAGTCAATAAAATTATTTCAGAAGTATCACTAAAGACAATCCTTTGTCGCGAGGAGTGTCATAAGAGTTATTCCAAGTGCTCTAAATGTTTCAAAACATGCACCAAAATATTTTACAAGAGCACTTTTTAATGTTCACCTTTAGTCTTGACAACTTGGTACTTTCAACTAGATTTCACCGGCAGTGGTCACTAGTTGAAGTTAAACAATATACATGATCCCGGTACATAGGTTTATATCATGCACCACCAAACTTCAAACGTTATTAAAACAAAGAACTTTTAAAGTTGGAACAAGTATTCATGGATTTCAGAATCGATCCCAAACTCGGCGCAGATTTTCGAGTATTTTCCATTATAACGCAGCTCGAATTTAATTACTGAAATTCATACACAAGCACGTTATTACAGCGTTGTAAGTTCATGTATTAATTGAAACTCACTATAAACGCTAACTAGAACGGTACTTGGTTGAAGGCATTAAACTTCTAGAATAGATTGAACTGTATGTAGCTGTACATATGTAAGGCTCTATTAATAGTTGTTTAACATATGAAAGTGTCAGTGTTTAAAATAGACTATTCAAACGTCTCCGTTACTAGTATGTATGCCGAATAGAAGACCGCTTAAAGCCGAAATAATAAATCTTGCCTTGGTGTGCGTTCCTTAGAAAGGTATCCGGCAATTACGCAAAGACATCGTTAAATAAGTTCTGTATATCTTCTCGAAGTTTTCTGCGGCGCTGTGCAGTTTTGTTGTTAGGCAGGCTAGACGCCGAGTAATAAGAGCGCTTTCATCAGGGTTATAAGAATACATAAGATGGCAATCTGAAAACGTTGCAGTAATTAATTGATCTGTTTATGTCGTGTAATCTTCTGTATTGTTAAGACAGTGACGGTTTCACCAGTGTAAAATTACATTTATTATCTACTAGATTTGCTAGCGGCTTCGCTTGCATAAATATATGTTAGGTTAGGTTAAGTTTTCTGGCTAAAAGGTGCTCTATGTCCTTTTCTGTTCCCCTGACAACATGTATGCAAAATTCGTGATGATCGGTCGAGTAGTGAAGGCGTGAAAGCCATGCGAATGTAAGTTAGTTTGTTTATATTTATTATTTATTTAATCATCACAAAAATTTTTGAGGTAAACATATTTTATAAATTAATCATTGTTAACTTCAATTGCAAATAATTAAGTACTAGTTTAATATAAATATGTGGATTCTCAATCTTCTAAGAATTATATATTAATTATTTAAGAAATGTCATGTCATTTTAAATACTAAAATTATGTCAAATAAAATGCAATAATTTATATCTATAGAAAAATTTAAACTTAAAGTAATAATATAACAGTAGAAAGAAAATAAAAAAAGCAATAATTAAATGAAATAATATAAAAATAATGTATTACAATCATATCAAAAGAGATTATTTTTGTCTATCTATTCATCAACACTGTAGTAACATTTTTGCAATAACAAAGAATTCAATGTATTTTTAAAGCTATAATAACAAATTATGGTTTTAAATTCTGTCGGCAGCTTGTTGTATAGAATAATAGATTGTACCCGTGCACAGTGTTTGACTACATTTAGTTTGTGCTGTGTTGTACTTATTGAAAAAGGCTAATAACGTGTAGGAAAGATTAACCATCTTTCCTACACGTTACTAGCCTTTTTCTCTCTCCTCTAATGTATCTAAATTATTGAGATTCTTTACAAGGCTAATAAGACAAGAATGTAAAGACATGGCGCTGTGAGAATTTTTAGTTACACGAAGTTATCCCTGCATAACTCCACTGTTCGTATTCGAAGTATAGTTCTTATTGCCCTCTTTTGCATGACAAATGCTGCACTTATGTTATATTTAAAACTGTTTTCCCAGAACTTTATACTGTATCTTAATTTTGACTCAATCAAAGCAAAGTAGACTGGACGAATCTGAGATACTGTGAGCTCATCTCTTAAAGTGCGTATTGCATAACATGCACTACTTAGTGTATTGCTGATTACTGCAAGTTCCTTCTTCCAATTCAGTAAAGTAGCTATTTGAACCCGCAAGAATTTATTATTTACTATGTCGACTCTATTTTGCAAAGAAACAACATGTAAGTCTTCATTTTACCTCACAGTAGTTTTAAATAACACGCATTTAGTTTTTTTAATATTTATTCCAAGAATGTGGGTGGAAAACGAGTTTTCAAAAATTGATAGTAGATTATTGATTTTACGTTTTAACTCCTTTGCATTATCACTAGCTACAACAGTACTAGTGTCATCAGCAAAGATAACTAGTTTTACGTCAGGCATGATATTTGGAACAGTGGCAGGCAAATCATTTATGAATATTATAAATAATATAGGTCCCAAAACAGAGCCCTGCAGCACGCCTTTTTTATTGTAACTAGGCTAGATTTGAAAGACCTTTCTTTCTTTTCAATTACTGATTTAATTTCTGCATACTATTTTTTATAATGCAGATACGAAAGAAACAGTTTAAGTACATTATCTCTAATGCCATAATGCTCTAGTTTTAGAATTAAAATGTTATCTACATTATAACAAACAAAATCACATTCGCTTTTATAATTTTAGTTAGGCTTAGGATACAAGGACAATAATATGTAAAATGCATGCACAATGTTTTCATGACAATATAATATTTAGTGTTTATATATATACTACTTGTTGATCCAGTACTTTAAGTTTACATTTACGCTCGCTGCTGATCGTAAGCTACGCTAGCTGTCGGAACTGTTATTGGATTGTGGATCGTTCCAAATAACGTTATAGTGTCTAGTTCCGAGCTTGGTAAAAGATATAGCATTGCATCTTTTATTTATTACGTACTAGATTTTGCACGCGGCTTCGCTCGTGTAAATGTAGGTTAGGTTTGGCTAGTAACAGTACTTTTTCTGGATGAAAGGTATCCTATTATCTTTTCTGTTCCCCTAACGTGTTTGCGAAATTTCATGATGATCGGTCGAGTAGTTAAGGCGTGAAAGCGTAAAAAACATTCATTTATAATATTAGTTAGGATAAAGTTATGTTTGGGAATAAAATAAATACTATCTATTTAGTTTAGTTTATATAATATGGGCCTTGAAAACATTACAATTTGAATGTAGGCGAGTAGGACGCGAGTGCGGCTCACGGGGCGGCTCACGCCAAATGTTATTATTCGTATAGGGTCCGTTATGAGAGGAATCAGTTAAATATTCAGTTGAGGGGTTAAGTATTACGGACGGTCGGCTCAAGCTCTGCTTAAAATATAAATATTACACGTGTCCCACTTGACCTCACGCCGGACGATACGACGACGATGCCGACGCTCACACCGAACTGCTTCAATACTTCGCAAATTTCAATATAACGCCCAGTCCCGTTTGACAGCTAGTCCGTTTGACAGCTAGTCTTTGATCATACCCTTTGTACTTCTAAGTTGACAAGATTTTGTTTATTACATTTCGATATTCACCTTTTTTTAAACTACGTTTTGTCACATTCAATAAAAGTCACGTGCAATAAAAGCGCAGGACCTGTTTCATAACATATATTTAACTTACTAATACTAAAAACATTTAGAATAGTTTGCTTTTACTAGAATTAAAAATATACATAATCCTTGAAGCGTCCTATGTTAAAAAGCGACATGTCTATGTTGCCCGTGCTGGATGCTTGGTGACCTGCGCTGATTCCTCACTCATCGCTGAGCGCACATAAAGGCGCCGTGCGCCGCAGCGCACCCGACCTATAGCGAAACCAATCTCATTTCCCAAAACCTACATTCCCGACTTTCATCCTTGCAACTGTCTGCAAAATCTGTACCGGAATAACAGCGCGCAAGTATTATTCGTACGCATAAAATGTAAGTGTATCCGCAATCGGAGCCTGTGAAATAATAAAAATTGGATTCCAGCGCCACAGTACGAGCTCGATACAATAGTACTCGAATTTAATGATCTCGATATCGTACAGACTTTATTTATTTTTTGAAACCCACTACGCAAGAGTTATACCCGGCCAGACATTCAAGCTAAGTGTCTGGAGTAGTCAGTAGAGGCACTTGTGATTCGGTGAGTGGAGTTTATTTAGTGGCTCGATGTCGATGTGACTTTCATACTACTTCAATTTATGTCAATACCAGATTATGATTTAAGTACACATTTCTTTGATGCAGGTCATGAATTTACAGATTAAATATATGCCTATAATAGGAAAAACGAATGGATGATGGACTCAAACCGCACGGCTTCTGGAATTCACACACAGGTTCCTTGTGTAACTTTGTGAAAATAAAAATGTGGGTTAATGTAATGGACGGTGGTACATAGGATGGTCCCATTATGCCAAGACTTCGTATGAATCTGTAATCAGTGTGTATGTAAACAATAAATAAACATACTCAAATTAAGAGGCTGAAGTAAAATAAGTAACCATAGAAATATAAGGCTTAGGCAGAACTTGTATACCCTGAATGATTAGGCTGAGTAACACCTCAACCTCAACAGGTTCGAAAGTATAAGCATTCCATTGAAGTCCACAGCTTTGACGCAAGCTTACTTAGTGTGTTCCATTTAGTTGTGCTTTCTATATGGCAATAGCAAACTCAGTACAGCAAGTAATTAAATGTCAATCCGTTGCGTGCGCCGCAAACGAGGCTTACGATTTTACCTTCGCTTACTTTTACACGTAGAATTTGCCCAATAACTTGTGTATTTAGAAAAGTATGTAAGAACGTTATGCAGTTCGTTCGCGTATTTACCCAAATTTTGTTATTTATACATATAAAAGTCATGTAACGCTTTAAAAATGCGAATTAAGTAGTAGTTCATGTCGACAGCATCGATGTATGCCACATAAAACCGCCGGCAAGTTCAATAGACATATAATTATAGTAGTTCTCATAACTGGAGGATGGGTGTCGCTCCGCTCGACCCAATAAATCGTCGTCGGCTATAAATCCCCTCTCCCCGCTCCTCTCCCGTCACTCACTCCTACCCCGCGCAGTCATTTAGACCCTAAACTGGAATCAAAACTTAACGAAAAACTTTGATAACGAGCTCCTCGCCTGTACTGCGAAGCTTTCGACCAACTTCCACTCAAATATCATTTAACGCTATCTGGTTTTATTGCTCGACTTATACAACAATTCGGTATAATGTCCCGTCTTACATATGGATCGAAACTCGTCGCGATTTATTCGATGGCTACGATTTGAGTGAATGCGTGCTTTCATGAACATATTCCGAGAATTTTATTCAAAGAGGTATTGAACCTCTTTAATATGAATTCGGGGAATATTTATGTTTCGTATTTTGATAAAATTGTAGATCTCTTATGCTTATTTGAAACGAGTTGCAATGAAAGCTGTTCTTATGATCTAAATTTAAATTTCCATACGAGATAACACGAACAATCTATAGATAGAAGCGTGTTTAGATGATAAACAACAGAGCTATCTTGTAAAGCTTAATTATAGCATTCATGTTACGATAGAGTCTACACGGATGACATGGCAATCAACGTTAATAACTACTACACGAGGAAGAATATTGATGTGAAATATTGTACATCACAGGAATATTAAATACTGGTTTCATAGATAGCAGTTGTATCTGATTATAAACTATTCAGATTATTAAACGCCATCATCTGCCTCCGTCGATCTGTCTTCGGTAATACATATTAAAAGTACCAAGTTTTAATCCAGTTTAATTAATGATAGTAGTAGGCGTAGGATATCTCCTGTAAAGTGATGAAACGTCTAATTTATTATAGGCTTCCATCACTAAATTATTTATCTAAAATACGGATATCTGTTGATTAATGTGTGACAAAAAGTTACCTTCATTTTATTAATTAGTTAATAGAACTATAGTAATGTTGTGTAGTTATACTCAGCGAGAATGTTTAATACTAAAGTTACAGTAACATTAATTTGAAAATGTTGTTAGTTTCAGAATTATGTGCATAGCTTCAGTGGTAAGTAGTCATTATATTCTAAAAGTATAAAAAAGTATATTTATTTTTAAAATGGGTATAATATTCATGAGAAAATAAAATTCATTATCAATACCAATTAAGTAAGTTCGTTTATATTTGGAGAACTTTATTATATCAAAAGTTAAATCTAAACTCATAATGTAATACAATCAAAAATAGATATATGTTTGTACATTTTGTTGGAGAAGTTTTTGCAGCGATAATCCTTCGTGTGTTCTAGATTCGCTTTCACTGGGAGTTTCACACACACCCTGATGCAGTATTTTTCTTGGAGGTCTTATGATTTTATTTATTCAGAACTAAAATTCAACATGGTTGACCAAAGATACAACTCAGTCGACGATCAAAATCGTGCGTCACACAGACTACATTTTGAACATTTTTTGAAAGTACAGAGTAAAGTAATTCACGAAAGACCTCACAATAGAAAAACCATCAGATACAAATTCAAAAAACTTTTTGAGATACTTTGAATGACTTTGAATGATTGTACATTACTATTTTATTTTTTTTGCCTTTGGTGACTGACTAGCAAGTGGCCCACCTGATAGAAAAAAGTAACCGCTGCTGATGGACTTCAGCAATGTCAGGACACAGCAAAGCCGCTGCCTACCGTGAAACTTTCTTATAACTCTTTCTACCTAATGTTTTAATTATTAAAAATAGAGGCTTGCACATATTTTGTTTGTTGTTGTCATTTTGAAGCCTGTCACAGGCCTTCTCCAACAATTACCCGATATAACCTCTGTAGGTTTTTCCGAAGTCACCTTGGATAATTATATGTACATATATTTTGGCTGGCTGAAGAAACGCGTCGCCATATAATGTTTCATTAACCAAAATGTATAGTTGGTTTAATAGTATAGATATTTATTTCTTAATTTAATTTATCGTTACTACTATCATAAATGCGAAAGTGTGTTATTTTATATTTTCTTCCTTCACATAGTGCTGAAGCAATAGATTGGTATGAAGTTTTGCATAGAATTAATAGTTCTTAGAGGACATAAGTTAATGATTGCAATAAACTATTTTCTTTTTTTTTATGATTTAGGTGGCAAACGAGCAGACGGATCGCCTGATGGTAAGCGATTACCGCCGCCCATGGACACCCGCAACACCAGAGGAGTTACAAATGCGTTGCCCGCCTTTTAAAAAGGAGTACGCTCTTTTCTTGAAGGTTTGTAGGTTGTATTGGTCCGGAAATACCGCAGGCGACAGTTCAATCCACAGTTTAGTTGTGCGAGGCAGAAAATTTCTGGAAAAGCGCACTGTTGTGGACTGCCAACTATCTAAATGATGGGAATGGAAATTCTGTCGCGTAGGAGGATAGCGAAAAGAGGCGGCAGGGATCAGTCTAAACAATTCCTCAGAGCACTCCCCATAGTAAAAGCAATAGAAGATGCATAGCGAGGCTACATCTCTATGCAGCGCCAAGAGATCTAGCCGATTTGAAACAACCGGGCAGTCGACGATTCGAGTCGCTCTCCATTGAATGCGGACTAGAGGGAGAAGAAGAACAGTATTCCATGTGAGGCCGAACCTGCGCCTTGTAAAGTAGTATGCGGTGGCTCGGCGTGAAATACTGTCTCGATCTGTTGAACACGCTAAGCTTTTTTGAAGCTTATTTAGCCTTACCCTCTAAATAGCCGTGAAACTGGACTTCACTCGATATGTCGACACCAAGTGTTCCAATATTGGCTGGGGCAGTTATGGGGATATGCTCAAAACGAGGAGATACGACCAACGGAATTTTTTAGCGGTGAACGCGCAGACTTGTGTCTTTGTGGGGTTAAATCGGACCAAATTAAGTCTGCCCCAATCTGAGACTTTCTTTAAAGAGGTCTTAATTTCAGACACAAGTTTGTTTCGGCTCTCAAAAACTTTTTCCCGAGAGATGTTAGTGCGGCCGGTATAGAGAACATCGCTCGTGCTGTCGTCCGCATAACAATGAATGTTGCTTATTTGCAACATGTCATTGATATGGAGGAGGAACAGAATAGGCGATAGCACACAGCCTTGCGGGATACCAGCATTTACAGGCATGGAGTTAGAGCATTCACCGTCGACTGCGACCTTAATGCTTCTGTCTGCTAAAAAGCTACTGACCCATTCGCATAATCTCTTGGGAAGCCCATAGGAAGGGAGCTTCGAAAGAAGCACTTTGTGCCAGACACGATCAAAGGCCTTCGCTATGTCCAAACTTACCGCCAAGGCTTCCTCCTTTGTCTCGATCGCCTGTGCCCAACGATGTGTTAGGTATGCTAGAAGATCAGCAGCCGACCGACCCTTACGGAAACCGTACTGCTGGTCACTAAGCAGCTGATGACCCTCTAGGTCGGTACCTAGAGGGTTAGAGCTCTTACGGTTAAGAGCTGACAGTTGATAACGGATTCCATTATCTTCGAGAAAAGGGGGGGTTATGGCTATCGGTCTGTAGTTGGACGGATTTAAGCGGTCGCCTTTTTTTGGGATCGGGTGGACCAATGCTGACTTCCATGATGTCGGGACTACGCCAGAAGAGTAAGAGAGCCGAAATAGTCGCGTTAAGACCGGCGCCAACTCAGGAGCGCGTCTTATGGATATCAAGGGATAGAAGTGCTAAGCGCACTGAGCGTTGGTAGAACTTGATATCCGGCATACAACCGTCACACCGCGGTATAGTAGGCGGTTTTTGTCCTCCGTCATCCAAAGTCGAGTTGGACGCAAAAAGTTTGCCCAGAAGATCGGCTTTCTCTTTTGCGTCCTGGGCCAACGAATCATTTCCCATGTGTAGGAGTGGAAAGGATGGCTTGCAGAAATTTCCTTCGATAGCTTTGGCAACAGACCAGAATGCACGAGTTCCCGAAGGAAGACGCTCAAGCCTCTCGCCAATTCTACCAATGTGCTCCGACTTCGCCCTTGCAATGTCTCTTTTGAAGGACCTGGAAGCAAAGTTATACTCCACTTTTAATGCGCTGGTATTTACATCACATGCCGTCACCGAATCAGGCCAGGCTTGGTAAGCTTCTTGCTTCCTACGAGAAGCATTTTTGGAAGATGGACCAAACCAAGGCCAAAATTTGCCACCAATGGGGACCACAGAGGACGGAATAAAAAGCTCCATACCCTGTAGCACCACATCAGTAACAGAGTCAGCAACGGCATTGGGATCATCCGGCGAGAAGCATACTTGTCCCCAAGGGTAGGACGCAAAGAAGGACCGCATCCCATCCCAATCTGCTGACTTGTAGTGCCACACATGGCGGCTGCGTGTGACACGCGATTGTGGTGGGCACGTGAGAGGCACTGTACTCCGGACAAGGCAGTGATCTGAGGAACCAAGTGGGGCGCCAACAGATACGCGGTAGCCATCCGGATGTGAAGTCAGTAGAAGGTCCAACAGTGAAGGATTTTGGCTCTCCACATCTGGGATTCGCGTGGCCGTGGTAACCAGTTGTGTCAAGCCATATTCCAGGGCGAAGTCGTGAACAGTGTCGTGTCTCCCCGCATGATCGGTCTTACTGGAACTGAGCCAGTCGGCGTGGTGGGCGTTAAAATCGCCAAGTAAAACGATCTCTGCAGACGGGATCTGCTGCTGCACAAAGTCTGAAGCCATCTGGATGTGCTCAATGAGTCGGTCAGTTTCGGTGTCACCGCTATGGGACCTATAGAGGCACGCATAGACGCGGGTATGGTCAACGCTGTCTACACGGAGCCATAAGATGGAGAGGTCCCTACCTTCAAGATTGCTGAGGCGACGAGAGCTGATATCGTCTCTGACATACACGCACACTCCGGCCCCAGGCAGAAAGGAGTGTTCTAGTTCGTACCCAGGGTAGTTGAGGTAGGATGTGTCTGCTGGAGACGATATCTGCGTCTCGGTCAAGAAGAGCAAGGCTGGCTTTACTGTCTCGAGGTGGTGATTGAAAATAGTGGCCATGAGTTTCTTGCCTATTTCTGCTCATTAAAGCTCTACTCCTCGAACAGGCTTTTCAATGATACATTTTATTTACTTTTTTTGATTCTATTTTTTATTAATATATCTTATATATATCCAAGAATTGCACATTTTTATGGAAATAAAGATTTTTGACTTTGACTTTGATTACACCAGACACACTAAACCAAATGTGCGCGCGGGCATGCTGATTTTCTTTAGAATCACAGACACGAAGCCGCACGTAAAAGTATATTTATACTTTCATTTGCTACAGATCAATTATTATTTTCTGCGTTCATACACGAGCTCCGTGTAGCTCTTTGGCACCAACACGACAATGAGCAAAAACATCACAGTGTAGCCTCCATCAAATAAATTAACACTAAAAGCACCGCAACGTCAGTAAGTTTGCGTAGTTTATAAAACTGTGTACATACGAGTATGTAGATGGTAAATGGTATGTGCTCGAGACGGTTGAATTAATGTATACTTTGTCTCGTTTGTCGCACAATGAGATGAAGGCAAAAAGTGTGGATTATTTAGTCAGAAGCATGGCGTAATTGATTCACTTAACATAATGTTTGTTTTAGGCTTTCGTGTCTAAATACAACACTTAATGTCTAAGCTCACATTTGCCTAGGCACATATATTATTAAAATTTTGAGACGTGCAACGTTATTTTGTGGCGTGAATAAATAAATGTATATATTATTGTGTCATAGCCGCTAGCAAATTATTTTATAAATAAAATCCACTTTTATTAAGCCACCAAGAACCAGAAGCTTTTCCAAGAAACAAAGGAAATAACATGCGTTTTCATTTTTACACATTTCGGTAATATTTATTCGATGGATTATTTTCGAAGTGATATCGATGTGATATCGATGTTTAACAATGTAACAATGCTGTGTAACTTAGTTGTGAAATATCTTTAAAATTTTTGTAAAAGATGTTTGTATCCATCAAAGAAGGCAAGTTACGAGATTGACATCCGATAGTCTTTACGCCAAAGTATGCTGAACACATAAGTACATAAATATCTAATCCTGTAAGGGAAATAATTATATTATATTATTATTGATTTAAAATGTTGGTACAGAACCTAACTCTTCTGTTGGCAAGATCAGAATACGGTATGCCGAAAAGTAATTAAATCGCCTCATAAGTTTAGTAGCATTAGGTGGTTTTTAACAATATTCTATAGGAAATTACTGACAACGTACTATTAGAACCTGCTTATTAGAATCTAAGCAAACATGTCTGATAGCATCGGTGATATATGTATTTACTTTTCGGAACCTAGATACTGTATCCAAAATTTCTCTCCAGGCTCACAAACTTCGATGTGGCAAGCGCTCAACGGAAGCTTTATACAACGACTAGCCTTTTTAAATTCAAGTCGAAATCGAAAATGCAATGCAGTCGCTATATCGCGCCATTTTCATATCACCATCGAATCGGCAAAGAGTTGCGAAAAGCGAGCAACAACGATACAGTTGCCAAATCGCCGATACTTAACGTACTAAATAAATATGGTGGAAAGTAAATCTGCAATATTCGAATGGTTAACATGACCATGCAATCGAAAGACTCGAAATCCATTTTATGGAACTAAGAATATAGCATTTTTAATGGCAATGTTAGTCAAATAATGAATAATATTAGATTTTGACAACTGATATATATATACATATACTAGCTGTCCGGACAGACGTTGTCTTGTCCACAGGACAAAAAAAAAACAAATCTAAACCATTCTCGAATCCACTTGAACACACACACAAAAAAATTCATTCATATCGGTCCAGCCGTTTAGGAGGAGTTCACTGTCAACACACGTACAGAAGAATTATATATATAAAGAAGAAGATATAATATATATAGGCATAAGTAGGTGTACCAGATGATAATGTGGTTCTGGATTTAGTCCCAAATCAGCCATATCGGTTTTTTCTGTCAAGTAATTTGCATAATCAGTTAGTGCGCCAGTAAACAGCAATAAGTCAGTCGTATAAGGCGTGTAAATGTAAGTGATCCCAATTCGCACACAAGTATGTGTGTACTTGTGCAATGTACTTCAAATACACTTGAGAGCAATAAAATCGCACACGTTGACTTTTTGTTGTTAAAGCAGTTTTTTTCATAAATGTGAATACATATTAAAATAAAACTTACACTATTTGAATGTTTACTTCAGTACCTTTCTAATGATATCAAATACAGTGTAAAAAAAGTACCCATAGGGAGTTTTAGGGCACAAAACCCAACATACGGATAAAATTACCCAATTTAGCTTAACAAAGAATAAAAATAAAACTCAAAATGCTTGATCAAATTGTTTTTTAATAAGGTGTATTCCCTCCCCTAGCCTTGATTACAGCTCTTAATCGGTTTTTCATGGACCGTATTAATTTCACCATGAAATCTTGTGGTATGGCGTTCCACTCCTCTTCAATGGCAAGTTGAAGCTCTTGGAGGCGCGTAGGAGCAGGGCTTCTTGCTCGAACTCTTCTTTTTAGCTCATCCCAGACATGCTCAATCGGATTGAGATCAGGACTACGAGCTGGCCACTCCATCGCGGTGATTCCAACATCTTCCATGTAGTCGCAAACTGTTCTAGCGACATGCGGTCTGGCGTTGTCGTGCATTAAGAGAAAATCTTCTCCCATAAGCCACGCAAGCGGCCTCACATGTTCTTCGAGCACTTCTTCGACGTATCGTGCAGCCGTCAAACTTCTCGATCTCGGGCCGGTATTCGCCGTAGTGATGAATACAATGTCAGTTTTAGTGTCCAACATTATGCCACCCCAAAACATACACGATCCACCTCCAAAAGCCACACGTTCGCTTATGCAGCATTGTGAAAATCGCTCTGATGACCTTCTGTAGACCCTAGAGCGTCCATCATGACCATGTAAAGTCATTCTGCACTCATCAGAGAACATAACAGCCCGCCATTGGTCATACGTCCAATTTAAATGTTCCCTAGCAAATTGTAGCTGGGCTTGTCGGTGAGCTGTGGTCAATTTGGGACCATTTGCTGGGCGATGTGAAGTCATTCCTGCTTCACCTAGTCTTCTTCGAACTGTCCACCGACTTATACTGACATTGCGAACTTCTTGAAGCTGTTGTCCCAGTTGAACCGCGTTCAGTTGCCGATTTCTCAAAGACCTTGTCACAAGAAAGCGGTCATCACGCTCTGATGTTGTGCGTCGCCGGCCAGATCCTGGTCGCCGAATGTAGCCACCGGTCTCTTGGAACCTCTGGTATACACGACGAACAGAGTAACGGCTCAAATTTAGCCGTCGAGCAACTTCACTTTGGTTATGGCCTGCTTCGAGCAAGGCAATAACTTGAGCGGCTTCTGCGGGCGTGGTATCCATATTTTTCCAGTAAATCCGTATGCTTCCAGTAGAGATGTTATCACGTTGACCTTCGGTATGCAACTGAATAAAAATTCCAATAAACTGACCTTTTTATACCTGCGGCTAAGGGTGCAAGTAGTGACAACGCAAACGCGTGAATTTGGGGAATTCGGTGTACGGTCGGTTTTTGTAAGTTACGTGAAGGTCAATGATTTTAATTTTATGTTTTTGTAAAGCTAAGCTTGTATGCTTTAATTTTGTCTAATGATTTTTACTCAATATCTTTCGATTTTAGAAAACAATCAGTAATAAACCAAATTACAAGGGGTGTGCGATTTTATTGCTCTCAAGTGTACTTAACATGCCTCATTTTAACTACGAGTATTTTTGAATGATTCAACATCCCAGCTAAGCTCTAATGAGGATAGCACGATAACTCATCGTTCATTTAGTATTAAACTGCCTTTAAAGTTGCATTGTGTAGATGCGAAACACGTGTCTTAGCATATTCATATTCGAATATAAATTTTACAGGTTGTGTTACACCTAGATACTAAGGCGCTGGTATTACCAATGGAGCAAATCGCTATTGTCAACGATTTTCTTCGCATTCGCTGAGGTCAACACCTAGCGATTACAATTCTTTCAAAAGACATGTCATGGAAATGTGTTGGGTGTCTCTCTCAACTTTAAATTACTGGTTAGTGTTTCAAGTGTTAGGCGCCATGGTATGTGACGTTATACCACTTGAGTGGATACTCAAGTAACAAGCTACACAGTTATTAATTACTTGACATAATTAAACCGGCGCGGAGACATGTGCCGACTGTCTTCTACGATGTGAGTAACTGATGTGTGTAACTGATGTGTGTTCGTACCTACTTAATGTTGTGTAAATAAGGATGAAGCTCGTTTCATGCGACGTGTAACTGATAGGTGTGGTCGTATTTATGATAAGCTATGTGGACAACTCAGAATGTGGTATACCATTAATTTAACATAATAATGCTTTAGCTCAGCGACTATATGGAATAACTAATGTTTTAAGAACACAGCAATAAAAATAGTCTATATAATCTTCCTTTTTTATTGTTTCTTTTTTGTTTAAAGATACATGTCATTAGGAATTTATCCTGTGTCGCTGGGGACTTTACAAACATTCAAACAACGAACACAAAGAACATCCAGACTTAGAACATCCATTTGTGGATCACTTATTTGGGATTCGAACCCAAAACATTCAGCGCAGTGGCAGTGACGAGGCGATCATTTAAACCACAGCGCCATAAATCCTTGCCTTATATGCGAAAAAATTGGCAAACTGGCATGCCTGATGGTAAGCAGTTACGTTACCTGTGTCCTCTTGCAATACCAGAGGTAAGACTCACACGCACGCCTTAGGAAAACGTGGGACTCTCCCTCTTATCCGCGGGCAAACACTGTAAGTATTTTACTTTGCTGTCACCGAATAATTAGCAAAGATGGGATCTTCTACTCAAATACAGTATCATAGTTCTGATTCTAAGTATTCTTTACATCATTTGTTATCTTAAAATTTGATGATTACAAACTTGCTCGCTTACTTAACACAAGACTCTACATCAAATGAGCCGTTGATATAAGCAATTAAAGCACATACCTATTGCAAGAAATAAGTTCTGCGCGTTGTTTAATTATTTAATGACACTGAAAGTTCCTCGGTTCTCAGTTGCTTTGTTCAGCTCAAATATAATAATAACTATATAATACACCATTTACTTGCTACCTAGTCAGATTTAGAGCTAAAAATAATGCTCAACATTTGCATATTCAAATGAGCGAAGTGAAAATTGTCGGTAGTTTGTTAACGGCGTCGGGACGAACTGTTCTCTTTGTGTTACCAAAATATCCGTTAAATGAGATATAAAAGTTATAATTTTCAAAAATGAAGAGTTTAAATATTGATCATGCAACAATAGTTTATTTTTGCCAGTTAACCTTTTGAACGCCAGGGGCCCTATGGTTGGCAGACAATTGGTTTTTAATTATGTCTAACAGGTCTAATTGCTTAAAAGCAATTGACAGGTTAAGTTTATACTATCTCGTCGGTGCCTATTGTATAAGTTATTGTGCATTTACGGTTACAACCTGAGCCACCAATTTCAATAATCGGATCTAGCAAAGGGTTATTAAGCTAGTCGTATGGAAATGATGATCTGGAAATTATTCCTGTTGATAAATGTAGATAGAATTTAGAGTTAGCCATGATTACATAGAAGCTTAAAGTATTAATATCGCTGGCCATATGTGGGTTTAATAAACCTCTGAATAGCGTAAAACAAACCTGGCGAAATATGATTTTAAAACATGTCTGAATTGCACTTTGATTATATACTGCTGTAAATCTAAGTTGTAATTTTACCTAAAATATGCAACCATAGTGCTTAATAGAATCGTCATTAAAAATGGCAGGAGCCACGCCTAGATAGCCTTAAGTATCCCTTTGGGTTTGGTCCTATAAGGCGTCGATAAATATGTGATCTTTAAATGGTATACACGCCGACTATGTACACCTTTCGTGTTCCTTGTTTTAACACAAAACCCGAGCAATAAATTAGCAAAAAGCCGTTTAGTAACAGCGCAGCGCTTTGTAAAACGGTTTTTGTTCATTAATCGTTTTATAACGCCTATTGAATTACTTTTTCTTCGAATGTCTTCGATCGATGGTCGCTTGTCAAGGTAACGACTCGCTACATGCGAAATAATTGGTGTATTAAGGCTGTATAAAATATGCTTAAGAGTTGTACAGGTTCACATTCTACCTCTTTGATTGTTTCGGCGAATCGGCAGCGTTAGAATACAACAATCATAGTCTACGGTAGCCTTATAATAACATAGGCCTGAAGCTTATTTGCCGCCGTGTATATTATTTTATGTCTATAATGTACAAAAAGAGAGTATTTCAATACTAGGTTTATTTATTCCGGTCTCTTTCCAAATTTAAAGGAATATAGTTGCTGCGTGTACCGTGGATGGATGCCAAAGCAGGTTTTGTGTCTTTAGTAAGTTCGATTACGTGTTTATGCGTACGCAAACAAAGATTGCTGATAACGAAAAAGCTCATGTTTGTCGAGACTCTTTAGTTGCTTCGATTGTCAGGTGAGAGATAATGTCTACTATTCTTCTGTTAAAAAAAAATCAGTACTAGTACGAAGTCTGCAAATGCACCCGGTCCTTAACACAGTGAAAGGTTAAACAAAAAAGAAAAGAAGAAACAAAAGAGAAGACTTGATAACAAATTCGCGAAATGTGAGTGAAATGCTGTTGACTCCTTACACAGATATGTTTTACAAGCGTGAGTCAATGTATCCCAATCTGTTTATAGTATTAGCAGCTTGAAAAAGTTACTGCGCCCTCTTGTAAAGATTGGGATATGATTAGCAAAAGTAGAAATCCCAAAATCAAAGAATGTTTATAAACATAAATAAATCTTATTATTTTAGAGCAGGTATAATTTCTCTAGAAAATTCTATATTGCACGCAACTTATGACACTCCTTCAACATACAGGGTAAAATGTACTAGTTCGTTTTCGCCGTAAAGACCAAGAAAAACTGATACATTTGTAATGGCTACCGTTACTTACATAGAAAATATGAAGCTGGAATCTCTCTCACAAATTATGAAATGAGTTAATAGTTTGTTTTCAAGTGTAAATCCTTAAAAGACAAAAGCTTTTGCAGGAACGAATGTTCGGGGGAGGTGGCGTCAAGGTGCGCATCCAGGTGGATCTAGGTCAGCAGCGGTAATAAATCTTGCCGGAATATTCGTCGCTCTGGTACAGACGCGCCCGTTCCCGAGACGTAATCTTAAGATATTCTCTGTAAGCCCTAGAGCAGCCTCTAGTACCACTCGTGACTATGTTCTGTGTCATAACTGCTAGTTAGCTCCTTCATTCACTATTAGGCTCTAGCATTTACTATATAACTTTACTGCAATATTCAGATTACCTTTGTGGCAAATTTTGCCTGCTTAAGCGCTTTTTTGGTACAATTGCGAGACTGTAGATTGTAAAACGAGTTAGATTTTAGAGACAAGCCTAATGGTATTAGGTTTTTCTACTAAGAAACTATCATAACTAGATTTGCTTAGATTTAATATTATAGTGTATTCGTCTTCCGAACATTTTAAAATTACGACTGTAAATTTTAAATAATTTCATTAAAAGGCAATAAGTTTACGATTTGTTTAGAATAATGTTATAATTAAAACGTTACGTTAAAAACTGATATTAAACTAACATTAAAATATCTTATTTATCTTAAAGTCGACATTATAATATAAAGTCAAGACAAAACAACAAACTTAACACAAATGTTACTAAAGGAAACAAGTACGTGTCTGTGTGTGCACAGTTTTGGTGCACACTGTATGTGGCTAGAACACACACAACAGCAATTATACAACACATAATTGTGTGCCGAGGGAATACTGCACAGCGACAGTACTCAAGTATAACACTAGGTTCATATGTACATGAGAGAGCTCTGTAACGGCTGTTCTCGAATACTGTGCATCATTTAATAGTCTCCAACAAAGGTAAATTGGTTTACAGATCGAAGCATTATTTGCTTGTTGTTTGAGTTGTCTAGAGATTATCAAGAGCGCGTTCTGACGTCAACTGTTCAAACTTGTGCACTCTTGCGTCGGTGCGACGGAGAGCCAGACAGCACTCTCGTCTAAGACTCCGGAAGAAGAGGAAGTTTTACGTGATCCCTGACAATTATACTGTCCTTAACACTTGTCTGCTACCAATATAAACGGACGCATTAGTTCGGTTCGATACATCGTACTTTAAGCTATCCAATTTGCATTTCAGTTGAAACTGCTGAGATGAATTCCTAAGTCATTGAGCCATCTCAATGACTTAGGAATTTATCTCAGCAGTTTCTATTACTTATCATGCCGTATTCCGACAGTGTGTATATTATGTATGCTGTTAAAACAAATTTCATAGATGTAGGTTGTCAATATGAAATGTATTGAAAGCCTCCAGGTCAAAGACGTATTTAAAACGTTTGTGGTAACTCTGTTAACCGTTTTTTTGTTGCCAGCACGCTGAACAATTGCCTAGGTCAGCTTATTCTGAAAGAAATCGCGTGCCAAGTATTAGAACACTTTGTTTCTTTTGTAAACAAAACACGTTATTGTAAATAAGGCTTAATGCCATTATGGAGAGGAAGTAGTAGAAACGAAAAAAAATATATTGGTCACTGTCGGCGATGTATCAGGTGAATATCGCACCGTGTTGCTGAGATAGGAAAACGGGAGCGAAGTGTGTTTTTGTTTTTCTTTGTATGTATTATTCGATCTACAGTTCAGATTACGACAATACAAAAAGAACCATAAAATGACAATTTAGTCTAAATTGTTATTTGTATACCCGAATAAAAGCTTTTCTTCTTTCATGTGATTCCCATTCTGCCGTGAACAATATAAGTAATATAAGCAAAGTAAGCTAAAACCCAAAGGATTAAGGACCGTTGAGAAACGAGTCTCACAGTGCAGTCACAATACAGGAAACGGTAAGGTTAGATCGTCGATGGTTGGTAGTATAATGAACCGATGGTAGCTGGAATATGCTAAAGAGAAACCAGCAACATGATTTCAAAATAACAACATAAGTTATTATTCGTCATGGAGTACATCATAATTTCTGATTTACTACACGTACAAAACTAATTAAGGTACCTAATACCAAGATTGGATGTTCGTAATCTTGTATTAACATCAGATTGCCGTAGCCTGGACCATCATACAGTTAATAGATACGAAGCACGATCCTAGACAAGGTCAATTGCTGCGCCGTACCAGCGGATTAAACACATTGATTGTGCCATATCACTTTGTCACGAAACATCAAACCTGTCTCTCCTAGAAGGCTTAGCAGAGATTGTTTAGCGTCACATAATTAAAATATAAGTAACTAGCTTTTGCTCGCTCGCGTTAAAATAGGTAAGGTTATGTTAGTAGCAGTACTTTTAAAAATAAAATATAGACTATATTGCTCGGTGATAATATAGCTTTCTAATGGTGAAAGTATTTTCAAAATCGGTTGAGTAGTTTTTGAGTTAAGCCCTTTCAAACAAACAAACTAAAAATTAAATATTTCCTCTTTATAATATTAATATAGATAGATCAGTGGGGAGACCAACAGACTGCAATGCAGAGGGTCTCGGGTTCGAACCCACGTCGCGCACCTCTGACTTTCGGAAGTTATATGACTTTTCGAAATTATGTGCGTATTGATTGACAATTATCGCCTGCTCCGTGCCTCGGAGAGCACGTTAAGCCGTCGGTCCCGGCTGCAATGAACATCTATGGCAGTCGTTATTGGGAAGTCAGTGCCCTATAATATCGTGACATTGGTCTAGCCTTAGAGTATCGTTAGCCTTCGGGTTGCGGAGGTCAGGTGACAGCCGCTCTGTGTAGAACCTGATATCCAGTCAAATCCGGTTAGACTAGAAAGGCCGACCCCAAGTGACTTGAGAATGATAAAGGCTAGGGAGGAAAATAATATAGATGGTATAGAAAAATAAATCAATTTTATTTACACAAATCTGACTCCTAATCTAAATACATGCTATACAAAATGACAGTATGTTTTGCTTCCAATTGAATCGCTGCTATTGAAACAATTGTGTACAATGAAACTACATTGTCATTTTTGACATAGTATTACATATGGCTTTTGTTAATGGATGTTCGATGGTATGCGTCACTTCTAAATTTATCATTATATTTTTATAACATTTAACTGTTTAACTACAATACTAACTAAAAACTTTGATTTTTAATAATTATATTATTGAATTCTGACAATCGGATGAAAAACCGTGGCTGCCTATATTTATTGAAAGCCTCTACAAATATAGCGATACATAACTGTTTACCATTTTTGTCAATTATTTAATTTTATCGACATCAAAAGTCAATTGTTGTTTTTCACTAATATTAGTTTCAAGAACACTCACCACTGCGTTCAGCATAAAATGGCGAATATAAAATGGAGCCATCTTTTTGGTGTAAGTTTGTGTTTTTGAAAAGACAACTTCTGCACTAGGAATGGTTCCTGTATCGCGGGGACTTTACGAACATTCGAACAACGGATATAAAGAACATCCAGCCTCGGGACAACCATTTCTGGCCCACACAATTTTTTGTCCCGTATGGGATTCGAACCCACAATACTGGGCGCAGTGGCAGTGGCGAGCCGACCACTAAAATAACTACGCCATCCGTGTCAGTGTATAGACAGACCGGTATACTAGAACTATAGAGTTAAGTGCAACAAAACAATATGAAATATACCTAGGTGTGATACATCTCCGGCTTATGTTTTAGCGATAATAGATGTGTCATACATCTACGTGGCTGATTAATAAAACAATCAATGCCATTAAATTATTGACACTGCGATAGCCGAATAGCTCAATGCTTTGACCAGTGTGAGCCTTCACAAAAGTATTTATCGAATATACTTCTACCATTTATTTGCAAATATATGTTTGAAAAAAGTGTGTTTTAAAATCTGAGAGACATAATAAGGTGTTTAATAAATTTTAAAAATGTGTAATCATTGGTTAGGTGGGGCAGAGTCTTTTGGCTGAAGTCTTTTGACTAACAGCATTGTGCGATTTCGTGAGAACTTGCATTATTTCGCTTGCTTCGAAACTTTTTTCCGTACAGGATGCAGTTCACATTAGCAGGAAGTGTCCAGCATGTATACCCTAAACAAGAAGCCCATACCTAACAATGGGACAATTGATAAATTCATATTTAATATAGTCCTCACAAACATGTGTGTGGTTAGTCGTAGATAAACAGTGGCGCCTATACAGAACCCTCTGTCAATAACTTGCCGTGACCCTTGTCTTTACTATTAATAGGAACAATATCTGCTATTAATAGATATCAATCTCCTGACGTATCGGACAGTTATGACAATTGCACTTCACAGTTATCGCACTATTCAATTACTATTCAATATAATAAATTATTTATATAAACTCTAGCTGTTACTCGTGGCTCCTCTCGCTTGTTCTAAAGATATATTCCGCGGAATAAGAGATATTGTACATTATTTTTTTATTAATTATTTCTATCAACTTTCGATATATATGTCATTTCATTTAATTCTAACATCTTTGTGTACCACATTTCAAGCAAATAAAGAAATAATTATGTTTCTCACATAACAGATATTTTTCTAACCTATTAGAAAAATATCTGGCCCTTTGGGAGGCTTACACGGAGTTTTGGTACATTAGCGATCGGGCACGCTACGATCGTGGCAGTAAGTCCCGTATTTGAGCACTGGTTGGAGAGGTGGCATGGCGCCCTCACCTTCCGGCTGACACAGGTATTGACTGGCCACGGTTGTTTTGGCCAGTTCCTGTGTCGTATACGCCGGCAAGAGACGACCAGTTGTCACGACTGCGGCACCTGCCGCGACGTTGTTGAGGACACAGCCCTGCATACTTTGGCGGTTTGCCCTGCCATCGCAGCGCCGTGAGTTGATCGCGGTAGTCGGATCGGTTGCCCTCTCGCTCCTGGCCGTAGTTCAGTCTATGGTCCGGAGTGAGAGGTCGTGAAACGCTGTCGCCTCCTTCTGTGAGGAAGTGATTTCCATCAAGGAGGCGGCGGAGCGGGTAGTGCGCGCTTAAACCCTCTCCCCAACCGCAGAGCCGGGCGCCGGAGGACGCGAGACGACCACCAGCCACCCTGAAGGTTGACCTGGGGGAGGTGGGCTTTGTGGGCCTGCCTGCCATCCAATCAGCACCGGGTCCGAGAGGCGGCGTGCGTGTTCCCACGCGCGCCTCTGTGCCGTGTCCGTCTCCCTTCTAGAGGGGGGACAGTATGGCTTTACAGCGAGTTTTGCCCGAAAGGTGGGTCTTGTTGTGTAGTGGCCTGCCGTTTCATACGGCGGGCTGTAACCTCGGCGGGGTCGCGACCGCATGCGAAAGTGATTCGCGCGGCTCCGCTGATAGCGGTTTTGTCGAGGAACACCCTCGTAGGTTTAGTTGGTATTCCGGGAAGTCCATTTCATTGTTTCAACGTCTTTCTTTTACTCCGGCGAGTCCGACATAACCGCTCCGCCCGCCTCCGCGGAGGGGTATGCGTCAGTGCATTCCCCCAGGTAAAAAAAAATACATTAGCGATGTCTCTGACTAGCACAGTTTAAAAAAAATTGGCAAAATAGGATTAAAGATAAATTTAGCTAAGGGATCAGTATTCTAACGGTGCGTATTCATGAATATAAGTAATTATTATATTCTAAGGTATTGAACCCCCAGTGCGCGAGTGCGATTTGCACAATACCAGTGCTTTTTGTTAAGAGATCTATCATAGTTATGCAAAATCACATTGTGCCTTTGATACGTGACAAAAGAATAAGCCAACAAAAAATACACTTTCCCTATTACCATATTTCTAAGGCAGTAAAGATACGGATGACGAAGTTAAGTTAAGTAGGTAAGGATTCTGAACTATTCAAAGTGAAATAGACTACATCGGGGTGCACAGTTCGCATAATCAAAGCAGAGCAGCACGACTGAAAATGAACCTACACTCAACAGAAGAACTTAGTCAAAACTGTATATTGTGCTCGTGGGATAAATAGACTACCTAGAGCGTTTTAAAAAACTTTTGTCATCGGCAAGTTAGTAGCCAAACTCCTGATGGTGCAAGAGTACCGCCTTATCATCACGCAGAAAATATGTCATTTTGCCACCAAACTGTGAGTAATACAATAAGTTAGTATTGTCAAACTGTTTTATGTATGTAGTACTTCGCACAGCGCTGACTCAGCGGAACTTAACAATCTTAAGTCCTGCGTCACACGCCGACATTTCACGAATGCCTAACTTAGTCTTACAGTTTAACTATACTTACGCACGGTGGAAGAATTTTTAGTACTTCCTTTTGGGTTCTTCTTAAATGATGCTAAAGGTTTGAAAATTAAATGCTAACCACGGACGTAACGCATAGTTTTGTTATTAAGTATCTTTCATACTTGACGAAAAACTGAGAATCTGCTTAGCCTTGGTACCAGCTTCCATGAGTACAACATAACTCTTTAAGGTTGCCCTAATATGTTGTAAAATAATATAAGGTGACCGGACCAGCTGTCCCAGCCTTAAACGTAATTCAGTTTTGCTTTTCTTCCATAAGATGCTTTCGTTACTATTTATAGATGCACATTCACCTACAAACTTCTACTATTCTATTTCTAAATAAAATACTTTATAGATCACAACAATTCATCTTAAAAACATGTTTGAAATTGAAAGAAAGAGATCCATTTTATTACATTACGCTGGAGGCTTAAAGTATTGGCTTTCATTTTCTATATTAATTTCAGCTTTAAAGCTTTAGCAACTCCTGTATAAAGTTTCGGTGATAACGACAGAGGGAAGGACAACAAAATGATCCTATAAGTAACTAGAAGTTAACGTAACAATTTGAGATTTATCCTAAAATGTTTTGTCAAAGTAATACTTCTTATACTGCAAGCGTAAATCTGATGACAAAACTTAGCTAATAGCATAGAGCGTAAACTGTAGTACAAAGTAGTGGACCGGTGACGGCGTCGGAGCATTAGCATGGACAATGAGTTAAGAACAAGCCGGTAAGAGACGGACGAGGCGCGCCGGATGCTAATCACTCGAAAGTAGCGACAACTTCGCCGCCGCGCGGCCACTGTCGCCCGCCGAACTAATAGTAACTGACGTAAGGTACTTTGCTGCTTAATACAACTACACTGCCGTAATGTTTATTATACTATTTACACGAAATTACTGCACCTGATGATAATCTGTAGTTACAATTGTGGTGAATATTCGAAGCTTAGGAACGTAAATTTACGCTTTATGTTCATCTAGAACCTTAGTTCCCAAAGTGGTCCAGGTGGACCCCAGGAGTCTTTAACCATCCTTAAGAATTAGGTTATCAAATGAAAAAGATTTTTTGAAATTCGGCTGGTAGTTCCAGACATTAGCGTGTTTAAACAAAGAAACTCTTCAGCTTTGTTATAATAAAAGAAGATTTATCCCAAATCAATTTTATTTCGGTATATACATAATTTAAATTAAATAATATTTTAAACATTTAGATCCTTAGTTCCCAAAGTGGTCCAGGTGGAACCCCACGGGTCTACGGGAGACTCGAGAGGGGTCTACGTTGGCGTGACAAAAAAATGGGGGTTCACAATTCGTAAGCGGCAGTCCACGAAAATGTATCTGCTTTCTAAAATGTTGGCTTGACTTCACCTATCAATGTAGGCAGATAATATTTTAAGAAGCTCAACGATTGTTACTTGTTTAAACGTCGGTCGACGGATATTTTAAGGAATACCAGTCGTTGAATAACCGAGAATTTCTAAAAAGAAAAGGAATGGTCAGCCTGTAGAGATTTGATATTTTTTTAAATTTTAACCCAATTTTCTCTTTCGTCCGAATATACACGGCGGATTAAATTTCTAGCTGCAGGGGGTCCACCGGAAACAGCTTAATTTTGAAAGTGGTCTATGACAAAAAAAAGTCTGGGAACCTCTGATCTAGAACAACCTAAATAAAAGTAACAAAACAAATTCAAAAGTAAGAATTTATTTTGACATTGATGTTGAGGATTATCTAGCTGCGCATCAAATTTTAAGATAGCATTCGAGTATAAAGCTTCGTTTTAAATGATCAAACAGCAGAGATTTTTAGACGTCAATACATTCCTTAGCTAGGTTTACCTGGTATTCGTACCTCAAAGATTTTAAACTGTTAATATCGTATACATTGACAAGCCTTAAAAAAGCTATCACCCGGTCCCCATAAAAGTATATAATAAGTTAACAATAGACATTAAACCTCATTTTTTACATCCCATCATGAAGAAGTTTTTTAATGGATAATCTCGGTGAATTTTATAGCAACTAAAATATTATGAGTAGATTGAAATTGTTTAAAAATAGATTTTAGATTGCTTTTATTAATTTATAGCAACAATAACCTATTTTATAGTCCAGTTTAAATCGCAGCACGAACATCTTTTTACAGATAGCAAAAATTAAGTTGCCTTTAGCGCTGAAAGAAAATTTTCAGGCGCTGAGAGGCTGCCAATGTTTTAATTTAGCGCTTATTATAAAGTCATGTTAATATAGAAGAGATGCAGTAGCTAAAAGGCATTAGCTTTGTTCATGTGAAGTTAACATTAACATTCGTTTGTTAGAAAATACTTATTTAATTAGATATTTTTTCTGCTCCTTATGGTCTTTAGGTTAACCAGATGTTATTAAATCGAGAAATAATTATTACATTGCGTTTCTATTTATATGTTCTACTTAGAAGCTATTTGGACGCTTCCAGATATAAATATTTGCGATTAGTGGATTAAACTGAGGAACAGTCATTTTGCGGCAAAGTAAGTTGAAGTCAATTTTGTGTAAGTTCAGTATGCTGAATACGTTAAAAATATATAGATTTGTTAAATTGACTCTAGTTTATGAGATAAGACTTTATAACTATATGACTGAAAGTAAAGTGAAAAATAAAAATACAATTACATATTAAATATATATTTTAGAAGCGACTATATAATAACGACAAGAAAACTTAATACATACGCTATTAGTAAAAAATCATTAAAAAACATTGGAAAATCTTTATCTGTAAGATTTTCTATTGTGTTTACGTTCAGGACAATCCCTTATTAAACCCAAGGAATAGTCTGACATCATAATATGGCTGTCCCGTCAGCCTTGGTTTCTTTCTTTCATTGTTCTAATGTCCTGGTGAAACCGTTCCTTATGTTGACTACCAGAGTCAATCCAAACAAAGTAAGTACATTCTGGGTATGACTGATGAAGGTGTTTATTAAGACCAATAACAAAATTAATGCTGCAGAAAATATATATATTTTTGTGTTTCCCAGTGTTATTTTAAGTATGTATATAGTATAGTAGAAAATACTTTATTTTAGTGATATTCAGAATTCTGACTAAATACAAAATACGTGTCCGGCCCAGTTAGGGTGCACGCGGGAAGTGTTGTGGTCGATTTCGTTCGTGTACTAGGGTGATAATAAAACAAAACTGACCTTTTCCACAGGTGTATACACATACACATTTGCTCCTAATAAAAGGTCGATTTTATTAGATTAATAGTACTTAGGGTCAGCAAGTTCAATATCTGCTAGTTCTGGCCATTCCAGTATTTCTACTTGTCTTGCAGGAAGTAATGTAGTAATAGATTTCAGAAAATGAGCCTTTACCGTAAATGAAACTTGTGGTTTAACTTTTGAAACTTTATGTTCACAATTGCCTTTGAAAGCAACTCTGGACCTATACCTAAACCACAAAGTTTGCCACAAATTCTTAGTGAAATCTTTTCTTAATATCAGGTCCTGAACCGTGGCCTCTGTGATAAAGTTTGCCTGAGAGCCTTGGTCCAGTAATGCTCGTATAGTACGCTGATAGCCGCTCATCGACTCGGCTTTGAGTAGCGCGGTTGCTAGCAAAACCTGCTTAAATGTTTGTCCTGTCGAGAAGCAACTAACAATTGACCCTTTATGTTCGATTTGTTCAGGCGTTCTACTTAACTTCTTCACAAGATTACTCTTTGTTTGATCTTGTGATGTACTACCACCAGTGGTCTCAAGAGTATCTGAGAGCTTAGGGTGTAATAGAGTATGGTGTCTACGATGGCATAATTTTGACTTAATAATACTTTTACAGATCTTAGCACCGTGGTTGTTCCCCAAACAGTTAAAGCATATATTTTTCGATAAGACAAAATCACGAAGTTGATCAATGGTTTGGTTTGCGAACTCAATTTATGCAGTTCATTGGAACAAAAGGAACAAACAGGGTTAGACACATGTAATGACTTAATATTTATTGTTATTATATCTGTGAACTGATGACTTAGTATCAAGATACTTCTGAAACTAATATCTTGATGTCAATAATGACCAACACTGGTCATAGTTAGCATCTGCAATAGGAATCTGAATGAATAAAGTAGGTTTCTGAAGGTTACCCATTCAGTATATTGCCCTGACAATTTGGGTATTACTACATATTTTAGGTACATCTATTTTAGATTGATAACTTGGTGTATCTGAATTGTTACTGTTTGAGCGATTACCTTTATGATTTTTCTTAATATAATCCTCTAAAATTGTTTTCAATTCGGAATTATAATCTATGTATATTTCTTCAGCTTGTTCATAAAAGTTATCTTTAATGTAAGATGAATATTTAAGTTTTGACGCCAATAGTTCGATTAGTCTT
This sequence comes from Catocala nupta, assembly GCA_963675205.1. Lineage (NCBI taxonomy): Eukaryota > Metazoa > Arthropoda > Insecta > Lepidoptera > Erebidae > Catocala > Catocala nupta. The sequence continues at coordinate 33,775,548 of OY776081.1, forward strand.
TATGAGTGGAGCTAAACCTTAATCATAAACTTTCTAAAGCATCCAGTCTCACTTGTGTATAGATGTATGTGATTGTATGTATCTGTGTGATGTAACAATTTAAACTCCATTTTTTATATCAAAATAAATCAAAGTTACACAAGACAAGACACAAATGTTGAAATATTACAAGTGTTTTAAGTAGTAATTCTATTTGGGCATGGATTCCCCATCTGAATCACTTTTCTTAGCTGCTAAATTATTCAAAGTATTAAGTTATTATATTATTTATAACTCAAACGCAAAATGTAAAAAATTTACTAGTGTTTTTTTTTCCTACAATTCTAAGGATAATTGGCATTAGGCATTTATCGACTAAGCTACCGTCTAAACCACTTCCTGTTTGCTAAAATTATTCTAAGTTAATAACTAATCCCTATACAAATATTATTCTAAGTTATAAAGTCTTTAAATTCTACACGTAGGAAAAGTGTTTGATTTTAAAGTTTAATATCACTTTATAAGGTTCACTTTACTTCAAATAATCAAAACAACTAACGGTTTATTCTTTTCACTCAACTTTGACGTAACGTCGATGTTTGAATTCAACGTCCAAATTCCGCGTGGTCCAGCGTCCAGTCAAGACCGCGGCATTCACAACTCGGGTGCGCATCTTGACACGAAGTCCAAAAGCCGGTATCGCCACCAAGCTCAGGCTGATAATGCTGCAGCAACGACTTTGGTCTCAGAGCCTCTTCGTTCACTGCAACTTTCTGGTCACTGAACACTTCACCACACACCACTGACTACGTCCTTAAAAATAGTGCACACTGCTGTTGCGCACAGGTTTTAATCCGGTTCGAAGGACCACTTTGTTCGGCCCAATTAGGGTGAACGCGGGTAGTGTTGTGATCGACTTCGTTTGTGTACTAGGGTGATGTCAATAAAACAAAACTGACCTTTTCCACAGGTGTATTTTTAACATTTTGACACATTATAATTTGTGCTTATATACTATCCGCGGAGAATCTTAACAACGCGATTCAGCGAGAGGGGGCACGGTTCTATCTAGTGGCAACAATACAACAACTTTTCTATTAAACTTCTATTTGACGTATATGACGTATATAATTTTATAATATACATATTTAATTTTATAATATTATAATAAGTCGGTTAATTACTAGTTCAGATGTATTTTTCAATAGCTTTATTTTATGAACATTCCAATAAAAAACTGAAGTTAATGTTTAACAGTTTAAATTATACAACAGACTGTATGAAATATTATTGCTACATTGTAATTCCATGTCTAATCCATGTCTCTAGAATAAAATCTGGCTCTTATTTATTACATTTATACAAAGCCAAGTTTTATTTAATCACGTTGTGATAATAAAAGTATATTAAAACCATTCAGAATTATAAATAGGAGTTCTCGCGTCCCGCAAAATGGCGACCGATGTCCCTCTAGTTAAGCTTTTATTACAGTCTGTATGTTCTAGGTCGGGCCCGGATTAAGTGGCGTCTAACGTCACCTCGATCACCCAGATCCGGCAAGCCGCTGAGGCTCACGACAAAATAACACAATTTAAACTGGATATATGTACGTGCATAAAGTAGATCTAGCCTAGGCCCGGCCCTAGAGAGGATAGAGAGAAAAATTAAGCCTATTATTAATCACGAGTGTGTTAGGATGAAATTCAATGGCTATGAATAGAATGTGTAGGCTGGATTTTGTACGAAGTATTAAAGTAAATCCAGAGTATGTAAATTTTTGATTCTATACCAAAGATAATGTTAATATTATTGTTTTATTTCTTCCAATAATATCAGACCGATTAAAAATTAAGCTATTTTTGAAAATAATTACTTTTTATGTCATCAGCTAAAGTCGACTTTTAAATCTTAAAGGTTTTAAAAGTCGATCAGATCTGCAAATTGATGCATCGTAATAAATTAACATAATTTTTGGTGACATTGATAAACACACATTACATGAGGTAGACTTGCATTAGATAATTATGTTTGTCGATAATACTTTACGTACTCATATTAGACTCCTCCTGACATTTCCAAAACCTGTTTAAGTCAATAAAACTACGAAAACTAAAATGAAAATTGGCGTTATGTGACGATGCCAGCTCCATTTTAGTGTCATAGGACAAAATCTATAACCGATGCGTAAGGCACTTTTGTATTCACCATAAATAACGAACTACCCATTGCCTTATCTGTGATTTGGGCTAAAGACCTTAAAATGTTTATAGATCTACACCATATTTCTGCAGTTCGGCCCAAGGGTGATGATTTTTTGATGGACACTTTAGATTCGTTTACTGAATTCATAAAATCTGAGATAATACCCAGAAGCTTTACTGAGCCATTACTAAGTTAAGGGTGGCAAAACTTAAACGATTTTCTAAAACATTTACCTCAAGTAAATTAAATACGGGACGACGAACCCGGCAAAAAATGTTTAATATTAGTTCTATGTTAATTAAATTGACTCGTTGAAGGATTCAGCACTCGTAACAATACCGTTACAAACGTATTAGAATAGACTTCTGACTTACCAAAACGCTATAATGATGTCGAAATTGTTTACAGACTTTCTTACTAACTTGAGGATCTTCTCTCAATGTGAATAGCCATACGCTGCCCAAGGCAGGGCTGGACACACACCAAAACTTCATAAAGCATTCTCAGAATAAATAGGTGCCCTTGTGATTTTATGCACAATCATAAAATCGCGGGAATACTCGTTCAGCTAACGGTGACGTCTGTAATGTCAGTATATCATAATCAAGGTCAAATAAAGTGCTCTCTTCTGGTTTGAACTGTTATTATTTGGAATTTCGGACAGCTGTCCAAATGTACTACATAAGTATACATACAGTGTCGTCTGTACGTCTTGGTAAGGGTAGGCGTGTATTCCACCTGCAGTTTGTCTGATATATATGTAAAGGTTACACGCAATATCAGGTGAGCAGTTTACTAGGCTCATTTTCCAAATATATACAGGAAAGCACTACATACATTTTTACTAGCCTGAGAATATAACCTGAGATTTCATTATTATAAATGCGCAAACCCATGCAATGAGTTTAACGAGACACCAAAGACCTTTATAAAGAATTCCATGGCATATAAACTTCAATAAAACGAAACTGCGGTACAAAATTTATAAAACTTTATTAGTAATAATAACAGTGACATTTCTTGTGATGGTACGCAGTATCGTAGCTGGAGGTGGGAGGGCTCGACTCGCGCCCGTCCAACTTCGCCAATTATGTTAATTGATCGACCCTTACTAATTACCCGCTGCAGCCGAACAGCTGGGCCGAGGATCCCGCTTAGACACCAATCACGGCTACTATATTTCTTACTTAAGTTATAAAAGCTAACTAAGTTGACATTTGTACAGTTCGTATCGGGTTTCGAACATTTGAACCACATGTGAAGTATCGTAATAAATTAATTGAATGAGACGTACGTCTGAATCAAATTATCGTGCTGGGCATCTTTTCTCCGCAATTCTTTCAGTAAAATCTATTCACAGATGTGTAGTTTACGTTAATGCGGTGAACATCTGTCGTCTACACTCGAGCTGTGCAGCTTACTGTTTGTTGTGTCTGTGACGAAGGGAGAGCCCGTCACGTATTTAACTTTTCACCCGAGTGGATTCAATTTTGTCATTTTGGTGAATCACCTCGACTGATCCAATACAACTGTGCATATTTAAGATTTTGAGAAAAATGTCGATCTTAAAGTTGGCCTTGGTTTTGAAGGTACGTTCTAACTTACCAATATTGAACTTTGTGTGCTTAAGTTGTTTTCGTTGCTTGCTCGTTAGTTGCGAGGGCATTGTTTGCTCCATGAAATAGGCATACCAATTTAAACTAATGTAATAAAATATGGATGAGTACTTTTGTGGCGTGAGAGACCAAGTGCGAAAGTTGACTCAGTATTTGAATAATATGTTTAAAAATGATTGTCTAAAGAACTTTAAGATTTAAACGAGCTACAATTGATTCAGATCTTACGACACATCCGACACGATCGTGTCCAGGAACTCGGTGCGGAATAAAACCTTGGCCCAGCCGGCAGCACACGCTAATTAGGGCAGAAGTTGTTGGCGCGGTTGAGAGTAACGCCAGTATGTTGAGTCAAATAGTTAGCGAATACTGAACGCCGCTAAGATCAAAGCGAACTTCAACGAGCCTGTTTTAAAAACTTTTTACTACCCTGATAATAAGCGTTTAAATTCATTTAACTTTCAGCAACTTGTTTTTCTATTTTAGCCGAGTGAACATTTTAAAGTGGTGTTATTTTTGATACTTACAGTTTAAGCTTAGCTTAATAGCTTTAGTTAACAAATTAATGTAAGGGATATTTTTGCTGTAGTAGAATTATAAGTAGGGTAATGTACTCGTTTTTACGCGTCGTCGTTAACTGTCCACAGGGCTGCCAATGTTATGCTCCTTAATTTATAACCAAAAGATTTCAATGTAATTTGTTCCTTATATAGATGTATATATAAACAACAGTGTATCTATCTATTCTCGTCGTCACCGTCTTTACTGGAGGCTATAGTTAGCTCATCTGTCGCGTCTTGTCTTCGTCCAAGAGCTGACCGGCGCACCTTGAGCACACGCCATTAGCCTCGACCTTGCACATCACTCGCTTTGAACAACTGAATATTCTCAGAACACGTTTGAACTTCAGTGTATAAATAAACACAGACGGTGTTGGATAGTCTCCTTTACGAACTGAAAGAAACAGTTCGTTCTTCTAAAGCTTAGACACAGTGCGCGTCGCGTGTTATCCCAGTACTTTAGCTCCTTCAATCTTGACGATCTCGACTCTTTGAATTTAAATCCAGGACGTATTTGAATACGTCTTTGTAAATGTTTCCGTGCAAGACAAAACGTATTTGTCGCTTGAATCACGCGTTACAAATATGTAGGAACAACATTTGTTGTACTGTTGTCGTGAACTCACTTTTCACTCAAGCTTTCAATTTATTTATAGAAAGCATACATCACAGATATAGGCATCGGGGCTCAGTAAAGAATAGTATTAAATATTTATGTTAACAAGGGAAAACATACCGAATTCAAACTATTACTAAAGTAATAGATGTACCTTTATACGCTACACCCAATCAATTACATTTCGAAGTTGCTTTAATTCAATGGCATTGAAAGGTGTAACTCAGTGTCGACACAAGCATTAATTAGCTTAGTCAGAAGGATAAATAAAAACATTAGTAGGTAAAGTGCAACTAGCATTTAATTTTAAGCAAGTAAAAAGCTGTAGGTAGCTTTGCAAAGGGTTAGAGCCATTGTGAAAAAAAGCACTGACACGAAACTCCACTCATTTGAAATTGCTACAAAGTTAAAATTATGCGGTGTTGTGTAATGCCAGCCATTTACAAGAGTTGTACTATACAACATGTCACGTTCAAGCTCGTCACATTGTATAAATATTACAGGAATTCTGTTGAATGTTTATAATTATTTGTAATAGAATGCAACAATGCGCATTATCCGATATGTATTATATATATAATATAATATATATCGGCCAGAGATTTTTAGGTTACGGAATTAAAATTAATTAAAATTTAATTTGTTGGTGTAGTGACTAGTCATGTATCTTAGCTATTACACTAGAAGGTTATTTAATACTAGATTTTATCCGGGGCTTCGCTTGCATTAATTTAGGTTTTGTTATCCCTCGAGTAGGTACGGTTTTTTTCTGAATGAAAGGTATGTCGCTCTTTTTTACCCTATCAAGAAATTTCGCATACACGTTGTGTGCGAACTGTGATGATGATCGGTCAAATAGTTAAAGCGTGAAAGCGTAACTATCAAAGTCAAATTCGCATTTATAATATTAGCTAAGAGTTGAGCTAATATTTTAAGAATATTATATAAGGCATCCAACGCACTAGGATTTATTATCAGAATTAGATAATTGCCGCTCTATTTAAGGCTTTCAGGATTATATTATGTTCTTTCGTAGCTGACTACAACTTTAGATCTGGTCCCAATAAGTGACACTCAACCCAATAACTTCACAATCTCAATAGTGTTTTACAAATAATTATTGACGTTGTTAAATTATTTCTATATTCAGATATTATATTTGCTTAAAATTTAACTGCCCCGCAGTTAAATTTTGCTTGGAAATAGAAAGCTATTTATATACACAAGCAATCATATTGTTATTAGTCTACCTTTCGAAATAAATGTAATAAAATATATTTCTGAGATTCTTCCTTTGAGACTCAAGAGGGTGGAAAAATAAACATTCACAATAATTTGAATATTTTCTTTTTATAACCGACTTATATCCGACCGTTTCATGGACTCGGATTTTATTATCACTAGTTAATCTGTTATTTAGGTTTAAACTTTTTCACAGTGTTGGTATTGAACACATGACGTGTTAAATTTATTCCTTACGAAAGATAAAGATCTGATGATTGAAAAATCTATCCAAGGCTTTTCAATATTTTATTGTTTCTTTCAGACAGACTTGACATAAAAAACAAACAGTTAATTCTATTGTAATCATCATAATTAACGTTATTCGTGGCAACAATTTGACAACAGCTCTGAAATATTATTTTAATGTTACGCTTTTAATTACCATGGTGTGTTTTTTTTAAATAAATCTTAAACTATCAATTTTTATAATATTTATATAATCCATAATTGGATTAACGCGACCAAGCACGGTACCACGTTGCATCGAAACGTCAAGCACCTAAAGGTAAACATTATGCATGATCGCGTTATTTCCGATGCGAATTATACACATCCATGTACACCATAGTATTTAGTTACAAAAATAAAAGTTCTGTTAATTTTAACTAAATAACAACAAGAACTTTGCAATTCAGTAAATCATTAAACATTTCCTACACGTGAAATAAATATCTTAACGAGGGTTGACATATTTAGCGACTCGACCCGTTAATTTATGTAAGAATTATAGCTTTATTTGATGGCAGATAAATCCATAAAAACGTAATATAAATAAAAGCGAATGACTGCGCGTGGACATGTGGCGTTCAAAGGCGCATGTAACTTGAGCTAATTACAAATAAAAGTTGTGCTTTGATTGTATCGCGACGTCTGATGTGCCGACGCGAAGAAGCGCCAAGTTTATATGCATCAACGAAGTTTATGTATTTTACGAGCGCAATGCAAATTATTTTTGCTCATTCAAGAATCTACATCACTATGGAGCTAAAATTCTTTGCTGCTATTAGTGAATACTACAAAATACCGCGCTTTTATGCACATTTAATAGTTAGTTATAATTATGTAAATATGAAACATAGGACAGCACAGCGAATGGGGGGTGGCCGCTCAAACGTACACAGTCCACCTGCGTAACCGTCGCCCTACAGGAAATCGCAAATAAGCAATGCTAATGATGACCCTACTCAAGCTATGTTGTTCATCATATATGTATATTCAATTGAATGATACTATCATAGTTATCGGTATCGCCTGTGTTTCACGACACACCATATAAACGTAGTCGACGAAGCATACCAGATGATGCGCATAAAACTTAAGAAACGAGTATTTTATATTTAGAGACAAATCATCGAGCGAGTCTTATCACTTAACCAGTCCTGTTTAAATATATGCAACGTGTAACTGGAAGGTGTGGTCACAATTGAAGGCCGTATCGCATGTCTGATTAATGTTCTTGAAGATGTCCTTATTAATGTCACCGGGGAATTTTACGTGGCCACTTCTTTTGAAGCATCATTTAAAGTATACTATGAACTTGGAAATGAAAAAGCATTACCAATATTTTTGGGAATCTAGACAATTGGTTTTGCCAATCGGGTTAACTTTCTTTCACGTTAACTAGTAATTCTTTAATCGATAAAATGTCGTCTCGATGGTAGACGTCTTCTTTCGTTGTACTGCAGTATCCTCGGCATTAAAAACCTGTCATCTAAAAAGTTTAGAAGACATATCAAGTACCTTTTATTGACAATGGAATTAATCAGCCCGGTGATACAGGCAACTCGGGTATGCGAGTCCAGATTCCGGAGCCATGCGATGCGACACGACCAATCATTTATTCAGCTATACGACTAAAACACGATGTTTCGTCGTTCCTCCCACATTGTGAGAAAAATATCTGTAGTAAAATATATTAATATAAAATGTCAACGTATCTGTATTATGTCCATCTAAACTAACTTAAGTATTTGAATGGTACCGTTCAAACTGTAGCTAGAAGATGATTTAGTTCGATTCTATGGCGGCAAACGTACGATGATATTCAAATAAGTCCATCTGCGTACAAGTGCGGCCGCGCCCGCCGCCCTCTGGCCACTCTCGCTAGGGTTGGTAGCTCAGTACGCACCCCTCGGTAACGAGATATTTATAGAGAATCCTCGCTGGTGCGATGTCGACTCATAACTTGCGTAAACAACATAATTACGTAATACGACTAATGCGTTATGGTACAGTGGATATGATACCAATCAGAAGTCCATGCTGGTTGCATTGATGTTAGCAGCATTCAGGTCAAAGTCATAAGTAAATGATCTTTGCATTTTCTATTACAGAACTGCATAAGGAATTCAATAGCAGATGAAGTATCTTACCAGTTTCGTTTACTTAACAACCTGATGAACTGAAGTACAGTTATCTTATCTTATCTTAATTCGCGGGCCAGTCAGTGTACACCGACGACACTTCGACCCAGTGGGATCTTTTGTGTCGGCCCCGAAGTCTATCCCTGAGCTATCTCCCTATGAATGTACTGCATCAGTCGCAGTGTACACTTCAGAGGGAGAAGCCTGAAGTCTTAAGGGTTTGGATATGCCAATCCCATCAGACCCATGCTTAGTCCGGCCAACGCGTCACATACACACAGTAGGTGTGATATTGACTCGTCCTGTTCACTACAGGCTCTGCAGATCGAATTGTTGGCAATCTCAATATGCACAGGAAGTCGTTGGTGCCAAAATGACCAGTAAACGCTACTGTGAGCAGGCGTATTTGGCTCTTGTTGTACCCACAAAACTTCCGGGTGAAGCCCGTGGCTCTGTTTGCAATGAATTTCTTGGAGTGTTCCAGACCCCTAAGGGCCATCCACTCTAGCCTGTGTTTATCATTGCCATGTGCATTCAAAGCTGCCTTGACGGTACTCTCAGAGAGACCTACGAATGGCTCGGGGCCCACAAATTGTTGCTCCGAGCCCTTCTTGGCTAATACATCAGCCTCCTCATTACCCTGAACCCCTGCATGCCCCGGAACCCACATCAGCCTGACTGTGTTTTTCCTGCCAAGTTTGTTAAGGGCTTTAACATAGTTCAAGACCAGTGCTGTGTCCACCCTACAGGAGTTCAGAGCCTTAAGAGCAGCTTGACTGTCACTGAGAATATAAACAATCTTGTCAGTGACATTATTGTTAATATTTTCCTGCGCACAGGCAATTATAGCATAGGTTTCTGCCTGGAAGATCGTTGCATATTTGCCCATGCTTTGGTTCACCTTGCAGTCGTTGGCATAAATACCAGCGCCTGATCCTGTTTCCATTTTGGAACCATCGGTGTACCAGATAAGACAACCCTTGTCAGGGGATTGTAGACCTCGTCTCCATTCATCCCTTGTGGGGACCTTTACTTTAAAATTATTTTTGAATATGTGCATTGGTTGCATTTTGTCGCATCCCATGCTCATAATCTCTTTGAGATCCTTCGAGATCTCCAGTTTTGTGTGTCGAGTTACTGCCATGTTGACGCTTCACAGCCCATAGTCTATGTAGCGCCTTTATCGCCTCTTACTCCACAACAATGTGTAGCGGCGTTAGGTCCAGCAGGATCTCTAACGCAGCCGTTGGCGTAGTAGGGCAAGCCCCTTTTATAGCCATGCAGGCTAATCGCTGCACCTTCGATAGCGCTTTCCTGCATGTTGCTAGTTTAGTTCTTGGCCACCAGACAATGCTTCCATATGTGATTATGGGTCTTATCATCATCATGTATAGCCACTTGATGACCTTGGGCTTCAGGCCCCAGGTCTTCCCATAAGTAGAACGTATCATTCCGAAGAACCGCAGGGCCTTCATTATGGCTTTGTCTACATGAGGTTTCCACGTTAGCTTGTTATCTAAGGTCATGCCTAGATACTTCACCTCCGTGGGCCATTGTAGCTGTGTACATGGACAGAGTTCCCAAGCCAGTCAGATCTCTCATCTCTTCCCTGTTTTGATAGATAAATGGTTACTACTGCACCATTTTTCTACCATACTCAGGGCCCTCTGCATGAGACTAGATACTGTGCTCGGAAATTTTCCATTGACAAGTATCACCAAGTCATCCGCATATCCGACCGTTAAGTACGGACCTTTGTTGAGTTGTTCTAAGAGTGAATTAACCACCAAGCACCATAAGAGTGGTGAGAGTACTCCACCCTGAGGGCAGCCTTTGGTGGTCATTGCAATCATTTCATCCAATAACAACTCAGACCTAATAATTCTTCCTTTGAGCATACAATCGATCCACTTGCAAATGGTAGGCTCTATGCTGTGATTTGCCGATGCCACACTAATGGCATCAAAGGTGGTCCGATCGAAAGCTCCCTCAATATCCAGGAATGCAGCAATGCATACTTTCCGGTTATGTAATGAATATTCTGCCTTATTTACCACAAAATGCAGTGCCGTCTCAGTGGATTTTCCCGACTGGTAGGCACATTGTAGCCCGTGGAGGGGGAATTTACTCAAACCCTGACATGTCTATCTACTAATTTCTCCAGGGCTTTCAAAAAGAACGACTCAAGACTAATAGGTCGGTATGCCTTGGCTTCTTTGTAATCCTCTTTGCCCGGCTTCGGTATGTAGATGACTTTAACTCGCCGCCATATCTTTGGAATGTATCCAAAAGCTATGCAGGTCTCTGTATAGTCTGCACAAATGCGGAACCAAGAGTACAGCTCCCTGTTGTAGGATAATGGGGTAAACCATGTCTGGACCAGGTGACATGTACGGTTGAAAACCATTTAGAGCCCAGCGGACCTTCCCTTCATCCACTACCTTCCTTGCAGTGTCCCAATATGCTTTGGTTGTACCGTAGCTTAGTTCAACCAATCTAATCGGGTCCTCCTGCTCCTTTTCTATTATCTTACAGTCCGGAAAGTGTGTGTTTAGCATCATTGCTGGTGTCTCCTTACCAGACTCTGTTCGGTGCCCATTGCCATATATAATGGTTGTCAATAGGTATGCTCTGACAGTCGAGATAGCTTTGAAGAGTCTCATTCCTTCAGGAATAGTACTGATGTTTTCACAGTGGGCTCTCCAAGCCTTCCATTTGGCTCTCCGCACAGCTTTGTTGTAGTTGGTCAAACAGCGAGCGTAACCGCTATAGTCCCTGCTGGTCCTAGCATTGTTGAACGCTCCTCTGGCTTCAAGCGGCAGCTTGACCAACTCTGGCGTCCACCACGGTACCCTCTTGGGTCTAAGTTCCCTATCAAGGCAGTTACTTGTTCAGGCCCTATTTACAGTCTGGACCAATTTGTCTGCTGTAAACTCTATGTCTTATATAGAATTAAGCTTACCCTTAGAATCCTCCAGATCTATTCTGAGACCACTCCCGAAGGAGTTCCAGTCCGTATTTCTGGGTTTCCTTTTACGTGCTATAGGAGCTGGAACCAGCATCCTATACTTAAAGCATATGTAATTATGATCTGACAAGTTAATCTCATCAGACACATGCCACTCGACAATCTTAGTGCTAGCCCTGTTGGTGGCTAACGTGATGTCAATTACCTCTGCTCTCACCTACAGTTGACGAACGTTGGCCTGTTTCCCTTTATTATTTAGAATTTGTAAAGAGGTACTTACCACATACTCCGGTAGCTTTTCCCCTCTTACATTCACATCTGTGCTACCCCAGACTGTGTGGTGTGCTTTGGCTTCGCACCCCAGGATCATGTCCAGGTTCTCGGCTGCCATATTCAACAAGGTCCTTTATCTGTCTAGATACAGTTTCCTTGTCCGTATAGTCGAAGTATTCAGAGGTCAGAATTACAATATCGCACCCTCTGCTCCCTCGCACATCGATCTTAACTGTCGTAAGATCCCTAAAACAAAAATTGTATAAGGGCATTGCATTTATGCCATTTCTGACATACACACATGTCCTTATATCATTAGTGGAACAGTTGTGATAAATTACACCCAAACCTCTAATCTTTCCCTCTTTAACATAAGGTTCCTGGTTCAGGGCAATATCATATTCCTTCATCCGCCGGTGGCGGACCAGAACAGCCATCGCCCCGATGCAGTGATGAAGGTTTATTTGTACGCATCTTAGTCCCGCCATTCGGTCTGCCTATGGTGGCGTCTACGGTGGTAGGCACTGCTGGCCGCCCCTCTCGTTTCCTTCCTCCATCAGCGCCCCCGCAGCCTCCGGCGACGACAGATCTAGACAATCTATATGTCCGATTATGTCGTCGGACTTCGGAGACGCGCATGGCGATGATGTGTAGAGAGCCGTACCTGGTTCAATCACCCCTGGGTTCGCGGGCTCCTCCCCGTCCCCCACCTGTGGTGCCGTCGCAGCAAAGGCTTCCTCCCCCACGCTGGCACCTACTGACACCTTCTGCACGTTCAGATCCTCAAGGATCTTGAACGTGCTTTTGTCCATGCCAGCATGGAGACAGAAGCCGCCTGCTTTTATGGCCGCAGCCGAGACGCTGTCCACCAGGACAATGCGCCTGGTGTGCGTCTCCTCGACCTACGTGCTCAGCACCTTCCACTCGCAGGTCCTCAGAGAGGGGTTGAGGCGCTGCAGCATGGTCAGCACCCTGGAGGCATCTAGGCACCAGATATTCCTGCTCTTCCAGGCCATCTTTATTAGCCTTGGAAGGTCCTTGACGCTGATCACTCTGTACTTCACGTTCCCAACGGTTTTACCGTTGAGGCCGCGAAGCCAGTCTGCGGATCTCGTACCCTCACACGTCATGAGCAAAGCTCCACCAAGCAGTGCACCGACACTAATGGCCGGCAGAGGATCCAGCTGGTCCCAAATGGCCGCCCTTATGGGTTCCACCAGCTCTGTATTAAGCAGAGCGTCAGGGAAGTTGTCGGCAACAACGGCCATTTTAAGTCCCGTCAGCGCCTCCCTGTAGGACTCACCTTGGGTCTTGGCACGTTTATTGCCATCTGCTTGAGCGACAGTATCGTCGCTCGCCTCCCTGACCCTTTTTTAAGAGACTGCATCAGGTGCCAGTGCCAAATTCCGCTGCAGCTCACTCCGCTTGCGGTTGGCATACCCACTGCGCCTCTTCCTGCCCCGGGTATGGTCTGCGGAGTGTGCGGCCGAGTTTGCCTCCCCCTTAGGGTGTGCCTCGCCCGTTTGCTCTTTCCTGGCCTCCCCAATCCTGAAGGGCTGACACCCACTCACCGTGGGTGTCACGCTGGGATCCCCCGTCGGGTATTCCCTGCATGTCAGACCCCCTCTGTGGCTGCCACACCCTCTATATTGATAGTGCTTTCCAGGGTTACCCCATCTCCATTTCTTAAAACTGCCCATGTGAGCACCACTCATCACGACCATGCAGCTTGGGTATGTAGGTGCTCCCACTTGCAGCTCCTACACTATTACTGACCTCTCTCCCTAAGGGTCCAGAGGTCCTTTGTTGCTCGCCCTTATCGGTCAAGCCCTTGGTTTTCCTTATGACAAAATCCATTTTGGTCTATCTTTCTTTTCAACTGCTGGCTCCCCACCCACCATGGAGCCCTCAACGTTGGAGGTGCCTTATTCAGGCATCAGAGCTACCAGCTAGGTATAGCACCCCCAAGTGAGCTGTCCCCGAGACGTACAGCACTAGTCGCTCCACCCACTGAGGTCAAACCACTGAGGTGGGAGACGAGCACTGCCGGCTGGAGACCTCTACACTCAAGGGCACTCGCCTGGCGGCCGCATGAGCGGACACCGCCAAAGGACCAAAGGGGCGTGTTGCAGGTCAGCAGCGCTACTATTGCCACATCACCACTCAACCCCCAGGACTCCTTCATCCCTCCGTACGGATCCCCGGCACGGCACAAACACGCGGGAGGTTATTACTATCCATCGTCTGTCGTTCGACGATGCACCCGCCGGAACATGATCTCTCCATCCCAGGCAGTGGTCGACTGGTGGTTTTAGTTGCGTTTATTTCATAAGAAACTAGATCAATAATAGGGGGCAACCACGTGAAGGATTCCCCACCAGACTTGTCTTAGGGATCTACACGACTGTTGCGCTCTCCCCTAAGACCATTGGCACCTTACTTGTCTTGAAAAGTCGAGTAAAGTGGGTTTGCATCTATACTAAACAAGCAGCCAATCCAGTGAAGCTAGAAAGCAGAGAAAGCAAGCTAGGCAGTGCAACTATTAAAGCATAAATACAAACCCCCCCCCCAAGTACAGTTAAGAATAGGATAAATAATATATTTAATGTCAGCGATAGTCTAATGGAAAACCCTTGGATAGATAGGATGGGAGGTCGGTCTTTAATCTTTGAACGTTATAATGCGGAAAGCATTGAAAGATCATAGCAAAAACTGGCAAACTAATGTGGAGCTAATAGTTTGAACACGTGAAATATCGTATTTGAGATAAATAAGTTAAATTTGAATTTGTATTTTATTAACAGAGAAGTCAGATTTATCGATAGGAGAAGCCGCGGCAAGTGTTCTTTAAAGAAATCCAAAATCTCAACGTAACATACTATATAATAATAGATAAAATGTTCTATTTTTTACCTAGGCCAGAATAAGCGAATAATGTAAAATTAAAGATGTTTATCAATAAAATCTCTAGTGTCTGCCTTTACTTTAAGTTCACACCTTAAAGTTTTATATAATAAGCCCCTACATTTTTATTCAAATTAAATTCAAGGCCTCTAGTATTCAAAATAGATATCTCAGATCGCGATACACCCCTAGAGTCTAATCTAAAATCGTATTTCCAGGGCAATAGTTTCAAATTCTTAGCCACAGGCGAGACTTGCAATTCCAAAACAACGGCGCTTTGTCGACGAGTAGTAGAGCCGCGTACGACGCACCCGGCTCGGATCACCACATCTGCATTCTGCAGACGAGTACAGTACACAATACGCTTTGTTCTGTACGAGGTTATTCTCTTCTCACTATTTTCACTAGTCTATAGTTATACTTATTTATGCAGTGAATATATTGGTCGAATGACATGAGCCTTTCAAATGTGAAGCATCAGGTTAAATTCGGGGTCGTTATCTGATTCTACGGTCAGGCATTTCTCAGTATCTCGTCGGATGGTATGTCCAATTGATGACTAAACTCTCACCTTTTTTGAAGTTTTGTTAGAGAGGTCATAAATGTGCTTGTAGCCTATGTTTAAATCCATTTATGACATTCTCATGTGGACAGTCTCAGAGTGAGTGCTACTCGTTAAATACATAACATAATTCATCTCTTTATGAAAAGATGTATCGATGCTTCTGGCAGGAACGCAATAGAATCCAAAATATCATGATATGTATATAAATATACTATATTACACGTGCCATAAATATGTATAGTGATCCAGAACACAATCGAAATATATTGTATAAGTATGGAGGGATACTAACACGAGGTTCCGTTATGTTTCTAATATAACTTAAGAATAAAGTTGCGTATTTTTTAAAAGATTACCAGTAGGTGGTCAAGTCCTGATACTGAAGAGATCCCTAACGCGTATACCGTGTTATTACCCAAATTTATTACTGTTAAAAGTTCGGGTAGTGTAAACCACACAAAACTCAATCCAAAACATTCGAATCTAAGAGTTATACGAAAGCACAGCCATATGTCAACAATTGCTATAAAGACATCAAATGCTCGCTACTACGCTATACGAAACTTGACACATTGCGCCCCGCTTAAATTTGCGAGTTCAAATGAAGACACGACTCAGGCAATTATCTGGCAAAAAGCTATAAATAATATTCAACCGCGAGTAATAGTCCACAAATTAAATACAGCGCAACATCTATGAAATGAGATTTTGTGAAATTAAAACTTCGGAAAGAAATTATCCTTCATATACAAAATCACTAAATAAGACTAGCCATACTAAACAGACGGTTAGTGGAGCAGACGAATCTTAGACCATTAATAATGAATTAAGTCAGTATGTAGTTGGTATAGACAGGATGAAGTGTATGGACAAGGATTTAGATGAGGCACCTATCAGACTGTGTAGTACAAAAGGCTAATCGTTTGATTGATGAGTGATTGATCTACGTGATTGATATGTCATGGGATCACTTTGAGATTACGCGGACGTCCTTGTCTATTTATTTTTGGTCGGGCAAGTAGTAACTGGTAGTTCAGTAGCAATAGAAAAGTATTAATAGCAGCAAGGAGGTTATATTATGATCGGCTATAGGCTCTAGGCTCTAGCCTCTAAATATTTTTAGGCAAGTCCAAAAATATATTTTCACGTAGTCTCGCATCGATCGTGGTCACCGGTTGAGTCAACCCGCGACCACGATCAATGCATTTCGATCGAAACTTTGGGTAACAAATAAGTATTTTCAACTTTAAATACTACTCATAGTACATATACTATACCAACTCAAGCAAGACCGGTTGTCTAATAATGTATAATCTACCTCTGCCTTACCTTTCGAGGATAGAGACGTGATGCTATATTATGATAGTTTATTTACGATGGCAGCAGCAGTGTATTGCCTCGAAGTCAATTACAGCGAGCAATAAACCGAGCTCCGATATCGGCCCGCCTCTGCACTAATTACAATTATTCAAATTGATATGTTACTTAGTTATGATACTATTGATACGATCGTGTAGGTACTCCAACGACGTCGAACAAACATTAGAGTATGTCTCTTACGATTTCTTTTTTTAATCATTTATTTCGGCTGCATGGATGGCGCTGTGGTTTAAGTGATCGTCTCACCACTTCCACTGCGCCGAGTGTTTTGGGTTCGATCCCCACACAAGAAATAAATTTGTGTAGTCCACAAATAGTTGGTCCTAATCTGGATCTTCTTTGTATCCGTTGTATCTTTGTAAAGTTTGCCGCGACACAATCATTATTCGTATTGCCATAAATGCTATCTAGCTATCAAAACAAATAAAACTAGTCACCGTAGAATTTGTATGAAAACTAGCTCTTACGGTTCTTGAGTTGAGAGTTGTATATCAGACTGACGGACGGACGGACAAAGCTATTGTATAAGAGATTTTTCGAACTCTAAAAAAGGAACAACGTTCACTCTAACTGAAATAACTGTCTAGTCTGCTTGGGTCTACAAATTTGCTCCTTGCGGGGTTCGAACTAGTATTACTTGACGCACTAGTAGGTGACGAAATGACTACTCAAACCAAAAAAGAGACCGTGCAGACGAATGTATTTTTATCTTTTAAATTCAATCCGGTCGCGTTTGCTTATATTTACCTACTTAACCTCTCTACAAACAATTTGCAAAAGGCGCAGTGAATGCCTGGAGCACTTTCTGCCAGTCAACCTTTTACCCTTTTATAATTATAAATGTAAGAATGCTCCCATTTTAGCACACCATTGGCAGCGGAACCATTTAAAATTAGATTAATGTAATGTTTAAATTTGTTGTAGTAGCGCACTTTATGCATAACCTCAAGCTTTGATCTGAATGGGTAGGCAGAGGTTGTATTATATACACATTTCGTAAATTATGTCTGTAGGTCATACAGGGCGAATTTACCAGTAGACTGTTACTGCGCACCGGAAACGTACTTCTACTGAGAATGCCATGCTACTGAGAAAAACAACTATTATTCTTTACCCTACCCGGGAATCAAAACTCATGCACATCCGTCGCATTCACTACTGCTACACAGAAATTTAATAATTTCGTGCTGCATGATTTATGTAAAACGTAATGGGAATTAATGCAGTCATACTATGAATTCACCAACCTTTTTGTAACATTTACATTTCGGTCATGTTGCACTAGCCTTGATCAAAAGTTAATAACGGTATCATTGTTCAATTAACATTAATTTAACAATGTTACTATTATTAACTTGATTTATATTATGTATTTTATTGATTATGACATATTATTGCTTACTGCCACTAATACTTGGGGCCTATGTCACAACTGAACAATTAAGTAAAAGCTATCCGAAATATAAATCGCATGCCGTCGTACTCTTGTTAGGTTCAAGAAGAGAGATGGCGATCTTATAGGTAAATGTTATTTGGATGTTGTGGAACAGGCCCTTAAACTTAATCAAAATGAAACGTTACAAAACAGAAGGTACAGTAGTAGTAGCAGTTCATTGCCTTGGTCGCGATACAACACTGCCACGGACCTCCCACGGACGCGCAACGACAAATTTTGTTTGCGAACTTTAGACGAAGCTGGCCGCGAACCCTTCCAACTTAACAAATTAGCAGTAATATCCGACATACGATGAGCACTAAATAATTCAGGAGACCCGCGGTGCGAGACCAGCTTATCTTTGAATTTTTTTGCGGAACTCGAGCGCTCTCCAATTTAAATTCAATTTCACACTAACTGGTCGAGTTTCGCAAGTTTTATTAAAGATTTACAGTTCGTTCGAGGAGTTTGGAGTTGCGAGCGCGACCCGACCCGCGACGACGCGTGACGTTCACTTGCCGGCCGCGCCGCACCGAGCCGCATGGTTCCTTACAGTATTGTTGTTCAACTTAGAATTGTTAATTCCTTGCTCGCACAAAATGAATTCATTTTTATACGTCATTCAACGTGGGGCTTATGAATGATGGCTCAGATTACATCATGAGAAATAACATTTTATGAGGGAAAATATTTAATTTCGGTTACTTTTACAACTATAACAGTGTATCGTTGTGCGACCGTGTACGCATCTGCGCTCGGCGCTCGTCGCTCTCGCAGCAGATGGGCTAGAGATAAGCGGCGCGGTGCGCTAGATACGAGTAATAAAATCAACGAAGACGACCTCTTTTAGTGAAGTTCATCGGAACATTGCTCGTACAAATTACGAACGAGTCGCAGACAAAAAGCCGTCAATAAAATATTGACGGTGTATCGTCGATCGTGCGCACTTCGCTCCGACTTCGTTAATACTTTTGTTTAATTAATGTACACGCTGCGAGCGCGGGCGCGGGCGCGCGCGATCCGTGTGTATTCCGCGTTATTTATTCATGCACGTCAATTGTATACAAATAACGAATGTATGGCGTGGTGCCTAATTAACGTCGACACGCTCAGATATTAACTGATGAATTACGCGCTGCGCCGCTGCCGCGCCTCGGAATATTAATAACATTCGCAAATTAACTAGATGGCTGATGCACGAGCACTTCCCTAGCCCCTTAATCACTTCACGTGTACGCGGGTAGATTTTTCATGAGGCTTCCGCGTAATGTACCCTCTCCCCGCAGTATTCGATCGGCGCACTTCTCGAACGCTGCATTATTTGGGGCTCGTATTTGGTTGATTTAGACGTAGAGCGCAAAATTGCAAAGGCATTCAGTTCGGCTTCAGAGCGTGAAGCGCCTCGCGCATCAATTGTTCACAAATCGAACGTCCTCTGTGAGTCACCGCGCCGTGCACCGCGCCGCCCGCTTAGCTCCCGCGCTGACTGCTACGTAACGCCGCGCGCCGATACCGCTCTATACCTAGTATATATTCATAGATGCATACATCAAATAAACATGAGCTATATTACCTTGTCAAGGTAAACTTTTATCTCTTGCGAAAAGACTTAGACAATTGAAGGTTTAAATACCTACAATTGTCTAAGTAAGTTAATTGAGATGAGCCACGCTTACTTGTAAACGATAAATAAGTACAAAACAGCTCTCCTTGCACCGGTGAACACGTAAAGCTGTGGGTGGATGTAGTTGAAGTTATGCAACAATAAACTAGACAGGAGACGGTAGACACCCATGGCCATGTAGTTATTCATGGTTGTTGCGGTTCAAAACCTTCAAATATACTAACAGGGTTGGATTAACCTTAGAACTTCCTATTCGACATTTCTGTTTCTGTTTAATTGGAAAGAACATAAATATGTTAACCTACTGAAATCTAATATTCCACTGGTTAAACATTTCTAACTTACATATATCTAAACAATTGATACAATGAGCTTTTGTGTTTGCACCTATGTATTATTTTCCGAAATACTTTTTTAATCTATTTAGATCGATATAATTTTAGATATTTGATTTCTAATTGAAATTTATTTAATATGTTGATATAGTTTATCTTAACAGCAAAACATAGTTTTAAAACTTAATAAAACTAAAAAGACGTTGTTTCGAGTTTGTTATTTGGTCTCCTCATTGGATTATATGCCCAATGCGATGATTCTAGAAACAAGATTCAAATAAAGAAGTGCCGTACATTTGTACACTAAACTAATCCAGATTACAATAAGAGTGTAGGTATGTGGAGCCTTACATGCTAGGTCACTACATCGCTTCAACAAACAGTAGCAAATAACGAATCGTGCGAGACTGCTGGCTCTGAACGACAACTTCGGGCAAGTCTCCGCTCGCTTTAGATCATTGTGACGCAGCGCACGGAACCTGTACCATTCGCTTTTTTCTTTGCCGAAGTTGGACCAAGTTTGGGGACAGGAACAAACGTTGGACTGGAAAGTTTTCGCCATTATACGTGTGTTAACTACGAGTCACGGCGATGCATTTATAGTCGCAGGAGTTAGAGCTGAGGTAGGTACAAACAATTGTGCCACGGGCTTTCTGCTGACGCAATTGATAGCAAACTAGCATTGTACCTTGATTATCTTTTAATACTACTTACTACACAACATACTACGTAATAAACCGTTCAACTTTTTGGTAATTTTTCTCCATTTGTATTTTTGTTTTCCAGGTATGATGGATGCTATCTAGTATAAAAAAATATTAAAATTATTCAAGAAACTGACAAACGAGATGAAATATTTATGCATCTAATAATATGTGGGAAGCGGTTGGATGCGGGTCGCCCAAGACCGGTGTGTGTGGAAAACCTTGGGGAGGTCTATGTCCAGCAGTGAACGTCTTTCGGGCGAGATGATGAATAATAAATAATTAATCAAGTAATTGAAGATTGTTCCCAGTGAAGGTAACAAAATAATAATTAGTAGTAATTATTTATAATCTTGTCTCACTGTTTTCAATGTGTGGCTATTTGTAAACACATTCTGGGTGTTCTTTATGGCCGTGGTTGATTTGGATGTTTAACACCCCGCGATACATGACTTATTCCTAGTGTGGTTGTAGGAATTTTATAATCAGAAAAGCAATTCTGCATAAAATAACTGCCTAAGGCTGAATAGATATTGAGGCCTTGTAGGATGAGATACGTAAGTTAAGAAAGGAAGCAGTTATTTATAGATAAAGAATATGTATACCTACATAATATATAAATAAAGCAAACCGAAACGCCTACTATTTTCTACAATAACGCATGCTCGAACGATCTATGACCTCACGAGACGGAGCGAGCGCGGCGCGCGCGGGACGAGCGACAAACTGCAACTTAGCTCCATGCTCGATGTCAGTGTATATTCATGTGTGTCGCAGTTTTATCCCTGACTCGGCTCTCTCCCGCTAACAAGTTAAGTACTGTCCGGGCAGCAGAACGTGTTTTATTTAAAGATAGCATTAACGTTGTAGCGCCCGAAGCCTCGTCGAACACATACTACTAACCCATTTCGCTCAACGGCCGGAGAGTGCGTGGGAACAAACGGCTGGTTCTTTTCCAAGTTGACACTTAAACTGTATCGTAACGTTTGTTTTACCAAATTCATGTTATAGGCCTCCTTAACAGCTGGAATCGCAAGACGTCTTTATTGTATGGTTAGTAGCGAAATTTTATCAAGGTCGACTTGAATGACTTGCAGTCAGGATGTTTTGCTATTGCCTGACCATGGTATATGTGGCAGCTAAGGTTATGGTTCTAAGGTCCTCTGAGTAACTCTGACAGTCTAGTTAAACTGCTAATTACAAGAATATGAGGATAATTAGATAAGGCTAAGAAAATCTTGGATCCTAGCTGTTATCGAAAGTATTTTAGTCTCCATATTCTTCATACCGATTCTTATCAAACGAAACATAAAGTGACCGTCCAATTAATGACAACATATAACTTTATTTTGACCATTTCTTGAATGTAGACATGTAGAGACCAAATACACTAAATCTAAATTATCTAGCTAGGTTTTGACCTCAAGTAATTTGGTCCAAACTTTTCCCGTCCACCGGACATCGTTCTAGACTCTATATAGCCATTGTGAATTTGCTAACAGACAACAAATGTACTGCAGCGATGTGCCGCGCCGCGCCGACCGAGACATCGTCCGGGAACTCACAGATAGTCACGCTAGTTTTGGTCACATCTTCAACTCTGCGCCAACTAACTAGTATTTCCTAATTAGTAAATTCAAATTGTTTATTTGTAAACTAAGTGTACACTAGATCGTTAAATAAAATTGTGTTAGTATCAACTCAGTTTTTAGACATTGCAAAAGGTATGTAGCTATACTATAAAATCTTAACATAATATTTTTATTCATATATACTAGTTCTTTATGCAGATGGTCGTATACATTTTAAATTATAGTACGAGTAGGTAGCTTTTTCTTTTTTTTACCTAGACGCTCATACTCGTCCGCGGGGGCGACCGGAGGGATAATATCGGGCTCACCCGAGAAAAGAAAGTCCCGGATCCTACTGATCTATGGCCGGAGCGCAGGGATCTCTCACGCAGAAAGCAAGTTATGACTTAAACAATTTCTTCATCTTTCTTTTCATTTCTTTTCTGCTCTCTATAGAAACATAGCGAAAAGGTTAATCGACGCTTCCCGTAACCAGAGGGCTGGCCTTTATTTCGCGGAAAGAATAAGTATTGCCATTCAATGTGGCAATGCTGCCAGTCTTCTGGGCACACTACCAGTCGAATGTGATGCGGAGGAATTCTATGACGCCTATTAGAGGGTTTTAGTTTACTTTTCTTTTTTATTTATGTTATATAATATTTTAGTTATAAGTTAGTTTTAAAGAATTGTGATTATATTATGTACATAGTTAATAATTTAAATAGATCATTAACAGTATAAAATAAAAAAGGGACAAATTACTAAAATTAATAGAGCTTACTTATAAAAGAAAAGTTTTAGATGCAACATAATCCCTGATCCAGACTTTTTATTAAATCGGTTATTAATCCTAGCACCAAGATAAATAGTTGTTCATAAGTCCATGCGTCCAGTGGCGGCAAACTTGTTAAAGTTAAAGGCTTCTCTCATAATGGAACGATTTTTACATGGACAACTAATCCCCCGTGTATACATGTACATATTTCAGAAAATGCTTGGTTTTAATTATAGTTAGATAAATGGTTTTTTTGTTTTGGTTGATAATCTTAACCCGTTCATAAGCTCTGCTTAGTTTGGGCTAGATGGTGTTGTGTGTATGTGGTAGAATATTATTATTATTATTTGTTTCTCTTTCTTTCTTATTATTATTATAATTTCATTTTCCGATGTTCCAACCAGGGTTGGTAATTTTTAGACTATTCTTAATAAAGGGCTTGTCCGTCATTACCACAGGAATATACCCTCATTTCCTACAGCTACGAAGATTTGTCTATCAGGAAAAGCCAAATACTTTGCTTCACTGATCCGATATCAATCCGGCATTTTATGATAGACATCAAACATAAGCGTTTTAAGCCACTTGTTCACTATAACCATCTTCCATAAAATTAGCTGTCGGCTATTCAGTTATTATTGGATCCACACCCCACATGAACTGTCTGTCTGATCTTACCCGTGATAATCTGGTAGTAGATATTCAGCTCTTCAGCAGACTGTAGCAGCGTCGTAACGTCACCGATAATGTTGAGTATCAACATGCTCCAAAGCTTTGCGGTTGATGTGCTGGCAGCGCGCTTGTTTTTGCGGTGCCTTGTCGTTACGTAAGCTCGCGGTGGCGGCGGCGGCGGCGGCACAACACCACGTCATAAAATCGATAGCACCTCACCGTGTTACACTGGCCTTATACCGCTGGCCCATTTGTAACAGCGAGCTTAACTGACTCCGCATGTTTTTATTATAGGTTTTTTATTAGGATTGCGAGTATGCCGTGTATTCATATTTATGGAATGATAAATCCTTTCGGGGATTTGAATTTTGAATGGTTGTGAGACTACGTGTAGGTACTAAGTTTACTGCGTACCATATGTATGTAACTACTCTCAAATTTTATTATGACAAGGTACATGAATCTGTTCCACGATGTTATATTGTATATTATGCTAGAAACATACCAGACATTTCCTGAATATGGAACTTTCTTTATTTATACATTTATCTATGCGTCGTTTCTAAGAATATTTAGGACTTACAGACAGCAAAGAACTTAATCTTTTGTATCCATAGCGAACTATTATAAAACACAACACGATGACATGGTGTCGCTCCATCACGCAAGGTCGTATAAAGCACGTTCCTTTCGACATGACATAAATAACGAAGATGCAGTTGGAAAGTGCTCAGTGCACGCCGGGGACTTTCATCTACTGACATTAAAATGGAAAGTACACCGGAGTAGATATCATAACTCGATACTTTCACTCGATGTGTTACACATTTGTTTCGCCAATTTTTTATTTCCGTTTATTGTTTATATTTATAAACGGCCTCTTCAACGATCTGTACATATAAAAATATGTTAAATACGAAATAATACAAATGGTTTTGTATTTATTTCGTGCGATTCGCAATTATCTTTTATCATAATCATATAAGTATTAGGTTAAATATCTAGGATATTGTATGTCTTGGTTAAGCTGTTAATGAGCTTAGCTGATCATAGATCCTATTATGTTTTGTCACTCTTTGTTTCTTGTATTGTTTCGATGTTTGTAAAAGCTTGGCGTCACCGTATTTTTATCTAGCATGGCGTCTGTTTTCTTTATAAATAAATACAAATTATGTACAGAAGTTTGTACGATGGAATTACAATCGGTATAAATCCTTCTGTTTGACCGAAAGTCTTGAATGTGCTCTTTCTAAAACTCTCTACACTTCACGATTCTAGTTGTAACTTTGTACATGTAACTTTCGACTTTTATAGGTGTTGCTTTGTAATCGCAGTACTCTTCTCTGTGTAGTTGAAAACAATAAATATCATAATCAAGACCAGCTTAACTTGAACCGTGCTATCTTCACTTTTTCTAAGCATCCGTGCGGCTGGTTACTGCCTATACTGTACTTTAAAAAAGAAAATGCCTTTATTGTAGATGATCTTCTGTATTGTACTGATATTAAAACCTTGAAACCTCCACTGCAGTTTAATTCAGCGATTTATAATTCGCAAGCTTTGCGATTCTAAGATAAACGGTACTCTGTCAGTATAGTCAAATATTGATTCGAAGGTAGCATAGTCGTGTCCAGTCGCGCCATTGTCCGTGATCCATCGAGAGCAGCGAGCTCAATGTTAGCTCAGTGACCAGCGCTCGAGCCTCGTTCGCCTACCATTGCCTCACCGGATCATACCTCTTATCGAATGGAAACTTGATAAATAGCTATTACTGTTTTTAAATATTAAGTTCCATAATCCATAAGTATCAATAAAATATTATCTTTTTACACAATACAAGTATCTGACTAAAAATAATATATTGAAGGTAAGTTGGACTTTAGAAATAAAATTGTAATTAATTTGTAAATGTAACATAATTTTTTGATTCTCTGAATCCATTACGACTATCTCGTCTATTAAACAAATAATGTTTGAGCAAAGATAGACGTCAGCAAATTAGAAAATTAACTTTGACTAAGAGATGAGTTACGAACTAGTCAGGAACTGTTAAACAATGTGTGTAAGTTTACATATTATCAATCAAATATATGGTTTTAGATAGCATAATATTATAATAATCAAAAAAATATATATTTAAACAATATTTATAAATGTAAAACGTAAAAGAATCAGGCGCTGACAGAGAGCAATAAAAATGATAATGGGTGTTACGCACAGACCGCATTAAGTGAACAAGACTACATTCCAAAACAAAATTAATAAACGTGAGACACTGAAGAGCCAATTTAAAGTGAAACTGTGGTTAAGAAGTATGAAGCTAATTAAATCGCGAAACGCACGATATTCCTCCACTTACGAGAGAAACCAATAGTAGTGGTCGCAGTATTACGATGTATTATCCCAAATATAGCTAAGCGCACGAGTCCGACCGCAACCCGGCGTTAGCACAGAGTACACCAGCTCACTCTATTGTTTCTAATCAATGGACCTCGTAATACAGTCGCCAGCCGCACGTGTTCTTACCATCAACATTAATACAGGTGCCAGTTTTTGGAAGTCGCCTTTAAGTCATGTTACTATAGCTAAGCAATTGCACTTATGTACTAACGAATTGTGGTACTAGTAATACGCTCAAGATGGGTAGGACACTTTGATATACCTGGAATAGGTTGACTGGACATATAACAGCATTCCACAGAAGATCGTTAAATTGCCTTTGTTTTCGGAGTGAGCTGATAGCCGTTTGACTAGTGAGCGGACGCGTGATGCACGGTAATGGATCACTGACGGAGAAACCAACAGCACACTTGCCTTATTTGTCACGTAAAAACACACCACAGTCACGATTGCAAGTTTACCTCGAGACTTAATACTTAGGTTATGATATTAAGCTCTGTTCTCTGCAAAATGTATGCAGTAACATAGGGTACATCAATATATACCCTATGTTACTATACTGATGCATATTATATTATTAATATGTATTCTGTGGCACAGGCACTATTATAAGTTTTCGTTTTATAATATTCCACCTTTTTATATTTCTGCAGTAATAAACCATTTTTACTTTTATTTTTGTTTTCTCCGACTTAGGGCATTTATTTCCTCTAGGATATCTCATGAGAAGATAACCTGGTAAAACTGCAATAATGATAAGAAGAAGAAAATCTCTTTGGCTCTTGCCTTGCCTGCGGCCATCTAGTGTTAATAGGTATATTCTGTATATGTGTGTAATTGTATGTTGTAATTGTGTGTAATGTAATTAATTCAAAATTTTGATTTTAATTATGGTAGGTAGGTACCATAAATATTTTTTAAGCATAGTATAAAATAATAATAGGACTAACAAAAAGGATTTTATTTCGTTACTGATATTTTATGGAACTAGGTCATGCTATGACGGTATAAGTAAATGAATACGTTTTTTCGATTTTGTCAAACTCAGTTTTTGTTCTGCTTCAACGTTTAAGAGGAATGGTAAGAAATTTGAAAGCAACATAATTGTTACAGTAAATGCTATCTACGGTGCTGCCCCGTGTAATTATGTTATTTCATTATAAAAAGTCACCGATCTGACTTCAAAACAACCATCATGTAAGGCCACAAAATTCCACGGACTTAGAAAATTGTGACGTTTATTTTCTAACCGTTGTACGAAATGTTAAGGAGAGTTCAATATTCACTTTGACATATTCGACGCCTACCGTGTGCTATTGACCTCTTAAAACATGATTAATAGGTAACTGGCCGTGTAAGTGTGGCCGTGAGGGTAATTACTTGTATCGGGTGTCATCAGCGACGGCCACGGTAACAAGATAGTTTAATAATAACTAACAACTTGTACATCTTAGGTATGCATCTTGATACTCATTGTATTTTGACAAATTATTAAATACTAGTTTTTGCCCGTGACTTCGCTCGCGTAAAAACAGGTTATGTTGGTATCAGTACTTTTATTTTAAATAAAATATAGCCTATGTTACTCGGCGATTATATAGCTTTCTAATAATGAAAGAATATAAAAATCGGTTGAGTAGTTTTTGAGCTAAATCCTTACAAACAAACAAAAACTCTAATCTTTCCTCTTATAATATTAGTATAGACACGTCCATAAGCTAGGATAGTCGTTAGCTTTTTATCAATTTGCGTCCGTTTTTTAATCGTCAGATAGTCTAAATTATAATTATATATAATAATATCATTACAAAAACTGCTAAATTTCAAATCTAACATCAGTTAAGGCCTATGTGATCATTGAGAAAACTACCGTTATTGTATAAAAATGTCTAAATTGTGTTATACCTACTATCTGTAACACAGCAGCCAGCCCATGGTGCTGTCATATAAATGGCGTAACAAAATACACTCTCGTGAAATCTAGTCCATGAAAAGCATTTATCCTGCACAGTAAGTGGTTAACTCACTACACCCGATTAAAAACCAAAAGAAATTATATAAAGCAATAATAAAATATTATATGAAACATCTTCTAAATAAATATATTTATTTTGGTGAAGCACATTCCCTATGAAATCTTTTAAAAGCTTTTTAATACTTATTCCGCTTGCCACGCCTGTCTTAAACCCGGCACTCGAAGCTATAAGCGTTGGTCCAAAGGTCAACGCTTACATATGTACTTACATAGTAAATGTGCGTTACATAATGATAAACATACATTGCGTCGATCACCATGACGTCGCCACCAGTCAACAGCTCGCGATAATGTTGCTTCTGTAGAACATACGTATAAGCACAGGCTTTCATAACGATAATCGTGTTTACTTTAAAGGTTACTTACCCTCACGTTGTAATAATACTAATTATGTTGCCGACATTGGACTGGTAGGTACGTTGTCTTTTCACCAAATACAACATTTTACGAATTCTTATTAAGGAGATAAGCACACTAAATTCTCTTATTTCTTATCTAGTATCTCTCATATTGTGAAAAGATGTGTTTCATCCACTAAACTTTTAACTGGATGTGAAAAATACGTTTAATTTAAATTAATCTATATTTTATTATAAAGCTGAAGAGTTTGTTTGTTTGTTTGCTTGAATGCGCTAATCTCAGGTACTACTGGTTCGAATGGGAAAATTCTTTTAGTGTTAAATAGCCCATTTATCGAGGAAGGCTATAGGCTATATAACATCACGCTACGACCAATAGGAGAGGATCAGCAATGAAAAATGTTGAAAGAACGGGCAAAATTCTCTTATGTGAAGCAGATGAAGTTGCGC
Source organism: Catocala nupta (assembly GCA_963675205.1). Classification (NCBI taxonomy): domain Eukaryota; kingdom Metazoa; phylum Arthropoda; class Insecta; order Lepidoptera; family Erebidae; genus Catocala; species Catocala nupta. The sequence continues at coordinate 33,804,618 of OY776081.1, forward strand.
GAGTCAGCTAGTATATAAATAAAATAAAAAATTAAATTAATAATATATTTTGACACCAAAAAGGGGCACGCATTTTTTGGATATACATACATACATCGATTCACGCCTGTTTCCCAGAAGGGTAGACAGAGACTACGTACTTCCATTTGCTACGATCCTCTCTGACTTCATTCACTTTAATCACATTCCTCATACACGCTCGCCAGTTTAAGGTGGTCTTAACCTAGCCTTTGTCCAGAATGTCTCCGATCCTTACCCTTGCGACTGTTTTATTCACACTAGAACCTTATAAACTTTCTTAGTCAGTCTTTTCTCGTCCATTCCTTCGCATTCCCAAACCAGCTAAACATACCCTTTTATTGAAAATAAACTACTATATACGGATTTTATCGCGTTGTTTATTTATCACTGTCTTACAAAATTTTGAAAATATTACTCTACTACTACTATTGATTTTATTTGACTAATTTATAAGCTAATAAAATTATTTAAACTATTAAATCTATTTATTTTTGGTTTACACTTTCCCCGACGTTTCGGTTGCTTTTCAGCAGCCATGGTCACAGGGAGACTCTCCCTATATAGTAGTTTAATTTCAATGAATAACATTCGCGTAAACAGAAGACAATATTATACCCTTTTATATTCTCGTCACTATATCCACTTATTCTATCTTTCAGAGTCACACCTCATATGTTTTTCAGCGCTCTAACTTATACAGCATTTATTTTGCTCTCACTTTATTGCCAGCAATCGTTCTCCTTTCAATATCTTCCTCATGTTTACCATCCCTTGTAAACAAAGCACCCAAATATACAAACTGTTTTACTTGCGCCACTTGTTCTCCATCAATCATAATATTACACATCGTCATGCAGTCCTCCTTTTCAAATGCCATTACTTTCGTCTTGCTTACATTTATTTTCATTCCTTTACTCTCAAAAGCACTATGCTTAATAGTTACCATCGCCTGCATGATTAATGCGTTGCGTTGCGTTGCGACGTTTTCCATATATTTTTTGTGACATGCCATATAAATGCGTTACGTCGCGACGACGTAACGTTTTAACGGATCGACAGACGAGAAACGAAGCGGGGGCCAGGATGCTGCGCTGCGCTGTCGGAGCTCCGGTGCGACGACGAACAGTGTTCCGATCAACTGTGGAATGAAGACTGAAACCAGTACGTGCGTCGCCCTTTTGGCTGCGATGTCGTGCGACATCGCAGCGCAGATGTGGCATACAATGCGTTGATCCATTACGACGACGCAACGCAACGCACTAATGAGGCACCTCGCTTACTTGGCCGTCGGCATGAAGAAGACATCTGACAAGTAACTCATTCATTTTTAATGAATTCACAATCTTTAAATCTTTCAAACAATTATTCATGTATAGGTTAAACAGGCAGGGTGACGCTACACATCCTTGTCCAAAACCTTTTTCGATACTAAAGCATTATGTATAAGTATTTTTTGGATATAAACATAAATATGTTAAATTACTCCTATGATTTTATAATCATGGTAATCATTTCATATAATATGTACCTACTCATGCTTCTTTTCGCGCTTATATGATTGTGTCAAATAACAAATGTTGTTACAATAAAAATGGTGGCTACAGCATTAATTTACAAAAGTCCTATGTTACTCACTGACTGACTTTGCAGCACCCGGCCAAAACTGTTGGACTTAGAAAGTTTAATTTTACACAGAGTTTTCCTTTGCAATATAGACAAAGAATAAATTTATCGAAATGCCTACATAGTAGAGAATAGAGAGCAATTTCGCTTAAGCTGCTTTGTTACTATGTTGTATATTATTAGCAGTTACGAAAATGTTCGCATATAAGAAGGTAACTGAAATCACAAAAGCTCTATTCAGACATTTTCTAAGTTCGCGAGTAAAAGCTAGTGTATAATAAGTAATAACAAATATTGTTACTGAATTATGGCAAAGACGCAGTGTCTTTTCCATACTTGTCTTACTTCTGGCGGAACCTATATCACAGCGGTAGCCGTTCAGATTGATTGATCTGCGAGGTCCTAACATGATACTCATAACAAGTAATCATTTACAAAGTCTACCGGTTCGCGTTTCGAAGAACACATAAAACTATTTGCTGCAGTCATTGTCTTCAATCCATGACGATACGGGGAACTAGAAGACACCCTCAAATATAATCTAAGTATATCGTCATCTCTTTGGGCTACGGAGATATAATGGCAGTTGTTCCCCGAATAAACTCAATTCCAGCCAAAACTGGTTAGACTACAAAGTAAACAATGTAATAAAGAATAATAAGAATAGGATGGACAGATGGATTTACTTCATACAAAATTAAGTTTTTATCAGAGCAGTTGTTATTTATGTCCTTATGTCGGATTCAGAGAAAGCCAAAGTTTACCACCTTATAAAGTCCAAAACATAGATGTCTACTTATCTACTATTTTAATCACTTTAAGTCCACCGTACTGTTAATAACAAATATGTTAAAAAGGTGGTCCTATTAAAATCGCAGTCGGCGGCGCCGCAAATTCAATGAATTAGATTTTTTAATTGAAGTCTGGGGTCTACACTATTAATTTATTAAGTATACCGATGAATATTGTCAATCGCGTAAGATATTGAGATGTGTCGTGGTTTAAGATTCGCAGACTACTGATTAACTATCAAACCACAGAACCACATTTCTGTGTGTGCGAGAAATGGAGAGGCGAAACGTCGAATGATGTGTCAGCGAAACCGGTGCCGAAGTCTGAGCTGCCATTAACATCGAAGGTGCCGACATATCGAATCAAAGCTGCATTCAATGCTCTGTAATAGACCCACTAATATTGAACCTGTAATTAATCGACACAGGTACTATGAATAAACCTTAGAAACTCGTTTCGAAACCGTTAAGGAATTGCATTAGCCTTAACGCCATCTCTTCGCCTGTGTTAAATAGAAATACTGCAATTAGCCATCCTTCCACAGTTAGTTAATGCTGGCCTTTACACCTCCGCAGCTCCGGTGAATTAAAGACGAAGGTGAGAGAATAATACTCGTATATTCTTGCTACTTTATACAACTGTGTTTTCTCTTTTCTTTTTTAATAGATTACTCCTACACTAGGAATTACGTATCGCGGGAATCTAAATAATACATTTGACAACAATCACAAAGAACACCCAGACTCAAAACAACCGTTTGCGTATCACAAATAGTTTTGTCCCGCGTGGGATACGGACCCACTACATAGGGATTAGTGGCAATACCGAGGCGACCATGTGTAGTATTACGACATCCATGGAAACAATTATATTGTGTTTTCTTTTAAGGATATATTTTAAGGGTTCATTGAACCCGATGTCTTTTACTCTATTTAAAAACCAAACCACCTATGTTAGTCTTACAAATACGAAAATAGTTCTGCCTGTTGGTTAAGTTTACAAATCCAAACCGTTGAACCGTGAAATTTGGTATAAAGTTTGCTCGAACTACGAGGAGACACGATATAAGAATATATTCTATATCATGTAACTAAATTCGAAATTCGATTAGATTATTTTCTAACCAGAGAATTTTATTAAAATACCAGTTATACCCAGCGGTTTCAGCCATGTTTATGACTGCTGCTCCGGTCCCGTGGCTTGTAGCGTGATGTTTAATTTGATTTTGGCTAAACAATTTTGAAATTAGATTGGTCATTTCAGACATTAGCGCGTTTAAACAAAAAAGACTAGCGATTTTCAGCTTTATTATATTAAGGGCAGATTTAACTAAATTATAAATACATTTTTTTAAGATAAAAAATAAATGTTCGATACATTTATTTTTAAGTTACTGTTATTCTAGGCGAAAGACGCAATGAAAGCCATTAAAGGAAAAGCTCAACTGAATGTCATGTAGCTCAACAGTAGATGCCGTTAGCAACTTCCTAAATCAAATCGTGGCGGCATCACACAGCGCGCTCTCCTTGCACATACAAACAGCATACATTTAGTGAAGCCGTAGTTACGTGGTCACGTTAATTGTGGTGCGGCAACACACACACACGCACACAAACATACATAAGCACAAGTGTGTGTAACATATGTAGAGTACGTAAGGTTCAGGATCCGAGCAACGTTGGGTCAAGGTCTCCACCTCGTTCGGTTGGACCGCTCCGACGCTTATCTTTAACGAAAGGGATAATAATACTGGCTAGTTATATAAACGACGCCGCCGAAACAGCTGCACTTTCAAGTTTTACAAAACAGACATTTTACGATCATGATATTAAGTTAAATGGTTATATCCTGTATATAAGCATTTCGCAACTAATTGGCTGTATTTATTTTTGTGTACATGGTTTTAAACGTAGCAAGGTAGAATTGCCTCGATATCACGAGGGTAGGGAATATGACTGCCGTGCATCAGGTCGCGTGGTTGATTTTTGGATCGAGCAAAGTGTAATTGAATTTACACTAGAAATTTTTAGTAACAGCACGTAGCTTGGAACTGCTCGGTAGAGTGTTTCCGCCAGTATCCGTGTGAGCGGTGTGAGAGGTGGTATTTCCTTGAAGAAGCCGGTTCAATTGCACAGTCAACAAATTCTTGGCAACCCGATACGAGCCCTTCCACTCGCTATGATTGAAACTTTATAGTTAGTTTAAGCATTAATGGCATCCATGAAATAGACATTTCCCCCATATGCCTCACTGTTGCACTCAGAGTCGTTTAATGATTAGGTACGTAAGGATCGCGTAATAATTAAATACCCTTTTAATGATTGAAATTAAACTACTATATACGGATTTTATCGCGTTGTTTATTTATCACTGTATTACAAAATTTTGAAAATATTACTCTACTACTACTATTGATTTTATTTGACTAATTTATAAGCTAATAAAATTATTTAAACTATTAAATCTATTTATTTTTTGGTTTACACTTTCCCCGACGTTTCGGGTGCTTTTCAGCAGCCATGGTCACGGGGAGACTAAGATGGTAGTTGTCTCAATGTTCCAGTGTAGTTATTTCAAAGTACCTGAACATAATTTAATTATTGGTGTTTCTATTTACGCAGAATGAGCTCAAAGTATCATGAAGTCTAGCTGTGGTTTGTTTCTTCTTGGGTTTGACTATTTGAAGTACTGGATCCCAAGCTGGTGGTACATTCCAACCATCTTCTCTATTGAAATTGGGATGTTTTTTAATTTCAATAGCCTCGCGAAGCATCCTTGGCAGGAATCGGTGTTCTTTAGCGAGAATCTGTGGTTTGTCAAATCTCAGGTAGTGGTTGGTCCCCTGTTGTACGTGTTCACACACAGCAGACTTCAACGAGCGTTTGTGTTTTACGTCAGCTATGTGTTCTTTTATGCGGGTGCCTATGCTTCTCTTGGTTTGACCAATGTATGAGAGTCCGCAGTCACAATCTATTTTATAGACCCCTGCATCTTGTAAAGGTAATTGGCACTTGACGGATGGTAAAAATTGACTTATCTTCGTATGGGTCCTACCTATTTGTATGGGTCTTTTTACTTACTCTGGTACTTGAACGGTGAATCTCACCACCATCCTAAACAGTTAGCTACCGTGGGAATGTCTTTGTTTCAGAGAGCCCACGGGATCTGTGACAAGAAACACCTGGACGCCGAGCTTCAACATGTCAAGCAAGTACTGCAAGACAACAAGCTCCAACAGCCGCGCCGCTGTCACAGATCCCGAGAAAAGCCAGCCACAGTCGAGCGCCAGCCTGCTATACTGCCTTATGTAAGGGGTGTCACTGACAAGATTGGCTACATCTTGAAGCGAGCTTCAATCAACACATACTTCAAGCCGCCAACGAAGATAAGTCAATTTTTACCATCCGTCAAGTGCCAATTACCTTTACAAGATGCAGGGGTCTATAAAATAGATTGTGACTGCGGACTCTCATACATTGGTCAAACCAAGAGAAGCATAGGCACCCGCATAAAAGAACACATAGCTGACGTAAAACACAAACGCTCGTTGAAGTCTGCTGTGTGTGAACACGTACAACAGGGGACCAACCACTACCTGAGATTTGACAAACCACAGATTCTCGCTAAAGAACACCGATTCCTGTCAAGGATGCTTCGCGAGGCTATTGAAATTAAAAAACATCCCAATTTCAATAGAGAAGATGGTTGGAATGTACCACCAGCTTGGGATCCAGTACTTCAAATAGTCAAACCCAAGAAGAAACAAACCACAGCTAGACTTCATGATACTTTGAGCTCATTCTGCGTAAATAGAAACACCAATAATTAAATTATGTTCAGGTACTTTGAAATAACTACACTGGAACATTGAGACAACTACCATCTTAGTCTCCCCGTGACCATGGCTGCTGAAAAGCACCCGAAACGTCGGGGAAAGTGTAAACCAAAAAATAAATAGATTTAATAGTTTAAATAATTTTATTAGCTTATAAATTAGTCAAATAAAATCAATAGTAGTAGTAGAGTAATATTTTCAAAATTTTGTAATACAGTGATAAATAAACAACGCGATAAAATCCGTATATAGTAGTTTAATTTCAATGAATAACATTCGCGTAAACAGAAGACAATATTACCCTTTTAATGAATTATAATTACATTCACATTCTATGATATTAAGTATAAGAACCTTTAAAAGCAGTAAAGATTCAATTGCTCCTCGCTAATCGTTTCATTCACAACTACAATGTTATCACTAAAAGCTCATCGTTTCTATCCGTTTGATATGACAATTTCCAGCTGAACTGAGGAAAATGATTCAAAATTGATATCAAAGTAACGTTTACTTTTAAAACGCATAGTATCTTTGCACTTCCTCCTCAGCCACACGTGGGACCTTTGGTTCATCTAAGATTTCTTCCGCCTCTCTTTTCATCGTCAACTACTACCTACTTCAAATTAAAATTGACTTTTCCGTTTGATAATTTAGCAATCAATTACCTGATTCCTCGTATCGTAATAGGAAAACTTGTAATCGTTAGTGCCGTGCGTAAAGTGCGTGGTTATCTTCCTGCGACCACATAACAAGATTAGCATGATTATTAAACTCTAGATGTGCCCGCGGTTTTACCCGCGTTTATCGTTACTGCGCCGCCCCCGTGGGTCGTAGCGTGATGTTATATAACATCTAGTATAGTATTATATTATCCGTGATAACACATAGCCTTCCTCGATAAATAGGCTATCCAATACTAAAATAATTTTTCAATTCGAACCAGTAGTTCCTGAGATTAGCGCGTTCAACCAAACAAACAAACTCTTCAGCTTTATAATATAAGTATAGATTAATGTTGTGGTTAGTGCGTGCGGAGTAATCGGCTCCGCGGAGCTGTGGGCCGCCGCGCCGCCGGCCCGCTCCCGCATCGAGCAGCGGCCCGCCGGTCGATACCGCTGCTGTTAATCATTCATGTTTATTGCACGGATTAAGCTCCCCGCGCAACGCTCGCTTTATAAACTTCCTCAGACTTCTTATAACGCTGAAACATTTCAAGGTCTTCTTATTTACATAACTGAAAATAACTTTATTCCCAAAATAATGTCGGCTAAAAAGAGAAGTGGTTAATGAGTTTCTTACTTCCTTTTATTTGCCTCGTAAGTTTCACTTTATAATTCATCCTATCGTTAGTGAAAAGAACCGGTGTCCATCGGGTCTCGGATTCGATGCCTGAATCGCGCAGAGTATTAGGATTATTTTTTTCAAGATATTCTTAGCAGCGGATTCTTGGGTTGTGCACGGCTGACGAAAATAGGCTCGCCTACTATTACGGATTATTAGAGATCTAGAACTCCGTTGATGGTAAGGTATGGGTGTTATAAACCTCTGTCTACCTCGTCAGAGACATAGTTGTAAGAACCATGTTGGTGTACAACTGCGCTTAAACATAATATTGTCCTATTCTAACTATCTTCACTAATATTATAAATGCGATTGTGTGATTGTTTGTTACGCTTTCACGCCTGAACTGCTCGACTGATCATCATGAAATGCCGTATAGACGTTGGCAGGAGTACAGAAAAGGACATAGGGACCTTTCATCCAATAAAAAGTACTCTACCCGGTTAATAAAAAAACATTGATAAGTTTACATGAACGCAAGGGAAGCCGCGGGCAAAGTCTAGTAATAACAAATTAAAGAAAGAGAGTAGTACAACCAGCCTGCGACTTCTGCAAACCATGCCGTCGCAATTCATTACAGACTCTTCACTTTCCATAACGTAATTAACTTAAGCAAGATAAGATAAGATATTATTTATTTGCATAAACATGTGTATACATACAATTTCAGGCAGGTACGATGTTACAGGATAATTATTGTTCTTACATGTTTGCCACACAGTGGCTTGCAAATGTTGTTTGGTTTAGACATTTTATAGAAATTAATCATTAACAAAATTTATATAGTAATAAAGTAAGTACAATTAAAATGTCCTAAAATCTTAATAAGTTTAGTAAATAATTGAATTAGAAATATTTAAAAAATAAATCAATACAATGTCAAAATGAAACAAATTAAAAATACAAAACAAAAATGTTTTAATTAAACAATAATAAAAATAATATTGTCTTCTGTTTACGCGAATGTTATTCATTGAAATTAAACTACTATATACGGATTTTAACGCGTTGTTTATTTGACACTCTTTTACATAATTAAGAAACTGTTACACTACATACTACTACTATTAAACTTTACTAATTTTGAAGCTAATTAAATTATTAAAACTATTATATCTGTTTTGATTTAATTTTACACTTTCCCCGACGTTTAGGTTGCTTTTCAGCAGCCATGGTCACGGGGAGACTAAGATGGTAGATGTCTTGTCGGGGAAAGTGTAAACCAAAAATAAATAGATTTAATAGTTTAAATAATTTTATTAGCTTATAAATTAGTAAAATAATATCATAGTAGTAGTGTAATATTTTCAAAATTTAGTAATACAGTGCTAAATAAACAACGCGATAAAATCCGTATATAGTAGTTTAATTTCAATGTCTTGTCATGTTTTATAAAATAATATACTAATTATAACAATTCCTGTAAAAAATCGGTGACATTATAATACGCTTTCTCAGCCAAGAATAATTTAATTTTTTCTTAAATGTATCGAGAGGGAACTCATGCCACTTTTAGGTATTTTATTATAAATTACCGGGGCCATATAAAAAACGCTTTTGCGCATAAATGCAGTTCTTGCGGTGTGAAAGCATAGCTTACAGTTATTACGCCTGTTTCTTGGTACTGTACTGTACGTCTGCCATGCGAGGAAACAGATTAGTATTAGACTTGACGAATATTAAGATTTCCAGAATGTAGAGAGAAGGCAAAGCTAATATACCATATTTTTTTAAATAGGGCACGCATCTGTCGGTAGTTTGTAAATTTAATATACTTCTTAAGCATCTTTTTAGAGCTTTAAATACGATATCTGTTTATCTGTTATTAGTTGCATTTCCCCAAAAGATTATTCTGTATCGGAGAATGGACTCAACTAGTCCATAATATGCTGTAAGAAGTGCGTCTATACTAAGCATTCGAAACAAAGCGTATGCACTACTACAATTTGTTTGATTTAAAGCATGTATAGAAACTTTGTAGAGTTAACTGCATCAATATTATTACTATTATAATTAATGTCAATATTAAATGTCAATGGGCGTTGACTAAAATGCGTAATATCTGTTTTAGTTATGTTTATTTTTAAATTATTATTGTCTAACCATGCTATGACTTTCATAAGGGTCTTAGTGATATAATTTTTATATATTTCCTTAGTTTTGCAGGGAATGACAACTGTGCTGTCGTCTGCAAAGCTTTATTAAGTAAAGCTCAAATGCATAAATTAACTGCTACAAAAATTTACCTAATTATTGACTTGTTCTTATAAATGTGAAACGTAACAAAGTGATGCAACGCTCCAATTTATACGTATATTCGTACTCGAGTGAACTTTATAATGGGAGCTCTTCCAAAATGTAAATAAAACAAACAGATAAACAAAAGCTCAGCTCCGCATTGTCAGTGAGTTTAATATTTGAGTGCGTCGCAACAACGTATCGCATGTCGGCGCTCCTCTGCGGGCGTTCATCAATTACAAATAATACAACAATGGAGAACAACCTGCATTGTCCTCCGTATTAAAATTTCACGTTTGTGCGACTCCAGGGAAGACCACCGCTCTAAATAAAATGTGTACGATTTTGTAAAATGCCGCATTCGCACATCCGTATTGGTTTGCGGCGCGGCGCGTACTTTACGTGACCTTGATCATCCCTCGCTAATATTAAGTGTAATGTGCTCCCGACCGTGCGCCGAACATAACACAGCATCAATGCTGAGGGTCAGCTCGAGGGGGAAACAAAACAATCTGCGTACCTACACTTGAATACTTTCGTGAGCACGAACAAGTCGCGGGGGGCTCGCGGGACGCGGGGCCCGCCGCCGCCGACTCTCCAACAAGGAAACTAAAACACTCCAAATTACAAGTTTCAAATTGTCGTGCATATTTAAACGCGCGCCGCTTGTTGCCGTCTTTGGAAATTATTGTCAAGTTTATTTTTCAACTTTGTGTAACAGTTTCGAGTGTACTTTTTGGGTCCGACGATGGGCCGGGCCGCAGTTGCGATGTCGCAGGAAACCCGAGTGTCACGGGCGGGTGCGCTCACCACCGGGCGCCCGGCCCGGCTTTGACACAGTTTAAAAGCCCGCCCGCTCGTCCTGTCAAACCACTCGCTTCAGAGACTTCCACAAACAGACGAGCGTGTTTACAATCTGATCTGGAGACTAACTGAATCTAGCGAACTGCTTATATTATAGCTGAGAAGTGACGTGCAGAGCGGGGGAGGATTCGAGAATTCATTTAAATTCATGAAGACTAACAAAGCAATTAGACTGTGTGGAAGGCGGGGCGCTGGCAAGGGGTTAGGAGGCAGGGGTGGCGATCGTTTCGGCACGTATGGGGAGAGCTATGGAAAATTTGGGCCGGCTGGTGCAGCACTAGTGTAAGGGTGCTGAGCTACAGATCGATTGCAACAAGTAATACCGGCCCGCAGAGACTAACATCAGTTCGGAGCGGAAAGGCTGCGCTACATAGCCGATATACAACTGTACTTGTTTTATTCCTATTTGTATAGCATGACTAGTTACGAATATGTGGCTAAGATGATTATTTAGACGACTTTATAACTTTTGTAATTTCATGAAGTTAAATGTCATTCGTTTACACCATCGGTTTACACACATGACTAAACTGATGGTATGTATTATGTTGTCACCATTTAAACATATTATATTTATTGTAATTTATCTTTCTCTAATAACATAACGTAGGGATAAACTCACTTTATGAGTGACAAATGCGTCCAATTGCTTGACTTTAATAGAAATTTTGTCACCATCGAGCTATTTATTACTCGGGATAAATTATTATCTTAATATGTTTTTAATTTATTTATTTGTTGGGATGTGCATGGCGTGTAATGACCAGGAATAGTTTAGGCAGTGTTTGTTTAAGAATGTTTATGGGCCGCCGGCCGCGCAGCGCGGCGTGTGTTGATCCTTTGCAGGAAATAATCGTAATGAGATAAAAATAATATACAGAAATTACGCTACCAGTTTATTTCTTGATATAATTGAGCTTCATTGTTTATTCTATTACCGGGAATATGATTATGGTTCTATATTTTAAAATGATGACACGAATCTTCATCATCTTGCAATTCAAGAGTGTGGGCATTTAATGCGGGATACATAGTACGAATGTGTATTCGGTGCCAATGTTATATGTTTGAACTGTCGTGGGTTACGTTTATGATTGTTTGCCACAAAGTAAGTAGAGCCATAATATTATGTTAAATTTTGTAATTAATTATAAATTTTACACAGTAGGTACCTTCTTTAGTTATTTGCAAAGTGCTATTACATCACCACAAAATGCGTAATATATTGTAAAGTTCTTACGCTCGAGTTCGTATCTAGTTTTAATATTTCGAACACATGAATAAAAGTCAACAAACACAATGATTTGCTTTTAATAACTATTTAATATCATAATTATAGTTTTTACATTAGAAGGTTATTATTTTAACCTGTCAAATACCGCTAACGCCGAACGCGTCTACGGACTTGTACACGTCAAACCCCGGTGACCCTATATGGGCTATGCACAGGGCACATTAATTAAAATAAAACTAAAGGACCACAGTCCTTTAGTTTTATTTTAATTGATTCCTCGTATGTAATACACGAATTTAATTGTTTTTATACTTAATAAAAGGTTTATGCAATATTATTATTATAAAACTTCTTTTATTTTAGTAATAACCCAGAGTCCTACAGAAAGTATCAATTTCAATAATTTGTTATCTCATATTGACCCAGAGGCCTTTAAAATATTTTAAGTCTAGACCTTGCAGGTAGGTCCTAAGATAAATTATAAAATCACCCTAAAACACATTTTTCTAAAAACATCCAGATGAAAAAATATTTACTATTTTTGTTTGGGTCTGAGCATCTCTAAAAATTAATCCTTTTGAAAGGACTGTTGGGTTGTAATACAAACGAGTCATTTATTGGGCCTTATAATAATAATAAACCCCTCTGGGACAGTCGTTATCTCATCATGAGACTAACGCGATATCGGAGGGCATAGTACACTAGCTTTAAAACTATCACCTTCGCCTTGTGATATAAACAAAAAATGTATCACCAGGTTAAATTAAAGCGCACAAACCGCAGGGCAGCTTGTGGCGGGCTGAATGTGAGTGGCGACACTGCGGTCCTGAATGCCTCAGAGAGTTGGTTAGGGCCTCGTCCCCGGCTTGCCGTTACTGGTTGGCTGCGATGGAACTTCAAGAGCGCCCGTAGGACTCTCAACTCCGGCTTGCCTTGGTCGGCCGGTCAGAGGGGAGCCGCTAGAGCTATATGGGGATATATATATATTATATATATAAAGTGCCAGGTATTTTCTAATATAATATGTTAGAAAGTATCTGTGATAAGAGAAACAATAATAATAATAATATTATTACCCTGGTCACCTGCTTACCATCGGTCTATAAGCTTCTTACATCTATTCTGAGAGCCAAAATTTCAAAACATATTGAAATCAATTCTATTATGTCGGCCTCTCAGAATGGTTGTAGGAAGGGGGCTCGTGGTACGAAGGAACTCCTCCTCATTGATATGGCCATTAGCCAACAGGTTCGCCGTAATCACAGGAGTCTGGCGACATGTTGGATAGATTACAAGAAAGCGTTTGATTCAGTGCCGCATACATGGCTCTTGAGGGTGCTGCAGCTGTATAAAGTAAATACAACTTTATGCACCTTCTTGAAGTTGTGTATGGGGCAATGGAAAACGGCTCTTTACTATCCAGGGTGTCGACAGACCCAGGCGACCAGCGACCTGATACAGATTAAGCGAGGTATATTTCAGGGTGACAGTCTGAGTCCTCTTTGGTTTTGTCTAGCGTTGAACCCTCTCAGTACATTACTAGAGGGTTCAGGGCTAGGTTACAGGTTAAAGAGAGGCAGTCAGGTCGTATCACACTTGCTATACATGGATGATTTAAAGCTGTTTGCCCGCACTGATTCACATTTGATAGACTTACTAAGAGTAACTGATTGCTTTAGTAAATCTATCAACATGGAGTTTGGTGTGGATAAATGTGCAGTCATGCATGTAAAGCAAGGAAGGATGGTGGAATCTGAGAGCATTGAACTTTCAGATTCCATTAACCTAAGATCGCTTCTCATTACTGATACCTACAAATACTTGGGTATGTCACAAGCCTTAGGTATAAATGAAGCGGACATGAAACAATCGTTGAAGGAGCGCTTCTTTGGTCGCCTGAGAAAAGTACTTAACAGTCTTTTATCAGGCGGCAACAAGGTGCGCGCTTTTAACGGTTGGGTCATGCCGCTTCTTTTATACTCCTTTGGCATACTTAAGTGGACTCAGACTGAGTTAGATGCCCTGGACAGGAAGGTACGCACAATGTTGACGACATACCGAATGCATCATCCTCGTTCGTCTGTGATGAGGTTGTACATCCCGCGGAATATGTGGGGGTCGAGGTTTTCTAAATGCCAAAACCCTCCATAACCGTGAGGTGTGCAACCTTAGAGAGTATTTCCTTCAAACGAACGTGGATATGCATCATTATGTTGTTGCAGTGGATAACGGACTCACCCCGGCTATCTGGCTAAAGAGAGCTGGCGCATCCCTGTAGTACTGAGCATTAACGACCGCAAGAGTGTATGGCAGAGCAAGGAGATTCACGGTAGGTTCTACAAGGCCCTATGTGGGCCTGATGTAGACCTTCTCGCCTCCGTGAACTGGCTACGCTTCGGTGACCTCTTTGGGGAAACCGAAGGGTTTGTCTGTGCAATTATGGACGAAGTTATCAAGACGAATAACTACCGGAAATATATCCTGAGGGATGGTACGATTGACATATGTCGGGCGTGCCACCAGCCCGGTGAATCCCTCAGGTATATAGTTTCCGGTTGTTCTCGTCTTGCTAACGGCGAGTACTTGCACAGACATAACCAAGTAGCCAGAATTATCCATCAGCAACTTGCTCTGAAGTACAAACTTGTAGAGGTCGAGGTGCCTTACTACAGGTATGTAGCAGAACCAGTTCTCGAAAAGGACCATATCACACTGTATTGGGATCGATCTATTATCACAGACAGGACTGTTGTTGCCAACAAGCCTGATATTGTCGTAATAGATCGATCAGAGCGCCGTGCAATGATTGTCGATATTACCATCCCTCATGATGGCAACCTCGTGAAAGCTGAGAAGGAAAAACAATTAAAATACCTCGACTTAGCACACGAGGTCGTCGATATGTGGGATGTGGACTCGGTAATCATTTTACCGGTAGTCGTTACGGTGAACGGTCTAATAGCCAAAAGCCTCGACCAACTTCTTAAGAGGCTCGCGTTAGGTGCTTGGGTCAAGGGTCAGATGCAGAAGGCAGTCCTCCTCGATACGGCACGCATAGTGAGGAGGTTCCTCTCTCTGGACCCCTAACCACCGACAGCTTGGACCTTGTCTCGATGTCGGTGGGCATCCATAATTTTTATATTTCTAAATGTGTTTTTTTTAAATTATATATTAAAAAAACTTGAGAGGTGTCAAGGGACACCCGGATGGAACGAAGTTCCTTTCGATTAATTAGTGAAGGAATTGTAATAAAATTGTTTTAATTAAATTTATAAATTTCCGAAAATCTAAAAAAATCCATAAAAGATACACACCCTACATGGCGCGTGCATAATAATAAGAAGTCTGTTAGCTCGCAGCTGGCCACAAGGTCACGCGTTTTTTCCATAATGAAGTAATCTGCTGGCGCATGAATGAACAGTGCGAGCGAGATAGCGTAACTACTTACGCACGCCGCACAGCTTATAATAGCTTACTATAGCAAAAAGTGTCGTGACAACTTTTCGTAAGAATTTTTTCCGTCTAGCCCCCTTTCACAACGCGCGATAAGGAACTTCGTTCCAAAATGTAATTTTTATTGGTTAAAAGTAAATAAATGTGAAATAATAATAATATTTATATGTCAGAATATTGTCAGAGTGGTTGGAGTTACATAATCCTTATGAGGTTACATCAGAAAAGAACACAACGGATGAACTCGTACATTTATTTCTCTTTTTAAAATAAACAAACTTCTGTGAGGCCCGAAAAATAAGCTATGATTTCGGCGCTTGATTTTTCTTTATCTAAGCGAGCACAACAGATTCGTTACTCAAACCCGAAAGAAAAATTACTTCAACCTTACTGAATATCACATACATACATATATATAACCTTCATTTCACCTCATGTCATAGAGACAGCGGTGAAACTTATAGATATGCTGTGTTGTCAATAGGAGGGCGACTATCTATAGTCTTGCTCTGGAAGCTGTATAATTCTCTGAGACTTGAAGTTCTATTTATATTGGTGATTCATACGCCTATAGGATAGCCTGCCATAACTAGAGCCTTATAATTGTTTGTGACCTTAGTTATAAATATAAAAGATACAAATGAATGGGACGCGTATATCTATTAAATAAATCTGACGCGATTTCTGCAAAGAGATGAATGAAGTGGATCTATTTTTATATGTAAAACACCGAGTACACGATCACTCACAGCATAAATAGTGACGCCTACACACTCTACGTTTACATAGCCGCTCTTCAACACGAAACCGAGTTCACCTGTACCTTCAAATGCTATATTTAGATTTGTTTTGTGGAAGTAATATGAAACTCGGTAGGTTCTCAAGTGCGCAGTCGTGGCTGCAAACGTGCAGGTGTTCGCATTGCTATGGCTTCAAATCCCAACACAAGTATCGCATTACAACCTGACGCATAGTGTACACAAAACCCCTCGTATAATTGTAAGATGCATTGCGTTATATGCATTGTATTTAATTTTATTGATATGATGAAACTAAAATGTTTATCATCTTTACGGGGTACATAATTTCATATATATGTATAATCGACATCAAAAACGATGATATTATGTATTTTTGATATATGTTTTATGACGTAATTCTTGTTCACGGGTTTCTCATCATCGTCTAAATTGATTTTAATTTACTTCAAAGGGCACTGTGGTACCATATTTATTTCATCAATGTCTGATGTCTAATCATAGATTTCGGTAATAATAAAATTGATGGAATTCTTTGAATCGAATGAAATCATTTATTTTCCACCAGTGCAATACAACATTCAATAATGTTGCATAAGCAGTGTATGTTTTAAGATTATTGTAACTGAAAACGCTAGAGATGTGCTGATGGTTCCCGAAGAGCATTATTGTAAAGGAATAACTTTCTTTTTAACAACATCGTTTTACTATAAAAATGTTAAGCATAACATTTTTATTGCTCGTTTAGTCTTAACTAACCTCTAAGTAATCTAACCATATTTGGGCACGTTGATAAGCAAACAGTAAACGATTATAATTAGTAAATTGGTTTTGTGCTGGATGAACTTTAGCCGTATCAACGATTGCATTGACTTTTGTTGATTCACAATATAGATTTAGTCACTGCATCGAGTTGCCAAAAAGGGGCTGATTTAACGATGGATTTGTACGCAAAGGACTGTCTTTTCGGTGCAAAAAAATTCCACACTAAGTACCTTATCACTGAGCATGTCTGCGTAGGGTCTAAGAGCCTCTGACGAATGGTATCATGATTAAATCTGAACGGCGATAAATAATGATGTTAAACAAATGTGCGTCAGCCGAAGTATTCCGAAGGTTCTCGAACAGGTCGCGCTGATTCATGAACATGTAACACCAGTATCCAGCTCGGTGCACCAATTTATTGACTAATAAATGTACATGAATGTTGATTGCATGTGGGCTTCATTAAAAGGGTTGTGTTGAATGTGCGGCGGTTGGCCTGATTAATTGGGTGCAGTGTTCAATCGATCAATCAAAGCCCGCGTCATTCCATTGTTGGCCGTGGCCTCTCCCATGGGAGGAGTAATGGACGGATGACTTTGCGAGGTCACCAGTTCACCAACTCGACTGCCAAATTCGTGAGTAAACACAATTAGATGCGGCTGAAACGGCGTCTAAATTAACAACTGCAAGCTAAGTTTAAACTTGCAAGTGGCTAATCTCACGCTGAAGGAATTGATCAATATTAGTTAGGTAAAGCAATCTCACTCCTTCTCTTATTTGCTTGACTCTTTGGTGTTCACTTCATTTAAAGCAAATGTTAATTTTATTGTTTGTGAATAAAATAGATTAATAATACCATAATCAATTGCCATGTATTGTTGGAAGGAGTATTACCATTCATTAAACCAAATTATAGATGTAAACGGCACTGAACACGCGTATGATGAACGTCATAAAACATCGCTGAAGGGAGAGGGGGTGTGGGGCGCGGGTTGCGGGGTGAAGGGGGTGCGGGGCTGCCAGTTACTTACATTAAGTGGGCTATTCGGTTAGGCGCGAGCGGCGCGCATAAATGCTGGAGTTATAGCCCACGAGCGCTATTACACGCGTTATGGGGGAACTCTTCTATGGCGTATAAACATGAAGCTATTGGCTTTTGATACATCTAAGGGGTAAATTTTCCGTGGCTATAAGGCGGCGCTTACCGCCAAATTGTTCTCGCCTAATAGCACCAAAACGTTCGAGTTAATCCTTACAATATCTACCTACTAATTTCATAAATGTGTAATTTGCACACATTGTTGGGCACGGACCACTTCTCAGTATGAGAAGGGCTAGACCATAGTCCACCACGCTTGCCCTGTGTGGGTTAGCAGACTTCACTCATCTTCGAGAACACAAACAGTATAATTATATTGAAGTCCCTCCTGTGATTTATATAACCATTTAAGTGTACTGTCACTCACTCATATACTCAATTATTGCATTAGAAAACTCAATGAGCCTTTAAATTAAAACGAACCAGTGACGACGGTAAGCGAGTGCTAGTATATTTAGTTACTTTGATCAGCTTACGCATATTTTAAAAGCAAGAATGAATACATCACCGTCACTTCATGTTTATAATTTCTACAATGGACGTAATGGGCTGAAGATGAATATTTAATTGAATATTATTAATAAATTATTTGTCGGTTGAAAGATAGGTACGGTCAGGTGCAAAAGTCGAGTAGCAATTTTAAAAAGCGACAGAATCACAACAATTGGTACATACGACCTTTTTCAATAAAATCATTGCACACATACACATAATCCCGCCACATTTATACTGTACTGCCAATTCTAATTATGATTGTGAGTATTAATTTCAAACAAATAAGTAACTGATGGTGTGGCTATGTTGGTTACAGTGCGATCTAAAATGTAACGCTTGTTGGTTCGATCTGAGGATCGAAGTCGAGAATCTCAGGAAGTGATAATCTTTTTGTATTTTTCTTAAATTAGAAACGTCGATACTTGTTACTTTACTTTAAGACTTATTTAAACCGCAGTTATTCAAAAGATGAAGGTGGATTTAAAAAATATAATAATTTGTCACTTGAATAGAATTATGTGATGTTGTTGGTTGGTGATCTTTGTTACGAGCGTTTGTATTATATGATTGAAAGTCTACATTTAAAATGTTGACTTTGTTGTTGTGACTCCTCTGGTGTTTCGTGTCTCCATGGGTGACGGTAATCGCTTACCATCTGTCTGCTCGTTTGCCCCCAAATCCATGCAAACTAATATCAATATTGAGGACTATATATTGAGACTTCAACGGTCTGCTGTGTGTGAACATGTGCAACAGGGGATCAACCACTACCTACGATTTGAGAAACCACATATACTCGCAAAAGAACACCGATTCCTACCAAGGATGCTTCGTGAGGCTATTGAAATTAAAAAACATCCTAATTTCAAGAGAGAGGATGGTTGGAATGTACCACCAGCTTGGGATCCAGTCATTCAAATAGTTAACCCAAAAAGAAGCAAAACACAGCTAGACTTCATGATACTTTCAGCTCATTCAGCGTAAATAGAAACACCAAAGATTAAATTATGTTCGGGTACTATGAAATAACTAGGTGCATTTCAGAACGTTGGGACAACTACCATCTTAGTCTCACCGTGAACATGGCTGCTGTAAAGAACCGAAACATCGGGGCAAAGTGTAAACTTAAATATAAATAGTTTTAATTAAAAATATATAGCTTAAATAGTACCAAAGTTCAATAATAGCAGTGTTAGAGTTTTCAAAATTGTCCGTATTTATGCAAAATAGAACCAGACCACAAATTTCGTTCTTTAGTTTTGTTTAAGAATACTAATGTAAAAGTTGTCTAAATTCTTATACAAAAAAGAACCACACGATTTTCCCCCTGGAAACTAGGTATACTAAAAGCAGAAAAGAACAAACACTACATATAAAGCAAAACCGAACCACAGCACAATGGGACTCAATTGTTCTAACAAATAAACGATATTACTATTAGGTCATTTTATACAAAACAGATCCACACATACACGGTACCATTATACATTATACATATTCTATTATTAACAATTTTTTTTTAATACACCGAATGGAACCAACTTGCTTTGGTATCATTACGCATAAAATAAAGTAATTATTTAGTTGCTAATACTATTTTACAAAATGGAACCACAAGCATTCGGTTCTATCATGTATAAATAAATATTGTAAAAGAGTAGAACCACTAGTATGTGATTCTATTTTGCATTAACGTTAGGAAACCAATCATTGTTTAAAAGTATGACACAACTAGCTGGCATGCCTCTCATCTTTAAACAACGATATATTTACTTTATTCCATTGCATATACATATAAAACGTCAAATATCTGTCAAATTGGGTGACATTCAACGAAATAGTAGTAGTTAGGAGTAGTAGAGCCTCTCTGATTTTAGCATGACGGCTCGACCGGGGCAGGACTACCCTCTCACAGAATATCGGCGTGAAATAGCAGTATTCCTACTTTTGTGTTTCGTTCGGTGAGTGAGAGTGCCGGAGGCCCAATCACTCTCTTCCCCGTTCCCGCTCCTTCTCCTTCCCACTTTCTTTTTCCTTTCCTTAAGGGTCGGCAACGCACAAGTTATGCCTATGGTGTTGCAAGCGTCAATAGGCTACGGTGACCACTTACTATCAGGTGGGCCGTATGCTTGTTTGCCACCTTGGATGTATAAAAAAAAAGTAATTCGAATGTGTGACGATCGTTTTTTCTTTGCGAAGAAAGTTCTATTGTTCATGTTAATTTCTTGTAAGATTAAGTATAAAAATGTTGAGTAGAGGCAAGAAATTGGTAAATAAAGCATTGGAGACGAACACCAAAGATAATAATGAAGATACAATAGGTAAGTAGTTTTATTATTAATGCATTTAAGTACATATTAAATATGAGATGTACGATTTATCCACATTTGATTCATTCCCGATTGTGGAGTGATCTTAAATTTTTAAAGATTGTGCAACACGGCAGTTACGATTCACCTGCCTTTGTGAGATGAAACTACTATTACCTACTGAACTGTTGGAACTACAGACGCGGTTCGATTGATATCCTAACTTTTTTTGAACTGTCGATGACTTACTTGTTTAGTAAAATATTCAGGTTAGTTATAGCATTTAAAAGTACTGTTGTGGATCAGACAATTATCAATGGTTTAAGGCCGCGGTGCCAGGACAGCTATTTAATTATTTGTTTGATTTTAAAACTCACGAGGCCGCTGTTTTCTATGGTATAAGGTAGATTACTGTGCCCTAGACCGCTCAATTTAAAAATTTTAACAAGTTTATTTCATTTTTTATTAAGCCTGGTCACTATTGCGCATGATTTTTGTACATGGCGCTTGCACAACATACTTTCTGAAGTAACATAAAGCCGCGTCCCCATTAGGCGACATTTGCCCCATGTCGTCCGATGTCTCATCTCTGTCTGGCAACGTCGGCATCGTCACTAAATGTTTCCGTATTCACACGTAGCTCGACAAATGTCGCCTAGTGGGGCACGGCTTTACAATGACATTATCAGTTGCAGGTATAACTAATAATATTTTGTTGTCGCCATATACACATAAAACCATGCGGTTTTGATGTTTTGATTTAAAAGTTTTTTTATTACTGCAGAATATAACGAAGAACTTAATACGTCGGAGCTTCTGGTAAAGCTTTCTTCACCTGCAAGCGATATTTCACCTTCGCCAGATCGCTTAGAAGAATATTCTTCGCCGATATTAGAATTGCTCAAAAACTTGTCCGTCTTCAAAAGCTATATATCAGATTCATCAGAAGATGATACTATAATAGTTATGGTGGCAAAAAAATGAAGCTGCCTAATGGGAAATCGACGCGCACTCGACGCTAGCGCTGTCGAAGTAAATATAGGGAGAGCATCCGTTCGTGGCAGACCAGCTATGATCTTGTTGGAACATTTAGTTCGACTGTGGCCTTCAGGGAAGCCAGTATCGCCAGCGAAACTAGCCGATATTCAGTCCATATTACATCTCATTCCACAAGATGCACAGAGTTTTTATAATGTTCTCATTTGTAATGATGCAATAAAATACGTCATAGATGGACTAGTTATGGTGGATTTTGAAATCCAATTTGATGATAACGTAGAATAAACGCTCTATATTTTTTTGGAAATTAAAGCAAAAGTTTATTACAATATTGTAAATACATAGTTTCATTTTTAGCAATAATTCCCTGGGTTGTGGTTCTTTTTTGTATAAGAGAAATATATATCTATCAATTAGTAAACGTTAAAAAGAACCACATGCACATTTTCTTAATTATCCCGATATTCTATGAGTATTCAGAGCAAATATATATACACATATTTAAATAAGTAATTTATCAATAAATTTAAATAAAATAAATAGCAAATTTACTTCATCTAACAGAGCTGCACATGTTTTTTGTAAATCCTTTAATATCTCAGGAGTGTGTATTTGCTGGGTGGTTCCTTTTTGCATAAATACGGACAATTATGTAATAACAGTGTTTTAAAGTAAAATAAAGAACGCGACAAAATCCGTATTAAGTGTTTAATTTCAATGTCATTATAATTGTAAAATATTATTTGTAAGTGAAATGAATCTAAATAGTAAAGACTAAAGATGTTTTTTTTTTATTATATAGTATTGAAACATTTACGAAAAATTTAATTAAAGTTCATTTTCGGTCATCATATTTTGACATTGTTCTTTTATAATAAAATATTAATGTTATAAATTAAATTTAATTTTGATTTGATTTGATTTGACTTGAAAAAAAAATGTCATTTTTTAGTAATTAAACTAATTCTGATAAATAATAATTATTATCATAATAAAATAATTAAATTTTGGTTTAATTCCTAAAAAATCACTGTTTTTTTTATCACTCTAGCGTAATAAGTAAACAAAAATAACGTTTATCTTTATTATTTCAAAATTTCAGTATTAAGAAACAAAAAGTGGAAGTAGAGGACCCCAAAATTTAAACCACCGTTATTATATTTTAGTGATAAAGTAAGATAACTCGTTGACCGCTCTGCTATCGCAACCTGCGATACTATAGGCAAATTGAAGCATTAATTGTCGATACGGACTAACAGAGACACTGTTGTTGAATATAAGGGATAGTAGTTATTATAGTTATGTATACAAGAACTCGTTTTTGTGCCGCCTTGCACACATGCGCATGACGAACTTCACCTACTATCATTACATTAAATAATGTTTCGTTGTTTGCGTTAAAACATCACACATACAAAGATATTCGCTCGGATCATTAAGCGAATGTGAACCTTACGATGCTTCTCGACTTTTGTCTTTGACTGTACGTACAATCAGCAAAAAAATATATACACACAACCTTAAACAAATTGCATATCGATCAGCAACTTTTGAGGATTTAAGCTTTAAAACGTTTGATGGTACGTTGTCCACGTTCATCGTCTGTCTCTGTCTGTCTCTACATAGTACTTTGCATAGCACCTTACATTATAACCGGGGCTAAGCACTGATTTGCATAGAGTTATTCAGTTCACATCTTAAAAACGTCTTCAGATACAGTAGACTCGCCCCAAATGTAGTGGGTGCGATAGACATCCACCTGAGTTCAGTGGCAGTACAGACAAGGTGCCATTTTAAGTTATGTGCGTGACGTGAATGTTAATAAAATAAAGTCTGGATTAAACTTGCATCACAGAGCTTATTATGACCGAAGTTTACTGAACCGAATGAGTACCGAAACTAGCGGAGCAGTAACTTTGAGACGACAGTTTTGATTTAATTTCAGCACCGCACGACCGCACTGTTGTATATTGATCACACCTTCACGTGTGATCAATATACAACTTGTGACAGAAAAATGTGCGCACGTTTACAGATATATAAAGGTCAAAAGTAAATTTTATATAAAGAAACAATTTGCTGATAGACACGAGACCTTCAATAAAAAATAGTTGTCTCGAAATTAATATAAATTAGTATGCCCCTGTCTGTCTCTGAATTTTATAAGAACAAACATTATGTAGTTGCTATGCAATAAAATATAAATATTTATTAGTATTTTACTTTAACACTGTCACGCCGCCTGTCTGCCACAAAAAGCGTATTACATTTTAATCGATAAAATACACAGCGTGTCACTGAGGGACAGTTAAGGTCATCTTGAATAGTCGCTATATGAACTACTACATAAAAGTCTAAAGAATGTTTAAATCATTGTAAGGTACTTTTATTTTGTCGACCTAACAACCTATTACATTAAACTGGCGAGCGTGTATGAGAAATGTGATAAAAGCGAATGAAGCCAGAGAAGTGTGTCGTATGTTGAAGTGTAACAGAATATTTATACATTAATTTGCTAATATTCTAAGTTAATAGTGTAAATATGTTTAAATGTACTACATATATTAAAGCAGAACTACATTGTACACCTAGGCTAAATTTATCTATGAATAAAGTTTTATCTTATCTTATCGTAGCAAATGGAAATCCGTAGTCTCTGCTTACCCTTATGGGAAACAGGTGTGAATCTATGTATGTAATATATGTATGTTTGTATGTATGTATATATGTAATCTATTATAATACCTGAATATAATTTGTGTCAGTAGATATTTAAAAAATATTAGTAATATTTTACATCCAACCTTAAATAGCCTCCAAATTTTGCTGTGCTTATAGTAATTTGTCTCATTAATTGTGTTCAATAAATTTGAAAATATCTACACAAATATGTCTACACCCTAATGTTATATGTATACACACAAATAAACATTTGTATGTTGTCTTTAAGGTAAGTAATACATTAAAAGCCGGACCAACATCGAAAAATCTTTTTGCACTAAAGCTTAACGCACAGTTGAATCAATTTTTACATGGCCATTATATGGGTTTACTTAAAATGGTACATCAAGTAAAAGGACTTTCTTTGCTCGGCTGGCTCAGTGGTTTAAATTTTACTTCAGAAGACAAACATTAGTACTCGGTAAGTGCTCTGCCAATTTCATCCTGTCCACAACATGACGTGAACGAAATAATACTGATTGACATAAGGGTGAAGAAGAACCGCGTTATCCGTAATCCTCTACTTGTGTAGTTCTATTTAAAGCTACTATCGTGTCTTTCATCATAAAAATGACAGCCCCAGTGTCTGTACCAAGACGAGAGATATACTTATCAATCAAAGGGGCAATCGTAATTCAGTACAGGATAACAGCGCGTCAAGTGGTATAAGTCGGTCGCGGCGCGCGACGCGTCGAGTGAATCATCGGGGACACGAGGGTGGCATCTGCCCGCCGCCTAGATTAAGGGAGATTTTGGACAGAGCTCTTTAATAGAAAACCGAATCCCTAGGCACGTAGAAGAAAATAATGTTAATGTGAATGTGGTTGTAACTCCTAATATTAAAGGCAAAAGGTACGTCACGTAACAACGGGTTATAAGGCCGTCGTTTACAAATTTGCGATATCTAAACTAGATTCGTAAAGACAATGTTAATTTTTTTATTTTGTTTATTTAATTATATAATGACTATGCACTTGACGTCAAACGAACTGTACCACAATAGCTAAGAATTTCCAGCCGCACAATATTGAAAAATCTCGGAAGTCTAATAAAAATAAGTGAGCTCTCTAACAAAGCAAGACCCGCGGTAACAAGAAGTCGGAGATGGCAGAATATCTTGCAATGAATTTGTCATCACTATGATGCTTAGTGAAGAAGATTACTAACTTAAGAGGGGTGAGCCAACGTTCGATCAGGTAGACTAATCGTTTAAAAGCAAAGCGAAATATACAATTAGTGCCAGTCATTTACCTACTTGGTTTTCGCTCGTAAATGCTAACTCTTGCTGCAAGTAAATCTATTTTAGAATGCCAGTCCCGACCACAAACGAAAATGCAATGCCATAAACTTTATTTTTAATTTAACAGAAGCAAAGGCGGTGCAGACATATTTTGTAACAAACAGGGAAAAGGCGCCACACCAAGCTTCTTGGCTGCTACCGACAACATTACACACGCTTTGTTATATTATTTTTGCTACGATTTAGAATTAAAATTCTGACAATAAAAGTCGTTTGGTTTTATATCCACTTAAATGAAATCCTAAATATATTGCAATGAATTGTATACATCGTTTTAATGGCGGCTAAAACACGAAGCCGATTAATGTGCCGTGTCTGGGTGTTATTCAACATTTGAAAGAATCCCGCGACACAGAGATTCTTCCTGGAACGAGAGTTAACTTTCTAACACGCTTTTATTAGCTTGATATGTATCTATGAATCTATGTAACGCAATCTTAAAATGTGATTTTCATCCCTTTCAAACCGACGGATTGATTTGAAACTTTGTACACTTATCGAAGACCGATGACAACACAATAATTGAGAAAATTGTACAAAAATAAAAATAAATAATAGTTAAAAAAAAACATTAAAACACGCTTTATTAAAAAAAGTAGAAAAGAATTTAATAATTTTAATGTAAAGAAGCATGGAATGCTTTCTATAATATTTTGAACGCCACCCCGCGCTTTTTTACATTAAAATTATTAAATTACTTTCTGCTTTTTCTAATAAAACGTGTTTTTATAACGAAATCTCCTTTTCTGCATTTACCTATAATGTAAAATATATTTGAATCGCAAAGTATAATCCTCAACTTTAAAAGACGCTATTTAAAATTATACTTTATTTTATTTCTACATGTATATTTAGATACAAAATGTTATTTAAAAAAATGTTTTCTAAAGGGGTAGAAAATAAGCGACAGTATATTTCAGATTTGGAACGACTGACAGTTTTTGTTGAATATTTTTTATGTACGTAACGTAAGAGCGCATGTGACGCCACGTTACAATCCGACAGTAGCCGGAACGAGACGGTACGTTTGCGGCTCTTTTAGTATCAGAACATCGTGCAGATATGAGCCTACTCGGCACCGCGGCTACAGGGACACATCTACTTGTTAATGCGCACATTATGTTTCTATTTAACTCCCCGCCGAGAGCTATATTCGGGAAACATTAATTCTTGTGAATAACTGCGTTGCTCCGGATTGCGTTACCTTTGTATTATCTGGCTGAGAATCCGCCTCCGTCTGCGTTACTACCCCGCTTCGTTCTACCACCTCTCTGTTTAACAAGGTCTTTTTAACGTAAATAAAGGATTTAATTAAACTTGCAACCGATTAGATCACAATGTATAGGATTAAACCTATGAGCTATATCAGATATAAAGGAGTTATTTTACTAATGTGGCAGATGTTACGTCAATTCAACATCATATACCACAGGATTCACTCATAGAAAGAAAAATAAATTAACTTAAATCATTGGGGAAAGACGCTGACTGATTAAAAATATAATAATCATATTAAACGTTAAACTACTCATCTCCTGAGCTCATATTAAATTAATGCATAAATATAAGCTATTCAGCGCTATTTTTATAAATCTAACACTAATTATGCAGCGATAGCTCAGTGGGGAGACCAACAGGCTGCAATGCAGAGGGTCTCGGGTTCGAACCCACGTCGCACATCGCTGACTTTCGGAAGTTATACGACTTTTCGAAATTATGTGTGTATCGATTGACAATTATCGCCTGCTCCGTGCCTCGGAGAGCACGTTAAGCCGTCGGTCCCGGCTGCCATGAACATCTATGGCAGTCGTTATTGGGAAGTCAGTGCCCTATAATATCCTGACACTGGTCTAGCCTTAGGGTATCGTTAGCCTTCGGGTTGCGGAGGTCAGGTGACAGCCGCTCCGTGTAAAACTGATATCCAGTCAAATCCGGTTAGACTAGAAAAGCCGACCCCAAGTGACTTGGGAATAATAAAGGATAGGGAGAAAAAATAAAAAATTATACATTGCACAAAAGGTTATGCTTAAAAGTCATGTAGTGTGACATATAAATAGAGCAAAGCCTTGAATAGTAATCATAATAATAATAAACCTGGCCATAAAACACCGCACCCATAACCTAGATTATAAGTTTCCATATAACAATAATACTATTGCAGCTAGCTTATAATTATTCTCAGAAATTGTGAACCTGTATAGTTAGTATTGTGCTTCGTGCCACTTTACATTAAATCTGTCCAAGCGCTTTTGCATGTTAAATCATAGTCCTCATATAAGCCTCTCATAGTTTTGCTGAAATATACCTACGTAATTTTCAAGCGAGCGTGTGCTACTTATTATTTTTTTTAAGTTACCTCTCCCTCTCTTATTATAATTCCTGTATCGCGGGGGACTTTACAAACATTCAAGCAACGGACACAAAGAACACTCAGACTCGGAACAACCATTTGTAGATCACACAAAGTTTTATCCCGTTTGGGGATCGAACCCACAGTATTCAGCGCGGCGGCAGTGGCGAGGCGACCACATGAACCACTGGGCCTTCCGAGCAGTGGTACCCTCGACCTGTCGGTAGTGCTGAGATGACCGTTTACATCACTGCACCGTGCGTGTAGTCAAGCAGCCTACACAGTAGATCTGCTCTCTGCACTGAACCATGTCGAGGACATTCGGCTTGACCAGCTGTACCTGAACTTTGTTTAAGGTCAGTGCGCATTTATACACACATAAAGGATGCCAAGCCCTCTAAAAGGTCAACTTAGTTTACAGCCTTTCTTTTAAAATGCTTTATAAGGTTAAAACATAGTATTTATATATTGTCATCTACTTTTAATGAAGTTATAAAACTTTCACATTTTATTTATTTTTCTTGCTTAATTATCGTAACGGTCTAAAGTCAAGTTATTACAAGATACGTTTCATGAAAACGTAATTAGAGTAAAAAGGGAGTGGCTATGAGTTTCTTATCTGATTCTTCTTATGAGATCTTAATTCCTGAAATTGGATTTATTTCTCAATTCTAAATTATTATTGCCTGTTTACTTTTATAATTATATGTTCAATTATTAGTATATAGTTTTATTATTAGCTTGTTGTGTCCTAGATATATATATAATATTTTAAGAAAATAAAAGTATTCACTATGGTGATAATGTTAAATATTTGTAATAACTACTATTTGAATCGAGGCCCTTGTGCTTCTTAGCATTGACCTTAGCCACCTCATCAATATGTATGCTAATAAATAATGTTGCATTGGTAATAATAACGGTTTATATTATATGGCCATCTTATATACCTAACTACGTCTAAATATTCTGCATGAAATAATACAATTTTAAAACAAAAGGTAAATTTTAAAACAAGTAATCAGCAGCTCCATAAATCGCACGCTCGGCGCGCCGCGGCGTTGCAACGGGGATAAAGTTGTTTTAAAATATTTAACAATGAAAATTCATCATTATATTGGAAACCAAGGAAAAACTTCAAAGTGAATTTAATCCCATAGTTATGAGTTTATATTCACGGTGCAGGTATGCCTGGAACATTCTTAATGCCCCAGTATTACATGATGCAAAAGAATAGCTAATAAATACAAACGCAGTAAGTGCAATTGTCGTGTTTGCGCGTGCGCTCGCGACAAGCGTCGCCTTGCGGCGTGGCTTCGTGACGTCACGAGCAGCGTGCTAACGGTACATGGCACAATTCTATGTTACATTTGCAAAATAGTATATCCGCAAGCGTGATCCTGCACACTTGTAAGTACAAAGACCATACACAACAAACAATGAATTTAGCTTTCCAAAAAGGAATATAGCTATACACCGTCTTGTGCACATTGGCAGATCTCACATATATTGAGATCAATACATCCGTATTGATCTCAATATATCAATATCCTCGCAATATCTTTCTCAAAGCGACCGATATCAACAATTAATATCAGCTATAAATAAAACTTTTCACGACCATAGATAGTTATGTAAAGAGATGTAAATAGAATAAATCCCTAAATAACAAAACAAGTTGAAACATGGCGATATCACACACCACGAGTGAGATGTTTTACGTCAGCAGTAATACTGGACCTTATATTTACGACTTGATTTAAAATACGAGGAAACCATCGTATAGCAGTTTTTAAAGCGTCACGTCCAAAACTGTTCGCAGAATTACAGATGTGTTTGATCTCGCTCATGAAATTGAGCGCCATATTTATTCGTCCGATGAAAACTATCGTTGTCAAAGAAGCCGAAACTAAATATTGAACGATGCACAACTTTTATTGACAAATATGGCGATGTTGACGACAAACGCGGCGCTTTCAAACGACTCACGAAAATAACTGATATAGCTGCGATGGTAGGTAATTGGAAGAATTTAAATTTAACTCACACTGAGAAGAGGCCCGTGCCCAGCCCGTGACAGTTTAATACAGGGCTGATATTATTATACATATTATATAAATTCATAAAAATGACTATACCTCGTTGTTTCAGTGGGATACACGCAAAAGCAAATGTCAAACGTATGGTGTTAGGACCAGAGACTCTTGAGACAATACGATTGGGTTTTGATGTAGTAAAGTTTCCAGTCATATAAGCTTTCGTTGCAACAGGACGTTCTGAAATGGAGACGAATAAAAAGTTTTTCTTGCTCGTAAAGCTTTCTTAATTACATCTAAAATTCACACTGACGTAGGAACAACATTTATATGGTAGTAGGTTATTTGGGTGTGATATCCCGTGTGCAGGCCAAAATACTTTTTCTGTATTTGTCTGTGTCGCATCTCTATTAAATATTAAAACCTTTATATAATAACACGAACTACAAAATAAAAGTAATATCTCGGGTCGAGCTTACAGAGATTATAGAACTAATTGAATAGTTGGCACGGTGGCCGGACTTATAGAGTATCAGTCCTGTAACTAGCTATCAGACCTGGCGGATTACCTACACGGGAAAAAGGATATGTTGTATGTGTGTGCATGTGTGCATGACAGGCGGGCTCACGCGGCTCTAAACAGATAAGTATTAGCGCGAGATGAGTGCCAGCGGCGCGAGCCGGCGACGGAACCAATCTCGGTAGGGTCGGTGTTATCGCACTAATCGAGACCGCGCCGCTCCGATTCAGGGCCTGCTACATTACAGGCTTCACTAACGCATTAATTGAATGGCGTACATCGCCCCCCTCCCCTCACCGCGGGTCGGTGGCGCCCTCCTGCGGAACTGTCACACTAACTCGCTCGTCACGGTTCACTAGCGCTATACCTGAGCTTCCTTTATTACTTAGGCTCTGAACGATATGGTTGAGCGTCGCAAAAGATCAATTTGTGCGCGATGATGAAAAGATAACATGACTTCGGTTAAGTAAATGTAACGTAACTGTGACGGACGAGGGGACTCGCTTGAAATAACGATATTTGTAACTTGTACCGAGAGGAAAATTCAAGGTTAAATGAATTTTAGTTGAATAGAATCGAGATGATCACAATATGAAAAGAATGAACGGATATGGCAAGATAACTTCGATATATACAATAATGTCTAAAGTCTAAGCAAATAAAAATTTGCCAGTGAGCAAGGCTTTACGCTGTGGGTTCGAATCTTACGCGGGGTAATTATTTGTGTGACTCACAAATTATTCCGAGTCTTAATGTACTTAGTATCCTAGTATGTTAGTAAACTCACACGCGACACAGAGCTTGATACCTGGTGCGGAAGTAGATTTTCATATAAAAGAACAGCGTAGGCGCTTAAAATAAAATAAAATATTACTTTTTATATCCTAAAGCTCCTACAATTTTCATCTGAACGTTATTAATATCTACTAGCTTTTATTTTTAAGATTTTAACTGACTAGCTACCGCCCACTTCGTCGCCTTTGTCTTGTACCGCACATTGTATCTATAAATACAATGTGCTAAACACCGAAACACTTATACTTTTTATATCAGCCGTTTTACAAAACGCTTTCTTGCTGAGCATCAATATCTTCTAGCAATAAGATGGATTCAGAATATAGGACATACATGTTGGGAACAGAATAATGATGAATTGGCAAGCTCTCAGACATGTTGGTATACACAATGTTTTCAACTTTAGCAAGTAATCACTAACATTTTGACACCTACATGACTTCGTAGTCAGAGATGCGCGTTGTGGATACGGAGCTGCGGAGTCGACCTACTGACGTGGCTATCAAATGATATCTCCGACATGTGCTATGGCAATTATTGCAAGTGTCTTCTTATTGTAAACGTTATATTTGCAATTAGGTTCCTTCAGATTAACAAAAAAAGGCATGTGTGTGTGCTCAGACTATCTTGATGCTAAAAGTTTTAAAATAACGTTTATTACATTTTAAAACGGGTCATTTGAGATATTGCTCATCGTGTTATGCTATTCGCTGCAAAATTTATTTTAATAAATCGTAATAAGGGTTCTATCGTTGTAAATAGAAATACTATTTGGCTGTAGTCAAAATAAGTGTCAGTTGCGTCAATTATGCTTATTTGTTAAGAATGTTGTAGTTGTACGCCACCTTTCTCATCTTCCTATTGTGTGGTGGTAGGGTTTCCGTGTGCGGTGTGCGGCAACGCGCGACGCGATACACGACGTTGTCGCGCGGGTGCGGTGTCGCGCGACGCTGCGGTTTCATTATGCGCCGATATTGTTCATTCACAGAGCTGCGGCACACCACCGCGCCGCGCCACCATCGCTACTCATCAGGCATAAAACGCACGTCACATCAATAAGATAAACGAAAGTACTTTTTTTGTACATAGTTAATCACAAAAGGATCTTCTTTGATAGTCTTTCGCCAGCCATTTTTTTAGTTTGCACTATAGTGAGCCAGACTGATCTACCAAGTCAAGATTCATAATCAATGGTGATATTCAATGTTGCCTAAAAGGAAAACCATGTAACGCATACAACAATCTGCGTATTTAATATCTAAAGTCACATGAATTACCAATTTCAATTCAATTTAAAATAAAACCTGCTACCTACACGTATTATTCAGCCACTATCTTAAGGTACATAGTATAGCTCAGTGGGGAGATCAACAGACTGCAATGCAGAGGGTCTCGAGTTCAAACCCACGTCGCGCACCGCTGACTTTTGGAAGTTATATGACTTTTCGAAATTATGTACGTATTGATTGACAATTATCGCCTACTCCGTGCCTCGGCGAGCACGTTAAGCCGTCCCTGCTGCCAAGAACATCTATGGCAGTCGTTATTGGAAAGTCAGTACCCTATAATATCCTGACCCTGGTCTAGCCTTAGGGTATCGTTAGCCTTAGGGTTGCGGAGGTCAGGTGGCAGCCGCTCCGTGTAAAAACTGATATCCAGTCAAATCCGGTTAGACTAGAAAAGCCGACCTAAGTGACTTGGAAATAATAAAAGCTAGAGAGAAGATATCTTAAGAAATCGATGCACTCTACAGTTTATGATATTCTTAACGAGCCCTTTGTAATAAAAAGTACGTATGGTACTTTAAAAATATTATAAATTTGTAAGTTGACGTTCGAACTTCGGCATCCAGGCCAAATGCTTTTTATTATGCCTGGATATTATGGTACTATATGTTTCTCTTTCACGGGTATTTCCCTAATACTTTAGGAAAATAACCGGCCCTTTGGGAGGCTTACACGGAGACATGGGTCTAACGTGAAGAGTCTCTTCGAGAGTTTTAATCAAAGGTGGGATGGAACACCGACAGCGGCACTAGCCGCAACAGGCGTAGCACTATTACTACGTTTGGATGCAAATATATGGGCTACTGTGTTTGATGGACCGATATATTGGATGGTAATATTTATTATTAAATTCTTTTAACTGTTCAATGGTTTGACGTGTGGTTTAATAATACAGTTATTGTTCCATAACTCGCATCATTTACACTAATGTGACATATTGTGAGGCAATTATTAGTTAAATCACATAATGATCAAGCTATAGAGACCGCGCGCCGCGTACTGTTTGTCGTACGGTGTGGCGGGTGGGCGCGGAGAGACGTCGCGTGCCCGCCTGTAATGTGCCTTAATAGCACATTAAGACTACTTACAACCAACTTAACTACTTCCACCTCGTATACGTAAGTACGATGTTTAACTGCCGCCGTGTATCACCAACTTAACTCCAGTAATAACCACACCACGCACCACGCACGACGCTCTATTTATAATTTACGCATATTCGGTACGAAATGGCGTGAGGGTTACAGCTCTTTACTTACAGATATGATTTAAAATGACTTAATATATATGGAACAAGTATTAGAGCTTTGATTACTGATAATGATATTAATGTTAATTTTATAGCGTACGTAAATAACGTCACTGTGATGAGTCATAAAAGCGCTACAATAGGTAGTATCTATTGCTACGAGCGAGCTACGAATACGGCTACGGCTTATAACAGTCTACGAGTAGTTCTACATAATTACATTTTCCTTGGAAGTATTGCCCAAGAATTTATACATATATTTGTGAATCATGTTTAAATATATGAATTAGCCCTAGACTATAATGCGTTTCCTTATTTACATAGCTAAAGGTTTACAAGATCGTGCAATCTTAGACAGACGACCAGGTTTCAATATTTTATACATATGTGTAATGTAATAATGTCTCGACATCGCGCCATTTTTTTTTCTGGGAATGTATGAGTAGTGTTGTGTCTATGTATGAGTAAACCCATGGCAAATTACCCATCATTGTTACATTATTGGTGTTTCAGTCAACACAATATGACTTCGCGGTATTATTAAAACGCTAGTACACAGCAATCTTCTCTCAAGCTTAGAGCGCTGCGACTAGAAATGTCGTAGCCACATAACGTTTGCTAAAGATTTGTTAGCCTGGATGATGCAACCGTCCATAATAAGACAACTGCTGATTATTAGGCGAAGAGTATACTAATATTTCACATTACTAATAAACAAGGAACTATTTTAAATTCTTGCATTCATTATAATTTTAGATACGAAAGGATAGGCAGAAGTGTAATACACCGGCATTTCGTTAGCCATAGTTTAAGGGCCCACGCAATGGACGGCAAAACTAGTTCCGATTACCCAGCCTTGCAACTGTACAAACTCCGTGATGCTACGTAGAATTTCTTGGCAACGAAAGTTGAAAGTCACATTCACTGTTTCAAGGTCACCGAAGCAATAGTATTAGTTTACAAATAACTATACGACAGTACTGAGTTTATAGTAGGTGACGTCATAGAGAGTGAGTTGTGGCGCGCCGCAGTGAGGCTGTCAGCCGCGCGACGCCGCGACACGCGGCTGCGGTCGCGCGCTCGCACGGACGTGTGGCACGTTCCTGACTATTGTTCACTCACTATCACTTTCTGATACACATATACAATATTACACTTGTATGTTCTTACCAGGTTAAGCAGAATTTTATCTCTGTTATATCGTTCATTTTGCCAGATAGGTTTAAGCGCTGCGTAGTAAAAAAGTTGTGACCTCTTCTCCTGAACACACTTTCAATGCCGTATCTATTGAAAATATTACCTACCTTACTCTATTTTTATACTATAAAGGTGGCAAATGGCGGTACCTAGTAGCACACCGATAGCGTAGTGGGAAACCATTGGACTGCCACGCAGAGGTCTCCAGTTCAATGCCAAGGCGCGCAACTCTGACTTTTCGAAGTTATGTGCGTATTAAATAGTTAATTTTTGCTTGCTTTAACGGTGACGGAAATCATGAGGAAACCTGCCTTATCCTTCTATCCTTCTCACACAGAGAAGAGGCCGGTGCCTAGCAGTAGGACAGTAGTAGTATACAGGGTTTATTATTATTATGAAATGGTGGTAAGCTGTATTTACAGTGTATGTTTTAGTTGTACACCCAGAAATATAAAATACTAAAATATTTTAACACTGCAGAAATACAGTTCGAAAGTTATTCGGCTCATGATGATCTTTCAATGGCACTTCACTAGATGGGATGCAACAATTTCAAGAAGAGTACCTATTTCTAACAAGACATGCTACAGTTATAATTAAGTGAGTCCTATTTGACAGATTTATTGAGACTTATACAGTGTGATAAGTACACGGTTATGGCATCGACTAATTAAATAGTCGTTATGCGATGCACACACAAGCGTCGAATTAATATTGTTCACGATACATGTACTAGCGACTGTGTTCCGGGTAGAGCGATTCATGTTTATTAATTGTTATGTAACGCACACGAGATATCGAACTGTGCTATAACTTCATACAAGATAGGTTATCAACACTAAAATTATAAGTTATCTTCGTTAAGTAAGTTAATAATGATAAGCGCATAAATTGGCTGTCTATTTCCAATGTGTACAGCCTATAGGGTAAGCATTGACTATAATTTCAACGAGAGTTCGTTATCACGTCACTTGTGTGCTTGTATCTTTTCTATTAATGTAATCAAAGATTGAGATTAATGTTGAAACGATTATAAGTACAGTACGTGTGTTTGCATAACTGTTCGATTGGATGCACCGCAACCTCCACGCGTAACTAAATGGCCATGCAAGTGCCGAAGAACTGGGTGTAGAACTTCCTCGGATAATTTATATATTGCATAAGGTTTTAAAGCGTGGTTATAAGATATGGTTGATATTATTGTCACATTGATAAATAACCAAGTCACACCAATAATAACCACAAACAAATGATAGTTCGTTGCGTATAAGTTTACAAAGCTAAATGCCGCGGCTGGTTTATTTAAGAGCCTGCCAACCCTAGGTTACAATACATTTACAACAGAAGTATTTCTGTTTATCATGTGCAACAGCACAATAAAAAGATGTAGTGACTTGTAGCGGATAAACTGCCACGACAGTGGCTTATACTTTGTGCATATATAAGGAGTGGTGAGTATTGAATTATACGCTTGTTCATCTGCAAATGGAATAAATCTTTTTTTCTAACCAAAAGGAATAAGCTTGTATATCAATTTACTTATACAGTCCTGATAAAAATATCTGATAGAAGCCTATGTATCACTAAAAGCAAACACAGGTGGAGGACACCATTTTGCTAAACATGTTGCAGGCCTAAAATGGTGAGAATATTATTGCCGTATATTCGTCGTATTTCTAGATTTCAAAGCGCTTAAGAAACTGCCTCAACAAAAGCATTACTGCAATCTTATGTTGTGAGATCATTTTGGCAGTGTCGACATGACCAAATTTATACGAGACCAAAATATGTTATACATTATCTTCGACACAAGCTACGGAATGTGTACAACAAAACTAAATACATTTCGTAAAATAGCCCTACAATTGAATTGACAATCTCCTTGTTTCTAATTTGGGTTAAAAATATACCAGTGCACTGTAGGGTATGTATCTGAGTGCGGAGAACTAATCAACCGGGCGGTAGTCCCCGCGGAGCTTGCACCGGGACATCCGCGGAATTACAAACAGGATCATAGCAAAAAACGTCCCTTAATTATTACGAAGTGTGGCCATAACAGACGAATATTACGTGAAGAGTAACACGAGTTCAATATACCCTTAAAATCATAGGCACCTTTTTAAAATTAGAAATAACTAAAAACGAATACCTATGTTTTATTGATAGATCAATAAATATACTATTTGTTTATCTAAACTGGATATATAGCGATACAAAATAGTTTCTACATAAACAGGGCAAATAAAAATGAATCCTATTACTAGTAACTATTAATCTGCTCCGACTGGAGTAAAAGAACTCCATAAATATTTAAATTTAATTTTAGTGCAGACTTAACCGGGGAAGAACTACCCTCTTACAGAATATCCAGTAAATTTGCTGTATTCGTGCTGTTGCGTACTTTACCGTGTGTAGAGTATAAGTCACCTTCCTTTATCCCCTTTTTTAATCAGCTTTAAGATACTTACTATTATGTTTATAGTAATTATATAATAACTGCAAGAATGCCGTAATTCTATGTAATTTACGGCAGTAAAATTATCCCATTCGATAACAAAAAGTGTCCAGTGCGCGTTCGTCGCGTGGTGGTTGGTGCGACTGCAGCTCGTCAACTGAACCACCTATACAAATAAACAATGAGTGTCGCGAGCTCGAACATGTTTCAGGCGAGTTGTTTC
Source organism: Catocala nupta (assembly GCA_963675205.1). NCBI lineage: Eukaryota > Metazoa > Arthropoda > Insecta > Lepidoptera > Erebidae > Catocala > Catocala nupta. Next base: position 33,842,576 of record OY776081.1, read on the forward strand.
GCCGTGAGGCACAGGCACAGTTTCGGAACTTACCTACTAACTCAAACTGAATGCCGGCCACACAATAGTAAATTATTTTGTTTGTCATTAAATGACAAATGCAATGTTTGTGAATACAAATTCGGCGACACGATATGTTAGTTTCGTTTGTTTTATATTTAATTAGTGTTAATATGAGTTTAATTTGAAAATAATGGCGTATTCAGTGTGGAAATGAAAGCTCTTTTCGAGGATATGTGTGATTTAAAAAACCGATAATGTAGGATTCAACACTACAGTTTTAGCCCTGTTAACGCATGTAACAAGGATCTATCGCTCTGTTAGGAGAGCAGCACCTGCACAAAAAATTCAGGACATTCTACTGACCGAAGATCCATACCATAAATGCTTCGGCTACAATACTCTGTATGGTAGGAAGTACCACAATCCGATTATTAAACACAAGCAATCAACTTCGCTCATTCACCAAACATAATATAATAATATACTAATTATTGGCTCATGAAGGATCGCTCACGCAGAGCTCCAGTTGAAGGACGGATAACGACGCGAAGCCACGTAGCGATCACACGCGATAACATAAAACCCAATATAACACGCGACGTGTGTCGTACCCGAACTACGCCTGCAAACAAAACAGTCAGATAATGCAATGCTATCCGAGCAAAATAATTTTTTTGGGCTTCACCTAAATAAAGCTTGAACGTCACGTCAAAGTAATTAACAATCTGTACGAATCTTTCTAGTTTGTAATGGCTAGTAAAAATCGCAGACACAGTTAGTCAAAGTCAAAAATCATTTATTCATTTAGGTCACAAAGTAACACTTATGAACGTCAAAATATATGGGTTAGTGAGTTTACTAAGTTACTGAAGCTACATTTAGGTTAGTTGCTAGGTTCAGGCAAAGGGTTGAGACTATGAGATGAAACCTGCAAGAAACTCACGGCCACTCTTTTAAATCGCCAATTAAATATAATTTCAGTATTTTACAACTCAGATTAACAAGGTGTTGCAGCCATTATGCCATATACTACAGACTATAAAAAAACTAAAGATAAAAACAGTAATAACTTAATAATTTTATAGAGATTAAATAATTTGGGCTAAGGTATATGTTTTAATATAAATCTAAAATAGGCAGTAAGATGGCATGATGGCGCATACACTTACACTTTGTGACAATGCAAAGGCAGTCCGTGACTAAATGCGGTTGTGCATTTCTATTCTTCAATAATAATCAAATTAAGAAACAAGTTACTTGTTAACATCACAAATAATCACGAGGTACCTCTACATTACTAAATTGACTTAAAAGTAATACAGATCTTTAAATCCTGTATGCAACAAGCAACTAGTTCCATGAGTTTTTGTCATTTAAGTAGTCTTTGACTGAATAATATCCCTTCCGAATAAGTTGTATTTTAACGGCGCTTTTAAATTTAAGTAATGGTAAATTTATTATATTAATAGGTAGTTTATTAAAAAATCGTATACCGAGTCCCGCAAATGTATTGTGAACTTTATGTAAACGATGATATGATAATAGGATGATATGGGCCTACTAAGTTGATTAGACTGCCAGAAACTGCCTATTAGACTATATATTGGAGGACTTTGGTATCATCACGCCAGTAAGTAACGTGACATAGGATATAACATCGCTGAATGTAAATATGATTGCATAGTATATTTGGTAGTGTGATCTGTGACCACACACGCACGCGGTGACGTCGCGCCGCGACGCGGTGACGTGTGACGAGTGCGCCACGCGCCTCGCGATCATTATCGATGGCTCCACAAACTATTGACGACTCATATCACGTGTCGATTGAATATAAAGTAACCAAACTTATTTAAATGCAGCCAATTAAGTGATTGCACTCGATGCTGCAAATAAAACATACATATCTGTTTACATATTCCATTTGGATTAGCAAGTGCAATCGTATCATCATCATGGTAGAATGGACATACTTCACTTATACTGCATATACACTATACTAATACAAATACATTTTCTACAGTTAAATAATAATATTATATTAATATTTTAATATTAATATTAATATTTATTAATATTATGTTTTATGTTACATATAATATCTAAACATACATACATACATATGTATACACATTTGAAATGTAAAGTGAAGTTACAAGTGAAGGATTTAAATTAGGTGTAGTTCAACATGTTGAGCCATGTCAGTGGCACACAAAGATTGCTTCATGGATCAGTAGGTACTCTTAATAATAATTAATAGAAAAATAAAAGATAGAAATCACATTATAATAACTTATATTTAATTAAACAAACATTTTAAATTCTTCTGTGAATGGTTAACTAACTGTATCTCTTGCAAATGTATTACTGGTTACATTTTTTACAAGCTTCGGCATTGAATTTTATCTTATACTTATTAGATTTTATAACAGTTAACAAATACATAAACCTATTTTTTTACCGCCTAAAGAAAACATTAGGAATAAATCTTGTATCGCATGGAATTTACAACCATTCAAACAACGGACAAGAAGAATACACAGACTCGGAACAACAATTTGTGGGTCACAAAGTATTGTATCAAATCCCGTGTGGAATTCGAACCCACAGCATTTGGCATCCGTGCAGTCAAACCTATGTACTTATCTATTCCTATAGTTCTACTATTGAGTTATCCTGCTATATAATCCGTGCCCTAATTGGTTTGTTTAGTTATTAACTGTTTGTTGGTAAATAGTAACCGATGCTCATGAAAGATTGCCACACCAAAGAACTCACTCGCGTGTTGCTGACCAATCGAAGAAGATGCCACTGTGCTACTAGCGTCACGTAGAATATTACAATAATTATCTGCTTATATTATAGGAGCTGTGCCTCTTAAGGAAAGTGGAAGCTCTACTTACCGTGTATAGATATAACACAAGGCTGCTTGGTAGCAATTTAAGTAGCTTGACAATATTTCATCTAGCTAGATAAATCTATGATGACCCTGTGTCATATTTCGCATAAAGTATCAAATGGAGACATAGACGAGCAACACTTCAGCAACTACTCATTTCTCTAAAGATTTAAGAAGTAATTTGCGAATGAATTCATTTATCGCTTGCCTGTCTTTACTAATTAGCATATTGAAACACTAATAATAAGTTCATTTGGAGGAGCTTGAATGTCGTGTCAATATTCAACAAAAATGTTCACGTTTTAATTATAATTTAATAAAAAAGGTAATGAAGTTGATTGCCAATAAAGTGATTGACAGTATTACGAGAACAAAACGAAACTCACTTTTGACTAAACGCTCCAAGTATTTAATATACCTACATAAGTATAACAATTAGAACATTCATTTTGTGTAATAGCAGCCCTCGTCATATGCTTAGTCTACAGAATTTTTACTAAAATTAATTATTGGACTCTAATAAAACTAAGTATGGCATTTAGGGTCGTTGAGTTCTTCAGACTCGTGATTTGTAAGTATACACAGCCTTATAGGTATATGCGATGTCACTGTATAATGAATGCTCTTTTGATTAATAATTTTATTATATTGTCTACCGCCGGATAAAAGTAGATCAGATCAGCGATCTTCCATAGTTATAAATTATAAATACGGAGCGTCCAACATATTCATTTTCTCCGAAAATACGAATGCCACGAAAATTGAAATTCTACCAATCCAATCACACCACACACCATACTAGTAATATATATAACTATATACATATGTCTAACCCACAACATGTTCGTTGTCTGTCAACTTCATTATCCAACAGCTGCAACAGAATTATTAGACTCACAAGTCCGGTCAACTCTGGTCAGGTCAAGTACTCGGTGTAGTAATGTTCTGACAACATTATCAAAACATGTTAAGAACGGCGATTTTAGTGGAGGTGGGCCGCGCGCTGTTTAACCTGTCACTAGTTGGTATGCTAAACATAATAAAAAGCCTGTTGAGTCTGGCCGCCGGTGTTCCGCTGCGACTCAACAGTTTAATGAACCGCCATTATCGACAATACATTCTACCCTTCAACTTACCGTCACAATTTACATTCTATTCTACAATTTATCGCACACAAGTACGTGCTGCAATATTTGAAATTCAAGTTTCCAACATTGAGATCACTATAAATATTATTAGAGAGCTGTAAATATCGGCGCATGTTTCAAACGTCAAAAGTTAGTTTGAAACAACGCATTTATGAAATGAATTGTATAACTACCGCGGAACACATTAAATCTTTAAAATTGTTCTACAAATACAAACACTTTGCAATTAATGTGTATCGACATTTTACAGGCAGATTGTGACGAGTCATATTACGTGAACTATTGATATCATACTGAAAAATATAGACAAATTGGTGAGATTAAAAACAGAGTAAATCGTGTGCATCAACATGTTAAGAAGGAAGACAAGATGCAAGAACCTACCAAATATTATATGCACCATTAGATATTTTTCGCGGCAATGTAGAAATTGCATTACTTATATCCCGTGCAGAAATCTGACTGCCAACATGGCATATGTTAGATGTCATAAGCCCTTTTAATGCCATTGGACATATTCTTTATTAGGAATTGGCATATAAATTAAAAATTATCACTTGTCAAGTTTTGACCGTGGTAGCCGCGTAGGTAAAGAGAAAGAGGTTAGCGTTTTTGCAGTAATTGCGGAAAAGGTGTCATTCTGTTAAGCATTTTTATTAAAAATATAAGATATTTAAATATTGGTATAGTAAAATTGTGTTTCGTTTTTGTGTCCTTTCTTAAAGTAAAGTTATAGAGCAGCGATGGCTCAGTGCGGAGACCAACAGACTGCAATGCAGAGAGTCTCGAGTTTGAACCCACGTCGCGCACCTCTGACTTTCGGAAGTTATATGACTTTTCGAAATTATGTGCGTATTGATTGACAATTATCGCCTACTCCGTCCTCGGAGAGCGCGTTAAGCCGTCGGTCCCGGCTGCCATGAACATCTATGGCAGTCGTTATTGGGGAAGTTGACATAAAAGATCCCACCGGGTTGAAGTGTCGCCGGTCTGGACTGACTGGCCTCCACACAAGATAAGATAAGATAAAGTAAAGTTACTGATTTCGAACTAGGTCAGCCTACTTTTTACCAAATTATAAATAAAATTAACAAAACATCCATTAAAAGTCATTTAAAAAAACATCCATTAAATTAAAAGTCATTTAAAAAACATCCATTAAAAGTCATTTAAAAAAGCAACTCACCGTAAAATGCTATTCAAGTGTAGATAGTTTGGCAGTAAAAGAAAATCGTTTTTGTTTTATGTCATTGACAAGATTCAGTAGTTAAATGTAGAAGTACCTACTTTTGTTCTCAATTTTACTGCATATATAAACGACTTAACTGTCCCAACCAATAATTAACCGCTGTGAGTGACTTCCAGATAATTAGACCAAGCGGTAGATGACAGATCATAATTATGACGTCACGACTACGCTACTTGAGCACACATTCCCGCAGGCTCATCTTTTACCCAATCCTGTTTAATGGTCACTTCCATTTAAGGTGTCAGATCTGGAACATTTTTTCTCGTCTTTAAGCTAATTATCATAAGCTCACCTTGCATTTGTCAGATCTCTCGTTCAGCAACCACTCGGCACACATCCTTGCTTGATAGTGTCGGTGACAGAAACGTATTCCGACTATTGGCTCTAAACCGCATCCGTATAATTCTAATAATCTTTTTAATAAAGTTATTACTACTTCCCTTATTTCCCTTGCAGTTGTAAAATACTAATACACACTACTTGAATTAGTACAGCTACCCAACTGCACTAGTGTCCGTAGGTAGGACATGGAAACAAGGTCATTGTACTCCCGAAGCCATAAATAATATTTTTAAATATTAAATCGTCGCACTCTTCACGGCTCCTTCATTTCGGGAAATGAATTCTGTTGTAGCTCATAATAACTTCATGTTGTGTGCCGGAACATAAATCTCGTTTATTTAATGAAGATCCTTAAGAGTTGAAAACGAGTGACAAAGTTGCCCGACAGCCGTTGTAATGAATAATATACTAAACTATGCATATTTTTTCAGCTTTAGAATTTGTTTACAAAAAAATATCATGAATTTATAATTTTGCGGTGCTGTATACCGACAATGGCCTTGACATCTATGCCAACTATCGATTCTAGAGTGTGTAACGACGACGCAGCAACTAGCGGTCATTAGCTTTATTCAGGTTAAAGTAACTTATTTATTTTCTAGAACTTTTTAAAATGGTGTATTAGGTACATAATTACTGTTTTTTTTAAGTATGTGCATAAATAAAATAGATATTATAAATGTTGCACGATGGTATCATAATATAATAATAACATGTTAAAAATATTCCAGGAATAATGTATTTGTCTTTGATAATATGAATAACTACCTGTTCAATTAGTGACATACACAATATCACTAATTATATCAGCATCTTAAGCACAGAGACGCTAATGACGTGTGATGTGTTCTTCGTATCAAACGTGACGCGATGTAATCGTCCGCGTTCAGCGCAGACTATCCGTGTGTAATAGCGCAAATGAGGCCAGCGTTACTAATCCTCTGCTCTAAATAAGTATTACACTTGCTTTGTTAATAGCTTAGTAACTAACAAAGTATTATATGAATATGTCTTCAGAATATTAAATAGTCCTTATACAGATAAGGACTACTAAATTTTAATTCAACAGTTTAGAAAAACGATAGTCGTAGGAAAAGACATGTGGTCTTTGGCTAGACCAAAGGCAAGCCCTGCAAACTAAACAATATTTTCTAAAACAGAAGGCAATACCCATTTGTACAATTTAGTCTGTAGTAAAGGCGAATCCTAATATAAACTTGTCACTGTTCTGCTGCACTCGACACTTAATTATGTTGTATTTTGGGCTCTTAAATCCCGAACAGACAGTGTTGGTGGTCGCGTTTCATTAGAATTTAATTAGTGTAGACTAACTAATAAAGCATGTGCAAGGGCAAGTACAACGACGCATCACATGGTTTTAGATTGCAGTTAAATTAGTAACCAAATAAATCTTTGTAAAATAATACTTTTAGTATGAATGGCGTGGTGAATTTCTCGCTATTTGTTGAGCTTGTGGTTGGTTGAAGTCTTGCTGGAAGAATAGAAAATTTTAGTGACAATTTCGAATCTGATTACCGAACAGAAAGGTATTTACATAAAAAATTAAAATAAAATACAAAGCACGGGCATGCTGCTATTACTGGGACTCTTCCAACTTGACAACTGACTCTTTTTTATCCAAGGACGGGGCAGAGATGCTCGCCATTCGAACTTATGTGCTCAGGTATATTGTACTAAGTCCAGTTTACTATTTACAGATGTAAATACTTGCTACTTATGTTCATTTACATATATAGCAATGATTGCGATTAAATAAATTTGATCCACGAGCCATTTCACTAAATCCATAGATCCGTTCCGGGCCTCAAGAGAATTTTGACACGAACGATTTCATCACAAATCTTCCTAATAGCATATTTTGGATTTAACGAATACCAAAGCTCTACTGAAAATTGTTTACAAGGTGTTATACACGACAGCGGTTATCTCTCAAAATCTAGCTTTTCCATATGTTGTTCAACCAATGGATCCCCGCCCTAAAGTGAAGTAATTACAAATTCTAGGAAACTAAAAATATCATCAATTCTTGGTGTCATGGCTTTTAGTTCCGCCAGTTATTGTATGCTGTTCCTTGAATTTATTACATTTACCTAAATAATTATATATATATATATATATATATATATATATATATATATATATATATATATATATAATATCTTATAATCGCCTTCTAGTTTAACCAAGTATTATCAGCGAAGCGAAATTACTTGCGCAGTATATCTAACAACGTGTTGATCTGCCCTTTTCCCGAAACCTTAAAACATATAGTAACAGGCATATTTAATGAAGTTTACAAAATATTTTTATCTACATTTATGTAATACATTTCAAGGCCCCTCAAGGGCAGGAATAAAAGTTAGCAGAAAAATAAATAAAATGTAAAAACGTCTCTGGCTTAGCCGATCGCCAGAGAGTACGAACACCCTGTGAGGACGGGTATAATAAAAAAAATATATAAATATTAAACAATTTAAAATTAATGTTTTTGCCGTTCGGTGTATTGTAGAGTCCGTTAACGCTTGTCAGCGTGCGTCAAAGGATTTATTTTAAGCACGGTACATAAAAATTAATTTTTTGAAAAGTGCTCTTCGCATGTATTGGTATGCTATTTATCAATGTGAAAATAAATTAAATGTGTTCAAGGCATGTGTTTTATTATTTCGTTTTCGAAATTACCTGTATATTAATTAATGTCGGTAAATATGACAACAATGCAGATCAACACCTGGTATACTAAAGATAACTTTTCTAATATTTATTGATACGACTTTTTCTATTCATCAATAAACTCCGTGAGGGGTTCATAATACCTGGTTCGTATTTGTATACTTGCCTTTTCTCTTTCTAATCTTTCTGTAATTACACTTGACGCCGCCAAACTTGCTTACACTCATCAACAGTTCGTTGTATGGTGAAAATAGTTTTAGATGGTAATGATAACTACCAGACACGGGCCGCGTATCATTGTAAGAATAAGTAGACTTAATACTATTTCAATGCCCCGGAGCTGATTGGTAGGCTTTATAAGTATCTGACACATACAGTTTTGCATAAAACGGCAAATTTGTGGTGCCCAGTCAATCTCTCTATATAAATAAAAATCAATTGCCACATGTAGGTATTATGGATAGAGCATCATTTAAGAACGGCTCGACCAATTTGCCTTTTCTTTTTGTGTATCTAAACATTTTCATGTAAAATGTTGCCAAGTCGAGACCATATGACTCGCAATGTCAAAAAGTTATCAGATCTCATGTAGAGCAAAGCTTCTAACTCTACACGCTCTAACTCTACAAGGCCTAACTTCATAAACTCTAAACCTTAGTCAAAATATGTGGCTTGGCCTTTTCGCTACATTCACATGGGTTACGCCTATGTGAATGTGAATGGTGAAAAATTTATCCAATGTTCATTACTTTTCTGTTATACAATAGTTCTTGTAGTAACGAAATGGCCAAGCCACGAATTTTAAATAAATTGCTTTATCCAACGAGCAAATGTGTTTTATTTCTAATTACAAAATTATTATCTTCGGAAATAGTAACATAGTAAATACATATTTGTCTCAGAATTGCAACGAACTATTGACGTCCTTAATCGTTTTTAGTTTAAGTGTAGAGTGATGTATTTATTGATGGCTTTGATGCGAGGGTCGCCGTCGTCGGTGGTGTAAATTTATGGAGCACGTGTAGGGTGCCGGACTGTGTAATTATATCACAGCAGTAGTCGACCTGCTGCTGGGCGGCGCAGGCGTGGCGAGCTTCTACACTCATTATCACATTATTACATGCGATGTAATGGAATAAGGGAAGCACCCCTAACACGCATCCTTCTTTCTGTTTATTTGCGACACTTTATATACAATCACTCGTGGTAAATAAGTGCTGGGTCACGTGACATTAATGTGACAAAATGCTGCTCTGAACCACGCCACAACGATGGCATGAACGGTTTAGTTACTTTTTATTGTTGAGTCAATGTATGTGGATACAGCGCAGCAAGCTGACATTGCGTGACAAAAAGTTACTTACGCATCAAGAAGCGCTGATTTGTAGTCAGCCTATCATATATTATGCAGTCGTATCACTATACATATAACAGTGATGATGTGTTCGCTCCCCTCGGCACACGAAGTGTGTCACTGTGTCTGCGCCACGATCAGTTCCAGCGAGTGACGCTAAACGAGTGGGGACACTATCGCCGTAGTACTAGTGCGTCTAGGTACGATGTAGTACTGCGAGTGTGCTGTGTTGGTTCGCCGCACTCAGCGGAGTGGCGACATCGACTGTTTAGAGCCTATGTGTGTTTAATCAAGCCAAGGAACCGTGTCGCCCTAGCAGGCGACTAGATAATATTACCTTACGCTTATTTTTAAATACGACGATGCTTTTAATATTCCGTACTTAAATTAAAAAAAGAAGCCTTGGTGAAACGCGAATTTGCTAATTTTAGTGACTACGAATTCTAGCGGCTTGAAATTTAAAGTAATATTCACTCGGGGGTATAAATGTGAAAAAGGTTAAAAAGTATTTTGAATTTTATTGCACAAGGGGCCCAAAGGGACAATAAGACCAAATTACCAGGTCAAGTAGGATACCGGAAGGACTTCATTTGCACATTATAAAATATATTATAATATCCTTTTTTATTATAGAGGCCACGAAGAAGGCATTTTTTTAATTGAAACCACTTTTAATAATTTTTGTATTATTAGAATGCTCCTAATAATCCTTAATGATGCATGATATTGTATGATGCACGAGATATATGAACTTGGCATTATTACAAGGTTTCGAACAACGTATCAATATAAAATAACCTTTTTTTTATAAAATTATTCTGTAATTAATTTATTTCTGCCTCGATATCTCGTGTTCGATTCCCGGGTAGAGCAGAGTGTTTATAAGTTTTCTGTTAAATAATCTCAGTAACAATCTGGAACTGCACCTGGCAAAGGGCATTAGGCTCGCCCTTAATTACGTGGGATCTAAAACCATAACTGGCAAAATGTGGGTGTATTACACCCTCCCGGAATATAGGCATGACTCCATGAATGTATGTGAAAGAAAAGGAAGTGAACAGTTATGTGAGCTACCGGAATTCTTCTCACCGGTCGAAACACACTTATAGACTAGTAACTGCTTTGATGGTTGGTTATAGTAATAGAGTGATAATTTCGTAATGAGAAATAAACTTGTTGTTACGCATATTCCCAAATAATTTTCATATTTTGGTAAACAAGTCTACCGCTCTAGTAGCTTTAAAATATTACTGTTTCAAATCCACAGCAACTTTGTTAGAAGAGCTCCGATCTCCTTAGTGATGCAAATGAAGCCCTAGTTCATAGTTGGAAGTCACGGCTCATCTCTTAGCAACAATGTAGTTGGATTCGGAAGCTACTCAAAATACTTCAAAGAATTTAATACATCAGTGTAACAGTGCTCTGAATTACCATACTTTTGATGTGTTTTAGATTCATTATACTGAATTGAGCTTTCTAATAGTCAATTCGTCTCGTCTTCCTTAAGAAAGGACGAGCATGGAACAATATCTTCTCAAACTTGTAACTGCTTGACTGGTTAGAGTTATCACTCTACAGAAGTTCGCGGCCAATTAGCCTTACGTTATATTATAGTGGTGAAAGGGGTTCCAGATGTATTAAAAGAAGTTGTAGCTGTCACCAAGGTCAAGCATTGTCATGTTTTGCAAGATTGGCAAAACACAAGTCATATCCATGGTGCTACAGCCATTCGGTGCGGTAGTCGCTTACTACCAATATATATTTATTGTTTTGCCATAATTATATATTCCTTTTGATTTTGACGTTCACTCGAATCAGAAAATTCTTTGTACTCCACTCACGCCATTCTATACGCGCAGTACGTCTATCGCGCGACAATTATTGCTGTCACTGTGGAATGTTGTTGTATCCACTGTGATATTGCAGTATCATAATTAAATTCCGTCATACCTAGTAGCGAAGTATAAAAGACATTGCTAGATACAATGTTCGCCTAAGAATCAACAGCCGTGTAAAATTTTCGTGTTCTAAATTATGAACATACATATTTACCTTAAATGGTATTTAACGGCAACTTCTATTTGAATAAATATATTCTCAGATTATGATTTTTTTCGTTAAATGTAAACATATATACAAATTTGTAATAATATATACATTATGGTAATATAAATTCAGACGGCTAGATATTACGGTTCACAAGATGGAACCATTTTAAGATGAAACAAATAGATTTCGGCAGCTTGGTAATAGGCCCCGTTAGCACGTCTTTATTTAGAAACCCTAAAAAGGATTTCTGTGTCTAATAGGTATAACGAATATTTAACTTTATCATCTTATTTGGTCTTATATGTAAAAGCTACTGACAAGATAGTAATTCGTTGAGGGTCCCCAGACAGTTTTACTAACTCCGGGACTTAACGAGTGTGAAAGATTAGTGTTTTCTCTGGTCACCACTGCTTCCATTACATAGATATATTGGTGTTACATTGTATAGAGAGTGTGGCTGGCAATAGTCCTAATAAAAAAAGTCACTCATAGTCCAGCCACTGAGGGCTTGAGATCAAATTAGAGTATAATAACATCAGACAATAATCAATCGCTAAAAGCGATAAGATTTTTTTACATTGTGAATATTGAATAAAATTCCGTTTTCCTTGTACCTTTCTCGAAAATTTTAACAATAAAGTCAACATCGAAATCTTTATTCATTTAGGTCACAAAGTAATACTTATGAACGTCAAAATATATATGTTAGTAAGTTTACTAAGTTACTGAAGCTACATTTAGGTTAGTTGCTAGATTCAGGCAATGGCCTATGAGAAGAAACCTACAAGAAACTCATGGCCACTCTTTTAAATCGCCAATTAAATATAATTTTAGTATTTTACAACTCATATCAAGAAGGTGTTGCAGCCATTATGCTATATATTACTGACATAAATCTAAAGCTTATAAGTATAACAATAATTTTAAATAAATAATTACTGTATAATGTAAAGGAGATCAAATAACAAGGATCTAGTAGAATTATTTAATATTAATCTGTAATAGACAGTAGGATGGCATGAGGGTGCATACACTTACACTTTGTGACAATGCAAAGGCAGTCCGTGACTAAATGCGATTGTGCATTCATATGTTTAATTTTATTTTAAATATTAATTGAAATGGGAAGCACGATACTTGAAAACATCACAAATAATCACGAGGTACCTCTACATTACTATATTGACTTATAAGTAATACAAAACTTTATTCCTGTATACAATAAGCAACTAGTTCCATGAGTTTTTGACATTCAAGTAGTCGTTGACTGAATATTAACCCTTCCGAATTAGCTGTGTTTTACGGCACTTTTAAATTTAAGTAATGGTAAATTCATTATATTAATGGGTAATTTAATAAAGAAACGTATACCAAGATCTGCAAATGTATTGTGAACTTTATGTAATCGATGACCTACTAACTTATGCCTATTTCTAGTGAAAGTTAAATTATGTACTATATCACTATTCTTATTATATAAGTGAATTTTTCTCCCTAGCCTGTATTATTCCCAAGTCACTTGAGGTCGGCTTTTCTGGTCTAACCGGATTAGACTGGATATCAGTTTTTACACGGAGCGGCTGCCACCTGACCTCCGCAACCCAAAGGCTAACGATACCCTAAGGCTAAACCAGTGTCAGGATATTATATGGCACTGACTTCCCAGTAACGACTGCCATAGATGTTCATGGCAGCCGAGACCGAGGGCTTAACTTGCTCTCCGAGGCACGGAGCAGGCGATAATTGTCAATCAATACGCACATAATTTCGAAAAGTCATATAATTTCCGAAAGTCAGATGTGCGCGACGTGGGTTCGAACCCGAGACCCTCTGCATTGCAGTCTGTTGGTCTCCCCACTGAGCTATCGCTGCTGGCTTATTATATAAGAAAATATTATGTTTAATAAACATAATGTTTGCAAATATATATTGCGACGCAACAGTAAGTAAGCCTATTTCTTTAAATTGCTCTTTCAGGGAAACTCGTGGACCAAAATTATAAATAAAAATCGTCTCAATATCAGCTGCCTTGCCCCATAATAATATACTGTAAGACATGACACTGTGAAAATAACTAAAATATACTAGTCTCGCAGTATCTACATGAGTAAGTTGTCTCACTTTCCGGATTGCGTATGCGGCTGGGCTAAGATTCCCCGCAAGACACGATATTTGAGCGCCCCACTGAACTTTATGATCTACAGTTAATCCTAAAAAATCTGTAGATTGAACTAAAGTAATAATTTAATTATTAAAATTTATATTTACGTTAGGACTCTTTACATTTGGCAATATAAACTTGATACATTTAGTTTTTTTAGAGTTAAATAATAAATTATTCGTCGTAAACCAGTCCAGGACTTACGCACTCGAATCGTTAAGAGCACATAAATTTGGTGCATTTGGGTCTCCTTTAAAAAATAAGGGTTGTATCATCCGCGAATAAAACAATGTCATACAAATCCTGTACAAAGAACGGCAAATCATTTACGTACACTAAAAACAGAAAGGGTCCTAAAGTTGAGTTCCGTGGCACGCCCATTGTAACTCGTAATCCAGAAGATCTACTTACGTTAATATCAACGTGTTGAAGTCTATCGCTCGAATCAACTAGGTCAAGTGCAGTATCTCAGATGCCATATTGCCTAAGTTTTCGCTGCAGCGTATGATAGTCAACGCAGTCAAAGGCTTTAGAGAGATCACAGAATACGCCAATGACATCTTGCGAATCTTCCCAGGCATTGAATATTATATATATTCAATTAAATAAATTCAAAATAAAAATAAACTAGTCACTGTCCTATAAAATTAATTGGTAACTGGTTGCCAATTTCTCTCTCTTTATTTAACGAGTATGTTTTTATTTATTACTTTTATTTGGCCTTTTTAGTTAATTACGAACGTCATGAGGACACAGTTGTTTAGTTTAGTTTCAGTGTTTTATTATCTTTGAATTCTGATTAGTTATTTGACCGTGACCACGAGAGAAGAGAATCCTAGTTCAGTATCAGATCATAAGGATCATAAGATATGGTGGTATTATTAGAGGTATGTGTAAAATTACAGCTAAATTGATTGGGAGAAGATTGTTTGGAATTCAGTTTGATTTAAATAATTAAACGTATCTTTTTAAATGGCGTGTGTTATGTTTCAAGCGCTTATTTAGGTACTGCTGAAGTGAAATTTTGACATTGAATTAATTTTCATAATAATTGCATATTGATTTATAGGTCGATTAAGTTATATATTTTGCTGACAGAAAACTATTAAACTTATGTCTTTCTTTTCTATATTATTTGTTTTTGTTTTCTATTTGCTTATGTTTCAAACTTCACGAATGTGGTTTAAAGTATAGTATAAACTATTATGTCGAACCTTATTTTAATTTAGTTTATGTACGTATTTGTGATATTCAAGTAATAGGTTAGTTAACTTATTTTTTATAATATCAATAGAATAATTACGCTATCCAAAATTTATAATACAACTATGTTATTTAAATACTTCTTAAATTATGTACTATATCACTATTCTTATTATATAAGTGAATTTTTCTCCCTAGCCTTTATTATTCCCAAGTCTCTTGGGGTCGGTTTTCTAGTCTAACCGGATTTGAGTGGATATCAGTTTTTACACGGAGCGAGTGCCATCTGACCTCCGCAACCTAAAGGCTAACGATACCCTAAGGCTAGACCAGTGTCTGTCTGAGATATCGCTGAATGTTATTTAAAAACTATCGAAAGTAAATAACATGAGGTTGCTTAAATATGATAGAAGAACTAATCATTAAATGACTGATAAAAAATTCACTATACAAATTGTGATACTGTGTACTTGTGTGATACACTGCGAAAATGCAGGCGTGCGGGCAAGGTGCTCACTATGCTCCTTATTATTTTTATGATTTCATTCAATGACAATTACAATTTTAAATATTAAGTGTTAATTATAGATTTGGTTCTAATATCAAAGATAAATAAGAATGTGCATCATAAACTATGATGTGCGATAGGTACTTACAATATCATGCTCGCAAGTCATGCACGTAGTGCGGCGGCGGCGCGGGCGTCCCCCGAGGATGTGCCCGCGCCCAACAAACTATCGTTTCCGCGAACAGTTAGACCTCTTGTACACGGCACGTTTTGTTAACCATAAGGCGTGTTAGCCGTACGGTTAACAAAACGTACAAGCATGTACATAGCACGGTAAAGCTACCGGTCGAGACAACGGCCAGGTGCCGCTCAGTTGAGATTTTTCTGCCGCCAAGCTACGACGTCCTCGCCATGAATCCTTATAAGAAAAAGATTATCCTTGCGTACTATGTATATAGAAAACTCAAAAAAGAAGAGAAAAGAAAAATAAGGTTTTGGATACATCCGATTTTAGAAAACTCGCAGGATTTGGCGTATTTCATACACTTGTCAAGAATCAACTGAATGAAGATGAAGACAAGTTTTACAATTGTTTTAGAATGCAGAAAACGACATTCGATAAATTGCTTCAAAAATAATCCCAAAAACTAAAACACCAAGATACCAATATGCGACAAAGTAATTTTTTGTAAGTAAATAATTACATATTTGTAACTTACCAAATCTGTTTTTTCTTCACCACTTAAAGCTTCAAATATGGGATTTAAATGTATAAAGATTTATTTCCAGGAATCATACTTAAGTCGCTTATTTTTATAATCTATGATAGTCTTATCCCATATTACAGATCTTTCATGAACTAATAATTCTTGATTTATGTTCATTTTACTCGTAAAACAAAATTAGCGTATGTAATCTGTCACGAAAACGTAACAAGTCCGGCGCCGTCGATACGCTCGTATAGACTGCGATACAACAGTGATGAAAATCACGACGTACCTATGCACGGCGTGATTTTCATCGCGTCTATACGCGGCGCGGACGCACGGCGAATATGGCGGCGGTGCCGTGACGTAGCGCCGCCGTGTATGTCAACAAGCTCTCACAGTGATCCATACAACACTGACAACCGTGCCTACACACGGCAAATTAACCGTAGATTTTTACGCCGAAAAAACGTGTGTGAACAAGCGGCCTTATGCACCGATCATACACGATGCCACTTTATACTACATGTATACAATAAGTACTTGACGAGCTGTGTCTAATTTAAGTGTAGTATGTAGTTATTCCCTTATTGTTATTTATGGTACTACTAAAGGTGGCAAATATAAAATGAGCCCGTCGGACGATATGCGGTATGCGTACATAAATCCTTGCTACATCAGAATTATCAATTGCCTGTTGTCAACCCCTCAAAAGTAACTGTGCTATTACTGAGAATTTCCTGAAAGAAAAACCTCATAACATTTATTTCGACCGATAGACCCGAGAATCGTACTCAAGACCATGCACAGCGATCGAATATACTACGAAAACGTTGGCTTTAAGTACTCACCTGGCTTTTTATTACCTCTACTATCAAACGAGCCTACGGTGTACCTGGTGGTAAATAGTTTCAAGGACTTCAACAATGTCAGGAGTCTAGGCAGACTGGCTGATGCATACTGTAAAAGTATTATCATTAATCCTCGTTTAAAAAAGAAGTAGTCATAGCACACGAGATACACCGCGGCAGGTATAAGTTTATTGCAGAGCCTTTACATGGAACAATGGTCGCTGAAAGCGCCGTATTGGACGAGATTGTTTCCAGGTGGAAAATATGAACTCTATTGTAGAGTCGAGTGATACGATGGTAGAAGTGTACATCACACTTCTAGTAGTACGTCGTGGTACAGTACTACTAGTAGTACAGATGTTAACAGTTTCCCAGAGCTTGTGTGCGCTGTGGAACAGGCGGTAGAACACGCAGAAACCCAAGATCCCCATGTTGCTCTAGCGCTTTTAAACGGTATATTTTGAAAGAGATTCTTAATTATATGAATATTATATGACCTTGTTGATCTAACAACAAAATTATTACACGTATTTATGAACAAACACAATGGACAATGTATAACAAGTAAGTACCTCCCCGCTGACAGTTATGAATGCAAAACAAGTTCGTTCAAACGACGACACACTTCCAACGCAACACAATTGTGGTCTAATATGTCACTTATACAAAGTTACTCAATTCAGAATCTTTAACAAACATTGTTATATACTCCGTGTGTGCTATCAGCCCCGTATTCGGTTAAACACCAACTAATTTATGTAAATTATTCTCGAAGTTTCGAGACATTGGCATTCCTGAACCGAAGTGTGGAGTCGCTCACCGAATGTACTCAATAAAGTATCAATTATGTGCCGAATATTTGTGAGTCGTACATGTGACGATATTCTCTTGTATCTTTCAGAGGTGCTCACGTTTAAGGTTAAAATAACATCTCGTTCTTTTCGCCTCGAAGAATGGAACGAATTTACTTCTCATTTAAAATTCCGAAGAGCTTAGAATAAGGCATGCAAAAATACGCCGCGTTGTGTGGGATCAGCGCGGGGAATGTGCCGCCTAGCGCCGATGTGTACTTGCACGTGCATACATCGTAAGAACGCTGAAATTTAATTATTTTTCCACCCTCCGAAAACAGGCCTACATATGCCTGCCTAAATCAACTCGACGTATACTTAGATCTAAAAGTTATCGGTCTGTAAAGATCCCGGTTATTAATACTTGCGTTCCTGTCACCCACAGGCATCGTAATCCTAACTTATTTATGTAAAAGCGTGAAATTAATTATATATTTTTGTAACAAGTTTAAAGTACATTGACAAAATCGATTATATTAACAACTTTTAACGCAGTCAGTACGTATAGTTTAAGTGACAATAGAAGTTAGAATCAAGTGATTTCATACGTTTAGAAGAAGCACATAGGGCGGCGATTATCCCGACGTTAATGGACCATATATCAATAAATTCGCTAAACGGAACCTGAAGAACGAACGCACGCGAGCAATACTGCTGCTATACAAATATGATATAAAGAGATTCAGTGGCATTTTGAATTTAAATAAAATCGCATTCATCTTGAAAACATTGCACGGTTTTGGAAAATGGAATATACGTGCTCTAAAACTATAAATTATACATACATACTAATAAATTGTCCATGTCTGCATGGACAAATTATCCTCGAAGTGATAAATAAAGAAATATTAAGTGATAAATAAAGGAATATAACGAAATGGGTTTTCGCCAGCTAATATTGCAGATCGTATGCGATAAAGAGCAAACCTCCTGCCGTCTACCAGGCAAAGGGCTAGAGTCAGTGCTGCTAATGTGAATTTCTTCGCAGAAAAGCCAATAACAATTTACCCGATCCGGGAATCGAACCCAAGACATCGTGGTAAGCATTTACTGCCTGCTGCGCTATCATGATATTAATCAACCCGCACATTCCATGCAGATTTTAAGTAAACAACCCCATAGTGAAATTAATTTAAACCAGTACATTTGAAATCACCAGACATCCTAACTAATTCGAATGTCACTTTGTTTGTAACGCTTTCTCGCCTTACCTACTCGACCAAGCAACAAATTTCAAATACACATTGTCAGGGGAACAGAAAAGGACATAGAGAGCCAGACATCCAGGAAAACGTACTGTTATAAACCTAACCTAACCTACATCTACGCGAGCGAAGCTGTAGGCAAAATCTAGTCAATATATATGTATATATATGTAAACGAAGTGCGTGAGACTTCATTTAGTTTGAACAGTTTGAATTTGCCGCGTAATAACTTGTCGTGTAATTTATCTGTGAACTCGTTTGAATCTATGGAGCTGTCTGTCATATTAACTGAATGACACAGCGTGTATGTAGGTTATGTTAAACAAGTGAGAATTATATTGTAATTTGAATATTTAATTAATAGGAACTGGTAAAGCAATAGCTTTAAATGTTGTTTCTCTTTTCAGGTGAGTTTGTGGTTAATTAACGTTAAAGAATTTTTTGTAAAAGTGTAATTGGTTTATGTAATAAACTCCTCTCTTTTCAGAGCGACTCAATTTTGGTTATAGTTTTACTGTTCACCATAATATCCAAGGATAACTATAAAACACATTATATATATTCATTTAGTTATCAAAGCAACAACATAACCTGTGTTATTAATTACTTGTCAACTGCATCCATCTTACCATCGAAACTAAATAAACAATAATATTCCGACTAACAAGTACACTTTTACTTTGATTACGTTAGATATGATTAGGATCAGTGTACGCATGTAGTGTCACTTCGGATTAGTAAACAACAGCGGCGGTGTGACACAGTTACTGGGTGTAAAAACAAACAAATGCAGTGCTGTTGTCACCGACCACGAGTTAAATCAGTGCGTAGCGACAGGTGCGTGACGCGACCTAAGAGAGTCGCCGCCTGCGCATTTGTTGAGCTTCCTGGCGCTCACACTGTAACGCCTGACACCTGTGTACGTAATACCGACACACACATTTGCATGATAGGTTAGGTGTGTGCTACCTTCATTTGTAAGGCATTGTGTGTACTTCTAACTAGCTAGAAGTGATAAGAGCATGGTCCATCCAAATAGAAAATAGGGAATGAAAAAGTATACAAATTAAAAGAAAGAAAGAAATATCATTTATTCAGCAAGCATGTACCTATTGCTAAAAAGGCTACCACCTCAGCATGTGCTAGGAATCAAAGACCCAGCGTTGGTTTTCAGCTGTAAAATTGCATATACACTTACATGTCAATTTGTCGTCATATTTAATCTATTGAGTCGCAGCGGCACACTAGTAGCTAGACACACGTTATATGTGGCATCCCAACAATTAACAGGTTGAGGATCATTATAAAATAGCAAAAGCTTTTAAAGCAGTAATGATAATTATGTTCTTCAATCGAGCGACTTTTATAAACAGGAATTTGCTATTATATTAAACATTTCTAATACAATATTACATTTTCACGAGTGTACCCGCTCCTTAACTTAGAATATACAAGTATCTCATAGCGCCGCACATTACAAACAATCTCTATTTCTTCGAATCTTTTTTTTAAATTTTCCTTTCTGCACCGATGTCATTGTTTCATTACACAGTCAACAAGCTAAAGAATCAAAATATAATATTGTTTTTTAATGTGTGGTAGAAAAGGTATATTTTTTATACGAAAACGAAAATCATGTAACATAACAGGCTACATTTGGGAGCAGGTCTTGTCGTGGTCTCTACTACTACCCGCTAAAGGAACACATAGTTGTACTCCCACGGTCCCGTAGCTCTAATTTACGAAACAGTGGCGATTACGCTGTGCTCAACCTCTAAAAACATATAATATATTACGCGTGAAATTCCTACATCTTAAATGTTAACCTATTGAGCTGCAGTGGACTTCTAAGACATGAAAGGTTAAAATATTTTTTTACAACTACTTCGATAGTATCAGAAAGTTCTAATGTCTGTCTTACGACTAAGACGCACAGGTGCGTAAACGCAATCTACTTCACTAACAAAGTTGGTTACAACTTTCACTCCAGCTACCATAAGTTAGCACAACAACCATGAATCATATTCGATGAACTGTCTAGAATTCTATAGCAGTGTAGTAGGCGAGTACAGCTTCCTTACTGATGAGCGTGCGACCACGCGGGCGCGCGACGCGCCCGTGGGGGAGCGCTGACGGCTGACAGCTCGCTCTCCCCACAGACACCAGTCGATGTGTGATGGATCACGGGATATCACATGTTAGCCTATATCATTTCATAGAACATCCACGAAACAATCCGCAACTCAATCGAGCATAACTTAAGCTCTACTTAATTAAGGAACACCAAAAAGACATACACAAGTGTCAATAGATTTGTTTTGATTACGAAAAATATCGTACATATTGTAGATATTGATCATCGGTCGTTGCACCACTCTATGGCGAGTCCCTCTCTCCTTCGTTTAAGAGCTCTGACTTTATCGCTAAGCACTTCACTCTCCTCTCTTATACTTTGATGTTCACGTCTTGCCGTGAAAGGACCTGCTATCTTTTCACATCTTTACATTGACTTATATTTTTCAAATAAAATAAAGCTTTGGATTTGAAATTCAAATCAATTGAGAATATCTTAACCTTAGTGAACTTACTGACAGGTAGAGAGACACAGTCAAAAATGTCTACATATAGACTTTATTGTATAGATATTCGGCAGCTTAGAATTGATAGAGGCTGACGTCAGACCAAGAACATTCACGACAGTTTATAAGTTGTTATATTTGCTTGTACATGTGTAGTAGGTATATCATTTAATTCAAAATAAGTGTGTTAATTTAGGACACAAAGTAACACTTATAAAGTTATATTAACTACTTAATTGTATCTGTGAATTTACATTTAAATGTTGCCACGTTCAGCAAAACACTACCAAAGAAAACACAGCAACTCATCTCCAATCGTCAAGTGTACAATAACGTTTTATTACAAATCACACCATATACCTAGTATTTAACACACTCAAGCATTTTAAATAACTAAACGAAGGAGTTAATGTCATTATAGCTTCTAATAGCAGGTAGGGTAATATAGTAACATCCACTTATTTGCACATATTATATTAAAAGTAGCTCGCGACCATATTGTTTTAATTCGAGGTAAGACCTAAATAAAAATACTGACCCAAATCGTCGTGGACTTTGGTAATTATACGAAGGTCGACAAGTCACCAAAGTGGCAGCCGTTCACGAGTATGACGCATTATTATTTTTGGGCAGTCTTGTGGTTGTGTGGCATATTTCATCCAAAACAAACAAGTATATTTCATTGAGTATGTATGTATGTAGTCCTTATTCTAATTAGTATTTCAACTTGGAGTGTTCTCTTGTTAGTACAAACTGTATTATGTATACTTAAGTACGTGTATACGTTAGCAGCATTTATAAATTAAAACTGACGCAGTTCGTGAATCGTTTTATAAAGAAGACAATCGAACGCAGTGCATTTCTGCCGCACGACACATCGACAGACACCGTTAGCCGACCGATGATGATTACCAATTACTAACGCATATCTCATGTGACGATAATTATTTTAATAATAAATGTTAGTTAGGGAAGCTTTTGCGAACTATCTATTAAAAGTAAACCATATATGTATTTGACGCTGGTAGGAAGGCTTACGGAATATTTGCAAAGTTGACACAGTAGGAGTGACAAGTCAGACGGGGCAAACGCACGGCATACTTGTATACCGCCATATTATGTTTATAATCCTATCCTAATCCTAATTAATATTATAAATGTGAATGTGAGTTTGTTTGTTACGCTTTCACGCCTTAACTAATGGACCGATCATCATCAAATTTCGCACACATGTTGTCAGGCATGCAGAAAAGGACATAGGGTACCTTTCATCCAGAAAATAACTGCTGTTCTCGAGGGATACAAAAAATAACTTTTAGACGGTCGTCGGCTAGAACAACTTGGCCTACTAATATGAATGAATTACAACTTGAAGGCTGGAGTACAGAAAAATAATAGTTTAAAAAACTAAAAAACAAGCTTTATTAAAAAAGCAAACTAAAAAGTAGAAAATGATTTAATAATTTTTATATAGAAAAGCGTGGAGTGCTTTCCATTAAATTATTTTCTAGATTGCTTTTTTAATAAAGCGTGCTTTTTAGTTTTTTTAAAACATTACTTATTTTTAATTTTTATAATTCTTTTTTTATATTTTTCTAAGTTATTGTATTGTTATCGGTCCTTGATAAATATGCCAAATTTCGAGTTGATCCGACGTTTTGAAGGGGGTCAAAATCATATTCAAAGTTTTCGTTACATACATACTAACATACGTATGAAGCTAATAAAAGCGTGTTAAAAAGGGATCTACTGTATCCTAGTAGAAATCTGATATCCCAAATAAAAATCAATTTAATTCAATTTAATTCAATGTCATTTATTGCGATAATAGGTTATTACAATAGTTGTGGTATACAATAGAAAAATGTTTCTTCATTATCTGCCTTAAGGCGTGCAATAGATGTTAACATAATTTTAATTGATAACAAATTAATAGATAGCAAATGTTAATATCACCAAACATTAATTAAATTTGAAATAAAATATCAATTTAATACAGAGCAATGTCGAAAGTAATATAGTCATAATTCATGAAATAAATACATAAGTCATAGGGTACACTATTGTGTACCCTATGACTTATGTCTCATCTTATACAATTTTTTCATCATTTAAATATTCATCAATACTATAATACGCTTTATTTAACAATATATGTTTAACTTTACTTTTGAATTCTCTGATATGCGTTATTTCTAATAAATGTTTAGGAAAGTAATTATACACTCGTGGCGCCATACAAAAAATACTATTTGTCAATAAGGAGTTTGTGTGCTGAGAGCAACATACTTTATAATTGAGGCGCTTACTTTTATAATGTTCAAATGTATTTATATTGCTCATTACAAACAGTATTAATTCAAAAATATACAGACACGGTACGGTTAGTATTCCAAGATTTTTGAAATAGGGTCTACAGCTATCTGTTTGCTTGATTAGGCACATTGCCCCTATGCACTTTTTTTGTGCTTTAAAAACTTTTCTTTTTCAGTACAGTTGCCCCAAAATATGATGCCGTATCTTAGTATAGACCCCACATATCCATGATACGCTGTGAGCACCGCATTTTTATATAATTGTTTGGTGAGCATGTATAGTGCGTATGACTGAGTGCTTAATTTCCAACAAAGATTATCTGCGTGCGACTTCCAGTTTAAGTTTGTGTCTTAATCCTAAGAATTTCGTACTTTCTATGTCATTTATTGTTTCATTTTTGTATAATATGTCAAAATTAGGCAATAAAGGAATTCTATTTCTAAATGTCATAAAATAAACTGAACCAAGACACATATGTCTTGGTTCAGTTTATTTTTAAATCATTTGATGTCAACCATTGAATAACATTATCAAGAGTATTATGTATGTCAGATTTTAAAAGCGATTTGTCTTTACCGGTGAACACGATTGTGCTATCATCAACGAACAAAATAGTGGGATGCTTTGTTATTTTTGGAAGATCATTAATATATATATTAAATAAAAGTGGTCCAAGTACGCTTCTTTGAGGAATTCTCAAGTGAATTTCTCTGTATTCCGACAGAAAGCGTACTTCTCTTCTTATATTAGGACAAAGGCATGTTATTTCTGTACACTGTTTTCTTCCAGAAAGATAGGATGTAATAAGTTTTAAAGCATTGCCCATTATTCCATACGCGTTTAATTTATGTAAAAATATGTTATAATCCACACAATCGAAGGCTTTTGAAAGATCCATCTATAGTGCACATACAGGTATATTTTTATCAACATATTGAGTAACAGTTTCTATAAACTTATAAAGACCCATATGACTGCACTTGTTTTTTCTAAATCCGACTTGCTCTTTTGCAAACAGATTGTACCCTTCAAAGAATGTGTAAATACGCTCATGTATAACCTTTTCAAAGATTTTAGAAATAGTGGGTATGGGTTCGATAGGTCGGTAACAATTCATAGAATGTGGATCGTTCTTCTTGAACAATGGTTTAATTATTGTAGCGTCCAATTTATTAGGAAATACACCATGTAGCATACACTGATTAAAAACATGGCTTAGTAAACCACATATTTTGGCTGATACTTTTTTAAGAATTAAAGTAGGTATATCGTCATACCCAGTGCTATTAGTATTATTAAGATTTAATATAATTGTATGTATTTCATTTGGTGATGTCGGTTTCATAAATATAGAATTTGATATATTCACAGGGTAAGATGTATTGCCGTCAAGGTTTATTTTTGTCACTTGGTCAATAAAAAAGTCATTAAATAATTTAGCTATTTGTATAGGGTCGTCAACAATCGCATAATTAATATTGATATATTTTATTTCGGTTTTAGGAGCATTACACTTAGTGTTGTTGAAAGTGTCCACACAGCTTTACACTTATTTCGAGCCGTATTTATGTAGTGGTTATTTTGAACTCTTTTTGTAAATTTTACTATTCGGTTAAGCCTACTCGACAATGCATTAAACTCGTTTCTACTTTTTTCAGTACGGCTTTTTCTGCAGTGCCATAAAAGTTCTCTCTTGTTTTACAACATTTCCTGATTCCTCTTGTAATCCACCTTGGTCGTTTTTGTGCACTGATTTTTATTCTGACCACAGGAAAACACAAACGGTCGAAGCTGTTAAAACACTTAATAGGATCGTTATACTTAAAACTCTCACTACAACTTAATGAGTTTATGCAATTTATAAATGTATTTATGTTATCCTCTTGGAGATCTTGTTTTTCAATATACCAGTACTTGAAGGCTACACTAGTTTTAACAGGGCACGTAAGCAGTTGCGCTGTGTGGTCAGAAAGTGCAAATTCAAGTATTCTGGCTTTACATCTAGGTATATTATGTATAAAGTTGTCAAGATATCTTCCACTAACTAATCGAGTTGGTTTCTTCAATGCACATTTTAAATTATGTCAAGATAATAGATTTAAGAAATTTGTTTAGTAGATTTTAAAAAATGTTGGTAGTCTTGAATTATCTATAATGTTTATATTAAATCACCATACAAAATTACTTTATACTTTTTGATAATAAGGCAATATTTTTTTAAAAATATGTATTTATATGCCCTGAAGCTTTCTAGGTGGTCTATAAATACAGAACACTAATAGTTTATAATCTATAAGTTCAATTCCTGAAACCTTAACGACACCTATCTCACAGAAGGCGCCTAAATCTTCGATTGGTTTGTACTTAAGGTGACTTATAATGAGTATGCATGCACCACCTCGGCGGTTTTTTTGACAGTAGCATGATCCAAGTATAAAGCCAGAGATATTAATAAATTGATTGTCAGCATTGATCATATTATGCTCGGTTATGCATAAGATGTCGACGGCTTTTCCTTCGTTTGTAAGTTGATCTAGTCAATAAGTTCGTTTTATTAATAAGTCCATCTGTATTTTAATGCAATATATTGATTTCATTGAATACGAAAAAAATTATTAGATTTATTTAATATAATATTATTTGAATTATTATTATTGCATTGTATGTCAGTTTGAATGTTATTTTGCATGTCAGTTTGGATGTCAGTTTGTATGTCAGTTTGAATGTCAGTTTGGATGTCAGTTTGTATGTCAGTTTGCATGTCAGTTTCCATGTGTATGTCAGTTTGTGTTGACATATCTAAATATACAGGTAGATCAGCGGTCTTCCTTTTATTATGTATTTCATTGATATATTTATCATACTTAGACTTAAAGACTATTCGTAAATTTCTTTAAAATTCGTTGCGATATATATAAGGCACGTGCACGATATCTGGGCAAGTGTACAGAATAATTCATATCAAGAAAAATAGCATGTGTGTAATGGGTACAAATGAAGTTCAGTTCATAATTTAATTTTCTCTAAATGACAGTTATATGGAAACCTCAGATACAATAATATTTGCATTTGTTATGCATTCTAAGTAGTTTCTCATAGCGAATTGAAATTCATTTGGATTTTTGTCATTTGTACCTGCCATTATAATTACGAAGTCATCTTTACTTAGTTTACGTATCGCAGTTCTTTCAGCGAGTAACACTTCTTTCAAGGGTGTTCCAGACTTCCAGAAGCAGTGGACTGTGTTGATGTTGTTTGATTTTCGACCAGTGCTTGTAGACATCTTTGAAGATTTCGTTCTTGTTTGTCTGCTAAAATAACTATTTGTTTCTTTTTGCTGCATGCTGCGATGTTATTCGATATCAATTTGAAGCTTATTTCTTTGTTTGTGAAAGTCTTTTGTTCAGAAACATTTTCGTGCGGCAATACTGGCGAGCTTTGTACACGTACAATCTATAATTTCAACCTTCTATAATGTATATTTTCTGTTTAAAATTCATAACACCACCCATTTGTAAACTATGGCTTATGTTTGTAGCCTATTTTCAGGTGCTTTTCGGTGTATAATAGGTTATATTATATTATTTAAAAAGAAGTTGGTGACATAGCGATCCTCCGCAGTTATAGCAGCTGGTGCAGTGCCCAGAAAACTGGCAGCATTGCCACGTTAATTGGCAATGCTTATAACCTTAATAATATTTAATAAGTCAATGATTCACAAACACTTCAGACAACATCACTACTTTATATTAATTATCTTCTATATTTTATTAGCTTTAAGCAAAGCGATATTTGCATCTGAATATAATTAATTTTATTTGGGGGTTTTGGCATTATCTGGCAGATAAAATGTATCGACGCAAACCTCACCGCGGGACGACAAAAGGTTATGTCGGACTCACCCGGGGAAAGATGGTGACATCCTGGTCATACCGACTAAACCTACCACGTTGTTCCTCAACATAACCAGAGCTGGTGGGGCCGGGCGAATCGCTTCCACATGCCATCGCGACTTTGGCCTGCCATATGAAACAACAGACCACTATACAATACTACCTATCGTTAAGACCTGCAACTGCTCGAGTGATGGGTGGTAGGCCCGCAAAGCCCACCACCTCTAAGTACAATCTTATGGTGAGTGGAGTTTGTCTAGCGCCCTCCCGTTCCTGGTTCTTCGGTTGGGGAAAGGGTTCAAGCGCAGTCTTTCCCGCTCCGCCACCTCCTTGTTAGAAATTACTTCCTCACAGAAGGAGGCCACAGCGTTTCACGACTTCTCGCTCCGGAACATTTACTGAACCATGCTAGGCTGGTTCGAATGATATGGCAACCATTCCGACTGCCGCAATCAACTCACAGAGCTGCGAAGCCCAAGTGGGGCAATTCGCCAACGTGTGCAGAGCCGTATCCACAACAACATCGCAGTGATGTCATCTGGGCGTCTCCTGCTGGCCTATGCGACACAGGAACTGGCCAAAACAACAGTCCTGTCTCAAACAAAACGTGAGGGTGCCATGCCGCCTCTCCAGCCAGTCTTTAAAAACGGGACCTACCGCCACGATCGTGGCGTGACTGAACTTTTTTTTTTACTTGTTGGTATGCCTTGACGCATATCCCTCCACGGGGGCGGGCGAAGGGATTATGTCAGACTCGCCGGGGTAAAAGAAAGATGGAATAAGAATAATGTACCTCCCAGAATACTGACTAAACCTACCACGGTGTTCCTCGACAAAACCATTATCGACGGGGCCGCGCGAATCGCTTTCGCATGCGGACGCGACCCCGCCGAGTTTACAGCCCGCCGTATGAAACGCCCCTACACTAAGAGACCTACCCAAAGGCACTCACTCATTATAAAACCCTACTGTCTCCCCTATGTGGGAACACGCACGCCGCCTCTCGGATCTGGTGCTGAACGGATGGTGGGCAGGCCCTCAAAGCCCGCCACCCCCAGGTCAAATATCAGGGTGGCTGGAGGTCATCTCGCGCCCTCCGGCACCCGGCTCTGCGGTTGGGGAGAAGGTTTAAACGCTCCCTGTCCCGCTCCGCCGCCACCTTGATGCTCCCTGTCCCGCTCCGCCGCCACCTTGATGCTCCCTGTCCCGCTCCGCCGCCACCTTGATGGAAATCACTTCCTCACAGTAGGAGGCGACGGCATTCCACGACCTCTCACTTCGGACTATAGACTGAACCACGGCCGGGAGCGAGAGGGCACCCGATCCGACTGTCGCGAACAACTCACGGCGCTGCGATGCCCAGGCGGGGCAAACCGCCAAAGTGTGCAGCGCCGTGTCCTCAACAACGTCGTGGCAGTCGCCGCAGTGGTGACAACCTGGCGTCTCTTGCCGGCGTATACGACACAGCAACTGGCCAAAACAACCGTGGCCAGTCATTACCTGTGTCAGCCGGAAGGTGAGAGCGCCATGCCGCCTCTCCAGCCACTCCTCAAACACGGGACTTACCGCCACGATCGTGGCGTGCCCAGTGCCCGAACATAACATAACTTAACCTAACCTACTTTTACGCGAGCGAAGCCGCGGGCAAAAGCTAGTTATATATAAAACAAGATACTAATAATCGGTATTTTATTTTCGTGTATGCCAATACTAATGTGTTGCTTGCGGTTGATGTGTAAAGGATTTCCCACGTTATTTCATCTATCACCTATCTGTCAATCCAACATTTATTAGTTTTCTTGGTTGCAAATCTTGTAATGCTGAAATAAAAGATTTTATTGTCTTTCATAACAAGAAACAAGGCCTATATTTTGTCAAAATTTGACGTATTGTATCGAGTCATATACTTTTATGCCAACTATTACAATAGACAAATGCATGTGTTAATGTTTTGTGCACGTATGGCGAGTGACTGCTATCATCGGTACCTGAGTAGCTTGGAGAAAGATATCGCAAGAAACCCAAAGTTGTTCTGGAACTACGTTAAAACCAAGCGTGGTGGTTCTAGTTCCTATCCTGTTCCTATGACTGACGGCTCTACAAGAACATCTGATGGCGTGACAATATGCGAACTGTTCTCCTCTTTTTTCTCATCTGTTTACAATGACAAAAAGGATATAGGTACAAGTAAAACTGATTTCCAATGTCTTCAAAGCTTGAAAGATAATAGTGTCTTCTTGCAACTACCTATATTAGATCATGAAACACTGCTGAGGAAACTACAAAGTTTGGACTGCAGTAAGGGTTGCGGAGCTGATGGAATTCCATCCATATTTATAGTGTCTTGTGCTAGGTATCTGGTTGAACCTCTTCTGGAAATCTATAACCAGTCTTTAAGATCTGGTGTCTTCCCTTTTTATTGGAAGAAAGCGAAAGTTGTCCCTGTACATAAAACAGGTTGCGATGACTTAATAAAAAATTATAGACCGATATCAATCATTTCGTACTTTGCAAAAATATTCGAGTCTCTGTTATGCCCCATAATAAAAAATCATATTAAGCCTTATCTTAGCTCATGCCAGCACGGTTTTATCCAGTCTAGGTCGACTTCCACCAACCTAGTTGACTTCTTTGAGAATCTATCGGATGCCGTTGACGTAAACAAGCAAATAGATGTCGTATACACAGATTTTAGCAAGGCTTTTGACCGGGTCCCCCACAGTATATTAATAAACAAGCTGTCAGAATATGGAATATCGGGGAAATTGCTTAACTGGATAGAGTCTTACTTAAATGAACGCTCATTTTTTGTCGTGGTTAATGGTTACGAATCCAAATTAAATAAAATTACTTCTGGAGTCCCGCAAGGTTCACATTTAGGTCCTATTCTATTCAATTTATTCATTAATGATGTCACTCAATGCTTCGAATTTTCAAAACCATATTTGTACGCAGATGATTTAAAAATTTGCCGTGTGATAGAGGGAAGGGAGGATTGTACAAAACTCCAATCTGATCTCGACCGTTTAGTCGTCTGGTGCATACATAATGGGATGGACTTAAACTCTAAGAAATGCTATCATGTAAAATTTTCAAGAAAAAATAACCTCGTGCAGAGTAGTTATACAATTGGTAACGACACTGTTCAAGAATTGGATGAGATTAGGGATTTGGGTATTATTTTTGACAATAAATTAACATTTCTTCCTCATATGGATAAAATTGCGAAACGGGCGTCTAGGATGTTGGGCTTTGTAATCAGAAATACCAAGGGATTTAAGAACTTCAAAACCAAAATTCTATTGTATAATAGTCTTGTGCGAAGTATCCTAGAATATGGTAGTGTCGTATGGAGACCGCATTTCGCAACACATTCGTTACGATTGGAGAGGATACAAAAAAGATTTGCCTGGCACTTAGTGAATTCAAGTGGAATCTCAAAAAAAATCTATTCATCCTACCGTAAACGCTTAATATATTTTAAAATAACTTCTTTGGAAGATCGTAGGATCTTAAATGATTTCATATTTGTGTTTAAACTACTAAATAATAGAATCGATTGCCCTCAGCTTTTAAGTAAATTCAGATTTCGCGTGCCGCACAAATATCCCCGATATAAAATCACACCACTTTGTCCCACTTTGCGTAGAACTGTATTTGGAGCAGGCTCACCGGTCCCCAGGCTATGCAAGCTGGTTAATGAATATAGTGACTTAATAGACATTCACTACGACTCTTTAAATAGGATCCGCAGAACACTGTGTCAGCACTTTGTTGCAAAAATCACAACTTGAAAAAATTTTTTTTTTTTTTTATATGTAAAACTTTAGCATTAGAACATAATGTATACACCTCGTTATTTTACTACTCCTTTATACTTTAGCTTCGTTTTTAATTTATTATTATGTAATTAGAAATAACTTTAAAATCACCTACTAAATACCTAAATTCATCACCTGTACTGATTACCTAAAATGTTGTACTACTTAAATTTGTTAACAATTTAACTTTATTATCATATTGAGTAGAATAATAATTATATTTTAGTCTGTTAAACACGGTGCATGTAGTGTTTACTAATAATTGTTTGTTACAATAACCTAAAGTTTCCAAAATTGTTATATAAGAAACATTGTATACAAGCGTTAGTGAACCTTATCAAATAAATAAATAAATAAATTAATCAATTTCGATATAAACATACTAGGTATATCAAATCGCTATTTTTAATTTCTGATGTGTGAGCAGTTCTTTAAGTTACTAAATCGGTGTTTTCTCTTAAATGGAACAAAATAGAATAGTCACAATAGTAGGATTCTTGCAAAACCCATTAGGCAAGATATGAGATTTAGCTCGGTTTATGTGATGTTCACGTCATCAATGCAGTTAATTATATTCAAAGCCTTTTTATGGAAAGCATAGATGAAAGTGACAGTTACTATAATTATAATAATGCCAGTGACTAGTTTGTTTGAGGCGTTCGGTGAATGTTGTGTAGTGTTAACAATGTTGGGCACGTTAATGCTCCAACGTTGAGCGCATCCGATTTGACTGTGCAGTATATTTCCAGTGAATAGTGACATCAAAGTATTGTCTTCAGGAAGTCAATGTTCGTGGAGACGATGACCTTTCCTATTTATACCGCGGTGGTCCCCGGTCCTCCCTCTCCCGCACCGCTCACCCCGCGTGCGCCTGCGCACTGTTTACGCTTCACACGTCGCGCTGTATCAATAACACATATATTAGGAACTAATGCTGACATGATGCACGCTCGTCGTTAACATTTATATGTTTAGCGTTAATGTTATTTGAAAGCTTTTCTTGTAGCTCTACCTGAAGTTAATCGAGCAGTATTTTACTGCATGGATACCCCGTTTTCAAAACGGTAATTTTAGTTGTGGGACCAATGGGCACATTATTACTTCGATACCAGCGTGCCCAGTGTTGCAGGTTCTATCCATGAGGCTAATTGCGTGAAAACTGATTCTCATTTATGCTGGGACGGGTAATCTTTGGAACAGGGGTGTCAACAACAAGTTCAACTTATGTCTTAAAGGTTGACAAAAGGTGAAGAAACGTTGTTCTTGAAATATTTTCTTCACAATCTTAAGAGAGAACCCTTTTATCATAGAATCGGATGTGAACATCAAACAATAGTTGGTTGTTTGTGACGGTCTACAAACTATTGCTTCCCCTCGTCTGTAAAGATGAATTCTTCGCCTATTGAGATGAACATTTAATTATTTGTAGCCATAACAAATGTGGAATCGGACTTTCAATTTAGACATCGTGGGTAAAGTAAGCAGGAGAATGTAATATTGGTACGATATTAATGTCTCACCCATTGTAATATTTCTTATAATTAGATCAGCTACATTAAAAATAACATAAATGATTTATAATCTTTCGTGAAAATATACATATAACACTGTTAAAAAATATTTTAATGGGTTGTCTGAAAACGGAATAGCATTAAATAAGCATTGTGAAATTTGTTTCTTTCGGGAAGTAAAATTCATGCAGGACATGAAAATTTTAACTTATCGCAAACAACTGAGCAAACAGAATCATGCATAACTTACTTGATTACTTGATATTTAACCGAATTAACGCGATAAAGTATCATTCTCGAACCATGACTATCGCTTCGAGCTTTTCCGTAAGATGTGTTACGTCAAATTGGATAGATAAAGAACTTTTTCTGTTTAGAATGAAATAAATGATACGACATCAAACCGGATCAATGCCTGGATCTCCTTAATGGAAATTGTTTCGGGAATATACAGGACGGACACTTAGCATGTTTTTTATCTGTTGAAATGTTGAGTGTGTGGTGTATCATTAGTCGTGGTATGTAGTTGAACTTAAAGCTGCTGGTACGAGGTGTGCGTGTCGCAAGCGAGGTGACGTGTGTCGGTGAGCAGTGGGTCAGCGCCGGCGGCGGTGGTGGACTATGTAATTGTACAATTGTCTCAATTATTGTCATTATTACCGGCCGTATGTACCGCTGCACGAACATGTCTCGGACGCACGCCTCTACACTAACCTACACACTGTTTACAGTAAAATGTTTATTGTTTAATACGGTACCCACAATTACGTCCATATTTCTTAAAATTTGCCTAATTCCTTATTACGAATAAGCAAAGCAAGCAAATTTCAACGGAATCTTTTTAACGTTTTGTGCATGAGTAACAAAAAAGGCTATTCTTTCTGAGACTTCTCACTCAGCTTATGCTATACGAACACTTGCAAACCATTATACCAAAATATAGAATCGGCGACACGGAAGGCCGGTAAGTAAATGAATGGTGAACGTTTTATGTGGTCACCTCGCTACTACCGAGTAAGTATTATACATGCGGGCTGTGTGCCGTTTGCTTCCTTTGTTGTATACTAAAATTGCTTTTAAATAAAATAATTATCCGTAAAATTACAGTAAGTATAGATAACAATAAAAATTAAGAAAGAAGGATAGTAAAAAGTGTTATGCACAATTTTTATACTTCTTGTAAATAGTTTGTCTATATATTATGTTAGTTATTTGTTAATTGTACGATTCATTCATATACATTCTTTCGTTCGTTCTTGACATTGATAATTATAGTGTCATAACAATTTCTGTCAGTTTCTGTATTTATTCGTGCAGTGCTGTGATAAAATTAAAATTTGTACAGGCAATTTTTATATTTTGCTTATCGTGTTTTAATTGATTAAGGAAAGGTTTCTAATGAAGTTCTGCGGTTAATGGACATACCTAAACTTTTATTCTTATCAATCGATGGTTTACGTCAACTCACCTGCTATAATTGAACACACATTTGGGCCATACAGAAATATCTCCTTGTCGAGCCACACCTGTGGGCCATACAGAAATATCTACTTGTCGAGTCACACCTTTGGGTCATACAGAAATATCTCCTTCTCGAGCCACACCTTTGGGCCATACAGAAATATCTCCTTGTCGAGCCACACCCTTGCGATTCCGCTTACTGATCGCCTGATTGGATTGCGTTTAATAGTTAGTAGTTTGGGTTAATTAGATAATTCGCGGTCGCAAGCAGGAGTCTAAGATGTGTATGTGCTCAGTAGACTACATTAAAATAAGACCTTAAACCGCAAGATAAGTAATTATAGTATAACAAGATGACAATAATAATAAAAGTCGAATTTTGGTCGCGGTGACCAATCTTAAGGTCAACTGACCATCTGCGCAGGAGATATTATGGTGCACATATAATGTGTGCAAACACAAGTGCACCCTTTGTTCCTTCTCTCTGTTTCTCATAGTCCGATGAGACGGCAATCCGTCACGACCAGAGAGAGATCAGGCTCAGAACCAGATATTACGTATTTTTCGAGGCACGGTTGGGTAATACTTAAAAAAAAAAGTAAACTTCCTAATTCCCGGATTCTATTGAGATTTCATGGCAGAAACCCATTATCTTTTTGTCACTATTACATACTAACGTACTAAAATATGGATGACGAAATGTGAGTCAGATGAAATACACCTTTGCGGTAAGCAACAGTGCGTACCTTTATTTGTATTCTATTCAATTTCAAGCATTAAACTTTAGAATAGAATAACAAACAAGACTGATATTAATATAACACGATAAATACCTTTGTGTTTAGTTAAAGTCGCTCTGATTAAATAAGTCTAGAAACGTGCACCACATTTACAAATCGTAGATGCTGATATATTAAACGGTAGTTCCGCTACACGAGGCGACACTAGTATTTGATGGCCGTAGAGAGACACGATAAGTGCTGTAGGTACTCGTAATGGGGACTAGTTGGTGAGATAATTGTCGGCAATTGAGCGGCAGCTGTCCCGGCAGAGCGGCGCGGCGGGCGCGGCGCGGGCGCACCCACCGTTCCTGTGTGTGTGTGTGTGTGTGTGTGTGTGTGTGTGTGTGTGTGTGTGTGTGTGTGTGTGTGTTCGACCTCGAGTCGCGTTTCCTCAACGAGCTCAATTGATTTATGTCAATATCAATATTGTGCGGCTATTTTCTACCGCAACATACAAATCTATTAACATTTGTGGAGGTCAGGCTGGTTGGATTGGCAACATAGGTATAGGTGCGAGTAACAGAGTGGTTCTGTTTGCCTATCAAAGGTTTCTCAGTCGCTACCTGAGGCCTGGACGTGTCTAGTTCATAATAATATTCTAGTTTCTATTAGAGCCATGATTTTTGATAGGAGCTATCTATCCATTCTCTGACCAGCCGGAATAGTCACTAAATATATCCAAATACATATACAGGGTGATTTTGAAATCGTGTAATTCCTTTTAACCACGCATTCTACTGATGATATAGAATAACCCTGACCATATTTTTATTTAATTAGATTTATTTTTTTGAAAAATTATTATTCCGTTTTTTTCGTGAAATGGTGTCAGATAGTCATATGTTAACCAACCGAGGCAATTTTAATTGTTTACTAATTAAAATAAAAAAACGTATTAATAATTAATGTCGTAAATAATAACGGGCGGTCCTTTTTATTGCCCCTTATTATTTACGACATCAGTTATTGTTATGTTATTATTTTTAAATTAGTAAAATATTAAGATTGTGTCAGGTGGTTAAAATATGACTATTTGAAATCATTTCATGAAAAAAATCTGTACTCTAATTTTGCCGAAACCATTATTCTAATTAAGAAAAAATATGGTCAGGGTTATTCTATATCACCAGTAGAATGCGTGGTTAAAAGGAATTACACGATTTCAAAATCACCCTGTATATTCATTAACAGTAGAATAAAAATGTAATATTAGAGTCAGCCTGAAACACAGGTCTCTGACCTAGTTCAGGTAATAATACAATGTAAAAACAGACTTCATAAACAAGTCTTTTTGTGTCCAATATTCAAATTGTAAATGTTTTCCTTTAGATTAAATATAGTTTCAATGTTAACCCGTTTTTTTTTTTTTTTTTTGATTCCCAGGAAAAAATGCTTGATGCACACGTGAGTCCCACACGACCCGCCGGCTAGGGGACGGCACCGGCGGGGCGTGTGGGACTCACCAGCCTAGTGCTGGGATACCCACTAAAAAAACCTGGGGTGTTCCCTCTCCCACCCAATGGGGGGGCCAGTTGGGAGTCTAAACAGATTCATCCATAGCAGGCCCCCCCGTGTGGGTGCCGGCCGGGTCAATCGGACCCGACCTCCTCTCGTCCCCGGGGGAGAGCATTTCACTGCTCTCCCCTTTCGACGTTAGAAGGCGCGCGGGAACACCGCACGCGCCCTCTGTGGGTTCTTACTCACGGGTGGCAGGGTCCCCTGAGGCCTTGCCACCCAGAACCCTTAGGTGGGGGGCAGGAGAGCGACATAAGCGCGTCTCCTGCGCCCCCTCCTCCGGCGGCGGATGTCCGGGGCGTAAGGATCTTCCTTACGGCCCCGCTCCGCCGCCTCCTTCTGCGAGATGACAGCCTCGCAGAAGGACCTCATTGCACCCCAGCACCTGTCGTCGCCGACCATCATGGATACGACGGTCGGCAACGAGAGGTCGGGGCCAATCACGGCGACCAGGGCACAGCGCTCCTCGGCCCACGCCGGACACTCCTCCAGCGTGTGCTGCGCCGTGTCCCGGTCGCACTCCTCGCAGTGGTGACACCTGGTTGTCGGCTCCCTACCGGCTATCTTGCACAGGTACTCTCCGAAACAGCCGTGTCCGGAGAGCACCTGAGTAAGCCGGTAGGTGAGCGGTCCGCGCCGTCTGTCCATCCATTGCCTTAGCACCGGACGGACAGCCTCGACGGTCCTCACCCCGTAGCGGGGCTGGGCCAGCCTTTCCTCCCACTTGGCCTCGAGGACCAGTCGAGCCTGGGACCTTCGCGTCTCCACCGCCCCGTGAGTGGGTTCCTCACCATGGAGCCGGAGGTCCACGCGCCAGTGATACACCGACGCTTGGACCTCCGCCTCCAAATCCCAGGGCGGCGATGCCGCCAGGACGCACGCCGCCTCAAAGGAGACGGTGCGGTACGCCCGCGACACCCTGATCGCCATCGCCCTCTGAGGTTTCCTCAGGAGGGCGATGTTTCGGCGATCGAGGGCGCCGGCCCAAATGGGCGACCCGTAGAGGGCCATCGACCGCACCACCCCCAGATAGAGGCGGCGGCAGACGACACTCGGCCCCCCGATATTCGGCAGCAGAGAGCTAAGCGCTCCCGCCGCCGACATCAACCGGGGGGCCAGGCGGCTAAAATGGACGCGAAAGTTCCAGCGGCCGTCGAGGTGGAGCCCCAAGTATTTCATACTCGGCTCCACCCCGATGCGGACCCCTCCAACTATGATGTGGGCATCTGGTGGCGGCGCCCGCCGAGGCCCTTCAATGTTAACCCTAGCCTAAGCCTTTACTAACACAATATGGATTCTATGTTATCTGAAATAAATAAATTTAATTTAATTTAATTTAATGTGAATTTAATACAATAGCCTGTAATGTGTTTTGTAAAGACTTTTATTTATTGAATAAATTTTTATTATTATTGTTTCACTTATCACAGGCATTTTATAAAATATTATATTAGAAAATACCTGGCCCTATGGTAGGCTGACACGGAGACATGGGTCCAACGTGAAGAGAGTTTTAATTATTATATTATGGAACACCGGCAGCGGCACTAGCCGCAGCAGGCGTAGGACTATTGCCACGTATAGATCCTAATATATGGGCTATGGGTATGAGTGTTTGGAGGACCGGTATATTGGTAACTATGGATGTAAAATGACGTCTGCCCTGAAAACTCTAATAGCATCAATGCAATGGGCAGACGGTGACTCGCCAACTCACTCGATGGACCCCCTGAATAGCCACCATAGGCATACAAGCCAGCAGCAGAGGGCAACATCGGTGCGAGCGGCTAGGGGTGTCGAGCGGTGCGACGCCGGTTTCACCATCACGGGTCTCGTGACAATGGAGACCCGGAGCGGGTTTCCCCGTAGTTATACCCTTGAAAATTACACTTCCACCCCCAAGCATATATGTAGCTCTAGCGGCCTCTCTCTGACCGGCCGACCAAGGCAAGCCAGAATTGAGAGTCCTACGGACGCTCTTGAAGTTCCGCCCCAGCCAATCAGTAACGGAAAGCTGGGGACGAGGATTCGCTATAGCCAATGAGCGTAGTAAGAGCAAAAATGTCTTTATAGATAGATTATGATTATCTACAGCTATTAAACTTAAACATGATCTTGGACCATTTGAAAGGACATGGGAGCAAAGATTGCAGAAGCCGTGTGCACAATGCTCCTGTGCGACACTTATGTTCGTTGAGATACATTATCATCTAACTTAGTGGTTCATGAACACAGTTACGCGTTGTTAGTGCTTTAGAAAGCTCTTGCACTAAGTTATATTGAACTGGCGCGAGCAAAACGATTGCAGCTATTGTTAGGGGTACCGACTGTTCAGAGAGTCTGCCTAAGATTTTCAAAACGATTTTCTTACACGCATCTCGATACGTTGGATCATCGACATTTTCTAAAAGCTTTAAGAGAAATGTAATATTTTCATAAACACTCACTTACGATTTATGTTTGACGTAGGAATGACAGAAGCCAGGAACCAAAACCTTAACTGACTTTAAACGTTTTCACCAAGTGTCCGTCGACTACTCCCTCACTTAGATTTGCTCCTTTCCACAGTGGCGAGACCTGTTTTAGCGGTCAATATACGCAGGATTTAAAACCGTTTGTTTGTAGTTAACCTTACTATTAAGGTAAGATGCCTACAATTAATCTTTTTAATATGTAGTCTTTCTTCTTTGAAAATTGTTTAGCCCTGTTTTCAAAGCCTTTGCCCTTGCCTAAGATATAATCTAAGAATCTCTCTTTTAGATTATAACAACTATTTTGCATTTAATAGTTTGATTGCACATATGGTTTAAGTGGTCGCCTCGCGCGCCGCTCTGCCACAGCGCCGAGTGTTGTGGGTCCGAATTGTACATGAGACAAAAATTTGTGTGATCAATAAATGGTTGCTCCGAGTCTAGGTGCACGGTGTCACGGTGCAAAAGTCGAGTAGCAATTTTAAAAAGCGATAGAGTCACTACAAGCGAATGTGTACCTGACGATGCTACTCGACTTTTGTCTTTGACCGTACTTTATGTGTTTGAATTTTGTAAAGGCTCCCGCGACACAGAAAATATAGGAAATGCGAGAATTGTCTTTTAAAAAAACAATAGTGAATACTATTTGGCGTACGCAACCCTAGTCAGGATCCAACACGGATGTAGTAGTAAAACGGCCATATTGTAGAGATTATTCACTGGTTGTCCGGCGTCAGACGTGTTCGCAGACCGCAGCGAGCGCGGTCACATCGACACGTCCCGATACTAAGTGTACCGCTGCTGTAAAGATTGTCATCGCACTGTGCGCCACGCCGACGACAAGCGGGCGACACTGCTTCATAGTAACATGACACTAGTATATCTCGGATTGGTTAAGCAAACATATAGAATGTCCACTTATCGCCATCTAAGTTAGGCTTTGTAAGACGAGATGAAGTTGGACACAGATCCAGACACCGAGTTGATATTAAAATTTTTCGTACATAGTTTATTTTATTTTATTTTTATTAGATTTTGCGCGCGCCTTCGCTAGCGTAAATGTAGGTTAGGTTAGATTAGGTACGTTAGTTTTTTCTGGCTGAAAGGTACCTTATATCCTTTTCTATTCCTCTAATAATGTGTATGCGAAATATCATGATGATCGGTCTAGTAGTCGTAACAAACAAACTCACATTCGAATTTAAAGTAGTAGAGCCTCGCTGAGCTCAGAATGAGTGGGCCGGCTCGACCGGGGAAGGAATACCCTCTCACAGAATATCGACGTGAAAAAGCAGTATTTCTACTGTTGTTTCGTTCGGTGAGTGAGAGTGCTGGAGGCCCAATCATCGTGCTCCTTCTCCTTCCCACTTCCTTTTTCTCTTCTTCCTTTCCTAAAGGATCGGGAAAGCGCAAGTGATGCCCCTGGTGTTACAAGCGTCGATAGGCTACGGTGACCCCCATCAGTGTGTATCGTATGCTTGTTTGCCAATTTAGTTGTATAAAAAAAGATAAGATACATTTGCTGACTCGGGAATGGAACCATAGACTTCACGATTGCTAGTAAACCTCTATGCAAAGTATTCTAGTAAACTCACAAGACAGATAGGGATTTATTGTATTCATTTACATATTCATAACGTGGCATCCCAGCCGTATAACCCGAATTGATTAGTCAGAGGTTTGTCATACCCATGGAGAGACTCTGTAGCGGTCTACCGAGCACGCTTCCTGACTCCCCACCGTTACCGAGAATTACTGACTAACATGTTGTATGTTATCTGGCATCAAACACGCAGCTTTACGATCAGTAGCTACACATACGCTTACAATCACACCACTCGACCACCGTGATAGTCACGTACAATGCATCAAATGTATATGAGCTCATTTACTACCAGCCGACATAAGTATGCGCGAAACACCGTGTCAAAATGTACCTAATGGTATAATATATGCAGATAAATAATAATTTATTAAACAAATGCACCGTACGTCGTCCTAGATATATTTTAGTGCAAGTGCAACCTGCTCTAGGTTGCCTTGAGAAAGCGCTGAAAACAAGCACCATTTATTTATCCTTATATTGAATACTAAATAATACAAGTCATATATTAAATGTACAGTAAGTAATAACATACATAAATATAGCAAATGTTTGTCTCGTCTGGGGATTGAACTCGCAACACTCAGTGTAGCATTGAAGCAAGGTGACCACTTTAATCATTGCGTTATTAATAATAGTTTAAGTTAAAAATATATATGAGTATATTGTATGAGAATAGTCTATATATTATGTTATCATATTAAATGCTTGCATACTCTCTACTGATATTTGACCCGAATCCAATTTTGATTGTTTGTTAACAAACAAATACCGGAACGCAGGTTTCGCTACCAATAACGTTCCAGATGTTGTATTGTACATCATAAAACAATATTTAAGCGCAATAAACGCGGTAATGTAAATGTAACCATTATATTGGTCACAGGTCACGGGTTTGATTCCCGCACAAGTCAAACATTTGTGTGCATGAACATGGATGTTTGTCTTGGTCTGGGTGTTTCTATATATAATATGTATGTATTTACAAAAAAAGGGTATATATGTATGTTTATCCATTTTCTAGTACCCATGCAAGCACAAGCTCTGCTTAGTTTGGGCTAGATAGTGTTGTGTGTATGAGGTAGAATATTATTATTATTAATGTGCAACTGAGATTACAATGGATTCCGTCCCACATAATAGGCTTAAGAGGCAACGCGGAGGCAGATCGACTTGCAAAATTAGCTGTGATTGAGGGCATTGATCGTTTTATTGCCCCTTTACATTCTGAGGTATTTCTACTCCCTAGCCTTTATTATTCCTAAGTCACTTGGGGTCGGCTTTTCTAGTCTAACCAGATTTGACTGAATATCAGTTTATACACTGAGCGGCTGCCACCTGACCTCCGCAACCCGAAGGCTAACGATACCCTAAGGCTAGATCAGTGTCAGAAAATAATGGAAAAAACTTTGCAGATATATCTAAAACTAAAGGTCTCGTATAGAACCATGCAGACGGAGCCTCCTCGGGTGCCGTGGTTCAGTAACGTTAAAACATCACGTTCTTTTATTGTTAAAATGCATAGACATTAGACATTATCCGTCGGCTAAGTTTACATACCTCATGCGTAAAAGTGAATCCCTAAATTGTGAGCTTTGTCATACAGTGGCGGATGTATGTATACCATTTGCTGACGGATTGTGTTAAGAAAGAGCGACAACCACAAAGTATATTCCATAAGTTTAAATAATAGCTTAGATGCGGCGCTCATAGCCAGTTGCACTCACTGATTGGTAAACGATTACGAGGTTAAGCAACGTTGGGTGCGGTCAGTCTATAGATGGGTGACCGCTTAGTGGTATTTTATCTGAGCGTCTCCGTGCGCACGAGAGCACGTAAAAAGACGATCCCGGTTGTTGTCAAATTGACAGCAGTCGTTAAGCCATGTCAGAGGCCTACGGGCGGCTTGAACAACTCTTGACAAGAGGTTGCCCACTAACCACACGAAAATTAGAAGAAGGAGAAGATAGGTTAGATGTGGTCAGCATGCAAAGTATATTGACCGAACCAGTGAGTGAAGCTGCAAGGTCAATATGT
Source organism: Catocala nupta (assembly GCA_963675205.1). Classification (NCBI taxonomy): domain Eukaryota; kingdom Metazoa; phylum Arthropoda; class Insecta; order Lepidoptera; family Erebidae; genus Catocala; species Catocala nupta. The sequence continues at coordinate 33,885,786 of OY776081.1, forward strand.
AGCCTAGTAGGTTAAATTATATTTATTTTTATTTTAGTTTTAGCTTTGGTTACAATGGGACTGGCATATTGCCATGGCAATAAAAGTCCCTAAATTAAAAAAGAAAAAAAGTCCCTCTGCTTTACTTTTCTCTTTATGACTTTTCTATATACTATTTATTGAGTAGACTTATATATATATATATATATATATACATATATATATATATATATATTATACATATATGTATATATTTGGTACATGCATTTAAATAAAAACAATACGTAGATTATATACACTACAACTTAAATTGAATATCTAAACATTATTTGTACGTGAAACTTGTTCAAATTTATGGGAACTACTCTATTATAGTCTTATTGTTTGCTACTTGAAAATTTGCTGCTGGAGTTCTGAGTATATTGTCTACTATTTATAAATACATATCTCAATATAATATGGCCGATTTTAATTAGTTTATTTTTCTTCTTTTGTTTTCTGTTTTTAGATTATTTTAAGTGTTCAATAACTATTATCGCTGTTCGCTTGTATATCACAAAAAGGCGGGTACACCGCACCGCGCTTATTTACGATAGTATTCTGAATGTTCCAAAAACTAGTCTCAAGCGGCAGTCCAGACTTATAGCATCGCTAGGGGTGTTGAAATCACTCCTATTTATGGTTTGCTTTTCATTTTACTAACTTTTTGTAGCTATTTATATTATGTTTATATTTCGTTTTATTAAGACTTTTGTATTGGCTACAAAGATACCAGTACCTACTATGCCTTGCAGAAGCTATAATATTGTGGTCAAACCTGAAACTACCGCGCTATAAAAATGTAGGCTGCCAAAATTTATAAAAAAATTCCGCTTCTATAAGTATGGCATAAAGTATTGCGTTAAATATGCTTCGCATTTTTCCATGGAGGTAATGCAAATACGCCTAGGTAACTATAGTCTTCCGCTTGACACAATTTATTGGGCAAATACATAGGATATCCAAATAATATGTATATTAAACATAATGAAAAAACAAATTTTATTTATTTATTTCAACTATTAATAAATTTGATTTTCATTGTATTGAATAAAATATGGATGCTAAATAGATTTTTATTGATTTTAGGTATCTCGATCCGTTGTTCACATTGCATTGTTGCAACTGCAGCGCCAATATTATTAGTTGGCGATGCATAAGCAAAATTGTATTCCTTTAAAAAGGCTGAAGTAATAAAACTTTAGAACACTTAGGTCTTGTTCCACCACTTCCAAATAGCTTCAAATCTTTAGGATAACAGTCTCACCATCTCTCTTTTTTAACCTAACAAGAGTGTGACGGCATGCGATTTATCTTTCAGATAATTTTTACTTGTTAGTTGTGGGACTGGCCATTATCCGGACTCCAAAAATACATTTGAAAGCACAATGCTTAGTTAATATTCCAATTAACTAAGCATTGTGCTTTCAAATGTATTTTTAACATATCTTCCTATATTACTTACCTAGCTAAGCTAGTTAATGAAGTAGCTGGTTGGTGGAGAGTGTTGTAGCGTCCGTGACCGCGGTGCCTGTATATTAACGGCCCCATTGATTTGCTGGTGGTGCGCCTCACACGGCTAGTCCTTGAAACGCGCTCAATTATTCGCGACTAAACATACGTACCTGCACGACGCCGCGCCGTTGTCGGTACAGCCACGCGACGTGGGCGTTCCTCCTCACCTCTGACATTTAACCAAATACAGCTTTCCTCACTGTACACCGGCGAAGGTACACGTCCATATAGTTGTAGTATTAAGACTCATTTGAAACATAAATATGGCTGTTAAGTGCGATTAAAATCTCCCCTAATACAGTCTGAAATGGCTTTTAGTCAATATTAACACGCTTTTTTACTTCGTGTGTGCTTTATCATATATTATAGTCTTTTATTACATCATGTTTGTATTTGACATAGCGGTCATGAATGTAAACTGGTGTGCATGAATTCTTGAGTTTGATGCCCAGCAAGTCCAGCAAAGTGCTATTCAGTTTTGGTCGACGTATTCCCAACAGCAGCAGGAGTCTGGAATTCGCCTATTTACTTAGGACTTGAAACGATAGCTGGCTAATGTGGGTGTTATTCACCTTTGCGTAACTTTTCGGGGAAAGACGCGTTAGATTATATGTATGTCAGTATGTAGCAGCAGTATATGGTTTCAACAATGCAACAGATTTATACAATACTAGTTTTCCCCGCTGTTTCACCCGCGTAAGTGCCGTTCCCGTGGAAATATCGGGATAAAAAGTGAAAAAAGCCTATGTGTGAATCCAGGTCTCCAGCTATCTACATACCAAGTTTCATTGCAATCGGTCCAGTAGATTTTGCGTGAAAGAGTAACAAACATCCAAACATTCATACATCCATACAAATGCGTTTATAATATTAGTACCTAAAGATTCTTAGTTATTTTTCTCTCTGTATCCGATATAGTCTATGTTTATAATAACAGCCTCATTAGCCCCGTGCTATAAGTCGCATTAACGCTTACGGCCGTTCGGCACTTTAGGGGAAAGGTCCTTTCGCCGGCTCGGACTTTGTTATTGAGTTTTCAGTAGCAGTGTCCTGTTATATACGCGCTGTATATAACAGGATTAACAGAAATGTGTGGTCTTATTTTAGAGCCGTAAAGTAAACATGTATAGGGCACATAGTTTATTTATCATATTTGCTAACTAATATTATCAACGCGAAAGGTTTTTTGTTTGTTATGCCTTCACGCCTTCTTCTTTTCGTGTGGTTAGTGGCCAACCTGTTGTCAAGAGTTGGCCTCTGATATGGCTTAACGATTGCTGTCAATTTGGCAACAATCGGGTATCGACTTTTTACGTGCCCTCCGAAGCACGGAGATGCTCAGATAAAATACCACTAAGCGGGTCACCCATCTATAGAATGAACGCACCCAAAGTTGCTTAACCTCGCTAATCGTTTACCGGTCAGTGAGTGCAACGCCTTAACTACATATAAGTCGATCGATCATCATGAAATTTCACACACAATTATAGGACGTAGGGTATTCTCCATCCAGAGAAAAGTACTGTTTCCGAATGATAGAAAATTGACATAACCTACATTTACGCGAGCAATGCCGCGAGCAAAATCCAGTATTAAATCCTTTTAAAACAATTTCTAACATTTTATATATTTATTATTTTACACATCGAAACATACGATGTAATGACATCATTATCCAAATTGTCTCTGTCATTTTCGGGTTGACAGTGTTCACGTTCGCACAGCACAGAGATCACTCGCGTCACATGTTACTGTTACTTGAGTAACGACTAGAATGTATAATATAGAGTAGTCGATAAAAAAGAAAATGCTATACTTTGTGAATAGAATGTATACGAATTTGAAGGTCGCAGTTTTCCATTGTACGGGGGCTATGTTATGTGACAGTTAAAAATGACTACACCTTTCTGTCACACGCTGTATAAGATCTACCACTTGTATAGCGAACCTGCGCATAGTACAGCGAAATGTTTCTGTTAAATAATAAACGTTCGTCGTGCAGGCTTCAACAGCGCGGTTGTCTGAGCAAACGCCGCACTTATTAACTAAAAACGAAATATGAAGCCGACGAATTTTGTGCGCGGCTCTAACAACGCGTCTAATTACTAGCGAGATGACGTCACATCTGCGAACGTACCTCTTCGTCTTTTGTAAATTATTTGTGATGTTTGTTGTGCTTTGTTCGCGGCGCGGGGCGCAGGCGCGGCTCGAACCCTCGTCTCCGCGCTGTTGTTCCTCGCTGTCGGTAATGACGGTTTGTCGTGTTGCGACAAAATTGGACCACTTGTGCGCGTACACATATGCGATAACGTGTGTGAACACACAAACGTACGTGTAGTACGTGTGGCGGCGACGTCATCAGCGACGCATCGTTATTCTATATGTTTGAAGCAGGTTGAGGTGATGCTACGTGACCGGCGCTGACTATACTGTCATGGTATATGGAGGTTCAATGAATTTTTGGATGGTTAAATCAATAGATTGTTTGCATGACTTGAATATAATTTAACACTACAAATAAATATTGCCCTTTTTTAAATTCGCCAGCGCAAACAACTGCAGCTGCTGCATATTACTCAGTCGTCTCTTGAGCCAATTCAATAAAATCATTTCATAGTTACTTATTGCTAAGAAATACTACATTATTTGGATGCGATCTATTGTAGAAAGAACTTCCCCTTAGGGCGACTTTAGGTTTAAGGTCAGTTGCCAAAACGACCGTTTACACGATGTAATATTTGATTGAGGGACGAATTCTGTCTAGTAAATATACCCTAAGAAAAGGCATAATATTGTTAATATGCTAGATAAGTTAACACGGCGAAAAGGCTTTCACTATTCATTGCCACTGAGACAACAATGGTCCGCAATACCGTCAATAGCCGTGTGCAGTTGGTGCACATCGTGCTAATCCTATAGATACATATTATATAAACGAATGAAGCAAGTGAGGTATGCCGAATTTTCACTTGTATGACACAAGTGGAAATTCGTACTCTGCCTGCGTAGACAACAAATATGACATATTAAACTATTTGTGTACAACGAACAAACCCTTCCTCTACGACTACTCAAGTTTATGATATAGCGTTCCCGTTCCGTTCTCACAAGCCTTTTTATCTTATTAACTTCGCCTCTGCCAGTGTGTATTACCAAATGTTTTAAGTTAAATTTGACCCACTTTTCGGTGTTCAACTGAGTTACAGCTTTGCATGTGTAAATGTATAAGTTAGATGGCATTCTAAAATAAAACTATATGTCTTAATGAGTATGTGAAAGAAGACGATTTCTTCGTTTTTATAACATTTTGCCAAAATATGTAGGCTCGCTAAAAATAAAAATTAGATGAACAACTTTCTATTGTCTTAATATCTGTATAGAAATGAAAAACATCGTGATTAGTTTTCGACGTCAAGAAATTAAACGATATTAAAAGTTAAAAAGCACAAGAGGTATTGCAGACACACACACACACACACACACACACACACAGATCACATGTGTAGTCACTCAGAAGAAAAGTAGTCGCCTGTAAAAGGCGCAAATCCAGGTACAGTATAGTTATCCATATATTACAGCCTACTATATGTCAATAGTTTAAATCATTGTTTGTCCATCCAAGATTTTCCTATGTACATTATGTCTCCTGGATTTAATTAATAATTAAAGTCTACTATTAAAAATCAAACTACATTTCGCAGGATTGATATAGTATGCAATAATTATTTATCATTACGAAGACTACCATTATGAGCTTCTTAGTGAGTGTCAGCATAATTATCCTTATTCATAGTATTATAAAATGATTATTATTATATGTATATTCACATTTAGTGTGAATATAGGTGTGTTTATTTCTTCACGATTGCGTCTCAAAGAAGCAATCAGTGTTTTATCTTAGATTAATAGAAATATCTTTATACTTCAGATTCATAGTTAGTACTTGACCATTCAGCACACATTTCCAATTTTGAAGGTCGCTAACCCTGTGCGCGAGGTTTTTTATACTTTACATTTAGTTGAATTACAGATACGTTAAACTTCAACCACATACCTACTGTTTACAATGTTTGGTTGCGGTTTAAAGTATCTGTATATAATTCTATACAATACAAGCTCTTGAAGACGTCAGCCTGTCTGGTGTTCGCGTTCCACGTAACATCGCTCTTCAACGTTACAAGACGGTCTGGCCAGGTGTACCGGCGACTCATCGCGCTGCATGCGACGTAACGAGCAAGTACAGGATATCATGCACTGGTCTAATTTAAGCAGGGTGTGCCGGCACACGCATCGGAAGTACGCACCGAGGTGTGATTGGCGCGAACACAAACAAATATAGTTCACGATGCAGTTCAGTCCGGAGCAGTTGTAGACGCGTGTCTCAGAATACGCGGAGTGAATGACCGCGGCGCTGCGCCCGCGCACAACAAACACTCGCCGACGATCAGTTCCTATCGCAAGGGAGATGGACGCTCAGATGAGTGTGCGTCTTTTATATAGATACATGTACTTCCCAGGCTGCTTGGCTACAGGTTCAGGGGCCCTATTACAAACTTTTATAAAACCCGTCAAGTTCCAGGCAATTCAAATAACACAAATCTGCTGATTCCCCACAAATTCCCCTCAATATCATTTTAAACAATGAAAAACGTTTTAACTATTTTCGAACGTTTTAACCTTATTGACATTACTTAGAATTTATCATTTTACTAACGTATTAATGACGGAAAGCAAGAAAATACCAAAAAGAAGTCTGTCATGAATTGTCAATAAGATCTAAAATCGCATGCACCTGTTTTTTTGTAAGCACTATCGCTGGCTGATCACTTTCTGATAGTTATTTTTTTTTGTAGACGTTCATTTGTTTTACACATAAAATTTATGCCAGCTATTTTAGGTACCTATCGCCGTGGTACAACTAGCATAATTCCACCGTTGTGCTACGGGTCATAATCATAAATTGACTGAATTTTATTGACTTACCATAGAAAAACGTTATTTTATACATAAATAAAGTAATACAAAATGTACATAACACATATTTACATTATACGATTTTTGTATTTTATTTTATAATTTTTATTAACTAATGTAAGTAGAGCATATATTAACATGGCGTCATATTAAAATTTCAATCGGTGGCACGAAGAGGAAATGAAATTCCTTCTCGTACCTAATGTGCCTATCATCCCAATACTGGAAAACCTGAAAATCATAGTTAACTCAAATAATAATAGTTTATCGTTACACATTTTAGAAATTAACTAAACACCAGGTATATTACATAAAAATAAAAGCAATAATTAATGTAGCTATTCAAAAAAGTTACTCCAGCTTAGCGTAAACTGAATGGTTTATTTTGTTTACAATAAGGCGACTTTAATATGAAACGAAATGTAAAATGAAAGCTCGTAATACGGTATTTGCTAGGAAATACTCGATCACCTGTCACGTGACCGCTGACTGGCTGGAGTTAGCACATTTATAATACGAAATTGCAAGGCAGTTTACTTTACGCCGTATACTGCCTGGAAATAAGAGTTTGTAATAAGGCCCCAGATCACCGCTGTGCAGGAAGTGTTGCAACGGTATCGCTTGTTTTGGTTGCTGCGCTAAACTGTCTAATTGTCCGTAGATACAAATGAGGTGCAGGCGTTTTGTTGTTATGTTTTGTTTGAGCACTCTTTGTCCCGCGGTAATGCTTGCCAAGTAGTTCTTAGAATGATATCTAATTGTAGTTTATCCACCTATTGATGTTAACAATATATATTTGTGGTATTGAACTAATAAATGCCATTTATGTACGATATATTATGTAGATATGTAATTTATACACATAAGCTGTAGTGCCGCCTGTTTAAAATCTTACATGTCTGCGTATGTAAATCCGAATCCTTACTAATATTATAAATGCGAATGTGAGTTTGTAACGCTTTCACGTCTAATTACTCGACCGATCATCATGAAATTCCGCATACTTGTGGTCAGCCGTCAGGTGTGCAAGAAATGACATACATTTGATTAGCATTTTTAATCGCATTTACTATAAAATGATATACAATATATATCATTTTATAGTAAATGCGATTAAAAATGCTAATCAAATGGAGAAATGTGGGTGTAAAAAACTTTCATCTCCTTCTTTATTTTACCTTTTCTATAACCGTAGATTTTGTGTATAATGTACTCTGCAAGTCAATACAAAAAATACAAATTGTAACAATCATAGTTGACATAGTACCAATCATTGGACATAAGTATTAAAAACTCAATTAAGATATACCTACATATACGAGAACAGATCACATATCGCGGTACACGTCCGCGCACACTATCCGCCTGATATGTTTACGTTCAGACGCTAGTTTTCACCATACCGTACACATGTTTGATGAACGATTACAGCACTACACTAGAAATAGTACACGCGAAACAATCGAATCTCTTTTGCATTCAATCTTCTAGTACACTATCCCGTGCATAGAGTTCAGATATTATGCAGATACATTACTGTCAAAGGACTGTGAGTGGGGAACCGAAAGGCGGTTAAAGTGTCCATGATAGCGAACAACTTTGTTTTATAACTTTTTGAAAACCATAAATCGACTTCCCATTCAAATTGTTCGATAAGTCGCTAGCTTGTATAAGAATTAGTATGTTCTTTTACGTAATTCGATAGTATGTTAAGCAAAAGTTGTTGCGTCCGTCATGTCATACGTCATACCATGATCTTTAATATTAGTAAGTACCCTTTCCACTAAATGTTGTAACTAGATATTCATTTATTTAATTTATTTAAAAAGAAAGTACTGCCACATCACAAACATTTATCATTGAGAATAACTTAAAAATACTATTTAGTTTATGGCCTGATGCATGTGACAATAATGGCGTACATAACATTGGCAATTCATAGATATAAATATTTATAATTAAATCTAATTATAAATATTTATATTTCGAAAAAAAATTGTGATTTACTGGTGTTACTTAAATGCTCATAGAAGCTATAGAACTACATAAGGGTTATCCTTTGATACATTTGCGCGGTGCATTACCCGGCGCGTCAAGTGACGCACACTTTACACAATAATTAGCGTTAGTTATCGTAGCGGTGAGTGACATATGTAGGTACGAAGGTGCGCGCGCGTCGCTCGCTTGTCGATCAATGCGCCGGCGCGGCGCGCGTCGTGGAGCGCTGCGAAGTATTTCCCAAACTCGCGTTATTTTTCACCGATACATGACAGACACGACGCGACGCAGCACGTGCACTGTCGGCGCATCGTATTATACAAAGTGACAACATGATTTATTGTGTCTTAATCTGTTTATGTTATCATTATTTATTCGTAAACCGCATATAGTTTAATGTTCTACGTTGGTTGTAATATATTGTCGATGAGGTCAAACAACAAACCGCTATTCAATGGCCAGTTTGCTGACCATTAAAGAAAATTACAGTCTCGCCTGTATCTCGAAGAACACGTAAAGTTATCAGTCTCAGCTATTATGAGCCAGGTAACGTGGTTAGGCAGCACTTACATATAATGATGCCTTTTTACTTGCGAGGAAATTAAATGAATGTCCATAGAAAAACAAATATACATAAGTTCAAGCTTATATTATCAATACGAAGGTTTGACACTGTTGTTAGTAACGTTATCAATTATCATTGCTAAGTCACCAAACCGATTTGAATTTTGATGATCGACTTTGTGTAAGCATTAGAAAAGGACGTACACTACAGGAACAGAGCAAAGTACAGTCTATTACGATACAAACTCTTTCTGGCTTTTGCCTACTACTACTACTATATGTCCCACTGAGTCCCTCACGACACGACATATGGAACATGTGTCGTTAATATAATAAATCGTAAAAATTGGAATATCGTAGAGCCTAATCTTTCTTTATACGAAGCTAATCTAGTCTAAAGTGCATCGTTCGACAGCGGCGCGGCGCGGTGCGGTGCGACGCGGAGCGACGACGACTTCACTTCACGTACAGCTTTTTGATTGCAGGAAGCGTTTTACTACTGGAGTAGTGCAGTTAACAGTTATTGCTCCATAAACCCCTCCATCTCCCGCTCTCCCTCTGTCGGCAACGCACCCCCCTCGCCCCTGTGCAACACTCGCACTAATAATATCTTACTTTTATAAATAGCACCTCTAATAGCTGTAGCCTTTAGAAACTATGACACAGCTTCATCAGACTGAGTGAGCAAATGAGTAGCTACACATTACAGTCACAGAACATTTAAAGCCACGTCCACGTCCACCTCGACTACATTTATCGAGGTGTATGTGATCCACATTTCGTGATTAATGTTTAGATAAAAGCCACGTCCTGCGCTTCTGCAGCAAATGCGGTTGAATCCCGTGCCCTATGGGATATATCTATGTATATTTGCCGAATATGTATCTCTGGTATTACTGAATGTTTCCTTATAGATAAATCTATTAACACTACAACGAGTCCTCATTATTGACCATTACACATATTTACCTGTTAACACGAGATCCTGGGTTTGAGGTGGTCACCGAATTATAGCGATATTTTATTATATTCTAGCTCATATACATACGTTTCTTGATTCGGAAACCGAGTCAGAAACCACATTACAACACATTACAACCGCTTACAAACATTACATTAGATTTTCTGCCACGGTATTTCGAGAGTTTGACTTAAACAAAGCGCACATCCCTAGCACTGATACATTGATGACGATATCATGCTCGCAATCGCATTATAGCTTTCTTAGAATAAGAAAATGATTAATAACCATTAAACGTTCCCGAGTGACTCACTAAACACACAGACACTAAAAGAAAGACAATTTTATGTAAAAATTATTAGGAGCGTTTATGTCGACAAATCTTCCAGTTTATCGGATGACTATCAACTCTATCGACGAAGTATTTAATCAAATAAAAGGATCTTTTAAATACATAATTAGTTACTTATAGGTTAGAGATACTCATAAGCATAAGAACGTTTCTTTTTCATTGATTGAATATGCAATATCACGTATCATCGATCATGCACGTGCTTAGCTGCCAACAACGAGAGAGACTTCCGCCCGTAGTGTTTACTGTTTGCCTGCTCTCGGCAAGATGCCGGCAAGGTGCCGACTAAGCACCTTCCGTTTGGAACTTCCATCCGCCTCGTTATTTTTCGATCCAGGATTCCAAATACAAGATCTAGTGTTCGAAACAAATGAAAGGCCTGTTGCCTTTTTTTCGTTTGCTACGTACAGACTTCATTGATTTAAGTTTAAGCAATATGTACATAATGGTTGGGCTCGGCAAAACACAAATTTAGCAAGTTGATAAGAAAAACGATTGTGTATGACCGACTTGAGGCATTTTCTTCAAGCCTGATATGTTTATAATTTACACATTACATGAAATTAAAAATAAGACTTTCGCAAATCTATCATAATGACACATTGTGGTTTTTCCTCCTAAGCGGGCTGAATTAAATCGTCAACAAGTCCATAAGATCATAAGCAGCGCTCTCGCGGCGGCGGCGCGACGCGGTGCTGGCTTCAACCCAACACCTCTGACTCACTCACTCTCATAATTATTATATATTATGTGTAATAGATATCATTTACTTTTTATTTGTAACGCCGTCTTTAAAGAGAGTTATCATGCTAAATTAAAATTGAACTTCGGACATTAAAACAACGGATACGAAGAACACCCATCTGAGTGTAACTATCAATATAAGATTCGTGTGAGAGTAGATTTTGGTGCATTGCGAGTATATAATATATGTATGTTTCACCACAGGAGTACCTACCACTAAATAAATGGATGGTGTAGCGAGTAAGCGGTCGTATGGCAGATGGCGCCATGTTGTGGGATCAAATCGCACACAGGACAACTTTTTGTGTTATCCCCATATTATCATTCTCAGTCTGGCTGTATTTTGTGTTAGTTAATTACATACCAATAAAATTACGTCTAATACAGGGACTGTATCAAGTGCCAAAGTAACCTCTTAAAAAATAAGATATAAAAATTATCACTCACTCAAAAGTTGAACTGTCAACGATTGATAAATCTACCGCTTGCATTGTGTATGAGATTGACCTGTGCCTAATAGTAGAAAGAAATTATACAAATTCTATAAAGTCCATGTCAATAACAAACAACAGTACTCGCGCCGGCTTCGAACCCGAGGGCTCACAAATGACAGTACCAATACAAAAGCTTACGTTACACGACCGAAAAATCTGTCAATAAATATATCGTAAATATCTTAAAAATACTCAAAAGTACTTGTGTGTTTTCAAGACAGTTTCATAACTCTATTATTCACGTTTTGAGCAGTTTCTGAAAGGTTGCTTGTCCACGTTCCACCTGTTTATCCTTCCGTCCATGTGACCGAAAACGTTGGTGCGGAAGTTCCTCGTGCTTTCTGTTTATTTGTTTAGTGTAGCGGCGCGAGCCTCGACAATCGACTTCAACAAATAGGAGATTGGGATTCAATTAGTTCTCTCGCCGATAACGACCGCTGTACAGCCGCCGCGTGTCAGACGCAATGGGCTGCGGCGAAATTGCCTTCTTTGTATCTTTGTGCTTCTAAGAGAGCCGTTTGTTTGCACGTGGGCCTGTCGCCTGTTCCCCGGCCACGGGTGGCGTCCTCGTGCTCGTGCCTCGCCACGTGCCTCTGACGTCTCCAGAAATCATTTCCATTTCCAATAATTACTAATAGCACAGCTTCCGGAGGTGGCGCGCGGCTCAAATCCAATTTCCTTTCATAATTCATACGAGGAGGTGTTCGCTACCGCCGACTAGTTGTTAAAGCTTCGTTAAATGTTTGGTCGTTCGACTCTTCGTATGATTCGTAAATAACATGGTCTAAGTGCTCTTCATGACTGTGGCTATCAGCTTAACAAGATGTCATGGCTGCATGTCTGCTAAACTACGGCTTCATTACCCACATCGAATGTCATTTTCATTCTATCACTGCTATGTGAAAAACGTGCCCATTCTTATCAAGCAGCCAGGTAATCAAGTAGGTGTACATTATTTGAGATGCACGCAGGGTTATTACAGCGACCTCGTACCGGCTTGTCCTAATGAGTGTGCATATTGATGCGATTAGACGCACTAACTTAGTTACAATGAACAGCTCTAATGCATCATATACATGCTATGTACGAGCTGTCAGAGTTGACCGTAGCAGACAGAATAGCAATAATAATAGTCCTTATTAAGACTACCGCACCACTACAGGACATGGAATGCCTGCCATAAAAACAAAGGTTAATATCATAGCCCGAACAGCAACACGCTAGCAAATTTCACACACTCAACAACTTTATGGAGATCATTCAAACATACAAGGTTGCCAGCAATGGTGAAAATCAGAATGAAATTAAATATTATTTGCGACTAGTCTACAACGTCCTTGAAGTTACGTGAAGTCAATCAACTCTCTTCTAAACCTAATGACCTGTGACGTTTCGTTCTAAGAGGAAGGAAGCTATTTATAACAAGTTATCAAACAGAGCTGATACTACATGAATTGATAAAGACATTTTATCTCTCACAAGTTTCATTCACAACAACAGAAAAGAACTACAAAACCATTATTGTTGTTAAACAACATATCTGTCTATTTTATAAAAGGTATTGCATTCAAAACTCATAGTAGGTATGGTACACATCACAGGACGCATGTCCCACGTCATACGCCAGTTGAAGCGAGGCGACATGCGCGATGTAAGTTATCTTCGAACACGCGGAGATCGTCGGGGCGCGGGGCACTCCTGTGACACTTTATTTTCGATTCTGAGATTACATTCCTAAATATAAACGAACCCTCGGCTACCGTGGACACGTCGCGTCACTGACAACTGCATTCTATAATTACTTAGTTGACATCGTCCGCGGTGGCGGCGAGTGGCGCGCTGTACACTTAGCGACCTTACACACGCTACACGAGACTTAAGTAGTTAATGAAGTATGGAACATGTATCAAAGACATTAAGGCGGTGCCACCACTCACGAGCGCTTATCTCTCGACCGATGACCCCTTATCTGCCGGCAGACGAACCGAACACTCTTAGAGACTGCCTATCGACTCTTTCATGTTTATGGTCATGAGAAAACAAATTGTAAACGGCACTGGAGTGTAACCGATAAATGCATAGTCGAAGACTGCACGGGTGAGAGCTGTGATTTAAAGTCATTGATACGACTTATTTAAATAATAGTAAAGCTTTAGTCATCCATTACTATTTAATTTTGGTAACGATTCGAGTGAGTCGCCTCGCCCGCAGAAGTACCACCTTCTTTCAGGAAGTCAGCGTAAGACTTGTATCACCTTTTTACATTTGGCGCGTTGCGTAAGAGATCCAAAGATTCCGTCTTTAGCTCTTTTATGACGGTGAGGAAAACCATTAACCACGTTTACTACACACATGACTAAAACAGAATAATAGTACATATGTATATAGAAAGGGCATATTTGCTTTGACGTAACACTATTTATACTATCTCCGAAAATTTTAATATTTAGTTCGAAGTGCTTGTTATTTTACAACACAAGTTCTCCACAAGTAGGCGTTTACTTAAGTATTAAAAGTAGCGTGTCGCCTCGTCCTGTTTGCGCTCCCTATAACATAGGTACTCTTCACTACTCACCGGAACGTTCGAATTAAAATGAAACTGATTACTGTAGTTCTTAGAACGTTATCGATAAAGTCGCGATGTACGGTTGTACTTGGAGTACACAGTACTTGTTGTAGTTAAGCTAGGCACTTAAAATCGTGTTTAATTTAGTACTAGTTTACTTATCGTAAAGTTGCGGCCAAATCCAATTAATGATTTTTTAAATTGAATTTAGTAGCAGATCAGCCTGCGGACTACTCATTGTAAGTAGGAGCCGCTCCGCGTCGCTTTTAGCCATATCAGAAGAGTATCCGCTGAAGCACATACCCATAAAGAAGCAAAACAGCAAAACGTCATACTTTGAACTCATTCTGCGTAAATAGGAACACAAAAATTTTATTATATTTACGTGTACTTTAATAAAATAACACTTATAAACAATGAGACGACCGCCGTCTTAGTCTTTCTGTAGCTATAGCTGCTGAAAGGCAACCGGAACGACGGGGAATATAGTAACGAGTGTATATTCAGAATAAACCGCGATAAAATCCGTATATAGTAGTTTAATTTCAAAGTGTACACAGTTTAGCCACCGATTGTGATACCAGTACTTTCTTTTAACCTCATTTGAAGAAGTGCGGCAGGTAGTTTATTCCATAGCCTGCAAGTACGTGAGAGAAATGAGGTGTATAAGTGCACCGTGCTGGACGGAAACGGTTCCAGGAGAAAAGGATGAACCCTGTTGCAATGTCGATTAGTTCTTTAGTCAAGGGACGACTGTGCTTGTAACTGACTGTTGTTTGACGTGTCTAGTAATTATTATATTTTCTTTTTTTAAATGATTACTTCCCTACTACGAATAGTTCCTGCATCGCGGGATCACTTTACAAACATTCAAACAACGGACACAAAGAATATCCATACTCGAAACAACTTTAATTTGTGGATCAAATAAATGTTTGTCCCGCTTGGGGATCGAACCTGCAACACTCGGCGAGGCAACCACTTAAACCGCTAAGCCATCCATGCAGTCAATTGTTACACTGACACAGTTGACAGTTGTGTTGTTGTAATTACTTTATATGTTTAATATGTCAAATACACGACATTATTATTATTTATTGTGAACCACATAGCGGATGTTCCGTAGCTTGCAGATGAACACGCAGACAAATTGTTATCTTTATTTATATATAAATATTCTGTGCATGTGTTTGTAATTAAACTCCTCCTAAACGGCTGGACCGTTGAAGTAGATTCGAGAATTGTTTATATATGATTTCTTTTTCGTTTGTGCTGGGCTGCCTCTTTCGAAACAGCTAGTATTTTATAAATATGTCTAAAATTAATTTGTATTTAATTTTATTATTTCGATTGCACTATAGCAATCTAAACGTCAGTTTATCTGCGAAGTGACAGCTCTAACCGCAAACCACAGAGATAACACTATTCTAAGCTGAATAACTTATTTAGCCTCAGAATATCGTTCATGCAGATAGACGTTAGAGGATTTAAAACTACTGACCTACCACTTGCTTGGCTAACACACACTTGTTATGTGGTCAGCGAGATTTGAAGCGATTACTTTCTTCTAGACTTTTGCGATATTGCTATCGCTCAATAAGGTAAAAGACAAGTATCGCTTCGTCGTGCGAGTTGATCTCAAATGTTCTTGGATGGTGCGGTTCGCGCATGGAGTCGTGTGTCGCATTGTTGTCACGTTTTAACTTATTCAATAATACATATATTGCTATCTCCGAAGGCGAACATTTGGGATAAGCGCGGCGTTCGCGGTGAGTGTACATTTACGTTTGTACGCGCCTGACTCAATGGATTAGCGCTAAATTGAGCAAGTGGAGGTGACACACGACACACAGGCGCCGGCGACACGCGACAAGTCGCTGTCGCACCATAATCGCATTAATATATTTAGACAACCGCGCAGACATCTACAAATCCGTTTTTAATTTACTACTGCGTCGGTGTGGGGCCACGCCGCACGCCGCTGCCTCGCGTTTAATATAAAAGTCTGATATTGCATTTTAAAAAGAACTAGATGATGACTGCAACCGCGTTTTAGTTTAAAAAGAACCTCGTGCCTTTGTATAAATTTAATTACTAATTCCATGGTTCTTAGGTAGGTTATGCAGATATAATAATAATAATAATATCCTCCTGACCGCATTTCGATCACGGCGGCCAATCTTAACGGAGACTGGCCATCGGCGCAGGAGATATTATAGCACAAGTGTGTGCGCAAACACAAGTGCACTCTCTGTTCCCTAACTATCATGATCCGATGGGACGAATAATTCGACACAGAGAAATCAGGCGCAGGACCAACGGCTTCACGTGCTTTCCGAAGCACGGGGGTTTCTAACACCACCAACTTCCTAACTCCAGACTCATATTGAGATTTCTTAATAGAAAAACCCAATAACTTTTTGTTAGCTCGACCCGGGATTCGAACCCGAGACCTCATGCACAGCAGTCGCATTCACTTCCGCTGCGCCACGGAGGCCTTACTCGTTGAAAGTAGAAACACTCATGCACAGTTCTGTTTATTGAAACGAGTATCCTTCTAAAAATACAGAAAACAAATCCTTTTTTTTATCTCTATGTTAAATAAATAATGCTTTAATTTCGCCAATCCTGCCGCGTATCTTATATCCTATTTGCGAGGCAGCGATGACACAAGCTCGGGACCGCCGCGCGCCGTCCCTCGTGGCCACACAATGTTTAAGCAGTGGTTCCTTGGTTGTGTGTGTGTTTGCTTTCAGCTGTGACCGCTGATGAAACAGTTCCAATTAAAGTAAATCTTGACGCGGTGTCAGCAGTCGCGCCGACTCATGCGAGCCGCGAGCAGCAGCGGCGACATTTGTTTAGTCAATCCAGTCTGCTTCGTGTTTAACGTTCACGTTAGTCCAACATAACAGTTTATAAACTTACCATTAGTCGTACCCTTGCTCGTTTTTAGTTTAATTGATTATTCATTTGAGTCGAAACCATGAAAAACGTGTGTTATGTCACTTGAGTTATTTACGAAAAGTTGGTAGAACGATTTCTCGGTGAGATCGAGTCAAGGGAAAGCTAGTAGCGCACTTTAGCTCAAGCTAGTAATATTGGACATGTTATTTACAGACTGCAGTTATTGGGTGATACTGGAACTATAGACATACAAAGTATCTAAAATCAATTATTATTCTAGATTCATATTAAAAAGTCACAATTAATTGATCAACAGAATAGAAGTTTTATCAAAATATTTGCAATGTTCAGATACAACTTCGCTTGGTACATTTTTGTAACAGTATGGGCAAATAAAAAATTTGTTTAGTGTTAGTAACAACTAGAAGAGTTATTACTTTGCAAGTAAAGTCATATGAAAGTACCGGTAGTAGACGCTATACAGACGTAACTTACAACATTAACCGTTGTTAAAGTGATAGTATTCGTTGATTTAAACACCTTTAAATATACTTTTAAAGTATTGTATTAATGTCCTTTTCTCTAATACCCGTAGCACAGACACATGCTAACTACACTACCAGTAAACTTATTTTAAGAAAAACGACATACCTAATCTATTTCACATACGATATGGACAAAGTCTGTCTATATGAGAAGCGAAGATCTGGATATCCTATCTTATAAATGCGAATGTGAGTTAGTATCAACGACTGCAAGGTGAGCCAGAGCATGGACAAATATGCAACGGTCTTCCAGGCGGAAACCTATGCTATAATTACCTGTACTCAGGAGAATATTAACAATAATGTCACTGACAAGACTGTTTATATTCTCAGTGACAGTCAGGCTGCTCTTAAGACTCTGTAGGGTGGAATCCAGCTGGTCCTGAACTGTGTTAAAGCCCTTAACAAACTTGGCAGGGAAAACACAGTCTAGTTGGTGTGGGTTTCAGGGCATGCAGGGGTGCAGGGTAAAGAGGAGGCTGATGCACTAGCCAGGAAGGGTTCGGAGCAACTATTTGTGGACCCGGAGCCATTCGTAGGACTCTCCGGGAGTACCGTCAAGGCAGCTTTGAATGCACATGGCAATGATAAACACAGGCTAGAGTGGATGGCCCTTAGGGGTCTGGAACACTCCAAGAAATTCATTGCAAAGAGGGCCATGGGCTTCACCCGGAAGTTCTGCGGGTACAACAAGGGCCAAATACGTCTGCTCACAGTAGGGTTCACTGGCCATTTTGGCACCAACGACTTCCTGTATAGATTGAGATTGTAAAACAATTCGATCTGCAGAACTTGAGGTGAACAGGACGAGTCCATATCACACCTACTGTATGAATGTGACGCGTTGGCTGGACTAAGGATGGGTCTGATGGGATTGGCATATCTGAACCCTGAAGACTTGAGGCTTTTCCCTCTGAAGTGTACGCTGCGACTGAAGCAGTATATTCATAGGGAGATAGCTCAGGGATAGATCTCGGGGTCGACACAAAAGATCCCACTGGGTCGAAGTGTCGGCGGTCTACACTGACTGGCCCCCGAATAAGATAAGATATTTTGTTATAATTTCACGGCTTACTACTCGACTGACTATCATGCAATTTCGCATACACATTGTCAGGGGTACAAAATAGAATATAAGGTACCTTTAATCCGGCAAGAGTACTGTGCCGAGTGAGACAAAACCTACATTAACGCGAACGAAGCCGCGGGAAAAATCTACTGAAGTATATAATATACCTCGCTCTTTGTGATAAACACAAATTGATAATTTTATTACCTGATACAATATTTATATTTGTTGACACGAATTACAAGTACCAGTAAGTAATGGGTGCCAGCGGACGGTGAGCGGTGAGCGGTGTGTACTCAGTACGATAGCGGACGAGTAAACATCGCGAGGTGCGCCCGATATCCTCTAATTCAAGTGTCCTAATTATGGTAGATTACTCGTGTAGCAGCCGCGCCGCTGCGCTATGAGCTCACTGCGCACTGCGCAGGCGCACCCTACGGAAACGATTTACATAGTGCTTGTAACGTTCATAGAAGCAACGAAACATGATGCAATAAAATGATGCCATCGTGTTACCCTGAAAGCCTAATTCGTAGTTATTTTAAATAGCTATAACGACATTGAAGGGACTATATAGCTTCGGACGTTATGTCCGATAGTTGTTATAAGCAATATACACAAGTACGTAGTCATATTAATTGTCATATGTATGTTTAGAACTTTTAAATATGTACAATTATGTAGTATGCGTTTAGGTTATGCTTCATAACTAGTTTTGAAATAAAATGTCGATGAAAGAATTAAAAATGTTTATTCTGAAAAATATTTCTACAAGCTGTACCTACTCAACTTAAAATATTCTTTCATAGATTGGAATAAGTTAAATTTTTAACAATTAATTTGTTCGGATTGTTTTTGGTTGTGTATTTGGTCGCTAAAGCTGATGAATATCGATAAAGTTCCGTCGTTTTAAACGATATGTCACTGTATCCGATGTTGTTATAGGCGGTATGATTACTTAATTGTTTATATAGGTTTCGGCCGGGACCTTGCCATTCGGTCGTAATAACCAATCCGTCGTTATAAACGATGTCGGTTTATTCGGTTTCGACTGTAGGTATATCTTTAATTTCAATGTGGAAATAAGTTATTCGCATTACTTCGGCACCTCTGTGATCTTGTTAGAGTTTAAGCTTTAATCTTGCTAACTGCTAACCCGGTAGGCAACAGCTAGACTGAACCCTTTAGTGGTTACCGCTTGCCATCAAACCGCACCCAAGCAAGTCATTATAGACATTAAAATGAAACAAGCAAGGTAACTCAATAAATAGAATAAGAAATCATATGAACGGCGCCTGCGCCGAAGTTGCCGTCGATACCAGTAGTTAGATAAGCGCGTATTTATCCTACCGCTCGAACGCGCCTTATCTGTGAAATGAGGACACGCACATTATATCGATCAACTTTAATATTACTTTAAGTATTTTCTTCGGTTTACGAGCGACCAGTGGTGCGCTATCTCGCGATAATAGTCGGTACGCGGCCAGTGTGGCGCGGTGTACCGCGGTGTTTGCGCTGCACTCGACGTTCCTTATTGAGTACACACATGTACTATCAGGCATACACACAGACGCTAATCGGTATCTAATCGTGTAATCGTGGTCGCAAAGCGCCTCCGGTCATCGCCCACGCTCATAAAAATTTGAAATATAAACCGACGATTCCATCTCGAAAGAATTCACGTCTTCTACTTTATATGGAGCTCCTTACTTCTTTCTTTAGATTGAAATTTGGGAGTTTTAATAAAAACTCAAATTTCAAGACAATAATTACGATTACAACATTTTCAATAAATCTAAAAATCATTATCGTAATAATACCCAACAATGAAATCAGAAGTAATGGGTCGGTTAAGCCTAGACGACTCTAGTAGTTCGCTGTGCTCCGGTCACGACTGTTCGTGTTAGGTGACCGGCCGCCTCGCTACTCTTTGTAACAAATGTACAGAACAGACGTAGAGTCAGGGAGGCTCAGCCAGTAAAATCTGTCACCGTGCATCGATCCTAACCTTAGGCACCCAATTAAATAATATAATCAACCTGGCAGTAGCACCCATTCAATTCGTGCACTTGATCTGATCAACGTATATTATTCTAGATAGACTCATATATTTTGATTGGTTTCATTCAAGTAAACAACGGGTTCGACGAACGATAAAAATATAATAAGTTGACAATTTATCAGTGCCTTTAGCATCACGTTTACTTTCTGCTGCTAAGTAATTGTTAACATAATCAATTCCCATTATACTACAAAATCATGGCAGTATTATCCCAGCAATCAAGAAAGTTGTAGAAACTTCGAGAACGTACTAAATTTTTCTCTAATTATCTAGTTAATTCTGAATCTAAATTCTTTATCTTAGTCGCTCTATCACATAAATGGCTTAATTTGATAAATAACGAATCACTAGAATCGTAAGTACTAATAGTGGACGTCGCCGAGTTCGAAAATATAAGGTAAAAAATGTTGTCATTTCTTTAAGCCAATTTATTTGTGTTTTAACATTTTTTTTGTATCGTGTATTGCGCCATTTCGTTTAGTCAAAGTTTATTTTCGAATCGACCTAAATTAGCTATTAAAACATGGTGTTAGTATCGGCTCGGATTTTAGTCGTGTATGCAGTCAACAAAATATAATTATGTATTGCACCCAAAAACTAGTCTTTGGCGTGCAGATAGCAAAAATGGAGATCGATAACTGCAAGCATACATGATACATGTGCATATGTATGTCCACTCAAGCATTAAAAGTTAATGTCTTAGTATATAACATACTACATGACATTCATGATTTCTTTGCTTCATCCCAATCTGATATTTTCTTTTATATATCTCGTCAAAATGACCACACTCCGCCAGATGCAAGCAGTCATGTTTTCTTTTTTAAAAATAATTGCCCTTGGTGGCGGACGAGTTAGTGGCCCACCTGATTGGAAGTGGTAACCGCTGCTCGTGGACTTCAGCAATGTCAGGACACAGCATAGCCGCTGCCTACCGTAAAGAAGAAGTGGTCTAAGAGCAGTGGTATCCACACCGTCCTCTTAGCAGCGCTGAGGCGATGTTAAGGTTTCTACTTTGACGGCCTGAGAAGATGCTTTTTCACGCCCCGCTTAACAGACTCAGGAATGAAGGCAGAAGGAAACGCGTACCTTGGCAGATAATTCCAAGCCTTGACGGTTCGGCAGAGGTATGAGGACACAAACTTGTTGGTGCGCACTCTAATCGACTCTACCGTGTAAAGATGGCATCTGAGCTCAGCACGCGTTGTTCTTGATAGGAAAGGGGAGGGCGGAAGAAGGTGAAGAGTTATTCCACGGGGAGTGGCCTGTTATATATTCTGTAGAAACATGCCAATGAGGCAATGTCCCTACGGAGTAACAGGGGTTCCAGTGAACTCGTGACTTCTGGTTCTCCGATGATACGGAAAGCCCGCCGCTGTAACATATCGAGAGCATCCAGCAAGTACTGCGTGGAGCCAACCCAGAGACGAGAACAGTACTCCACACAAGGGAGTATCATATATCTGTATACGACGTTTTTGCAGGAAACTTGCAACCAAGGTACATAGTTAAAGGGGCAAGCCATAGGCCGGAAGCTTGGAAAGAAGAGACCGGTGCCAGACTCTATCGAAAGCTTTGGCTTTGTCAAGGCTGATAGCCAAAGACTCGCCGTGCTTGTCCATAGCCTCACCCCAGAGGTGAATGAGGAACCCTAAGAAGATCACGCGTTGATCGTTCAGCCCGAAAGCCTTATTGGCGATAATTGATCAACGAGTGAGTGATATAATTCACGTAACAAATATGGCATTTGTCTTGGAGACATCCAACTTACATCACACTTAAGATTATACCTGACGTATTTTTTTATTTTTTAGAAGCGCATCGCTCTTGGGTTTATTCCTGTGTCGCGGGGTACTTTACAAACATTCAAACAACGGACACAAAGAACACCTAGACTCGAAACAACTATTCGTGGATCACACAAATGTTTGTCCCGCGTGAGGATCGAACTCACAACACTCGACGCCGCGGCAGCAATATTGACAGTTTGCCTACGTATTTGTAACCCATAGAACTAGCACGTGAGTGACAATTGTAAACTAAGGTTCCGGTGCTTGGCTTGAACAATGTTATTAGAGCTAGGCTTCTGGTCAAGAAATTATTTAATCTGACGAATACGAGGGTAACAGCTGATTTCTAAAAGGTAAATCAATAATATGTCAGAATTAAACTCATGTCTTGGGATTTGATTGTATGTTGCTAAGGTATACAAAAATGGGTTTGTTGAACTACTTGCGTTTTTGAAAACCCGATGTAAGTATGATAGATGGCTATAATCTAGTTACCTATTCACGATTATTAAACGAAGTTATACTTGCTGTCCTGTTGCGCTATTGCTGCTCAATTTTCGGATGGAACAGGATGTAACATTAAGTTGTTCCGCACACCTTTAGTCCGCACGATATACTAAGTACCCAACATATATTGCACTACGCAGTTACACACGCTGTCATTATTATATAATTATGAAATCAATGTGCATATGGTCTAAGGTCAATGAATGACATGTTCTATCATGTGGACAATACCCCCCTCCCATCGTTTTTCACCAGTGTGACACAGTGAGTATGTTGTTGTCACACCCACGGAACGACCACGTTCCATGTTCCACTCGCTGTTGAGCAATATTATCGATTTATACATCTCAAACTTGTTCACATTGTGTAATAACATATAAGGTAATTTTAAACAGCGTATCGTATTTTGCAAATTACAATCATAATTATTCATAAAAACAGAAAGTTTATATTATGTTTGTGTACATATTCATGATAAGTGACATCACCACATATCGCAACGTTTATCTTCATAATTATACCTATTTACTCTTTAATGATTTCACATAAGGATGGAGGGCGAAAATATAATGATGTAGAAAGACGTAATTCGAGACCTGCATGGATCCAACATGAACAAGCATAGGAGCAATAATATGTCGATTGGACCTGTACTGGTAACGTGGGTAATGTGGGTATCGCCTTAACATTTCGCCAGCTCTGTTACGGTCCTACGTTACGCCGCGCCGTCTACATATTATCGTCTACCAGATACAGTTTCTAAACTTTTTGTGACCCGGATATTGAATCGATATCTCAGAATTGCTCTTTATTTTTTAAATCATCAGGGTAACCGAATTGTTATTTATAATTGATGATTTATCAAACATTCAAAAGATAGTGACACATAATACAATGATGTAAAGCAGACATTATTGAGGTGACTCGTGGCGCGGTGACAACGCTCCAAATGTGGCGTCCGCGCCCCCGCAAGTTGTCGCCGGCGCGGGCGCGCTGCGCTTGCGCAAGTTGCAGTCGCACCGGCGGGTGGCAGCGGTGGTGGCGTGGACGGCGAGCTCATTGATGAAATAATACACACTACACAACTTGTAATAACTCGATACTAAATTGTACCACTTTTTTAAAACTAGATAATTTTAAAATAAGTAATTCAGCTTTTATTTATTTACTCCGTAAACATTTTATTAATTTCACTTTATTCGCTTTCGCATTCACTTAAATGAAAATAAGATCTAGATTAAGATTATATAGGTACGTACGTACCTCATACAAACCGCCCGTGACACTAGCGGGAAAGACGTTAAATAGGGTTGATCACTTTGTGTACCTAGGTCATGTAGTTAATGAGGACCTGACTGATAATTCAGACATGGAAAGGGAACGTAGGGGGCTGACGATTCGTTGCAATAAGCTGGCACGCAGATTTTCCCGATGCTCTAAAGATGTAAAAAAGACACTTTTCAGGGCATATGGTGAGTCTTTTTATACATGCAGTCTGTGGACCAACTACACGCAGCGGGTCGTCAGTGCCCTGCGGGTCCAATATAACAATGCTTTCAGGTTGCTGATGGGATTGCCTCGCTTCTGCAGTGCGTCAGCGATGTTCGCTGAAGCACAAGTAGATGGCTTTCACGCCATTATACGTACGAGAGCAGCATCGCTGATGCGAAGGGTGAGGGAAAGTCCCAACAGCTACCTGAAAGTTATTGCGGACTACATCCATAGTCCTATATGGAGACAGTGGATAAGGATCCATATTCTGTAGGACACTTGTTTTATTTTTATTTTTGTTGTTTCTTGTGTATTTTTATCTTTTTATTATTATGTGTAAGTTACTAACATAGTTTTAAGTTATCCTGTTGTAATACTAACACTCTATGGACCGAATAGTGTGAAAATAAATGTTTTGAATTTAAAAAAAAATTTGAATAGTTACTTTAACTTTGTACTCGTAAATAAAATTTAATAACCTCTAACTTAACCTTCTTTCAATAGATATCTGACTCAAACACATTAAAGTTGGACAGTTGGTTTGTGGTATAAGATCAAAATTAATTGCTGTCACATTCTGACAGAAAAGGAATAGACTATAATCTTCCTCGACAGCCAATCGCATGTGTATTCTAATAAGTAGCAAGCTAAAGACTCATATGGGCCTTGAGATAGCAAGTTAGCAGATATTAAACTATTGCAGATATTATAGCCTATTCTCAGACGTAACGTTATCTTGTCGCTAAATAAATTATTTAAAGATTTGGCGGTCCAACGGTCTCTCCAAATGGCTATTGTGTTTATATTAACTAGAACCTAACATATTAACTAAGTCCCTTGAAAAGCACAGGTAGCGTCAGCCTTTAAGCATGTAACACGTATTAGAGCACAGGACGAGATAATACGTGTAGAGCTACATCACACAGTGTGCACGTATTCGAACACTACAATTTATTGAAGTTTGATTAGTCGGCGCCACCGGGTTGAGGCGCGGGAACATTCCTGCGCTGTTGCATCATCACTTGTGTGTTTTATTGATTCAATCGCAAACTGATACTTGTGCTATTGAGGCGGCTGCCGGGCCGCGGCCGTGACTCTCCTGACTACTGCGGCACTACTCCCCACCGCGCGCCGTGCCTCCCGCCACCGTCTGACTGAACGTCACTTGCTAGGTTTTAGCTCATCTAGTGTTGTTGTCAGTTTTGAAATATATTGCTCCAGCTTGGCGGCCTGGCCTAGTCCTAATTGAGCTTGATCACTCGTATCTGTAGTTTAAAGTGCTCATCTCGGCCTGGATTAATAGCATATCTAAATGCATTGCCCTATACCAATGTAGATATGTATAATATTTTCTTCAAGACTCGTTACTGAGAACGTCATAGTAGAAGTAGATTGGTATAAAGTAGAAGGGCAATAATGTTATATTGTCAAATTTTTTTGCCCTTGTCTTTCTGTTCTTCCGTAGATAGGTATAGGAAGAGTAGGAGAGCAACATTTAATCACGTTCGCATAGTTTAAGTCTCACTTAATAGTCTTGCAGAGTCTGTACTGCTATTGCTTTTTTTTTCAGTGGATCTTGAATAGAACTTAGAGCCAGTGCTCAAACAAAATGCCTTCGCACTAACGTGGCAGTCGGCGCCTGATAATAACGCGTTATGAGATCTCAAAGAATTTCAATTTGATAGCCGTCGCATTTATGACTAGACGATGTTGAACAGACGCCGCCGCTAATTAGTGCGTCTGCAGCGCGCACTGCACGCCTTCACGACGCGCGATCGACTCCACTGTTCAGTAATACTTGGACGTGACAACGATGATACAGCGAGCACGAGGACGCGCACACTTTAATAAAATGCAAGCATCTCTCATTCATAATTAAGTCTTTCTAGTCGACTCGGTGTGATTTAACAAAAGTCTGAACTACCATCGTTCAAGTCAGCAGTGCTAGATACCGAGGTGGTGACCACTCACATCCTGAACGATTAAATCGTTTGTGTGCTCACTTACACTCCATTAAACTTTGTTTTTTCGAAGCGCTAATCTTAATTAAGGGCGGCGCGCGGGGGTGGCGGAGGAGGCGGTGGTAATTACCTCGCCGTTGTCACGAATAATTCGCCGTTGCTCCAATTCCGCGAGCATGAGGCACGACTTCCGCGCCGAAGCAGCCGCGCGGGCCGCGCCGCTCCACGCCGCTCCGGGCGACTCTCGCTCGCTAATGACTGATTGTTCTCATATCAACCATGTAATTTCGACGTGTCCCAAATTATTGGTATTCATATCCTTTTGAATTACGTCGAGGTTAAGCCCACATACGATGTACGGGCGCCGGACGACGGTGCACGGTGTAAGATTAAACTGCCCACTAAATGGCACCGAGAGCTGAGGCAGCGGCGAAAGGCGCCAGCGCGCAATCTATCTACCTGCGCCAGTACGCACACCTGCACTTGTGTGATACACTACATTATGGCTCCTGAGGACATAGGCTTGCGTCTATTCACTTACCATCAATAGGAAATAGATATTTTCAGCCAAGCTTCAAATTTATTAATAATAGCCAATTGTTGTTACTTGGGCAGCTAAGTAGCCTAATAACATGACAACAAGAGAAAAGTAAATAACCGTCTAAATTCTATTTAAATGAAGCAAAAGACGTGTTTACACTGGACGCACTAGGTACTCAGTAAGCATTCCTAAGTTTTCGTTTATTTACATATAATTTCTTTAATCTAATTAAAATAATATCTCCGACGCGATATGGTCCAACGGTTAATTATAATTAATTAATAAAAAAGTAACTTACTAAGAAGTAAACAAGTGAGAAACGGCAATGCAAGTGAGAAATTGCCCTAAATCTTAGAGTTCGAAAAAATGGTACCACGTGACCTTGAGGTCAGAGGTCAAAAGTCGAATTTCGAGGTATATCGACTACGCTGAGTCGAATGGCGTTGACCGCGAGTCTCTAGCTCTTACGGTTCTTGAGTTGAAAGTTGTATAACAGACAGACGGACAAAGCTGCTGCTGTTGTATAAGAGTTTTTTCGAAAACCATGCTATTGCTTATGTTTTTGATCAAAAAGTACCGTATTCATATCTTTTAGATAGGTAGCCAGATTGTCATCAAATTTATAAGAACTGTCCCGATTAAATTATATTTCAGTTATATCCACCGAAATCTGTGCATCAGCTTAGAACCTACAAAGCTATGAACCAGACGACAAAGTCGAGGTTCAAACACATACTTTAATTTTAATATAATGTTATGTCAATGCTATAAAGCAATTCATAGTTTTATGATAATTGAAGTTAAAATACCGTCCTCTTAAAGTTACGCCACCGCTGAACAGAGTGCAGAGCACTCTCATGGAGTGCTAGAGCATTAGAGCATTGTATTTATAAGTCGAATTAAAATATTATATTTTTCGGACACATTGTATAGTAGTTAGACTGTTTATTATTTCAACAATCATCGAACTTTTCCCAAAGACCCTTTATTTAAAATCGATATCGAAAGCTTTTAAAGTTAGGTAAGTAATTAGTGTTTTTTGTTAAACACATGTTTAAATTACCTAAGTACTTGCTCCCATCGGTGAATCATAGCTTAACATTGGATTAAGGTATTTTGAAAAAATAGTACAACAGGAACGACAGAAACACTAATCATAAGACCAAAATCCGTGTCTATCGAAGCGAGTTTGTTGTGTTATACGAACTGTATT
Organism: Catocala nupta; assembly: GCA_963675205.1. Taxonomy (NCBI): domain Eukaryota; kingdom Metazoa; phylum Arthropoda; class Insecta; order Lepidoptera; family Erebidae; genus Catocala; species Catocala nupta. The sequence goes on from OY776081.1 coordinate 33,914,055, forward strand.
TTGTATTGATTCCTTAGTACAATTGTTTACAGAGTAAGTGCTTTATGCAAGTTGTCTGCGAATCGGAAAACAAAAAGCGCAACATCAATGCGGGCTCTCACGACTATTTCCTATAAACTGATCACTTTCTCTAGCGCAGAAACTTTTGTATATTTAATAGTGACCGACAACACTCTTAAGTTAGCTAAGGACATATCGTTTACAGGGCAGTGCGCTAAAGAAGTGCTCCAGTGAGCCCAGTGGTGAGCGGTGATCGCCGCCGCCCACTGGCACTGACCATAGGTACTGAAGACACCTTGTGTCTTCCTTGTGTTCCTTAAAAACTAAAATTGTCTAATGTAGTTCCTACATCTGTAATAGCAACAGAATTTGTAACCCAATGAAACTAAACAAATGCATGCTAATACAGTTTATAGACATGAAAGTTGAGCGAACAGGGCTCGTTCCACAAACCCCTCGAGGTATACAAACGGTCCGCTGCCGCCTACGTACGCGCGTACACGGGTAGGTAGGTATTGAATGCAACCTCGCCGATGCGAATAATTTGCCTTTCACAAAAGTGCACGAGGAGCCAGTCAGCCAGCCTACTCACGATATGAGAGCGGCCAGAAAGCAAGTTTATAGGGCAAGCTGCGTGCGGAGAGAGCGCCCGGAACCCCTCCCGCCCGCGCGCCGCGCTACCCGCGCTCGCCCGCGCCGCGCGCCCCGCGCCCTACGCTCCCGGCCGCCAACCGGTCTTTCTACAGCTCGCCGATGCAATCCGGCCAGTCAGCCGACGGCGGCGTAACGCAAAGCTAGTGTCGTGCCGCGCGCGATCCCTCCCCGCACACCTCTCGTCGCACTCGCGCAACGTCGCTCACACCGCGAGTGACCACCGGAGCATTTACTTGTGCAACTTGAAACGAACCCCGGGAGTGCTGTGACGAGCATCTGTGTTCAGTGTAGTGTATTTTTGTGAAGCCGGTTCACCTCGTGAGCGAGGCCGGTTCCGTGTGCCGAGCCGCCGACGTCGGCAGTGTCTGTGTGCTGTGTCCGCCCAGGCTTAGTGCTTTCTAAACGAGTCCCGGCACCACTACACCGCTGTGCATACACTCCTTACCGTAGTGTGAATCTCTGCAACTTGACTAAAAGGTGAGCACTGGACTCTACGAAACTTTACACCTCAAGCTAGTTGAGTCCGTATTAAGTGCCTTAATACACAATATAGCTATAAACACATGGTGTAAGTTATTTGGTATAATTTCATTGATTGAACTCAGTTCAGTGTCAGTCAACTTCAACAACATAATATTATGTTGGTTGATTATGACCATCTATCAAAAATCGTAAAGTCAAGTGTTCAGATTACGCAGTGCGTGTGCGTGTAAAATCTATGTAAGTAGGCGCATACATTTTATTATGACAATAATAGTAAGGCGAGGCCCGCGATTAAACAGATGACTCCCCCATCAAATAATGGGACGGAATAGTTCGGGCGAACGATCGCAGGCTGCGGCCCTACTTAGTTAAAATCACCACGCATTGAGCCCGACCGCAGGACATAATCACTACATTTCGATACAATTCCACGCGTGAGCCGCGTCGTCTGACTGTGTCATGCTCAAACCTTGCAATAAACTTCAGCGCTACTAAAAACAACATCAAATCTAAAACTAAATCGAAATATATTTTGGTCTAAGTGATTATCAAGTCATCCAAAAATACTACATCAAGATTGTAAGATAGCGTTATCAAGGACATCATAGAATCTGCATCAACACTATCAGTTCTCTGCAGAAGCTCGCATTACTCGCAGCTCACAAATATACAATATACAGGTGTCCGGTAATTAATGGATAACCTTCCTATAGTAGAACAGACGGCTGTTCAGAAAAAAATATGAAGATATTTCTATCCTTACATGAGATATGTTTTTTTTTAATTACCGTTTTTAACTTTCTTGTACACTACGACCATAAATTAATGAATTCCATTGGATTTTTGTTGTTTTATTATTAAACACTAATTATGCTAATAGATAGGCAGTCAAAAGTATGACTAGCTATTGCACATTTTCTTTATCTTTTTTTTTTCTGAACGCCCATCTTTTCTACTATAAGACATTGCAAGGTTATCCATTAATTACCGGACACCCTGTATAAATAATTATTAATTCCTTTTGAGCGTCTGCACGGCCCGTTACGCCTGTTCAATAGATATAGAACAAAATATGAATATCTGAAACGCAGCACAATGTCAAGTGGGCCACTTGACGTTACGGTCGCCGCCAGAGGCCCAGCGCCGACTGATACTCTGCACACAAACGCTATATATACTATCATTAAACTTGTCTTTTGTTAAATGCAGCAAATGACAGATATTTATATAAAATCCAAATGGTCATAAATATAGACGCACACACATTGTGACTCAACACCTCTAGCAAAAAATATGAAGGATAATAAAAGGTCATCCCTTAGTCCTGTCCTTACGACCCCCGTGGGAACAGATGCGATGAGCTCCTCGTAGCCGGCCCTCAGAGCGACGCGCGACGCGCCATTATACATATACTAATATCTAATTAAGCTCTGTGATAATTTGATATTACGGCAGATAAGTTCATATTCATAATGAAGATGAATCGATGCGACGTTGCTGTTAAGATGGTTCACTAAATTACCAGTGTTGTCCAACATGCACTATGTTCATTTATACAATTTCTGGATTAATATTAATGTACCAACATTAACATCCGCAGTGCTACTTTTATTAACTTGTCATTCACCTGATTGACCATCATAACAATATCTAAAATAATGCCTTATCAATAGGTACATGTTCCATTCCCCGGAATGATCACCATCCGGCATTTTTAACTCCAGCTTTTGATTTACAACTTAACGTCGAAGGCAGAATTTATTATCAAATAACAAAATAATACATAACTAACATAACAGTTCATCTGTAGTTCTGCATCACATTTCCACATTTCCAACACGGGAGATGCTGATTTTGAGAAAAATTCCAGGTCAATTGTTAGGCACAACATAACTTAAAATATTCCAAATACTTATGTTCTTATCCAAACAAATAAAAAACCAAAGTAGGTAGGTACTCTTTACAATTGTATTGAAATAACCGTTACTGAGTAAGGTAAGTGATCACTTTAACATGTTGTTAATAAAACAGGAGATACTATATTCCTCATCCCGCAATACAATCCCGATAAATCTCTCGTAGCGGACAATTTGAAGCTAATAGTACTTATCCAACATCTCGACAGGATGTTTATCTTACACCTAAACTTCATTTAAATTAAATAGTTTCTACGAACACGTAATTGTTATAGTGAATTCAAAATTGCTGTTCATTGCATTTGTCGGTTCTCCGGAATCGATGACAGCATCCTAATCAGTGAAACAGCGCGTACAGCCAGACGTGTCAAATAATCTATGACTATGTAGGTGGTAATTAAACCCAATTGGACTAATTGTCGAAGTGTTGTGTTTGTCTAAAACTGTAATACGTGACAAATGTCTTGAACTTGAGCCTGGGCAACAGTGTTTGTGTTTGCCGTCAGAGTCGTGTGTGATGGCAGTGACAGCGCCTCAGTGCCCATTGCCTCGGACAAGTGCCCGCAGCTGTTGTCGTGTCCGCTCGACAGTTGTCCATTACGTTTATTGTTTTATTGAGTCCAACGCTATTCCGAATGGACTTCGTACTGTGCAACGTTTCAAAATACTACGAGAATTGCCTCACCTACTCGCCTTAATAACATGCAACCATTATTGCTTTTTGTTTAGTAAGTGAATTTTGTCGTTTATTTCAGCAAGTTTTAGTCATATAGAAATGGATATGGATGATTATACGATTTGATTAATTATTTCAATAAAAATATCAATACGCGCAAGTGAAAAGAATTCTGTTAATTAGTGTATAAGTATAATTTTATGTAAACACATAACGTAACTATCTAAGGTACCCAAGATTTCATAATTTATTTGCTGTTTTGATAGGATTATTGCAGCGGGAACTGAGTCAAGCCTACTAAGCAATCAAAATAAGACTGCCTGTCTTCCACAACTAGGTATATACACATCATGTTATGTGTAACGGTATTGATTTCTTCTCTGACTTTTCGCTCCTAATAGCGAGAATGAAGATCGAATTAAGTAGTGGAATTTAGGGAAGCCGCTCCTGCTCTTTATTCTTCTTCTTCTTAATGTGCCTCTTCAATTTTGAAGGTTGGCCGTCAGCTTCTTGAATTATTACAGTACACGATATTCATATTCTCATGTTACATCCTGAAATATTCCTGCAAAGATCCAAATGACTTGATTGGTCCGGTAATCACCAGTGCTTTTCGTTCTTCTATGTACGATAAAATTCTCTTGGAGATTTCGTTTGTTCACATGACTGAGGTAAAAATCATCAGTGTTAATTATTCCATCACTCGCAAGTCAAATTGTTCTTATAAGCCCATACTCAAGTATCTGTAAATTCCTCTACCACAGGATTTTTAAAGCAAAGGTATAATTACAACACTTACGAGAAATAAACCTGTATGAACCGTATTTTGCCATTATATATTAACAAAAGTTAGTTATCACACAAGAATAATTAAGATGGAGACTGGCATCTAGCTCTTGTGGTGTATCAGCGAAAGCGAAAGAGTATCTGGTATTGTTGAGCACATACGCGAACATGTCGCAGAGTAACAACGCACTTGTTTGAGTTTCTGTGTCACCGCAGCAATAAGCTGAGAGACAATCCCATTACTCTTAGAACAGACGAGACGCACTCTGTCGAAGTTTAATTGTTCATTTTATTCATTATTATGCTTTTGTTGCGAGACTCTGAAGTAAATCATATTGCGTACGATTTTTTTTTTAAATGCACTTTTCAAATCTTTTGTAATTCTTCTAATGACTTAATCATGATGTATGATTTTAACGGCAGGCACTGATTTTTGTTATAATAATATGGACGTAAATAAGCAGATACCGTAGCCAGCAATGTCAGGGTATCAATCACGTATTGCCACTATGTTAATACTTTTAATGCCCACGGCCAAGCCCAAATTATATATATAGCCTTGTGAGAAAACTACGGAACAATAAGAGTAATTCCTCGAGTTAAGCGTCTTTGGGAGGCAATGTTTACGAAAACGACGACACCTAATACGGTTTTAACGTTTCATTGGAATCACTCTTAATATAAAGTTGCTATTAATCTGCACGCATAGAATCGTTAATTTGTTATATTGAGTAAGACGTCACGTCCCGCACGTGCGCGGTACGTACTACGTACTCTCCGGAAATGTAACATCTCGTTTGTCCAGAATAAATGATGCGTTACGGCTTCAGTCGTAACATTCGTTACTGTACGTACACATGACAATGATTTAAAAGATGACCTTTTACTTTGAATGATTTAAGAAACGTACTTGATTGTCCTTTTGACTGCACATTTGATGTAACACTTCTCGAAATAAACGAGCTTACTATGAATGTGGGTCGTTGTATTTGTGACGTCACCTGACATACTGCAGGAGTGACAAACCGTGCCGCCTCCATCAGCGAACAATCCGCACGCGACACGGTGGAGAGCCTGCCGCGTTCACTCACAGATTCATAACACATTTATGAAAAGAGAAAAATACACGTGATCTATATAACTTGTTTTGTATTGCATATATCTAAAAGTGCTGCCTTTTATTTGCTTTAAATAGAATGTACAGCTTATTGTTTATTCGATTATATTATCAATTCACAAAAGGACACCATGAATACTCTAAGAGCCTTAAGGATGTGTCCTCAAAGCCCTCTGTATGTGCTTCGTCACTACGTGTCGCGCCTGTATTTGCTAACCATGCTCAGACTCGACGTAATTAAGAGCAAACTTATTGGCATCTAACGTAAGCTTATTTAAATATCTTGATGGAAAATAAATTAATCAGACCGTGAAATATAACTACATGCTGTATCATAACTAATATCGTAAATGCGAATGGGAGTTTGTTCGTTTATCGCGCTGTGTCGCCCCAACTACTCGACCGATCATCATGAAATGTCGCATACATAATATGCTCTCAGGGATACAGAAAAGGAGATTTCCTTTAGATTAAAGGACCTTTCATCCAAAAAAGTACTGTTTCTGAGCGAGTGAAGCCAGGGACATACAGTGAAAGATGCTATATACTCTATCTTTATATGTATACTGTATAATCTGGATAAACAGTAATGAATTAATTAGACTAAATTAAGTGGCATAAATCAAGTTTTGAATAACATGCTGGTTGTAGTAGTAGATTTTGGCGCACACAATCAGATGTGGAGTTAGTTACTTACGTTCATTGCAAGTTCACAGCTTCAATGAGTAAGGTAAACGCAGCAACAACGGTCTGCCTAACCATGTAATATTTCACACGCTTTGTTTCGACCAAAGAGCACTCGTTTAGTTAAAACGCACGTTGGCTAGTGCAGCTCATCCGTGGCCGCGGCGCTCAGTGTGTCACGAAGCGAACATGCTTATCAATAGATAACACGCGTTTCAAGAAATGCTATGACACAATCTTTTGTTTGTACTTCATACTACAAATATGGAACACGTCATTACCTTCATATATATCCTAGACGCTCGGAAATAGATCGTTCTAAACCTAACAAGGAAATAGTTACAGACGGCAACCGCTTACAAGAATTAGCTATGTTGAGAGCTAACGACTAACTGATAAAGTACGACCTCTAGAATATTATCTAAGAAACTCAGTCATAGTTGATATATAAAGGTAAAAGAAATCATACTGTTGAAGACTAAAATAAACTATCATAATGCTCAGAGTTCTTTTGGGATTTCCAATTTCCGATTTAGTAAAGACTGTAAGAAGGATGAGGAATATGCTTGACTGGTGTGCTGTTCAGAAAGGCCAGGCTTGTATTGATTAGAACTGCTATTGGCAATTCGTAGAATGAAATTTTAATGTTTTAGCCATCACAATACTTTATGTCAGATGACGAAGTCTCTCAGTCCAGTATAAGTGATGCACGCGAACGCAATAGTGTGTGGTGCACATCTCGCGGGCGCGCAGATAACGCGCGGTGCAGTGGCGGCGCTCGCACCGCACTCGACTCGACCGACCGACACTTGACCCCTCACCTAATTCCGCGGCGACACGACGGAATGTCGCCGGCGCCGCTCATTACTGAACACGCTACTGCTACTGCACGTCACGCCACGCCACACCACACCGCGCCACACCGCGCCACACCGCGCCGCACCACTGCAACTTGCTCAAACTCACACTCTTAATAGTGACTCTTTGCACAGAGCACGCATCGTGCGCGACTGCTGGCAAATGTGCATAAAGATATTACATATCAAATTGACTGAATTGAAAACTTGGCCCTTTGAAAACTTTTGATTTTTTGTCACTAATGAACCCAAACACCTTCAAAAGATTTCTGTTAGCGATTTCACTGTACAGTGTGCATTCCTGACTCCTTTCTATGTACCTCACAATATGTGTGGAAGTGTACAATAAAGTACCATCTATCAAAAAAAACAATTTCAGCATGTGACATTTATAATAAAATTGCACTAAATTAGAAAGATGAGTCTCCATAAGCATTATTGGGAAATTTTGATGATTTTTTGAGTATTTAGATTCTTACGAAAGCTCGAAAGTTATCCTTGAGTATTAATAATAATAATATTCTACCACATACACACAACACTATCTAGCCCAAACTAAGCAGAGCTTGTACTATGGGTATTAGACAATGGATAAACATACATATATACTTTTTTTTTGTAAATACATACATATTATACATAGAAACACCCAGACCAAGACAAACATCCATGTTGATGCACACAAATATTTGTCTTGTGCGGGAATCGAACCCGCGACCTCAGGCATGGCAGTCGGTTACACTAACCACTACGCCATCGAAGCCGACTGAGTATTGAATCAATAAAGGTCACTCATATCATACGTCAACGCGACTATACTATACTCCATTTGGTTATATACTTAACTAAAGTTAAACAATCTTGATGCGTCTTAAAATTCTGTTTAAAAATAAAATGCTGCTAAAGATCAATGTAATTACAACAATAACGATTTCTAAATCAATTGAACCATTAGTTTAAGCAGTAGTTTATTTGTTTAATATGTGTTTGTGTAAAAAGTCACATTAAGATTGTTTACCTTTAGTTAAGTACCTAACCAAATGGCGTATAGTAATCAGCAAAATCGACAATCGAAGAAAATTCTGTTCCCTACAAAAATATATGTAAAATTTAAAAAACTCCCGACACTATATTTATTTGATACCCATATTGAACAATTTTAATTTGTGGAAATTTGTAATTTTCTGGTGGCGGCCATCTTGGATTTGAAATTTATCATAGTGTATAGTATTCTACTTGTCAAGCCCTTTCATTTGATACCCATATTGAGGGAGTTGTGAAAAAATATATAATCCGCCATTTTGTGGTGGCGGCCATCTTGGACCGATTTTTATCAAACGTAGCTAAGAACACTCCCGACTAATTCACCTTTCAAACAAAAAAAACAAAATTAAAATCGGTTCATCCGTTCGGGAGCTACGATGCCACAGACAGACACACACACACACACACACAGACACGTCAAACTTATAACACCCCGTCGTTTTTGCGTCGTGGGTTAAAAAAGTCCAACATAATACAATACAACATGCAGACGCGTGAACCAACCACAGCGTGATCCCTGTGGTTGAAATGGTATTTGACCTTTATTAATTCTGCTATATTGATTCCTGTACAAAATAAAATCTCGTCCGATTTGGTTAATTTGCAAGTTCCAGATAAAACCCATAAATAGGACGCTACAGATTAACAACGACAGGAATAGTTTCTAATGACTATATAATTCATAACTGATGCAAGCTCTGGGTTTCTTTAAGTCGAGATATTTTTATTATAATCTTAACAAGAGCCAAGGTCATATTCTGCTTCTCGTTAGAGAACAAAAACACCAAATTAAATGAAAAGCGGTCGATCACACATACACACCGTAATTACATTTCCATGTGTTGTATTGGTTTCTATCGTTCATGATTCAGATACTACTTAACTACAATATCCTCTGTCATGTCTATGATTAATGTCAGCAGCTGGCAAAAGAATCAAGGACAATTTAAACTAATTACTTAAAGGACATTGTCCACTTTTGGCTATCCATGGGCACGAAGTTATGAAAAAATAAAACATAGTTGAAAAAACATACAAACAAAACGTAGTGGACCGTAGAACAGTGGGTTGCTGCGCTCACATAAGCTGCTAGCAAAGCATGCTACACATAATATGGTTTTTCGGCTGGGCAAGGTATCAAGAGCACATTAATCCACCTGCCCAGTTTCTTGATCATATACTACTTACATATGAGTGTGATTAATAAAATATTCATGAAAAATATGTTGTTTTATTTGATTAATTACCCTTTTCAATAACATATAGAAAACTATCTAAATATAAAGTCTGATACAAAACTAGGTTTATATTCTCCTTTTTACTGATGTGAAGTATTTAATTGATATCATATTATGAGCTAAATGACCTGTCCACGATTGGCCAAAGTGTCAATAGAAAGTGGGCAATCTCCTTTAAACTAATTACTTAAATAGGTCGCACTATTTGTCGCGTCGTATTACAATAATTATTCGAGGCACTTAAATTGGAATGTCTATTTATATGCCTAGATGCAAGTCGTAAAGTAGTTTTGCTATGAAGAATATGCTTCGGCATAATTCAAAACAAAGTACTGATATTGCTCATATTTGGCGATTTATTTTAATAAACATAATTATTAATGTTGCTGCTGGCTTGTTTGAGCTGGTTCGGGCACGCCACGATCGTGGCGGTAAGTCCCGTGTTTGAGGAGTGGCTGGAGAGGCGGCATGGCGCCCTCACCTTCCGGCTGACACAGGTTCTGACTGGCCACGGATGTTTTGGCCGGTTCCTGTGTCGTATACGCCGGCAAGAGACGCCCGGTTGTCACCACTGCGGCGACTGCCGCGACGTTATTGAGGACACGGCGCTGCACACTTTGGCGGTTTGCCCCGCCTGGTCATCGCAGCGCCGTGATTTGATCGCGGCAGTCGGATCGGTTGCCCTCTCGCTCCCGGCCGTAGTTCAGTCTATGGTCCGGAGTGAGAGGTCGTGGAACGCCGTCGCCTCCTTTTGCGAGGAAGTGATTTCCATCAAGGAGGCGGCGGAGCGGGAGAGGGAGCGTTTAAACCCTCTCCCCAACCGCAGAACCGGGCGCCGGAGGGCGCGAGATGACCTCCAGCCACCCTGAGGTTTGACCTGGGGGTGGCGGGCTTTGTGGGCCTGCCCGCCATCCGTTCAGCACCAGGTCCGAGAGGCGGCGTGCGTGTTCCCACGCGCGCCTCTGTTTCGTGTCCGTCTCCCCTTTTAGGGGGAGACAGTAGGGCTTTTATTTTTGAGTAAGTACCTATCTTGGGTAGGTCTTATTGCGTAGGAGCCTGCCGTTTCATACGGTGGGCCGGAACCTCGGCGGGGTCGCGACCGTATGCGAAAGTGATTCGCGCGGCCCCGTCGATAGTGGGTTTGTCGAGGAACACCGTGGTAGGTTTAGTCGGTATTCCGGGAGGTACATTATCTTTTTAACATCTTATTTTACCCCGGCGAGTCCGACATAATCCCTCCGCCCGCCCCCGCGGAGGGATATGCGTCAATGCATTCCACCACGTAAAAAAAAAAAAAAAAAAAACTGGTGACAATAAATTGGAATCACAGATTATTAAACTAAATTCTACTGATATTATACATGTATGTGACAGTTTGTATGAGTAATATATTACTTAATCACGCCTAAACAGTTGAATATATTTAGATAAATCTTAGCACGTAGATGGACCATGCCCTGGATTAACACTTAGGCTACTCTCTTATCCTGGAATGTGTTCCCGTGAGATACGCGAGCTATGCGGGTAGAATTTAATAATTGTATAAACTAAACAAGTATTGAGGAACTTAGTAAGAGTGTAGTTGTGCAAGCTGCGGCTCTTATCACGTCCAAGTGTGTGGCGGTGTTGAGTCGCCGCGCCGTGTGCGCGTGTAAGCGCTTGAGGCGCGTTGATTTATGTTCAGTTCATCGGCCTTCGCTGTAATAAACAGACGCGCGGACACAGCCCCCTCGCCCCGCACGTCGCACACGACCTGACGACATCGCAACTAGATACACTCGGAGCTCCACTATCACCTGGACGACTTACTAATAACTAATTACCATTATTATCTGGCTAGTGCAGTACAAACACCACCTTACTATACAAGTGTAATCAGTAAAGTCGGTCCACAGTTCGCTACTCCAAGGCCTAGATAAACTTTTACTTATTTACCTGGATGATTTGGAGACAGGTTGGAGGCTGTTAAACTGGAAATGCATTCAGAACTACGAAGATAGCTTTAAAGGATAATCAGGTATCTCAAACATCAAATATGCAAGTTTTCTATTGCTGGATTGACTAAATAACAACAAACAATTCAAATATATCCTTATCCGACAATGTCACCACTCGCCATCATGCGGCGACATTCTTGTTTGCCACTTTGGTAGTATCTAAATACTAACTAATAAAATACCTGGCTTTATTGTTGAGCTATCATCCGTGCAATCTGCTAAATGTTATAAGACCTTATACTGCAGCCACTTATAAACATCTAAGAAAATGCAACCAATGATAATTGAAATGAATTTATAATAAAGGGCTTATTATAAATGTAACAGATCCAAAATTTGGCTGTGACTGGGGAACCTGAGAATGAATGTGAGAGAAAGATCAATATATAAATTACATAAGCTTCGTTTAGTCAGAAGTCTACCACAACATTCGCACATTATAACTAGTTTTTATTCAAATAACGACTGGTTTGTCACCTTGACATCTATCATGTATCTAAAAATCTGTTTGTGAACTGTAACCTACCTAAAGAACACAGCCAAGTAATGTTTCCCACGGGCGTTGTACAAAGTGATTCAACGCTCAGTCAAGTGTGATGATCCAGTTTATCTCCCGAATCCAGTTCGTGTCAATCACTCAGCTGTTATAGTTCACCATCGAGCCTGCGTTTTGATTAGTTTACGACGTACACCGACATTTTAAGTTAAATACTGTCGGCCATGTTTGACGTACCTATGTTGTACGCTACATGTTGTTTATCTTTACTTTTACAAAACTTGTATGAGTACCACACCTGTGGGTCCACACAACATTAGGCAAAGCGATGTATATGAATGATACTTGCATATGTTTATTTTGTCAATTATTTTGAAGCCACGTAATAGTAAGCAAGACTATTTGCCGTCTACCGAGCATGGTTCATTCAGTATAGAAACGTGGGCTTACACCCACACATGGATATAAATCCACATTTCTAAAACTTAACATTGGCTACGCACACATAAGAGAGAGAAATACTAAGAACTTGTACAAAGAGGTGTTACTACCTGGTTGAATCTCTTTAATCCTCTAGTAAAGACGTCTGTGGTTTATTTTGTGAGTTGGCAAGCTAAAATAGTCGACAAAATAACAGTTACGAATGTATGTGAACCACTCGAGAACTTGTTTGGAGGCGCTGAGCAGAGTGCGCACACTCACACGAGCGCGCGCCGGCGCCGCGTGCGCCTGTTTGTAAACAAGAGGCGCTGCGCCGGTGTGCGTGCGCGCAGCTGCCGCCGGCACCCCCCGCGCCCGCGCGCCGCCGCGCCGCGCCCCGCGCCCGCCCGCTCCCGCTGCCTCGCCCGCGGGATGTTGTCGCGCATACCTGCGCCTGAGCCGCTCACTACCTAATTCGTCCTTCACGCACATTTCAAACATGTTTCGTGTATCTGAGCGAAATATTCCAATGTTTGAACTTATAAAATCTTAGCTTAACGGAGGAACTATAAGGCTTTAAATAATAAAAGTCTTATAGTTCCTCTGTTAAACTAAGATTTTATAAATTATGTGCTACCTACATTCGTACCGCTTCCGTTTACTTTGTTTCAAGAGCTTTTGTAGTTGACTTGGTATAAATATAAAAGTTTTATATGTTTAAACTTAATATTTATCTACAGATATCATACGACGCATATTTTGACTTCAATCGTATTTATATACTTACTCTACGTTTAAATAATAGTTACACCTACTATTTAAATTGCTGCCATTACCTATTTTATATTGACAGGATTACTGAGAAATTAGCTGAATGTAGGCGCCGTTATGTTGACTAACAGAGTCATAAACAGAAAATCATCATGTGCCCATGTTGCCGATGACGAGCAAGGTCAGGTCGATGACCCGCGCTGACATCATCTCGAGTTCCTTTCATCTTGTTTATATGGACAACCGAACCTCTGTCTAACCAATCTAAGACATGTTCGAACTGACAGAGCAAGCGACCGAGTACCATGTAGGTGCGCTCTTATCTTCGCTCAATTAACTGGAGCTGCTTTATCTAACATGTCAGTTAGGTATTTAGGTAACGTGAGCGTTTCATAAACTTGCATAATTTTAAGGTAAACAAAGAGGCACCTGGCGCGGGGCATGTGCCTTGTGCGCTTCGTGTGAATTAGTAAGGCAAACAATAGATGCGCGCGCTCGGGGCGGCCATCCGCGATAGATCACGGCTCAGTTATCAACGGCGCGAACAAAGCGGTGCGAGGTGCGCGTGAGTCAGCGGTGACGTCAGCGTGACGCGGCGGCGCCCGCGCGCTCGAGCGCGACGTGTCTCGACGCGACGCGCCCGCGCGCCCGACCGTGACGCGCGCTCCACTTACATGCTCATTGCCATAACCAGCCTCCTGGCGGTGCGCCCTCACCCGCATAACAACTACCCGCGCAAAACGCATACGCAAGATTTCTAATCTTTCGACCCTTTTCGTAAATCGTCAGTGTTTGAGATGCACCAGATAAAGCATGCTGCCGCCACGCTCCGGCTTAGTACGGTTTACTCATTATCAGATATGTTTACAGAAGCCACAAAACATCCTTACTCATATTATAAATGCGAATGTGAGTTTGTTTATTTGCTTTGTTTGTTACGCTTTCACGCCGTAACAACTCGACCAATCAACATGCAGTTTTGCATACACTTTGTCTGAGGTACAGAATAGGACATAGGGTACCTTTCACTCAGAAAAAGCACTGCTACAGATCTAACCTAACCTACTCACGCTAGCGAACCCGCGCCCAACATCTATTTATAATATAATTATGTTAAAAGCTGATTGCTGTTTGTGCAAAACACTGCGAACAGCGAGATAGTAAAACTTTACATCAATGATTATATCAATTAAACCACAATTCTATGAAATCCTAAACTTAAATCCAAAGACCAATAAATACTACGATTATAGGAGACGATACTAACGATGTACTTACAAATGTAACTTGGGATAAATATATTATATGTGATAAGAGCTTTAGCGATACTCGATATTAACAAGATTATGTTGCTACTGGAAATTACATTTCAGAATTGAAACTTTTCGGGTTTTATCGGCTTTTATTTGGCTTACTCCTTTTTATCTACTTTTACTATATAATTAATATAGTTAAAATAGAAAAAAAGCGACCTGGGTGAACTGATTATAGAAGCTGAAAAATATATTCAAAATAATTGTCAATTAGTCATCAGTTTTAATTACCAACAGACTGAACGTCAAAGGCATCCACAACCAGGCCTACGACGATATAATTCGTAAACTTTGATTAGTTGTATTGTATAACATTATTGTCTACGTAAGACAATATAATACCTATATTTTTTTTAAAGTCATTTCTAATGATAGTAGTGGTAGGTAAGTCGTGTTTGTCATGTCATGGCACCATACGCCACACTGTTGCCACGAAGTACGAACGTATTCACGTGCTGGACGGAGGTCATGCTCCAACTCTTGGAGTTTACGAACACAAGACGTGTCTCGGTTACTCATCATCACAAAACGTCCGTTATAATACTAACAAAGAAGCTAATGTTTGTAATTCTAAAAAGATAATGGTTCGATTATACGCGTAACCCGTTGCTGAACTTGTATCAGTTTGGTACGTGGTAAGTAGGCCACCGAGAGTGTTGTTCTAGTTGCCTCTGTGTGCCACGTGTGTGTGCATTCTACAGTAGCGAGGATCATATCAGCTATGATATTGACATAACTTCGAGTTCTTCAAAGCTACTGCTAAGAACTCGAAGTTTATTTTTCTTGGAAATCGTGTTGGTAGTAACCTACTGGTTACTACCTACACGATTTCCAAGACTGTAGATCAACGTTCAGTTTACATATTATTTTGTTAATTGTTCATCATATCAGCATTCTCAGCCGAAAGACGTCCCCTGCTGGATATGTGGCCATGTTCCTTGTAAGGTACCTTATATTCTAAAGGCTATAAATTGGCTGCCACTCTATTACCAAAAATGAGTTTTTCAAGATTCGTTCGGTTGTAGGACAAAACGCGCGAGTAATATACCGGTTACCGGGTGCTAGCCGATATTTTCAATTGCCTGTCAATGATCATGGACAGTCGCTACTCGTCGCTATCCTTATAATAACTTTTGCTTCCACAGAAATAAATATGTCTGTGAAATCGCCACTGCTACCGGTCGATTTATTTTTTATGAAATTTAGTAGATGATGGCTGGAATGACATAATGGTACACAGGCTACTTTGCAAAAAAAAACCGCGACTAAAGTCACGGGTACGACTAGTAGCAGTAAACTAGTTAAGTTGTGTAATTAACTAGCATTACTCAGCAATACATACAAGTATGTACTTAAAATACTTATAGCGACATCTAGTAATCCGAATAAGAAACATCCTGAATTTCATGAATAGGTTTTCCTACTGCATGGTACATAAAAGTTCGTGATAGCGATAACAGAGGGCGCGATAAAAGGTTTTCCAATTGTATATTTTCCATAGGCTTAGAATATTTTCACTTCTATAATATTTTTAATGCAGTTTTTTTAAATGAAGCCTCTTTCACTCTTGAATAAAAGAGAAAGATTGTAAAATTGTATTAAATTATTGATAATATCTAACCCAGGGTTTTAATTTTATTGAATTGGTGCTTGAAATAGTGTGTAACAGTTAAATATCTTTTATATTTATTTATATTTGCTTACCTTCATTAATAAGAGTAATCAAAGTAAGCAAAAAGTCTGCCTCTCTGGTCCCGTGACAATTTTCGCTTATGTACTTACGTGTTATGTTACTTCAGAGGCCCAAGTGTGGATTTTTCATAAAGCTAACTCAATCTACAAAGTTGTCGTATCGACTAACAAATGTATGGTAACTTACAAAGCGCCCCTGGCGGAGACTATTGTAAGAAAAACGAGCGAGTGTGAAATCGTTTGCACTACTACAATAGCGGTGTCACTAGAAGTGACGTAAAAATTATCGTGTTGGACGCGGTATTGATAGTTTCGGCAAACGTTTTTCAAGATTATGCGAGTGTGAACTAAAATTTGACATTTACAATCGTCTCGAAACGGTAACGCGGTCGTGCAGTAAACTCACTTGTTGTTGGGTTGGTGAGACGTAGTTGACATTGAATACGATATTAATAACTGTGTAATTTTGTGTTTATTTTTGGGTGAAAATGACGGCTCGTAGCTTTTACTGATGAAAACTGATGATGGCCACTCATTACCAAGATGAAATAAATTACTTGAGAAAAAGAGAGCTGATTTTCGTGCCTCATTTAATCCAGTAGAAGACCTCAGTAACATTGAATTTAGAAATAGATATTGCTTATCAAAGGAAGCCTTCCTGTTTCTATGTATAGGAAATATGCAATTGGAAGAACTAACAAATTACAACCAACCAATCGTAGGCGTTGCCTTTGCAAAGATAGAGTATTGCATTACAAGCCTCTAAAATACGCACAAATTATTCAGGCCACAATTATTCAGGTACAATAGTGTGCTCTATAATATTGCATTAGGTTATAGAGTACCTGAACCAGAAGATTTAGGTAAGAATGGTTCATAATATTAAGATGAATCTATATTTCAAATGGACAGTATGAACATTAAGGATTTACTAAAACAAATCTCCTTTAATTTTAGATCTAAGTGAACATCATAAAGCTACAATAGGTCATGTCCATCATATGGAAGAGCAACAAGCAACCACCGAGTTGATTCGAGGAAGAGCACTGCATGATCAAATAGCTAGACGTAGTCACTGGTTCTTTTTTATATTTTGATCTCAATTGGTATAATAATCATTACATTCGCTTTTCTCACTGTTATATTCATAAGTCATATTCTCATTTTCTTATATTTTTGGCAATATGAATTACTTACATGAATATGATTTAATATGTTTGTTTTTATTAAGAATCTATATAAAAACTGTGCCAATGTGGCTTTGTAAATAACACTACTGACACCATATTCAAATTTATTTATTTAATTAAAGAAGACAGGCGCATTAACATAAAAATAATGTTTCTCTTTTAATCAATTAACAACATCTGCAACATCTGTTACATAGAAATCATTCTCATTTTCTTTATCTAAAATTAAAGTCAAAAACCATGTACTCATTTAGGTCACGAAGTTACACGTATGAACGTCAACATATATAGGTTAGTGAGTTTACTAAGTTATTCAAGCTACATTTACGTAGTTTCAGGCAAACGATCGATATAAGAATATAAATGTGTGAAAGCCACACATTTATATTCTTATATGTCTATGACACTTGTCTTTATTGAGGTTGCTCTTCCACGTCGACGACTTTGGGATCCTGTTGATGTATCGGCTTCCGGTTGTGGTACGTGCGTATTGTTTGAATGTAGAGTATGGAGACTCTGATGTGATGGTCCAGGCATATTCCATATATCGCATTCAGCTAAAAAAGAAAGCAATTAAAATTCACACCTGAATATTACGAAGATGAAGCACACACATTTATATTCTTATATGTCTGTCATGTATCAAAGTGATTAAACCTATTACAGCAATTTATCATTCACAATTAGAAACACTTGTCGGTTCCTTAATTGGGCTTACAATGTTATAAATTATAATATTAATATTTTTATAATCAGTATATGTACCTACTTAACTCAATAACAGGAATGCTTTCTGCTTCAAGAACCTGAGGACTTCTAGCAGGCATAGACGATGTTGGTGACAAAGTAATACTATTATCGTCATTTTGGCTCTGAAAATAATTAACTCTCATCAGTTAAATGCATTATTTAAGTAGGTATTTATCGTAATCGATGAGGTAGATACCTTTCTTCACTTTACCGTATTTTTCATTCACGGTGGGATCATTATTTAATAAATTTGACAAGTTTTCCAATCTTGTATTGCTTGATTTCTGCCTTTTACATTATTCGACGGCTTATGTATGTCACCGTGTCTGTAAAATTAAAATGTATGACATTCGCGTAAACGAAGTATAATATTATGTAAAATAACTATAATTTATGATTAAAATTTATATATAATTTACAATTAATCTGCTTTAAACACGATAAATTCCGTATAAAGCAGTTTAATTTTTATATCGTTACTTCGTTATAAAGTGATTATTTTAATATGTAAACATGCATAACTGTATATGTATTTATTTACTTAGTGCTCCATAAACTTTACCAGAATTTCAAATTGGAATGGCGTGGTCTAAATTGCGCACATTATAATATTATAACTTCAATAAATTCAAAAAATCACAAGAAACCGCTAAGCTTTTGAAGGCGAACGTCAAAATTTAAAGTAATTCAGGAATATCGGTAGGTTTCTAACCCAAATCGGTATATGATAAAAGAAAATATTCAATCTTTGTTTAATATAAATAGAAATGGAAAAACTGTATGATACATAATGAATATTATAATATAACTTCCATACATTATAATATTATATTCATGAAAAATTATGTAATTTGGTATTTCGATACAGCAGATATTGGTAGAAATACAGAAAAATAATTTGGGTTGAGATCACCGTTTAAAGGACTTTTTGTATTGAAACATGACGCGACGCATAGAGCATTTAGCATCTCTTTTACTCGCTGCTCCATAAAACGAAATAGAGATACTCGTAATGCAATGTAGGCAACTTAAAAAAAATTACCTAACTTTCGGCTGACTTTCGGCAAAGTGAGATTACGCGATGCGAATAGATTGGTTTGCATTATTTCACACTCTGACTATTTCGAAGTACTTTCGATCGATAGTTAGCACGATTGACTTGATCGTTACATACTACGTCAAATGACACGAAATTTACACTCGGGCTACTGATGTGGATACAAATAACTTTTGCCACTACAAGTATGACAGTACGTACATAATATGAACGCTAATTTATATAATCGATCTATAACCAGTATTATTATAAACTTCTTTTAAAATGGTTCTCATTTAAATAGTATATTGTTACATTGAGTTATCAACTCATCATGAACGTAGTACTTTCTTAATTTATACACAACTAGGATCTTTTCGTTAAAACTCTTCGATATTATATTTCAAACTTGGTAGGGGCTTCTTGTGAATGAAACAAAGTGATTCTAAATCACGAAAATAATTAATTACAGAAACAGATATGGATGTTTTATCGAAAACATACTATGTTGATCTCTAAACTTTTAAAAATATTAAAAGGAAAGACGGATCTGGCCTATTATTACCTATAGAAAATTGATTAAAGAAGAAGTGTATAATGGATAAAAGTAAATTACAGGTGTTCGAATACATATGTATAAATCGGAATGTACCTAAGATTTAGGTAGGTATTGATGCATCACATACCCATTTTTTTCAGTTGTTAATTTTTCGTTGCCACATATTAGTCACAATCTTATACCGTTTTTTTGGTACACAGTTCCAAGTCCATCAAGTATTTTTAACCCCAATAAAATTGTCCTACCTGGGATTTGAACCCTGGTCATGAGCGATAGTCAAGTGTACAGGAATAATTATACAGTGATGTAAGCTTTAACACTTATATTACTGTTATTTTAACTTTAGGTGTAAGGTTTTCAAGCTCTTCTATAATATGCGACGTTAGCGTTCTGCTATTTTTAATCATATACTCTTATTCCTGAATAACTTTCTTATGTAATTCTATTCATCTGTGGTGCCATATCTTATCAGCAAGATATTTTTTATTTAACCTATGAGGTTTCACTGAGGATTGCGCTTTAAAAAGGAACATTCTTTATCGTTTTACTGCTGCCATTGTTACGTACAATTATTTAAAAGCCTATACCCTAAGCTGTTATTATTTATATAAGTATTGAATAATGTGTCTATATACACGAGCCACTATGAGCGCACGGCTTCGGCGACGTGATAGGAAAGCGTGTTTGTGCTGCAATAGACGCACAAGATTAACATCGATATCGTACTTGGAATTTAAAGTTCAGAATAAATTAGTTAAAGGTAAGCACCACTAGACACACACACCGCCTCACTGGTGTGCGTACGTGGTGATCGGACACTTTATTAAATTGTCAATTGTTGGAATGCCAGACATCATTCAATACCTAAGGTGTTCAGCCACCGGTGTACCGCTGCGATTCAATGGGTTAAAATTAAAATAAGAATATTTCTAACTTGTTCATTATTGAACAAGGATATAAACTTTAATCCTTAAAGGATATAAACTGCCTAGAATTACGACATCAGTTTGGCAGTAACATGATGGCATTGTTCGACAAGTATTCAAGATTAGTGATGTGTTCAGATTTGTAGGTACTCGTATGTAACGTGGCGCAGTGGCTGATTTGTGCCAACTAACAACGGCTACAGCTATACGAGTTCCGTGAAGCATGAATACTCTCCAGCCAAATATCAATCACCAACTCGTCGAATAAACCGCAATTTGGAGTATTATCCTGATTGGGAACATGTTAACTGCCAGCCTTGAAAGTTCAGTTGTGTAATCAGGGAGTATCGACGCCCGTATCAGGCGAATATGGCAAGGAACATCTGAGCCTTCTCATATCGTGGATAGGTCCGTGCTTAACAACAGGGCAGTTCATCAACAGAGCTAGTTATAATAAGTAGTAGAAACGATAAGCTGGTTTTTTACGTGACATTTAAACATAGCTAGCGAAATGTGAGTGTTGTACACCACTGCGTAACTCCAAAAGGGGTTCTAGATAGCTAATACGTTGGTGTGTTATACGTTTATCATCCTGCTATCGTTCGTCGCACTCGGAGACTGGTTGATTGATCACCAATCATTTGCATAAATTACGATAATCACTTAGACAACACAGCACGTAACTTTAAACAGATAATAACAATTAATTAATGATCAGTCAACGTACTCCTGTGTAGTGATAATGTGACGTTTACTTCAACACTGTACTGTGTGGTGTGGAACTAGTGATATGAAGTGAAGCGATCTGCATTGGACTGCACTCTCGATAACACTGAACGCGTTGAAATCTAAAGCATGTACTTCACACTTAAAATTATTTTCAAACTTTGCCATTGTTGGTATCGACATCGAAAAGTATGGTCTAGTGCTACTTATGTCTAACCATTTAAGTACGTTATTAAGTAGCAATCGTAGTTGTAAAACATGTCGAGTAAAAAAATTCGTAGACAAATGACAGACGACACAAACCACACAACACCGCCTGCTTGGGGTGCTTTGACAACCCAAACCACCACGGGAACAAGGTTATTTGCGAACAATATTATTGCTCACAATCATAATTGTCTGCTATCTGCTGACACCGCATGCACTTGCCCCGTTCTAGAAGCAACTGATTGTATTATTTTAAAAATCAAGGTTAATGTCAAGCATTGCGCAGATATGTTTGCTAAAATTAAGGTTAATCCTTACTTTTAGCGAACATATTTATTTATTATGCAATAGAGTACGCAAACTTATACAGGGTGTCCAAGAACCTGGCGTCCAACTGGATTCCCACGATGCCCCAAGTTCTAACAGTACTCAGAAAAATATTTTAAAAAATCCACCCCATGTACTTACAGAATTATACTGATTTCAAAAAAAAAAGGGGAAATGAGCACCCTGTGACATACTTTTGAATGCTGTAACTGCTAATGCTGATAATTTCGATATTTCTTGGAGGTTTTGTAATCTAGGGTATTGCTGTGTCTAAATAGAATGTAAAAATAAAGTACTTATTGTACCATTTTAAAATAAAATATTATTTTAACTAAAGGTGATATGGAAAACTATTGAATTTCGCAACTTTGACCGACTGTAGTGTAAAAAAAATGTACCAAAATAGTATGGCAAGTGACGTCAAATTTTGACGCGTTTATTCCTCTTTTTAAAAAGGTATAATACTTACACATTAATTTGAAAAAAAAAAATTTTGATAATATTTTTACTCAACAACCCAATTTTTACGATGTCTTACAGAATTCTTAGAAAGAAAAATTTACGACGAATTGAATCTAACCTCTAAAGAATTACTGTTGTATGCTCATAAAAATAACAACAGGCCTCTCAAAAAACAGGTTAGACCGTAAGGGACGGTATGTGCATGCATCTCACCATAGTGATTCGTTATTACAACAGGAGGGAGCAAGACAGAAACTATCTTTGCGATTTGCTGGTTCTTCTTTATGGTACCCCATTATTCAGGTAAGAGTGAGGGAGAAAAAGGTTAGAGGTGCGAGTGAGATAGATAGTGACGCTATCTGGGATCGTGCTATTTAGGATAACAGTACGGTCAGTACGCGTCACTGCCTCCTGCCGTTACTACGCACCTCTCTCTTATTGTTACCATTGATCACGTACTACGATTTAAAGCTTTGTTTATTGGACTCGATTACTCTTTGTGCTCTGGACTTTGAAACGAACTCTTTACGACGACCTTTGCCTGTGTTTGGACAGTTTGTGTTTTGTGTGTGCTACCATGGCGACCTACACTCCGCAAGAATACGCAAATATGCACTACATTTATGGAGAATGTAGAGGTAATGGACGAGCTGCAGCGAGACTTTACAGAGAAAGGTATCCGAGGGCTACGCGATATCCCGACCATCGAGTTTTTTCATTAATGTGCACAGATCACTATGTGACGGGCGGTTCCCCAATCAAGTAGCTGGTGAAGGACGACCCGTAAATGACTTCATACGCGATGAAGTTTTAGAGGCGGTGTCGGCAAATCCAAGCATCTCTGTGCGAGGAATAGAAGCTGATACGGGGATACCGAAGAGCACAGCACACAGTATTCTCCAAAAAGAAGAATATCATCCGTACCACGTACAGCGAGTGCAAAGTCTTTTACCTCGAGACTATCCGAGCCGAGTCGCGTTTTGTGAAACAATCCTGCAAAAACATCGAGAAGACGAAAACTTTATCGACAAAATTTTGTGGTCAGATGAATCTACATTTAAGAAGGATGGCTACATGAACCTACACAACTTGCACGAGTGGCATGTGGAAAATCCGCACTTGATGCGAGAAGATAGATCCCAGTACCGGTTCAAAGTGAACATGTGGACCGGTATTCTCTGTGGGAATATTATTGGTCCATTTGAGATGCCCGAGAATTTGACTGGCGAATCATATTTAAATTTTCTTCAAAATGATTTGCCAAACTTACTAGAAGAGACCCCACCAGATATGTGGTTCCAACACGACGGCTGTCCAGCACATTTTCGCGTATCCGTTAGAGAGTTTTTGGACGAGCAATACCCGAACAGGTGGATTGGGCGATCAGGAACAATCCCGTGGCCAGCCCGCTCACCTGACTTAAATCCGCTGGATTTTTTTTTCTGGGGAACTATGAAGGAGCTCGTTTATGCGAAGCCCATTAATGACATCGCTGACCTTCGTGAGAAGATAACACAAGCAGTGCAGGTGATACGTCAAAAAAGTTACTCGCGAAACATAAAGCGGTCCTTTTTAAGGAGAGTGAGAGCTTGTATTGCCGCGGGTGGTCAACATTTTGAACATTTATTGTAATAAAATATCTTTAAACTAACATTCTTTGCTTTTATTCTACTGGGAACCCATCTACCTGTGTGTATTTCCTTCTTGCTCACTCTTGGAACCGAAGTAAATAATAGTAGTAACATAACAGTTTCTAAGATAAGAAAGGGTCCGACAGTTACCGTTAGTAGGTAGGCACTTCGTAAAAATTGGGTTGTTGAGTAAAAATATTATCAAAATTTTTTTTTTCAAATTAATGTGTAAGTATTATACCTTTTTAAAAAGAGGAATAAACGCGTCAAAATTTGACGTCACTTGCCATACTATTTTGGTACATTTTTTTTACACTACAGTCGGTCAAAGTTGCGAAATTCAATAGTTTTCCATATCACCTTTAGTTAAAATAATATTTTATTTTAAAATGGTACAATAAGTACTTTATTTTTACATTCTATTTAGACACAGCAATACCCTAGATTACAAAACCTCCAAGAAATATCGAAATTATCAGCATTAGCAGTCACAGCATTCAAAAGTATGTCACAGGGTGCTCATTTCCCCTTTTTTTTTGAAATCAGTATAATTCTGTAAGTACATGGGGTGGATTTTTTAAAATATTTTTCTGAGTACTGTTAGAACTTGGGGCATCGTGGGAATCCAGTTGGACGCCAGGTTCTTGGACACCCTGTATACAGGATGTCCGGTAATTAATGGATAACCTGGAAATGTCTTATAGTGGAACTGATGGCAGTTCAGAAAAAAATATGAAAAACATCTACCCTAACTATTACCTGAGATATGTGTTTTTTTTTTAAATTATCATGTATAACTTTCTTGTATACTACGACCATAAATGAATGAAATCCATTGGTTTTTTGTTGTTTTATTATTAAACACTAATTATGCTAATAGATAGACAGTCAAAAGTATGCTATGCTAATATAGCTTTCTATAGATTTCAAAAAAAAAGGGGAAATGAGCACCCTGTGACATACTTTTGAATGCTGTGACTGCTAATGCTGATAATTTCGATATTTCTTGGAGGTTTTGTAATCTAGGGTATTGCTGTGTCTAAATAGAATGTAAAAATAAAGTACTTATTGTACCATTTTAAAATAAAATATTATTTTAACTAAAGGTGATATGGAAAACTATTGAATTTCGCAACTTTGACCGACTGTAGTGTAAAAAAAATGTACCAAAATAGTATGGCAAGTGACGTCAAATTTTGACGCGTTTATTCCTCTTTTTAAAAAGGTATAATACTTACACATTAATTTGAAAAAAAAAATTTTGATAATATTTTTACTCAACAACCCAATTTTTACGAAGTGCCTACCTACTAACGGTAACTGTCGGACCCTTTCTTATCTTAGAAACTGTTATGTTACTACTATTATTTACTTCGGTTCCAAGAGTGAGCAAGAAGGAAATACACACAGGTAGATGGGTTCCCAGTAGAATAAAAGCAAAGAATGTTAGTTTAAAGATATTTTATTACAATAAATGTTCAAAATGTTGACCACCCGCGGCAATACAAGCTCTCACTCTCCTTAAAAAGGACCGCTTTATGTTTCGCGAGTAACTTTTTTGACGTATCACCTGCACTGCTTGTGTTATCTTCTCACGAAGGTCAGCGATGTCATTAATGGGCTTCGCATAAACGAGCTCCTTCATAGTTCCCCAGAAAAAAAAATCCAGCGGATTTAAGTCAGGTGAGCGGGCTGGCCACGGGATTGTTCCTGATCGCCCAATCCACCTGTTCGGGTATTGCTCGTCCAAAAACTCTCTAACGGATACGCGAAAATGTGCTGGACAGCCGTCGTGTTGGAACCACATATCTGGTGGGGTCTCTTCTAGTAAGTTTGGCAAATCATTTTGAAGAAAATTTAAATATGATTCGCCAGTCAAATTCTCGGGCATCTCAAATGGACCAATAATATTCCCACAGAGAATACCGGTCCACATGTTCACTTTGAACCGGTACTGGGATCTATCTTCTCGCATCAAGTGCGGATTTTCCACATGCCACTCGTGCAAGTTGTGTAGGTTCATGTAGCCATCCTTCTTAAATGTAGATTCATCTGACCACAAAATTTTGTCGATAAAGTTTTCGTCTTCTCGATGTTTTTGCAGGATTGTTTCACAAAACGCGACTCGGCTCGGATAGTCTCGAGGTAAAAGACTTTGCACTCGCTGTACGTGGTACGGATGATATTCTTCTTTTTGGAGAATACTGTGTGCTGTGCTCTTCGGTATCCCCGTATCAGCTTCTATTCCTCGCACAGAGATGCTTGGATTTGCCGACACCGCCTCTAAAACTTCATCGCGTATGAAGTCATTTACGGGTCGTCCTTCACCAGCTACTTGATTGGGGAACCGCCCGTCACATAGTGATCTGTGCACATTAATGAAAACTCGATGGTCGGGATATCGCGTAGCCCTCGGATACCTTTCTCTGTAAAGTCTCGCTGCAGCTCGTCCATTACCTCTACATTCTCCATAAATGTAGTGCATATTTGCGTATTCTTGCGGAGTGTAGGTCGCCATGGTAGCACACACAAAACACAAACTGTCCAAACACAGGCAAAGGTCGTCGTAAAGAGTTCGTTTCAAAGTCCAGAGCACAAAGAGTAATCGAGTCCAATAAACAAAGCTTTAAATCGTAGTACGTGATCAATGGTAACAATAAGAGAGAGGTGCGTAGTAACGGCAGGAGGCAGTGACGCGTACTGACCGTACTGTTATCCTAAATAGCACGATCCCAGATAGCGTCACTATCTATCTCACTCGCACCTCTAACCTTTTTCTCCCTCACTCTTACCTGAATAATGGGGTACCATAAAGAAGAACCAGCAAATCGCAAAGATAGTTTCTGTCTTGCTCCCTCCTGTTGTAATAACGAATCACTATGGTGAGATGCATGCACATACCGTCCCTTACGGTCTAACCTATTTTTTGAGAGGCCTGTTGTTATTTTTATGAGCATACAACAGTAATTCTTTAGAGGTTAGATTCAATTCGTCGTAAATTTTTCTTTCTAAGAATTCTGTAAGACATCGTAAAAATTGGGTTGTTGAGTAAAAATATTATCAAAATTTTTTTTTTCAAATTAATGTGTAAGTATTATACCTTTTTAAAAAGAGGAATAAACGCGTCAAAATTTGACGTCACTTGCCATACTATTTTGGTACATTTTTTTTACACTACAGTCGGTCAAAGTTGCGAAATTCAATAGTTTTCCATATCACCTTTAGTTAAAATAATATTTTATTTTAAAATGGTACAATAAGTACTTTATTTTTACATTCTATTTAGACACAGCAATACCCTAGATTACAAAACCTCCAAGAAATATCGAAATTATCAGCATTAGCAGTCACAGCATTCAAAAGTATGTCACAGGGTGCTCATTTCCCCTTTTTTTTTGAAATCAGTATAATTCTGTAAGTACATGGGGTGGATTTTTTAAAATATTTTTCTGAGTACTGTTAGAACTTGGGGCATCGTGGGAATCCAGTTGGACGCCAGGTTCTTGGACACCCTGTATATAGCATTAATCATAATCAATGTCACATAGTTTTAACAAAGTAGTTACCTAAAAACGCTTACGTATTCAGATACAGAGAAATTGCTAGTAGTTGTAAAATATTTTCTTATCGCAATTTTTTATTTTTATTTGTTATTGTATAAAACTATTTTAACTGTAAACTTAACTATATTTGTTTGCAGTACATGTATAAATGTTTTTTGTAGACCCTTACTTTATTAACAGTAGAATAAAAATGTAATATTAGAAACAGCCTGAAACACAGGTCTCTGACCTAGTTCATGTAAAATAGACTTCATAAACAAGTCTCTTGTGTCCAATATTTAAATTGTAAATGTTTTCCTTTACAATAAATATAGTTTTAATGTGAATCTAATACAATAAGTAGCCTGTAATGTAATATTGTTTTCTGTTTACGCGAATGTTATTCATTGAAATTAAACTAATTTATACGGATTTTATAGCGTTGTTTATTTAACACTGTATAAAATAATTTTGAAACTGTTACACTACTACTACTATTGAATTTTACTAATTTTTAAGCTAATAAAATTATTAAATCTATTTATATTTAGGTTTACACTTTCTCCGACGTTTCGGTTGATTTTCAGCACGTTTGGTCACGGGGAGATTAAGATGGTAGTTGTCTCAACGTTTTCCAGTGTAGTATTTCAAAGTACCCGAACATAATTTAATCATTGGTGTTTCTATTTACGCAGAATGAGCTCAAAGTATCATGAAGTCTGATACTTGTCAATGGAAAATTTCCGAGCACAGTATCCAGTCTCATGCAGAGGGCCCTGAGTATGGTAGAAAAATGGTGCAGTAGTAACCTTTTATCGATCAACCCAGGGAAAACTACTGTCGTGCCGTTTACTAGGATGAGAGATCTGACTGGCTTGGGAACTCTATACATGTATGGTACACAGCTACAATGGTCCACGGAGGTGAAGTATCTAGACATGACCTTAGATAACAAGCTAACGTGGAATCCTCATGTAGACAAAGCCATAATGAAGGCCCAGCGGGTCTTCGGTATGACTCGTTCTACTTATGGAAAGACCTGGGGTCTGAATCCCAAGGTCATCAAGTGACTATACACGATGATGATAAGACCCATAATCACATATGGAAGCATTGTCTGGTGGCCAAGAACTAAACTAGCAACATGCAGGAAAGCGCTATCGAAGATGCAGCGATTAGCCTGCATGGCTATAACAAGGGCGTTCCCTACTACGCCAATGGCTGCGTTAGAGATCCTGCTGGACCTAACGCCGCTACACATTGTTGTGGAGTTAGAGGCGATGAAGGCGCTAGATAGACTATCTATACATGAGCTGTGAAGCGTCAACATGCCAGTAACTCGACACACAAAACTGGAGATCTCGAAGGATCATGAGCATGGGTCGGTCCAACGGTCTTCCAGGCGGAAACCTATGCTATAATTGCCTATGCGCAGGAGAATATTAACAACAATGTCACTGACAAGATTGTTTATATTCTCAGTGACAGTCAAGATGCTTTTAAGGCTCTGAACTCCTGTAGGGTGGACTCAGCACTGGTCCTGAACTATGTTAAAGCCCTTAACAAACTTGGCAGGAAAAACACAGTCAGGCTGGTGTGGGTTCCGGGGCATGCAGGGGTTCAGGGTAATGAGGAGGCTGATGTATTAGCCAAGAAGGGCTCGCAGCAACTATTTGTGGGCCCCGAGCCATTCGTAGGTCTCTCTGAGAGTACCGTCAAGGCAGCTTTGAATGCACATGGCAATGATAAACACAGGCTAGAGTGGATGGCCCTTAGGGGTCTGGAACACTTCAAGAAATTCATTGCAAACAGAGCCACGGGCTTTACCCGGAAGTTCTGCGGCTATAACAAGGGCCAAATACGCCTACTCACAGGAGCGTTTACTGGTCATTTTGGCACCAACGACTTCCTGTGCAGATTGAGATTGTCAAACAATTCGATCTGCAGAGCCTGTGGTGAACAGGACGAGTCCATATTACACCTACTGTGTGAATATGACGCGTTGGCCGGACTAAGGATGGGTCTGATGGGATTGGCATATCCGAACCCTGAAGACTTCAGGCTTCTCCCTCTGAAGTGTACGCTGCGACTGATGCAGTACATTCATAGGGAGATAGCTCAGGGATAAACCTCGGGGCGGACACAAAAGTGTCGAAGTGTCGCCGGTCTACAATGACTGGCCCCCGGATCAAGATAAGATAAGATCATAAAGTCTAGCTGTGGTTTAATTCTTCTTGGGTTTGACTGTTTGAATTACTGGATCCTAAGCTGGTGGTACATTCCAACCATCTTCTCTATTGAAATTAGGATGTTTTTTGATTTCAATAGCGTCGCGAAGCATCCTTGGTAGGAATCGGTGTTCTTTAGCAAGAATCTGTGGTTTGTCAAATCTCAGGTAGTGGTTGGTTCCCTGTTGTACATGTTCACACACAGCAGACTTCAACGAGCGTTGGTGTTATACATCAGCGATGTGTTATTTTATGCTTCTCTTGGTTTGACCAATGTATGAGAGACCGCAGTCACAATCTGAAAAGTATCATCTACAAACCTCTTATAAATCCTGGGTGTGATGGGGGCAGTCTGTAAAGCTCGAGCCTCGAAGTCCTCCATATATATGTCGGCAACAACAGGCGATACTGGGGAGCCCATTGTCACACCATCGACTTGTATGTAGAATTTATTGTCCCACAACAGATAGCCAGTTGTTAAAGTTTGTTAAGCTTAAGTAGTTCTGCATATTCCTCAGGCATATATATATCCATCAGTTAATCAGGGTTGTTGAGAACATCAGCGCCAGCATCCGTATATGCACATGCTGATTATTAATGCTAAGCTATTAATTTGTTAAAGGTAAAATTATAATATCATGTTAAGCATATATATATTTTTTTAAATATATTTCCCACTGTTTTAAGAAAACACTTCTACATTATTTCATTGATGTAGTCGCAACCGCTTTATGAAATTAAAAACCATTAATCCTAATATTTTACGTCAATGTCGTTAAATGATAAAGAGCACCAGATTTTAGATAGCTCTTAATATGTGCATTTATTTGTCAGCACGTTAAAGTAAACAAGGCGTTACGTAGAGCATATGCTGAAAACAAACAAGCAACGTATTACACAACCAAGCTTTTTAAATCGCTACTTTCACTATATTGTTTATATTATAAACCATACGTAAGTAGCTGCAGCCACCATCAACTGTACTATAAACACACTAAGGAACAAAATAAAATTCAAATAAACATATACATATGTAGGGACTATTAAACTGACGATTGGTACATGTAGATGCTTAGTCAGTGACAAACACTTATGGAGTCGACAGCACAGGTAGGTGGATTGCTAGTTGTTACAATTTTCATATAGTTAGGTATATACATCTGGTGCTTGACCCGATGATGTAATTCAATATAAGGTTTTTATAACTAATTGCCTCAAAACAGCTTATCTTAGGTAGTAACATACAAACTAACTGACTAGTCCGCTGTCTTGTTTGACACTAACTAAGAGTCAAACGCAGTGGCGACTATAATTGGTATTAACTATAAAGATATAAAAATTCCAACCACAGACACAAGGAACATCCAGATTCGGAACAACTATTTGTAGATCACAAGTTTTGTCTCGTGTGGGATTCAAAGTCAAAGTCAAAAGTCAAAAATAATTTATTCACTTAGGTCACAAAGTAACACTTATGAACGTCAAATGGGTTAGTGAGTTTAATATATTTACTGAATTTACATTTATGTTAGTTGCAAGGTTCAGGCAAAAGGTTGAGCCTATGAGAAGATACCTGCAAGAAACTCAAGGCCACTCTTTTAAATCGCCATCAACTTATAATTTCAGTATTTTACAACTCATTTATGTACCAGGTGTTGCAGTCATTATGCCATATGTCACTGTCCATATAAAACTAAATTCTAAAATAAAGAAAAGTTGGTAATATTATGTAAAAAGCATTTGAGATTTGAAATAATATTTATCAGTACGTAGCCATTTGTAATAGACAGTAGTATGGCATGAGGACGCATACACTTACACTTTGTGACATGAAAAGGTAGTTCGTGACTAAATGTAGTTAAAACAAAATTTACGTTAATACTTATAAAGTTTGTTTAAAAGAAAAGAAAGATACTTTAACACCACCAAATAAACACGAAGTACCTTCACATAACTAAATTGACTTATATAATACATACATTGTTTGAATCCTGTATGAAACAAGCAACTAGTTCCATGAGTTTTTATCATTTAATTTTTTTAAATTAATTCGAATCCACAACACTCGATGCGGTGATAGCGTCAGGGCGAATTTTAAAATGACCAAAGCTCCTCATTTTCACAATATCAATTAATAAAATAAACATAAATACGTAAAGTATGATTCATCTTTTGAGTGCACGAGTGGTGCGGACAGTGGTTGGTGCAGCAGCACCGCTGCACACACTGAGTGTTATGGACTCGATCCCCACACGGGACACAACATTGTGTCATCACGAATTATTGTTCCGTCTAGGTGTTCATAGCGTCCGTTGTTTAATTGTTTGTAAATTGATTTGATTGATTTAGGCTAATGGAAAGTGAGTTTAGTACTTGACCGATTACATAAAATTTTGCTACCGTTGTCAGGGGTACAAAAAAGGACTTAACTTTTCATCCAAAAATAGTGCTGTTCCCCAAGTGCTAGACATTTATTGACAAAATA
The DNA here is from genome assembly GCA_963675205.1 of Catocala nupta. Classification (NCBI taxonomy): domain Eukaryota; kingdom Metazoa; phylum Arthropoda; class Insecta; order Lepidoptera; family Erebidae; genus Catocala; species Catocala nupta. Next base: position 33,946,268 of record OY776081.1, read on the forward strand.
AAGGGTAATGCGAACGAAGCTGCGCCCAAAATCTAATAGTTTATAAAATCAAAAGCTTTAATTTAATTGTTTAATATATATATATAATATACCAATCCTTACTAGTCTTTACTTTCTTTACTTAATATTGTAAATTCGAAAGTAACTCTGTCTGTCTATTACCTTTTCATGGCTAAACCGATTTAAATGAAATTTCGTACAGATATAGTTTAAAACCTGGGGAAGTCGTAGGCTATTTTCATTTATATAGGTACCACGCGGGCGGAGCCGCGCGCTAAAGCTAGTTTGATATAAATTGTGTATAGATCTAAAACTTAGTTTAGGTAAGTCTTTTAACGAAACGTACCAACTACTCTATATTTATAGGGAAACTCTTGAGAGAATAGTGTGATTCGCGAAATCTTAAACTAGGCCAGGCTCTTTATCGCACTGTGCACCACCTTTCTCCTATTTAAGGCTCGGTGACAATGGTGCCAATTAATTCTGTTGTCACAAAATTCTCTTATCTTAGCTAAAATCTCTAAAATTTAGTCTAGTCCTGTCACTTTTAGCGATTTCAGAATACTAAATGTCGTTTGACAGGACTAAACTAAATTTTAGAGATTTTTGACTAAGATAAAAGAATTTTGTGGCAACAGAATTGGCACCTATAACTGAGTTTTTAGCTCTAAAAGGAAAACTCTTGAGAACACAAAGTTGAAACAAGAATTTCTATATTATAGGTACGATATGATGGTACTGTATCAAAAGCATTATAGTGATAAAATAAAATAAATAAATCTATTCATATATCGATAAATCTATTCATAATATTGGATGCCATAAGCCAAGTTTCAGTTTTGCATTTGCACAAAAGTAACAACATGAGTGCAATAAATGGATGAATTTGAATCTTAATATCATCATTAATTATTGATGACATCCATGGTCATTATTGTGCTGCAAAAGGATTGCTGTACATCTAATAAAACTAATTGATATATGTTCGATATAATACGAACTTATAACAATAGTTTTGTACTTAGATTATCAGTAGGTATACAGTAAACAAGTAATGCCACTGTTACCTAAGAGTAACTACGGGACAGGATAAAGTAAATGATTTACTTGTAGTAGAGCGACACCGACGACGTAGAGAGCGCATTTGTGCACCGACTGGCTAGCAGTCTCCCGGCGCGCTGCCGCGCTGGAGCCTGCGACTGCGCCTGTGTGCATTAGCGCACTTCCTGCGCGGGCGCACCTGCCGTGTTGCCCGCCCGCCTCCTTCTATTATACGCGCCATTTTACAAATTGAAATATACCGGCGGAAGTAACTATCCATTTGGTAATTTTTGACAGCTAAGTCGTTGAATAGATTTTTGAGATCTTTCGAGATAAGTAATATATGTACTTATAACTTTAGCTATGATGCGGATATTCTTACCCAGACGGGAAAACGTAAGCTGCGGACGTACTTAATATTCGTATGTTGGATCTACCGATAAGATTGAGTACAATGTATTAGGTATGTCAACTTCAGAATCAAAAATGTCTATAAAATTTAGCCTAATGGATATGGGGATGTGTTCGACAAACACACAGAAATCGATATTACATAAAGGCTTTTGTAAAAATCGTAAGTAAAAAGAGCTTTGCTTTCTATACATATATAAGTATATACAAATAAAAAAGCCCTTTTAAACAATCATATCGGATTCATATTATTACGATCCATCTGTACCTATTATGATTTCTAAAAAATTACATGATATATCTCGCGGTGGTGTAGACAAATTAAACGTATTTATTAAATGTTTGGTACAGACGTTGCGGCACAGGTCACGTCAAGAGATTATGGCAGTGTGATGAAAGTGAATGAAGCCAGAGAAGTGTGTGCCTACCCCTCTGGGAAACAGGCGTGAATCTATGTATGTACCTTTGTATTATAGCAGTGTCATTTTGATTACAGAGGGCAACACAAGTGTCGTTGCGTGCCATGAGCTGTCAGCGCAAGACTCGAGCCACGAGCGCGTGACAGCCGCACCGCGCGCCCCTCCGCACCCGCGCTGCACACGCCCGCTGCATGAGGTACGCCACGGCGCCATTGCCGCTCCTACTCATTTATACAATCGCATAAAAGTAATAGATAATCAAATCTTACAAAAGAAACAAATATCTAATGCTATACTAAATGCGATAAATTGTGAATACATGACGACTATCCAGTATTGTTTAATGTGTGATCACATGTTGTGTCGTTCCAGTTTATCGGAGTTGTGTGCACGGCGGCATGTGCGTGGTGCGCGCGTGGCTGGTGCTGGCGGCCGTGTGGTGGTGCGCGCGCGCCGGCCCCGGCCCGCCCTCGGCGCCCCCCGAGCTGCGCTTCGCGCGCTCGCTCTACAACCTGACCATCCCGGAGAACAGTCCCCCGCGCACTTACGCAGAGCAGCCACCGGCCGACGAGCCATTGGGCGTACAGCTGCCTGCGCCAGATGCCAAGGTGCGCTTCCGCATCCGACATGGCGATAAAGACAAGTTTTTTAAGGCAGAGGAGCGCACAGTCGGCGACTTTTGTTTCTTGTCGATCCGCACGCGCGCCGGCCACGCCGATGTGCTGAACCGCGAGCGGCGCGACTCGTACCGGCTCGACGTGCGCGCCACCGCGCACCTGCCCGGCGGCCGCACGCTCGAAGCGGACGCCGTGCTCGCCGTCGAGATCGCTGACGAGAATGACCTGAGTCCTCTGTTCTACCCCACCGAGTACGAGGCGCTGGTGCCGGAGGACACGCCGCTCCACGCGAGTGTGGCTCGCGTCACCGCCGAGGACGCCGACCTCGGCCTCAACGGCGAGATATACTACAGTCTCGCGGCACCCACCGATCGATTCGCCGTACACCCTACCACCGGCGTCATTACCATCACGCGCCCGCTGTCCGCCGCCGAGGCGAGCCACCACGAGTTCGCGGTGCTGGCGCGGGACCGAGCGTCTCTGCTGACGCGCGGCGAGCAGGCACCCTCCGCGCGCGCCACCGTCTCGGTGCGAGTCGTGCGTGTCAACTTGCACGCGCCGGAGCTGCGCGTTCGGCGCATGCCCGAGCTGGTCGAGAACTCCACCGCCGAGATCTATGCCATCGTGGAAGTGAGCGACGAGGACGCGGGTGAGCACGGGCGCATCGCCAGCCTCGACATCGTGGACGGCGACCCGGACGGGCACTTCCGCGTGCGCGCGTCGACGCAGCCCGGCGAGTACGACGTGCTCGTGCACGCGCTGCTCGACCGCGAGTCGGCGCCCGCGGGCTACAACCTCACGCTGCGCGCCGTGGACGCGGGCCACCCGCCGCGCGCCTCCTACCTCACGCTGCCCGTCACGCTCGTGGACGCCAACGACAACGCGCCCGTATTCAGCCGCGAGGTGTACGAGGCGAGCATCCCCGAAACCGTGCCACCCAACACGCCCGTCATCAGGCTCAAGGTTAGCGACCGTGACGAGGGTCGAAATGCCCGCGTCTACATCGAGGTGGTCGGTGGCAACGAAGGAGAAGAATTTTATGTGAATCCGGACACCGGCGTACTGTATACGGCCGTGCCGCTTGACGCCGAGGATAAGGCCCTTTACACCCTAACGGTGTCCGCAATCGACCAGGGTAATGCTGGAACACGAAAACAATCATCCGCCAAAGTGAAAATTACAGTACTCGATTCGAACGACAACGACCCCGTATTCGAACGAGAAGTGACCGAAGTAACAGTTCAGGAAAACGGACCGAGCGGCGCCGTGGTGGCGCGAGTGATAGCGCGGGACGCCGACTCGGGAGACAACGCGTACATCTCCTACAGCATAGCCAACCTTCAGCCGGTCCCTTTTGATGTAGACCATTTCTCAGGCGCGGTACGCACGACGCGCTTACTAGACTACGAGAGCATGCGACGCGAATACACGCTTCGGATCCGCGCCAGCGACTGGGGGACGCCATACCGGCGCCAGGCTGAGATGCGCCTAGTGGTGCGGCTCGAGGATGTCAACGATAACAGACCGCAGTTCGAGCGCGTCGACTGCGTCGGCTACCTGCCGCGCCGTCTCGCCATCGGCTCCGAGATAGTGACGCTCTCTGCCATAGACTTCGACGCCGGCGACGTGGTGTCGTACCGGATCATCGGCGGCAACGAGGACAACTGCTTCGCACTGGACGCGGGCACCGGCGTCATGAGCTTGTCGTGCGATTTAAGCGATATTCGCGCAGACTCCAGGGTGCTCAACGTGACTGCCACCGACGGGACACACTTTGCAGACGCGACGTCCATGACCCTGCACCTGGTGAGCAGCGGCGGGAGCGCCGGCGACACCGGCGCGCTCGAGTGCCGTGACACGGGTGTGGCGCGCCGGCTCACCGAGCTGCTGGCGGCCGCCGAGCGCAGCAACGCACCCCTCGACCTCACCGACGAGTTCTCGCTGGCACCATCCCGATACGGGGAGAACCTCCACGCTCCCGAATTCATTGACTTTCCCGTCGAAGTTAAGGTGAACGAGTCTGTCGCGCTCGGCACGTCGCTCGTCAAACTAAAAGCGCGTGATCGCGATCTCGGGTACAACGGCTTGCTCGTCTACGGCATCTCCGGCGGCGACGCCGACTCCGCTTTCCGCATCGACCCGGACACCGGCGAGCTGCAGGTCATCGGCTACCTGGACCGCGAGCGGGAGAGCGAGTACTACCTGAACATCACCGTGTACGACCTGGGCTCGCCGCAGCACTCCGTGTCGCGACTACTGCCCGTCACGGTGCTCGACGTCAACGATAACCCGCCGCGATTCGAGAAGACGCTGGCCAGCTTCCGCGTGACGGAGAACGCACTGAACGGCACGGCGATATTCCGCGCGAACGCGACGGATCGCGACGCGGGCGCGTTCGCTCGCGTCACGTACAGCGTGAGCGGCGCGGGCGCGGGTGAGTTCTGCATCGAGCGCGCGTCGGGCGTGCTGGCCGTGTGCGCGGCGCTGGACCGCGAGCGGCGCGCGCTCTACGAGCTCACCGTGCGCGCCACGGACGGCGGCGGCCTGCACGCCGACGCGCTCGTCCGCGTCGCAGTAGACGACGTCAACGACAACGCGCCGCGCTTCGCGCTCGGCACGTACAGCGCGCGCGTGCGCGAGGACGTGCCCGCCGGCACGCTGGTGGCCGTGGTGGACGCCTTCGACCCGGATCTGGGCGCCGGCGGCCGCGTCACCTACTCGCTGCCAGACCAAGGCCCCGACGACGTCGTGTTCACCGTCGACTCCACCTCCGGTACACTGCGCACCGCCAAACTACTAGACTTCGAGGAGAGACAGGTGAGTGCATGACGTACATTTGAAGCATTACAATGTCACTTTTCACGACGTCTAACAAGAGGATATTACATTGGGATTAGGCGTGGACGTGGTTACGAAGTACAAATGTAACGTGGTTAACTATGTTGGCAGGTGTACGGCGTGACGGTGCGAGCGACAGACGGCGGCCAGCCGGCGCTGTGGGCCGAGGCGACCGTCATCGTGGAGGTAGCTTGTTTTATTAAATTTATTGTTATTCAGGGGTTTCATTAATTAAATTACAATATTTGAATAGAATGATCTAAGGAGTAAACAGATAATTTAAGCAAGATATTTTAATTTAATTATACCTACAAGAAAAAGTTAAGGATTGTCAATATAATTTTAAAAGTACAGCTGCTCGCGATTGCTGCATTAATTGAACAGGTTCAATACCGTATTATTTACTAAAGTAAGCAACACTTTAGTAAATAATACGGTATTGAACCTGTGAAACTTGCATATAGTAACTATTTTTGTTTGTATACATATAGGCTAAAACGAGTTTATTTATACTTGAATGTGCTGTAGTCAATTCTAAAAGCTCAGAATATTTAATATCATCGCGTTACAATTTCAATAATACTGTAGATTCTATTTTTAGAAAGCATACTTCAGGAGGATATTGTCTTTAGGAGAGTTATGTTAGAAACACACATACAATATAGTATGTGAGTAGTGATGGTGTGTGGTGTGACTTGTGTGGTGTGTGGTGCGCAGGTGGTGGACGTGGACGAGAACATGCACGCGCCGCAGTTCGGCGCGCACGGCGTGCTGGCGGGCGGCGTGCGCGAGGACGCGGCGCGCGGCGCCGTCGTGCTCACCGCCGCCGCCAGCGACGCCGACGCGCCCGGCCGCGACTCGCGCCTCGCCTACTACATCGTGGCCGGCTCCGGCATGGCGCACTTCTCCGTCGACGACGCAGGTGTGACCCCACTCACATATAACATTTTATATACCTAATGCTAACTTATACAAGTACAGCACTAATAGATAGTGTTGTTGTGCGCGCAGGCGTGATCCGCACGCTGACGCCGCTGGACCGCGAGTCGGTGACGCACTACTGGCTGACGCTGTGCGCGCAGGACCACGGGCTGGTGCCGCGCCACTCGTGCGTGCAGGTGTACATCGAGGTGCAGGACGTCAACGACATGGTGCCGTGGCCGGCGCGCGCCGCCTACTCCGCCGCCGTGCCCGAGCACTGCCCCGCCGGCACGCGCGTGCTCACCGTCACGGCGCACGACGCCGACGCCGCGCCCGCGCCACCCAACATCACCTACTCTATCGTCGCCGGCAACCCGGACGGACTCTTCTCCATCGACGAACGGACCGGTATGTATCATCTGTCTATCGAGCATACACCCTCACACTGTGGACCGTAGATCCTATTAAAACGATATGCGCTGGTGCAGGCGAGATAGTGACGACGGGGCGCACGCTGGACCGCGAGGCGGCCGCCACGCACGCGCTGGAGGTGCAGTGCTCGGACGGCGAGCTGGCGAGCACGGCGCGCGTCACGGTGCGCCTGCTGGACATCAACGACCACGCGCCCGCCTTCGCGCAGCGCTTCTACGAGCTGCGCGTGCCCGCGCCGCTCACGCACGCCGACCACGCGCTGCCGCAGGTACCGCTAGCCGCTAGTTACGCCCCTGCATGCTAGCTTCCGACGGTGTTGTGAGGTGTGCTGTGAGCTGATTAACGAAGCGGCGAGGCGCAATACTAATGAATAGATAAATGATGTGTGTGGAGTGGTAGTGTGTAGCGCGTGTGCTTCCGCAGGGCGACGCGGCGGGCGGAGGCGGGGACGGGGCGGGGGAGGCGCGCGACGACAGCAGTACGGAGTGGGACGGAGACGACGACGACGAGGGTTCCGGCGCGCGCGCGCCCTGGGACCTCTACGACGACCCCGTGCCTCACGGACTTTACCTCGCCACGGTAACGCGCCTACGTTACAAGAACTCTCGTGCCTGCTCCACATTTCATTGCTTGTGTCCTTTGTTTCAAAGTTTGTCTACAAACTTCAAGATAACGGACGCAAACAATTAAAGTATACTTACTGCCATTATCTGGGCTAGCGAGGTGCGAATTACTCATTAATTCTGTAATCATGGGGGGATACCTGTATTCAAACACAATCCTTACAAAACTTGTACAAAGTCAGATTGGAACCATGACTAGTGAGTCTTATTTTTTGTAATACATGATCATTATCATCAGTTGCAATTTATAATTTGTTCAGATGTTCAATTACAATTGTATAGGTACTAGCACATCATAACGTTCAGCTGCTTTACTCTTGATCCACAATCGCAAAAGTAAATAGCAAAAAGCAGTGTCCAATGTGGAAACAGTGTTTTTGCAAACGTTATTAAAGATATACACAAACATAGTCCTGATTTTATATAAATAGTCATAAAATCACAGAGTAACTTATTATACGAATCGAACACCTTGATAAAAGCTATTTTAAATTGAACTCTTTAATTTGTCGCACTCACATAATGCAGTCGACATATCATGACACTTCAAAGCCTGAACAGATAATAGAATGAAAATTAAATTTACAAATTATAAAACATCCATTTTCTTTATTGCCATCAAAAATATCAAGCTTAAACGGTACGAAAACTCCAGCGTATTTGTACGCTGGAGTTTTCGTACCGTTTAAGCTTGAGACCAGCATTGTCTAAGAGTTATTTTGTTATGATTTATCGGGTATTTCTTTGTGTTCGGTGACAGTAATAAATAATAATAGTAATAATAAACTAATAAAAACCATGAAGCGTTCACGACGTCAATTAATTATAGATTTATAAGAAAATTAGAGCAGCTAAATAAATATGTACACCAGAAAAATATTTTCACTATTATAAAATCAAATAACTTATCAACATGTAAAATAATATGGACATGTTAATTATTTGCAATATAATCAATCTATACTAATGTTATAAAGAGGGAAAATTTGTTGTTTTTGTTCGTTTGTTTGTAAAGATTTAACTCAAAAAATCTAACCGATTTTAAAAATTATTTCTTTCTTAGGAAGCTACATTAACACAGAGTAACATAGGCTTTATTTTGTTTTTGATGAGAACTGTTACACCTAACAAAAGCAAAAGCTACACACGCGTACACTATAAACTGGTATAAGAGGCTACTTGTACTAGTTTACGTACTTTAATAGATTATGAAAACCAAAGTACACAAATGCAAGTGTGGCGACTCCGCACAGACGAACAAGTTTCGCATTATTCTACATCTAATAGAAGGCGCTATACAATAAGCGTTCAAATGACGTCATACAATTTTAAATCGCACAAGTAACATTTACACAGCGACTAAGTATATATACAAGCTCCCGACATCAACCGTCGGGCCGCGGCCCACCAGGCACGATCTACCAGCCTGGTCGGAGGATCCTTCCATTGTGTTGGAGAGACATCAGACCACTGTTCCTCTACAAGCAACGCTATTTTCTAAAGTTTAAAATTAGATTAAACTTTAATTAAGCAGTCTTTTAATATTAAGGTATAACATGTTAAAACTTAAAATATTTCTGTTATGTCAAAGTTACAAGCTTTAGAACCTTTAAATAGCTCTCCTGTAAAGTCGTGTTATTGCACTTGCACTAGTTTACGTAGGACCAGTCGGACATTGTTGTAAATGTTAAGATGGGTGAATCTTGAAATGTTAAAATGTTCACGATTAGAAATTTTGTTTGAAATTTACCCATCACTGACCTGCCGATACTTTAACGCTCGTTAACACGATAAGAGAGGCGCGCGTTCCGTACGCGTAGGAGACACGCTCGGAGCTCGCACTGAACTGACGACGGCGACGGCACAGGTGGTGGCGTTCGACAGCGACGAGGGCGCCAACGGCACGGTGCGCTACTGGGCGCGCGCGCGCGGCGCCGCGCGGGGGCTGCTGCGCGTGCACGCCGCCAGCGGGCGCCTGTACGCCGCGCCGCGCCTGGCGCTGGCGCCCGGCGACGCGCTGGACGTGACGCTGCGCGCGTGCGACGCGGGCCCGCGCGCGCGCTGCGCCGTGGCGCGCGCCAGCGTGCGCGGCGTGGCGCGCGGCGCCGGCGCGCCGCCCGCGCTGCCCGCGCCGCCGCCGCTGCAGGTGGCCGAGCTCGACGCGCCCGGCTTCCTGCTGGCCGTGCTGCAGGCCACCGACCCCGACAACGACGCGCTCTACTACTCCATCTCAGGTGCGTCCCGTGCCACCGCCTCCGCTACACCTACTTACGGTATTTTGAACTGTGCAATCCCGCTTGTGGCAGACGGCGATCCGCGCCAGGAGTTCTACATCGGACGCGAGGACGGCAGCCTGGTGCTGGCCAAGCGTCTGCTCTGGGAGCGACAGGCGCACTACACGCTGAACGTGTCAGTCACTGACGGCATGCACGTCATATACACCTCGGTGAGCATGTTTTAAACAAAATGATTATTTGTTGAATAAAATTATATTATTTACACTATGTCATATACCTACTAGCAAGTCTCTACACCAGGTTCTAAACTATTTTATCAATTGACGATTTTATGTGATACCTACCAATGTACATTAGTGAATGCAATGCATAATGTATGCGAGCTACACCATAATAATAGGTGACAAATAAGACATAACCTTAGAATGTAGTTTCATACACCATAAATGTAAATGCTAAATGAATGATGAATGATGCTAATGATGTGGTCGAAAGTATGAACAATAAAATGAATGTAGCTGCAGTTATTTTAGATCTTAGCTCGGCCTTCGACACGGTGGACCATGACATACTTCTTATGAAAATGGAACATTACGGGGTTAGAAAAAAAGCATTCGATTTATTTAGGTCGTACTTAAAAAACAGAAAAATGTACGTGGAAATAAAAGATATTGATAAAAATAATAATCAATTAGCCAACAAATCTCAAATGGTTACAGTTACAACTGGCGTCCCACAGGGATCCATACTGGGTCCTATTCTGTTCTTATTGTTCACCAATGACTTGTTAAATTACGTAAATGTATTGCATTCTGATAGTATCTGATATTTCATCTGTCGTTTATGCAGACAATACAAATAACGTTTTAAGTGCAAATAATACAAAGCTACTAAATACCAAAGTAAATTCAACACTACTACTTTTTCAAAAGTGGTTATTGTTAATAAATTGGTTATAAATACAAAAAAGACAAATATTATGTTATTTAAACCTACTTATAGGTGCAAAGATGATTTAGACGTAGTTTTAAATAATGATAAAACTGAATTGGTAAATACATTCAAGTTCTTAGGTGTACATGACTTGTGTACATGTAGACTCCTTACTGAATTGGAAAAACGAGTTAAACGCTGTTGACGGAGCAATTTCATCTGCTTGCTATGCACTAAGGAGTTAAAGAGATGAAGTAGATACGAATCATCTGAAGTCAAGGCTGAGGTATAGTATTCAGCTTTGGGGCAATAGCTACAAATATAATAGCTACAGAGCTTTGGTATTGCGATTAGAACCATTGTTTGCACACCTCAATGGGAGTCTTGTCGGGAACACTTTAAAAATCTTTCATTGCTTACAGTACCGAGCCCTCATATTAACAGTGTTGAGTAATTTAGCTTAAAACATACATAAATATGATAGACAGAATAGAGTAACTACTAGGACAAATCACTTAAAATGCAAAATAATGCCTAAACTAAACAGATATTATCAAGCATAAGAACTTTCTATTAGAAAAATGTTTCTATTCTGTTGATGAATTGTTGATGAATTTTATAGTCATGACATTGGTAAATTATCATTAATTTTATTTAAAATTGTTACTTTCTTTAATTATTTTAATTTTGTTTATTATTACTAATTGTATTATATCAATTGGCATGATGTAGGTACAACTGCTGTAATGATTTGAAAATGATCTTGCCTAATTTTATATTTACATTGTGTATTTTTTTTAAATATTGTTCTTATATGAACTATGTTATTTTATGTATAAACATTCAAACACAATTTTTAATTGTTAATGAGTTAATGAATAAATGAAATGAAATGTATAAAAATAAGCAGGCACTAACAGATAGAGTTTCGGTGGGCAGGTGAACGTGAGCGTGATCAACGACGCGAACGAGGGCGGCGTGTCGTTCGCGCGCGACGAGTACAGCGTGGAGACGTCGGAGGCGACGCGCGTGGGCGAGGCGCTGGTGGCGCTGCGCGCGGGCCCGGCCGGGCCGCCGGTGGGCCCCGCGCCCGCGCCCGCGCCCGCCGCCGCCGCCGCGCGCCTGCTGTACGGCATCCACGCCACGCGCTCGCCCGCGTCGGCCGCGCTGTTCCGCCTGCACGAGCTCAGCGGCGTGCTGGAGCTGGCGCAACCGCTCGACAGGTCATATAGATTACTAGCTTTCACCCGTGGCTTCGCTTGCGTAAATATAGGGTTAGGTTAGATTGATAACAGTAATTATTATTATATAAAGGAGAATGACCTTAGCGTCGGACAGCATCTAGAACTGGACAAAAAACAGCTGTACAGTGTAGTAAACTGTACACTACTATTAGTTTTTAAGTTATGTAGTTGAGAGTGTGCTGGTAAGAGAAAACTCTTCTCGTAGTATAGCAAAGTTTATTATTCACCAGTTACGTAAATACAATATAATATTATATAGAGTGATTCTCACATAGGTACGTTCGTTAGGTAGTTAAAGTGCACACTGAGTCAAATTAATTATTGCGACAGTAAATAATCGACCGATTTGCGTAATCAGCTAAAGTAAATGTTATACCTAAGTGTACGTAAACCGTACATATTCCCAACCCGAGAAAAGTAGCAAAAATACTAGTATGACTATGTAAGAATCACCTGTACAAAGCAAAAAATAGTTAAAATACATATAAAGTAAACATGTAAAATCAAAACATACAATAATAAGTTTAGGTTCCTAAAAATTAAAATCAACATCCAGGGTAGGCTTCGAACGTTCACAGTTGACAGCGACCGTCGACTTTGCTTCATCTCGTGTCCTTAGATGCGGGCGCTCCATCACAGAGCGAGACCGCAACAACTTCTTTATCCCGGTAGTAGGTTTGATAGACTGCATCTCAATGTCCTCAGTTGTAACTGGAGAGTTGCTGGTATTACATGGTTTTTTAATGCAATTACCACGTTTCTTCGCCACCCATATGGCTATTGCGACTCCAATAACAGCCAATAGTAAATAGGAAATGACGTAGTGATGTATGTCATGAGTTGTTAACGTCGGCGTTGGGAGTTGTTCTGTATCCTTTAGGTATCGCAGACGACTTTCGACCACTGCGATGTTTTCGTTGTGGTTCGTTTTCAGCAGCGGCGTGGAGTGTGTGTTGACTATACCATTTATTGTTCGATCCAGAGAAGGAATTTGAATGTCGTAATCCATCTTAACGTTGCTGTAGTAGTGATTGTGAGAGTTTATTTTTAAGTCGCTCGTTTGGAGAAGACATCCTTGTTTCAGAGATACTATAGATGATGTATTAATGACGTGCATTCTGACGTCACCTTCGCACACAGTACGTATATTGCACGAGTCGCAGCACGTCACTAGCCACGTGTTCGTGTTGTGTAATTCAACCCAGGCTGTATCGCATTCCGTTTTCTTTGTAATACAGGTTAAAGTTGATTGATGTCCTAATAGTTTGGCTTCACATGGTGCATTAGTGTTTTGTAAATTAAAAATTGGTAAATTTAAAATGCAGATGAAATTATCCGTTTGCCGTTGAACGCAGCGATTTAATTCCCTTTCGTTAAATAAGATGTAAGTATTCTTCTCCAAGTTTACAGCGATGTATTTCGATGACACAGAAACAGCTGTTGTCTCATTCGCCTCGTGTGGGTTCTTCATAGGCAAAGGAAAATTTTTATACACAACAAAATCTTCGTCGCTCGCCAGTGGAATGTGAAGCTCATACATGAAATAATTGTCGGTAACTCGAGCCTTGACGTAAATTAGTTCATATATATCTTTTATTTCATCTTGAACGTTGGCTACCGGCAATGTCAATGTTTTGGGTAACTGTCCTGAGATAATAGTGAGCTGTTGGCTCAAATTAACTGGAGTAAGTAGGTGAACATCGATTCGCCCCTTGTAGGTGTCCATCAGGGTGTTAAAAAGAGTTTCTTGAATGTTTCTCAAGTTGGTCAATAGTAAATGTGCCGCAAGCGACGCCGAGGTAAAAAAGGTGGTGGCCATAGCCACTTCGATTCCCGATTCGATCTTCGCAAATTTAATGTCAGTTTCGTTTATAAATTTGTTTATAAGTGTAAACTGGTTATTCATGTTCTGTTCATTTTTCTTCAAAATTTCATTTTTAATTTCGACTATAGTAGTCTGGTTTCGCACGAGCTCTAGAAGATAGTTTTCGTTTTTCTGTATGTTTTGAATATCCTTCTGATATTGTACAGCAAATCTCTGATCTAGGATTCCAAAGAGACTGTTCGCGACGTAACCGATGCCGTCGATCAACCCCCGTTTATTTCGACCCGAAAGATGTTTGTGTGGGGCCAGTAGTATATTGTTGTAATGTTGTACAAGGTCCAATTCGTGCGAAAGTTGACGTATTGTAGTTTCACAATATTTCGGCTCCAAGCTTTTACAAAAGTACATAATGTCTTGTAAGTAGTTTTCAAATTTTTGAACTCCACTCCAGTAGGTAGATAGATTGTAGTACATCAGCAGTCTCCATTCGTTATGAATTAATTGTACTTTTCCAACAGTGTCGTAGTATATAGGGCGATCACTCCCAAGACTTGTGATTTGAACACTTGAAGAGAAGACGGATGGTACGGAGATGCCGTCTGTTCCAGCCACCGAAAAAATTTGAAGTAGTAAAGTTGTTATTAGCATCTTGTAGACTCTATTTTCTTAAGGTTTGTATTATAATGTGTCTCGGTTCACTGATAAGTTACTAATGAATTTATTTTAATATTGTTTGTAAGTTATTGTAAGGTTTCAAGTGGCAGTAGCGACAATTTCGTAATCGGTCGCTTTAATATGCTAGCTTGCGTTTTTACAGTTGCAACTCGCACGTGTCCGTCGCTACCAGGATGGACTTTGATCACACGCCCGAGGGCCCACTTTCCAGGCGGAAGGTTGTTGTATAGCTGGTAAATGCTGCATGGTACTCATGAACGATGTGAACTGAAGTCGACGGTTGTTATACCGGTGTGATAATATCTCCCAGCATGAACCATAGTTATCCGCACTAATAGACAGGTGATGGACGAGACGTTCTGCTTCACCCTTCAGTTTTGTTTTTAAATACTGCATTTTTTGCGCCTTTGAAATGCTCGGATTATTGTGGATAGTTTCAACAAAGATGTCCTTGAAAGTAATCCAGTGAACATAGTTGCCAGAAAATTCCGGGACATCGATTTTCGGTGCGGAACGCTGATAATGTATAGTAGACCAAATTTTGCTGTTTAGATCTCGTTTAAGATTGTCATATTTCTGTTCAATGGCTTCGTATTTTTCGTTGTATTCTGTGCTCAAACTAGACACCTTTAGTTCGTCTTCCAGTTCCCAGTGTATTTTGTCAATCAATTCCCATTTTGATTTCAAGGTTGTAAGATGTTCTTCGAACTCCCACTTTTCAGTTATGGAATTAATGTTTATTTTTGACATAGCCTTGTTCAAAGCCTTGAAGTTGCGTTCTTGTTGAGTTATCAACTTTTTTACGTCGTCCTCGGTGTCGTCGTCCATAAGTCCGGTTAAGTCAAAATCTAAATTTTGTTGTTTTTGTTTCCGTTGGAAGGCAAGCAGATCCAAAATATTTTTCTTAGTTGACTCGTACAAGTTACTAGTTTTCTCGTAAATACAGTTATTAAAATATCCAATGTTATTGTTTTCAATATTTTCTAAAAGTATTTGATGTAGTTCGTCAAAGTTCACCCATAGTTTTTCTAGATTCGCCAAACGTTTTTCCAGGTAATCCACAGTTTTTCTAGTAATGCTGTCTTTCTTATAGTTGGTACACAATGTTTTAATGTCTTCAAATATGCCGACTTGTTTGGTAAGTTGCAGTTCCATCGTAACTAGTTAAGTTTTATATAAAAGGTAAGTTGAGTAGTTTTAAGTTAGATGTAGTTAAAGTAGTAAGTAGTAGGTAGTAGTACCTTAAGTTAAGTTGTAGGTTCCAGGTTAGTTGCTTTCTGGATACAAAGAAGACAGTAGGTATAGATCCGTAGTTCCACTAGTCTCCAAATTTCAATGTTTCTTCGTTACTCGTCTTGTCCGCGAGCTCCGTCGAAAAGTGAAGGTTGTTGATGCTCAGTAAAACTGCGCCCTCGTGATGACACTCGACTCTCAATCTGAACTGGTGGGACCCGCTTGTGGGAGGCCAGCTAAACCGATTCGCTATCACACTTTATAAGACACAGAGATCACTCAGCATCCGGCTCGAAGGACCATTTAATGTACAGTGTAGTAAACTGTACACTACTATTAGTTTTTAAGTTATGTAGTTGAGAGTGTGCTGGTAAGAGAAAACTCTTCTCGTAGTATAGCAAAGTTTATTATTCACCAGTTACGTAAATACAATATAATATTATATAGAGTGATTCTCACATAGGTACGTTCGTTAGGTAGTTAAAGTGCACACTGAGTCAAATTAATTATTGCGACAGTAAATAATCGACCGATTTGCGTAATCAGCTAAAGTAAATGTTATACCTAAGTGTACGTAAACCGTACAACAGCGAAAATGAAATTTGACATAATAACATTCGTGTATGTTTTTTTCTGGATAAAATATATTCTATGTACTTTTCTATTCCCCTGACAACGTATCTAAATGCGAAATTGCATGATATCCAGTCGAATAAGCAGGGTGGAAAAACATAACAAAAATAAATCACTTTGGCATTAATAATATTAGATAGGCAAGTTAAGATTTATAAGAAAACCATTTGGAATGACAATGTGAATTTATCGAGATTTCCGAAAAAAAATAATAAGATTGAAAAGCGCAGTGTCGCTACAGTTCTACTAAAAAGTGTAAATAACAAAATTTGTTTTCGTTTCCAGGGAGAGCGCGGCAATCCACGAGCTGACAGTGTGGGCGCGCGACCAGGCGCCGCGTGCGTCCCGCGCGTACGCGCGCGTGACCGTGCGCGTGCACGACGCGGACGAGCACGCGCCCGAGTGGGGCCGGCGCCTGGCCGAGGCGCGCGTGGCGCGCGGCGCCGCGCCCGGCACGCTGGTGGCGGCCCTGCGCGCCGCCGACCGCGACGCGGGCGACGCCGCGCGCATCGTGTACTCGCTGGCGGGCGGCGACGCGGGCGGGCTGTTCGCCGTGGACGCGGCGCTGGGCGACGTGCGCCTGGCGCGCGCGCCGCCGCCCGCGGGCCCGCGCGACTACACGCTGCACGTGCGCGCCGCCAACCCGCCGCCCGCCGCGCGCGCCGCCACGCTGCCGCTGCACGTGCTGCTGGTGGAGCCCGACGACGCGCCGCCGCGCTTCGTCGCCGACGAGCTGTCATGCGAGGTGTACGAGAACGAGCCGCCCGGCGCCGCGCTGGTCGCGCTCGACGTGCGCAGCGCCACCGCCGCGTGGTTCTCGCTGGAGGGCGGCGCGGGCCTGTTCCGCCTCAACCCCGCCGCCGGCCTGCTCGCCACCGCCGCGCCGCTCGACTACGAGGCGCAGTACTTCTACAACCTGACCGTCACCGCCATCAACATGGTTAGTTCGCGTCGAACTGTGCATTCGTTAGAGCAGTCGGATAACAGCGTCGAGCAAGATTGTAATAGCGTCGTGTGTGCAGGGCGGC
The DNA here is from genome assembly GCA_963675205.1 of Catocala nupta. NCBI lineage: Eukaryota > Metazoa > Arthropoda > Insecta > Lepidoptera > Erebidae > Catocala > Catocala nupta. The sequence continues at coordinate 33,963,378 of OY776081.1, forward strand.
GGCAGCGCGCGCGCGCACGTGGCGGTGCACGTGCTGGACCGCAACGAGTTCGCGCCGGCGCTGCGGCGGCGCCAGTACCGCGGCCGCGTGTCGGAGGCGGCGGCGCCGGGCGCGCTGGTGACGGACGCGGACGCGGCGCCGGCGCCGCTGGTGCTGCTGACGGACGACGGCGACTCGGCCGCCAACCGCCAGCGCGCCTACGAGATCCTGCAGCCGGGCGCCGCCGCGCTGTTCCGCGTGGACGCGACCACGGGCGCGCTGCACGTGCGCGCGCCGCTGGACTACGAGCGCGCGCGCCGACACGACTTCAGCGTACGGGTACGTACTCGCACTATTGAGCATCCGTTCACTGCTTTCATCTCCAAAATGTGAGGAAGAAATGAGAAGAATTTTACTAGCAAATTATACAACCTTCCCACTGAATTATGTGATTGGATATCGAACTTCTTTATGGTCGTCCTATTAGTTATTTTTGTTAATGCAGTACTTATGCCTACACTTATTGATGGATAGCTAGAGTAGCTACTATATATGTAAAGTGTAAAAGTAGACTACGCAGGAAATAATTGCGGGAGTTTATTACTTTTATCATAGCACAGAAATATAAACTGACTCTAAATGAATATACTATTTGCTAAAAATGGCACAGTAATCAGTACCTACGGATAGCTGACACTACAATCAGCAGATCTCATTCGTACTTCTTGGAAAAAAAGACGCGCAACAAGGTCTAATGATGGCTGTTGTCCTAAATGCCGCTAAGCGTGGACGGTCACCCTAGAATTAGCGGCACAATCTATAATAATAATCAACGACAACACTCAGTTCTATTTAGCAGGACTACCTTCCACTTATCAGAAAGCACCAAAGCACAAGAAAAGGCCAAAGCTACTAAGAGAAGCTGCTATAGTCCATTATAATCCAATGTATTAAAAATATAAACAAACTAAAGATAAATAAAGATTTATTTTCTTAGAGACACAATTACAGATAAATATTTAAAATTTATTCTCTTTTCTATTTTATAAGACCACGACCTTCGACTTTCTTACTAGAAATAATTACTGTATCTCAGTAGACTTTACTGACATTCAAACAACGACCACAAAGGCTCCCAGACTGCGAACAAGTATTTGTAGATTTCACATATTTTTGTTTCGTATGAGGATCTAATCCACAACACTCGACGCGTAAAAGTGACCAAGCAGCTACTTAAACTACTTCGTCGTCCGTGCAAAATGTTAGTTGTGTGTCGGTGTGATGCAGCGGTTTCTGTGTTTGCATACATCGACATTTCTGTAGTAACTAAAGAACAAGTACCTAGCAAAAGATTTTTTAATAGTAAAAATAAATCTTAGTGTATTTTGAAAGAAGTGCTGTGTAGAGGGAACGAGGAAATAAACTTATTACGTAATTGGCATTTTAACCTCAACATTATAAATAGTGGCTAAACGTCATAATGTCAGACGGTATATAATTATTAGTATTTTAAATGTAACCGCCATAGTCACGTACCGTCACATCGTTAAATTTTGATTAATAAATAATTTACAAATGAGAAAGTAATATTTTTTTATAATTTACGTCGATAGTGCCTCCTACAGGTGGCAGTTGCAAAGTAACACGTAATATGTTTGTAATTCGTTCACTAAATTAAATTGAATTGTTTGATTAGGTAATTATTTAAATACAATATCAATAAATGACACAAACACGATAATAAATATTATCGTGTCAAAGAACTGTTTGTTTATGGATATATATACTACACTCGCTTGTATAGTCCGATGACAGATTGGAAGTCCTGATGAACCATGTCCATGAACTTAACAACATTGCATTTTGGGACTAACAGACTTAAGAAGACCAGGCGAGGCATGCACAATATTTTAAGCAGGCCATTTGTTATACCATAGAATAAGAGCGGCGTTACACAGATGATTAACTTTAAAAAAGAACAAATTTTATAAATTAGCTTCATATTAATTTGAAAAATTAGCAAACGTCACAAATAGGAGCGCTGCATCTATAGCTTACTTTACATAATTATATTATGTTGAGAAATTCACATATAAGATCTTGTATATGCTTGCTGAAGCAGGAGATACTTTCAGAGTAGTTCTCTAGAACGGGAATACCACTCTCGTAGAAATCGTGCCCTCCGCTACGAGAGTGGCGCGTATCGAACTGGTAGTGAGACGAGTGGGGTGGTGTGCGCAGGTCATCGACATGGGCACGCCTCGGCTCCCGTCCGGGAGCGTCGCGCGGGTGCTCGTGGAGGTGGAGGACGTGAACGACTGCCCGCCCGAGTTCTCGCAGGCCGAGTACGAGGCCACGGTGCTGCTGCCCACGTGGGCCGGCGTCACGGTGGCCACGCTGGCGGCCGCCGACCCCGACCTGCCGGCCGGCGGCGCCGTGCACTACGACATCATCGAGGGCGACCCGGACGGCGCCTTCGCGCTGGCGGGCGGCGCGCTGCGCGTGGCGGCGCCGGCGGCGCTGCGCGAGCGGCACCGCCTGCGCGTGCGCGCCTCCGACGGCCGCTACTCCAGCACGGCGCGCGTCGACGTGCGCGTGCGCGACGCCGACAACTCGGGCCTGGCCTTCCACAAGTCCGACTACTACGGCTCCGTCGTGGAGAACTCCACCAAGCCCACCACCATCGCTGTGCTCAACGTGCTCGGAGCCGCGCTGAACGAACATATCGAATTTCGTATTCTTAACCCCACCGATGGCTTCGAGGTGAGTGTCTGTGTGCTTGTAAATGTCGGCCTCGATGGCGTAGTGGTTAGTGTAACCGACTGCCACGCCTGAGGTCGCGGGTTCGATTCCCGCACAAGACAAATATTTGTGTGCATGAACATGGATGTTTGTCTTGGTCTGGGTGTTTCTATGTATAATATGTATGTATTTACAAAAAAAAAAGTATATATGTATGTTTATCCATTGTCTAGTATCCATAGTACAAGCTCTGCTTAGTTTGGGCTAGATAGTGTTGTGTGTATGTGGTAGAATATTATTATTATTATTAAATATAAATGAACAACCTATTTCTGCACACTATTGTTAGGTACACACAATTTTATTTGACTTCGGGATAGAAGTATTGCCCAACAGATTATTTATATTTAATATATGCATTATTAATCGATTTCACAGATATAACTGCAACTATGTTTTGTCTTGTATAGATTTATGATAATTGTCCTTCGGTTCATAAAAACAGAAAATATTATAATTCTTTTAGAACTCTTATTATCTGTATGAACACGAATCACGACGAAACTAATTCAAATTTAGAAAGAAACTAGGTTGTAGTCTATCTTGATGTACGGAGTAATGAAGGAAGGCTGGATGTAATACGGTGGGTCGGGCGTCCGCGGCAGGTGGGCCTGACGTCGGGCGCGGTGCGCAGCAGCGGGCTGGCGCTGGACCGCGAGGCGCGCGACGCGTACGCGCTGGTGCTGGAGGCGCGCAGCGCGCCGCCCGGCGCCGAGCCGCGCGTGGCGCGCGCGCGCCTGCACGTGTCCGTGACCGACGTGAACGACAACTGCCCCGTGTTCGTGGAGCGGCCCTACGCCGCCGCCGTGCTGGCGGGCGCCGAGCCGGGCGCGCCCGTGCTGCGCGTGCGCGCCGTGGACGCGGACGCCAACGACAACGGCGAGGTGCGCTACGAGATGAAGCGCGGCCACGGCGAGCTGTTCCGCGTGGACCGGCGCAGCGGCCAGATCTCGCTCAAGCAGACGGTGGACGCGCACAACCAGCTATACTCGCTCGTGATCGCGGCCTTCGACGGCGGCGTGCCGGCGTGCGGCGCCGAGGCGGCGGTGACGGTGCGCGTGTGGGGCGGCGGCGCGGCGCCCGCCTGGGAGCGCGCGCACTTCGCGCTGCAGGCGCGCGAGGACGCGCCGCCGGGCGCCGCGCTGGCGCCGCCGCTGCGCGCCACCTCGCCGCTCAACCGCCAGCTCATCTACACGCTGCTGGACGACGCCGGCGGCCTCTTCGAGCTGCACTTCGACACCGGTACGTCGCACCGCGCGTGTCTCCCGCCACACTAACCGCATGCGGGGCCGGGCCGTACTGACAACTTAGTACACTCTCTCGCCTTACCGTCTCTTACAGAAAGGAACCCGACAAACTGTTTCACTACGCCGTGGCTGTTATGAAACAGCGTCAATATTGACATATGCGCCCAATTGGATACGACAGAGGCCGAAAACAAATTCAAGTATATAAAATGTAATGATCTCACATCCCGATTCATAAATTCGAAATTTGATTTCATATTTGATGGTGACACAATTGATCGATCAATCGCACTAACGATACTCGTACGTGCCGTGACATTACGACGACGGTTACATTATATGTGTAAATATTTCAGTTCATATTAATATTTATTTACATCCTGCCTGCATGGCGATGGCAAAATTTAGATTTGTTTATGATTTGAATGGTTCGATTTTTTTATCGATAATCGAATATCGCTACTGCATCCCATTTACGTACATATTTCAAGAACATCTCGATCGATATAAAAAAAAATAGGGTTCTAAAATAAAAAAATTATGCACTCAAATTTAAGATGTTACACATAAATGTCTTTAATTGTGAACCTAAATGATTATTTTCTTCTGTAACAGTTAAGTACACTGAAATGTTCGATCAATTTTGACTGGTAGATACAGCGTCATTTCTTTCACCATATAATCATAAATATTTGATACTTGAAATTCTATACGCATGATGTATGAGTGTAACAGGTTCAATTCAGTTGTTCAGTATTAAAGCGTTGTTAGGTCCGCGCGCGCCGGTACGCGTAGGTGCGTAGGTGTTGGGAATAGTAATTGCGTTACTAACGTATTGATTTTATCCGCAGCACCCGACAGAGGCAATAGTCCATGTGAGTATATCGCACCTCCCCCTCCCGCTGCCGTAGTGTCCGTAGTGCCCTCGCGCACGCATGTCGCCGCTTCGCTCTCGCACGCTCGCCGTCACTCACTCGCGGCGCTAGTCCGCGGCCGGCGTGCGGCGGGCACTACTGCGGCGCCTCGAGTACTGGCGCCGGCTCTCTCACGTCACTCGACTCATTCGCTATAGCTCTCATTGACCTCATCGCATTACCGATGCCGAGAGATGACGTCGAGCGGTGATCTGTACTCGAGCGCTCGCTCGCGTCATCTTCCTCTCACGCTCACTAGTCGACTCGCCTCACTCCTCACGGGTGCTCCTCGCTCGGCGAGACCCCGCGGCGCATATCGCAGCCAATATCGATCGTGCGAACGCTTTGGGTGTACTATGTTTTAGCATGGAAAAGGTGAAACTTTTTCCGGTGCATGCTTTTCGGGTGTTGAGTCGCATCCCCGCCGCTCCTCGCCGATGGCGGGGGGCGGACGCGTTGCTGACGGGCCGTGTCCGCAGGCGTGCTGGTGGCGCGCGCGGCGCTGGACTACGAGCGCGCGCGCGAGCACGAGCTGGTGGTGCGCGCCACGGACGGCGTCACGGGCGCCTTCGCCGACGCCGCCGTCACGCTGCGCGTGCTCGACGTCAACGACTGCGCGCCCGAGTTCCCGCAGGACGTGTACCGCGCCACCATCACCGAGGCCGCCGCGCTCGGCGACCTCGTGCTCGTCGTGCACGCCGCCGACAACGACACTGGTACGTATCGGTCACGGCTAGTAGTATTGTAGGTATAAAATACATAGACCACCAGAACGAATCTTAAAATATAGAGTACCTCAGGGAAGTGTCTTAGGCCCTCTCCTTTTTATTTTATACATCACTGACCTTCCTAAAAGTATCGATCAATCAATAGCACTATTTGATGATGATAGCACCTACATACAGCAATACCGTGCACGAATAGAGATAGTTACAGTAGTTACATAAAACATTCCCTAATTTCAATAATACAGTCGTTGGAAAATAATAATATAAAGATGAACCTGGAAAAACCCACGTTATACAATTTAGCCAATGAGATTCTAAAATTGACACTTTAATGATACAGTATAAAAACACCAAAATTGATACAGTAACCACCAATAAATATCTGGGTTAATTGTTGATTAAAGATTAGATTGGAAAGCACAAATAGAAAGAAGCCTTAACAATAACTATAAATTAAAAATTTTAAAAACCCCCGTCACAACTTTCATTTGACACCCAAAAAGAAGAAGCTGTGAAAAAAGAAATGTATTCCGCCTTTTTGTGATGGCGGCCATCTTGGATTTGAAATTTATCATAGTGTATAGTATTCTACTAGTCAAGCCCTTTCATTTAATACTCATATTGAGGGAGTTGTGACAAAATATGTATTCCGCCATTTTGTGGCGGTGGCCATCTTGGCCCAATTTTCATCAAACATAACTAAGAATACTCCTGACTAATTCACCTTACAAACAAAAAAACAAAATTAATATCGGTTAATCCGTTCGGGAGCTACGTTGCCACACACACACACACACACACACACACACACACGCACACGCGCACACACACACACACACACACACATACACACACACGCACACACACACACACACACAGAGACACACACACACACAGACACACACACTCACGTACACGAAACTTATAACACCCCGTCTTTTTTGCGTCGGGGGTTAAAAAAAGGTAAGCATGTTTAAGCTACATGACTATGCAAGCTACTGACAGCTGTATGAAATACTTTAAGAAATATAAAATTTTGACTCTTACCTGTTTATATATACCTATTGGAAATTGCAATATTTGTAAAAATGAACCTTCATCTATTTGTACAATTATCTTATAGAGTCGATCGTAGTAAACGAGACAATAGTAGACTTTGCCTTCACAATGCAAGGACCACGTTCATTTACAAAATTATATTTTGTATGACTCCAATAATTAACAATAAGATACCCAAATGTTGGAAGGAGCAAAATATTAATGTTTTAAAAATAAATTATATAACTTTTTAACTGAAAAAGCTTACTATGATATCAAGGAGTTCGTAAATGAAAAGTTATTTATAATACATTAAACGTATTTTGCTTTAAGAATTTGATTTATATAATAACTAAAAACTATTTTCAGTTTGCATACATACAGGGTGTCCCAGAAGTCAACGTCAAGCCGGAATCAGGTAACAGGCTAAGTTATCAAAAATAGCTATCAGAAAAATATAAAAATATCTATGTTACTTATTTTAAAAATTAAAAGCTCTTTATAAACAAAAATGTCTACACCCTATGACGGTCATAACATACATAACAAAAAAATAATAATTCAAAAAGTATATGTAGTAACAGGAGTGAAAAGACCATCACAGGCTGTAGATATTTTTGATTTATTAAAATATCTATAATTTTTAAAATACGTCACTTCGATTTTTTTCCGTTCTTCGTTATTATAACTTAGCCTGTTATCTGATTCCAGCTTAACGTCGACTTCTGGGACAGTTTGTATATAAATAATTTTAGTAAATTTTCTCCGTGTGCAAATAAATATATTATTTGCATGATTTATATTCAAATGTAACGTAAACGTAACGGCAAGACATGACTGAGCTACTATGTTTTATATTTTCTAACTTGTATACCTACATATGTGTGCATATTCATGTTTTAACAAATAAAACTATCATTATCTTTATGTTATGCGGTGAGTGATATATACGAGCTGCGATTTCGCCCTCAGGAGAGAACGGCGCAGTGACGTACTCGCTGTCGGCGCTGGACGCGGGCGCGCCGGGCGCGGCGGGCGCGGCGGGCGCGGCCGCCTTCTCCGTGGACGCGGCCACGGGCGCCGTGCGCGTGGCGGCGCCGCTGGACCGCGAGGCGCGCGCGCACTACCACCTGGTGGTGACGGCGGCGGACGGCGGGCGGCCGGCGCTGCTGAGCACGGCGCACGTGTTCGTGGCGCTGGACGACGTGAACGACAGCGCGCCGCGCATGGAGCGCGCCGTGGTGGCGGCGCTGGTGTCGGGCGAGGCGGCGCGCGGCACGGCGCTGGCGCGCGTGGGCGCGTGGGACCCGGACGAGCGCGACGCGGCGCGCCTGCACTACGCGCTGGAGGGCGGCGCGCAGCGCGCGTTCGCCGTGCACGCGCGCACGGGCGTGCTGTCGCTGGCCGACACGCGCGCGTGGCTGGCGGCGGCGCCGGCGGCGCTGCGCTCGCTGAACGTGTCCGTGTCGGACGGCGCGCACGCCGCCTTCGCGCGCGTCAAGCTGTCGCTGGCGCCCGCCAACCGCGCGCCGCCGCGCTTCCCGCACCTCGTGCACGAGGCGCGCGCGCTCGAGAACCAGCCGCCGCCGCTGCTGCTCACCACGGTACTCACTATTATTGTTTATGTACTAGTTCGTGAGAGGGGTTCGCGTGTAGCGCGAGGTGAAAAGCGTGTATGTGTGCAGGTGAAGGCGTACGACGACGACGCGGGCGAGTACGGCGCCGTGTCGTACGCGATCCCGTCGGCGCGGCTGCGCGAGACGTTCGCCATCGACGCGGCGAGCGGCGCGCTGACGACGCGCGTGCCGCTGGACCGCGAGCGGCGCGCCGACTGGGAGGTGCCGGTGACGGCCAGCGACGGCGGCGGCCTGCTGCGCCACACCGTGGTGCGCGTGCGCGTCACGGACGTCAACGACAACGCGCCCGCCTTCCCGCTGCGCGAGTACCGCGCCGCCGTGCGCTGGGACCGCGCGCCGCGCCTGCCCTTCCTCACGCTGGCGGCGCACGACGCCGACGCGGGCGAGCACGCGCGCCTCTCCTACTCCGTGTACGAGGGGGACGTGCGCTCCGACGCCTCGGGCCTCTTCGCCGTGGACGCGCACACCGGCGCGCTGTCCTTCGCGCGCCCCGCCACGGACTTCGGTGAGTATACTTCGGAGCGCAGCAGTAGAGAGCGAGAGCGCGCGCTCGCGACTCCCGCTCACGTTCACTGTTGTCGCGCAGCGTCCCGCAGCGTGCAGGTGTGGGTGCGCGCGCGCGACGGCGGCGGGCTGGCGGGCGAGGCGCCGGTGCAGGTGTTCGTGCTGGGCGAGCACGACGAGGCGCCGCGCGTGCTGCCGCCGCCCGCCGACCTGTTCCTGCGCGAGGACGCGGCGCCGGGCACGCTCATCGCCGAGCTGCGCGCGCCGGGCGCGCCGCCGCGCTACCGCCTGGCGCCGGCGCTGTGGCCGCGCGACTTGTTCGCCGTCGACGACGCCGGCCGCCTCGTGCTGTCCGGACAGCTCGACCGCGAGACCGCCGCCGACCATCTAATAGGTGAGCCATTTTTTTTTATTGCTTAATCATCAATTGTTTTCGGATATCCGAATATCATGTCGAAAGTTGTAAGTTGCAACCGATCCTACACCTGTTGCTTTTACGTAAGTAATAGTGGTCGTTGTAATGTGTCGTGGCTGACGTTCTAGGCATCATCGCGGAGGGCACGGGTAGCCCGGCGCCGGCGACGATGGTGACGACGCGGCTGCACGTGCTCGACGTGAACGAGCACGCGCCCAGCTTCCACTCGCAGCCCTACGTGGTGCACGTCGCGGAGAACACGCCACCGCACACCAGTCTCGTACAATGTGAGTCACAAACATTATATAACATAAAAAATACAAGTTGATCAATTTCGTACTTTCTTTTAAAACGGCTATCGCCACTTATTGCCTCACGTGTGCCACGCACAATTTGAAGCACACTTGCAAAATACACCATCATTTGATATCTGAGTACTTCTTAAAAACCTATATGCGTAAACAGGGCCGAGAAAAAGAGATTAAAGTAAGCCAGAGATGTTAATGTGATTATCAATATTATCGAAAAATCATTACTGAAACATGCATAAAAGGAAACTTTATATTAATCCAATAAGTCCTTTGAAATTAAACTACATAATACGGATTTTATCGCGTTGTTTATATCAAAAGACACTAGATCATATTATTACATAATCTTGAAACTTATGGCCAGTCCCATAACTAACAAATAAACCTTCACTTACACTCACGGAGGCGTCCGTTAGGTCAACTCGCGCCTTCGCCGGCGGCGAATGCTGACTCTGCACATTTGCCACTATCGCGACACTTCGCGGTGGCTGTTCCGTGCTCTTTTTTCTATTCTTCATAAATATATATATATAAATCTATGCTTCCGACAGCGACCATCAAGGCCAGAGTTAAATATACGACAGAGTAATGACGAACATCGTGCACATTTAATTCAGTGGAAGATTGTTCCTTAAGGTTGCTTATTTGCTCCTGCAATTGATTCCAAACTTCAGTGTGGTTTTTTGGAACAACAAAATGATCAGGCAAGGTCGTGTTGATAAGGGATTTGAGACCTTTGGGACTTCGATATTTGGTTAAGTAACGTAAGAAGTTATTAAGAGTGTGAATACTATAGTCGTCTATCTACAGTGTGCAAACATGACTGAAGTTAATAATTCCACTGTCTCTAAGTATCGTTGTTGTGGAATCGGAGTTGCTAAACAGGCGAAGATGACATATTTTACAACAAGAATATAGCCACGAATTTGTATTATGTAACTTGAACCAATTATTATGAGACGTGGATATTTCTTGTTTATATGTGGTCTCATTACTAATTAATTGTAAATCACACGCTTCTTTTGCCATACCCAACATTCACTTCCTTGCATAAATGTAGGCACTAATTAATAGTCCTAGAACAGCCAAACGTTCCTTTTCGGATACATTTCGACTAATCATAAAAGCGCGTAGAACGCCATTTACTTTACTGCCAACAATGGTTCTCCTTTCAATAGCTGCCTCATGTTTACCATCCCTTGTAAACAAAGCACCCAGATATACAAACTCTTTCACTCGCTCCACTTGTTCTTTTTTTTTTTCTGTTTTTTTTTTTTATTTTGCTCGTCAAAATGACCACACTCCGCCTGATGGTAAGCAGTCGTGTGGTCTAAGAGCAGTGGCCTCCACATCGTCCTCATAGCAGCCGAGGCGATGTTGAGGTCTCTACTTTGACGGCCTGAGAAGGTGCTTTTTCACGCCCCGCTTAAAGGACCCAGGATTGAAGGAAGAAGGAAACACGTGCCTTGGCAGAGAATTCCATGCCTTGATCGTTCGGCAGAGGTATGAGGACCCAAACTTGTTGGTACGCACTCTAGTCGACTCCACCGTGTAAGGATGGCATCTGAGCCCAGCACGCGTTGTTCTGGATAGGAAAGGGGAGGGCGGGATAAGGTGGAATAACTCTTCAGAGCACTCCCCGTGGTATATTCTGTAGAAACATGCCAAAGAGGCAATATCCCTACGGAGTTGCAGAGGTTCCAGTGAACTCGTGACCTCTGGATCTCCGATGATACGGACAGCCCGCCGCTGTAACCTGTCAAGAGCGTCTAGCAAGTACTGCGCGGAGCCATCCCAAAGATGAGAACAGTACTCCACGCAAGGGCGCACTTGTGCCTTATACAATAGGCACAGCTGCCCAGGCGCGAAGAACCGCCTCACCCTGTTCAGAACTCCGAGTTTTCGCGAAGCTTGCCTAATGACGCTCTCGATGTAGGTTTTGGGATTAAGGGAGCGGCAAAGATCCATACCTAAGATGGAGAGGCTGCCACGTATCACCAGTGGAGTGTTCTTCAGAGAAGGGAGGGAAAGGAACGGAGACTTTTTTGTTGAGAACGCGCATGCCTGGGTCTTCTTGGCGTTGAACTGGACCAAGTTCTTGGCACCCCATTCAGAGATGCGGTTCAAGGTCTGGTCAAGTTCAACGACAAGATCCTGCCTTTTCCCCACAACCTCAGCCTGTTTGGCTCCAGGACGTCCGAGATATCGCCCATGCACGGTACTGTCGTCTGCATAACAATGTATGTTGCCGAGATTCAACATATCATTGATATGCAGAAGAAAGAGCGTAGGGGATTCTCCATCAATCATAATATTACACATCGTCATGCACTCCTACTTTGCAAATACCTTTACTTTCGTCTTGCTTACATTCATTTTCATTATTTTACTCTCAAAAGCACCATGCTTAATAGTTACTATTACCTGCAACTCTTGCGCCGATGACGCAAGTATTACTTGATCGTCGGCATAAAGAAGACATTTGACAAGTAACTCGTTCATTCTTAATCCCAATTTACAATCATTCAAACAATTGTCCATGTATAGGTTAAACAGCCAGGGTGATGCTACAAATCATTGTCTAACACCTTTTTCGATGCTAAACCATTCTGTGTAGGTCTCATTTATCCTAACACAAGCTCTGCAATCGTTATAAAGAGATTTCAGAGCTTGCGTGATGTTGCTATTCAGTCCATACATGGACAATACCAACCAAAGGTCATTCCTCACCACGTTATCATAAGTCTTTTCCCGATCCACAAATGCGCAATAGACCTTTTGACCTTTGGCCAAAACCTTCTCCGTAAGGAAGAGACCTGATCCGAAATCCCGTTTGTGCATCCCATATTTTCTTGTCAGGTACTTTCACAATCCTTTCAATTAACACTTACGCATACAATTTTCCGACGACGCTCGCAGTTAATGTCTCTATAGCTTTTGCAATCTTGCTGCGAGCCTTTTTCTTTGTATGAAGATACTATAACATTTTACTACAATACCATGGTTACGTACTATGGTATTTTTTTTACTATTAGTCATAGTGATGCGACAAAATGAATCGGACAAAATCGAACTCGAGCTAAAAAAAGATTTCCGAGTAAATACTTTCGTAAATTTGTGTTCAATATCAATTATTTTTGGGTTGCAACGTACCTTAAATCCCATTTAGAGAACATTAATATATTTCCTATATAAAAAAATAACTTGGAGATGAGGTATAGGAGTTAAAGTGTAAACAAGGATTTAACAACTGTCACTAGCCACACTGAACAAACATAATTTAAAATATACATAACAAATTTAAAATATACATTAAAATTTATGAAGAAACAGAAACACTCATGCATGACACATGTAATAAATAAATAAACATTGTTATAGTTATATGATATAGCATAAATTGTGAAGATATTTAGAAACAATAATAACTTAAGATCCGCTGTGTATCGTTACACAGTGGATCTTAAGTTATTATTGTATCTTAAGTAGACACGAATGTTTAAGAATTGTATATTATTATATATCATACTTCATTAAAATATATTTTTTGTATGTTATCGTTATTAGTAAGTGTTGTATTATAAGTAATGTAAGTCAACGAATTGCGATGGTAAATTATGACACAAATTTGAGAGCTACCGATTTCTAAAATACGAGCAGGTCTCAGTTTAAAATCACTGTCCTTTGGTAGTTTGCTATTGTACAACCGTCATAATGTTTGTACACCTTCTCATATTTGGTGTTTATAACTTATTTGTTGAACTTTAAAGCAATAAATATTTATTATTATTACATCTCATAGATTTAAAGAGAAGCCGCGCAACCCATTGAAACAGTTCGGTTTCGTCTGGTTCTGACAAACACCTTTTTAGTTTTATGATTGGTTTACGGTCGATATAAATGATACCAGAATTATGACTTTAAACAAATAGTTTATTAGAGAAATAACAAGTACTTATAAATGGTTACCAAATTACACTAATGGTTTAAATATAAATGGTTGGCTAAACTGGAATAATTGATTGGTACGGCTAATGGTTTGAGTTACAAGCGAACTGATTCGAGAGACGTTATTGTGTACTAACTTTAATAACTTAACGCCGATGCATTTATAAAATTGTGCAACGACGAAAATGGTGATCTGTTCATTGCGATGCACCGAACATACTCTCGGGTCTGAGAAAATCCCAACAACAAATTCGAGTTCATTAAATTACGTACAAAAATCATAGCTATTGATTGTTGCTGCTTACCTGGTCGGTTTAATAATGTATTGATAAGGGAAGTGAAAATTAGCATTTTTTTCCCATATCCATGGTTGAGTATCGCCCAATTCAGTTCATAATTTTCCGAACTAATCTGAAGATGGTGTATAAGATGGTCGGCCTCCCCGTTACCTTACTTTTCAAAAACTGCTTTTTCTGTGCATTCGATAAGGAAGGATTTTTGTGTATGGTTTCGCTAAATAGATCCTTAAACGAAGTCCAGTGATGGTAATTTAATTGGAACATTGGGATATCTATTTTAGGGGTTGATTTATTACGATGTGATACGGACTACATTTTAGAATGGTTTTCTTTAGGTCATTGAAATTTTCTCATGCTTGGTAAATTCATCCTGGTACCGGAAAATGCTGATCTATTTCTTGTGATGCACTGAACACCAATAACAATCTGTTGTGTTATTTCACCCTTATACTAATATTTTTACTAATAAAGCCGGTAAAACATTGATGTAACTATCATTTTCAAATGTCAAATTTACGTAGGTACAACAGAAAGTTCATAGAAGATTCACTATCAAAATAAAGACAAATAAAATTCAACTCCATTGCATAATTGATATCATATTGTCTTAAATTATAGATAAACGAAAAGATTTGAACGAGCGAGTCTCGCTTGGTGCTCTGTCACACAAATAAGTTGTCATAGTTTGTTTGTAAAGTTAATCGGTAATCGATATCGAGCTGTGTCGATTGAAATGATATCTTCACTTTTGCTATTCAACGATCATCTGTCAAATGGGACTTCTTATTTGAAATAGACTATGATGTACTACTTTTAAAAAAGCAATCTGTGTTGCGGTTTACAGATAGTGTGCCTTTTATAGTATATTAAATGTCCTCACCTGACGATATCACATTGCAGTGATGGCCGACGACCCCGATGCCGGCACCAACGGTGAGGTGCGCTACTCGCTCGCGCCGGCGGGCGCGGAGGGCGCGGGCGAGGGGGGCGACGGGGGCGAGGAGGGCGCGCTGTTCGCCGTGGACCCGTACACGGGCTGGGTGACGACGCTGGCGCCGCTGGACCGCGAGGCGCGCGCCGAGCACCACCTGGCGCTGCTGGCGGCGGACGCGGGCGCGGCGCGGCGCGTGGCGCGCGGCACGCTGGTGGTGCGCCTGGTGGACTACAACGACTGCCCGCCGCAGTTCCGCCAGGCGCAGTACGAGGCGGCCGTGCGCGAGGACGCGGCGGCCGGCACCGTGGTGCTGCGCCTGGAGGTGCGCGACGCCGACGCGCAGGGCGCGCCGCTCGCCTTCTTCGTGGCGGACGGCGACGCGCGCGCGCGCTTCCAGCTGCGCGCCTCGGGCGAGCTCTACGTGGCGCGCGCGCTCGACCGCGAGACCGACGCCGCCTACGACCTCAGCGTCGCCGCCACCGACGGCAAGTTCACCGCCACCACGCGCGTGCGCATCACCGTGCTCGACGTCAACGGTGAGCGTCGACCCTTCTCGCCGCTGCCGCTGCTGTGTACCCGGCGAGCGAATTTAGACGAGCGAACAACTTTATGTGCGTGTGGTTCTAACTACGTCGTTTTCTGTCGGCAGACAACCCACCGTACTGCCTGCGTCATCGCTACTACGCGCGGCTACCCGAGGACGCGTCTAACGGCACCCGCGTCATGACGCTGGAGACGGGCGACGCGGACGAGCCCAGCGTCACGCACCTCCGCTACTACCTCACCGGAGACCAGGCGCACCACTTCGCCATACACAAGGTGAGTGGGGCGAGCCGCCGCCGCAGCCGCAGGTCGCAGGGAGCCGGTGACTAACTGTTGTCCGCTCGGTGCGCAGGAGACGGGAGAAGTGGTGGTGGCCGCGGCGCTGGACCGCGAGGCGCTGTCCACGTACCGGCTGCGCGCGCACGCGCAGGACCGCGAGCGCCCCGACTGGGAGTGCAGCTCCGAGCTGCAGGTCTCGCTGGACGACGTCAACGACAACGCGCCGCGCTTCTCCGCGCTCACCTACAGCGTCACGCTGCCCGAGGACGCCGACATCGGCACGCTCGTCGCCAAGGTACGCCGTCACACAGCTTACATCGCCTGCCGCTAGCCACCGACCACGCACTGTAATAACACTAAGTAAACCAGTTCAAGCTAAATAACAAACATTCCAGCTCTTCCTGGCTGATCAGCAACACACGCTTACACTATGATATATCCAATATTTGAAATAATCATTTTGCTTTTATATCATAATGTCAATTACGTTTTGCAATGACACCGAACCACTTCACCGTGTCGTTTCCTCTGTAACTATAATACAAGTAACAAATGTGTGCAGGTGCACGCGACAGACGCGGATCTCGGCGTGAACCGACTGGTGCGCTACTCGTTCGTGGACGACAACATGAGCGGCGGCACCTTCGAGCTGGCGGCCGACAGCGGCATCATCACGCTGCGCGCGCCGCTGGACCGCGAGACGCAGGCCGAGCACCGCCTAGTGCTGCGCGCCAGCGACGCCGGCCGGCCCGCGCGCTCGGCCACGGCCACGCTGCGCCTCACCGTGGCCGACGTGAACGACAACCCGCCCGAGTTTGAGTTCCACCAGTACCGCGCCACCGTGCCGGAGCTGGACGCGCCCGGCACCGAGCTGCTGCGCGTGCGCGCCACGTCGCGCGACGCCGGCGTCAACGCCGACGTGTACTACTCGCTGGTGGGCGGCGACGACCGCGACGACTTCGCGCTGGACCGCGCCTCCGGCCTGCTCAGCGTGGCGCGCCCGCTCGACTACGAGCGCCGCCGCGAGTACCTGCTCACCGTGCAGGCCATCGACGGCGGCACGCCGCCGCTCAGCGACCTCGCCACCGTCAACATCTCCGTGTCCGACGGCAACGACAACGCGCCGCACTTCTCGCAGGCGTCGTACGGCGCGCGCGTGCGCGAGGACGCGGCGCTGGGCGCGCGCGTGCTGCAGGTGGTGGCCGACGACGCCGACGCCGGTGCCAACGGCCGCGTTACGTACTCCATCGCGCGCGGCGACCGCGACGCGCGCTTCGCCATCGACCCCGACACCGGCTACCTGTCCGTGGCGGCGCCGCTGGATCGCGAGACGGCGCCCGCCTACGTGCTGGAGGTGCACGCGCGCGACCACGGCCTGCCCGCGCTCGACGCCACCGCGCTCGTCAACATCGAGGTGGTGGACGCCAACGACAACCCGCCGCTGTTCGCGCAGGCCAACTACTCCGCCGTCGTGCAGGAGGACCGCCCGCTCGGCCACACGATCCTCAAGTTCGTCGTGGCGGACGCCGACGCGCCGCCCAACGCCGCACCCTACACCTTCGACTTCCAGTCCGGCAACGAGATGGGCGCCTTCCGCCTCGAGCAGGACGGCTACCTGCGCTCGGCGACGCGCTTCAACCATCGCATCAAGGATCGATACGTGCTCCAGGTGCGCGTGTTCGACAACGGCACCCCGCCTCTCTACTCGGACGCTTGGGTGTACATCAAAGTGATAGAAGAGTCGCAGTACCCGCCCGTGGTGACCCCTCTCGAGGTGGTCGTCAACTCGTACCTGGACGAGTTCCCGGGCGGTATCATCGGTCGCGTCGTCGCCTCCGACCGCGACGCGTACGACACGCTCGCGTACGCGCTCGCACCGATAGACGGCGCCCCCTACCCGCCCTCCGACCTATTCGAGATCGACCCCGCCGACGGCACATTGCGTGCGGCGCCGCGGCTCGACGTCGGCGACTACAGGCTCAACGTCACCGTCGACGATGGCAAATTCCTCGGCTTCGCCACGGTCAAGGTCACCGTGATACTAATTTCCGACGAGATGCTCGCTCAAGCTATAGTCGTACGTTTCCGCGAGGTGACAGACCGAGACTTCGTGCTCAGTCACCGCAAAGGCTTCGTGCGCGCCATCGGCGAGGCGACGGACTGCGAGCTCGGGGACGTCATCGTGATCAGCGTGCAGCCGTCCGGCGACGAGGGCGACGTGGGCGACGAGGGCGACGAGGACGCGGGGCCGGGCCGCGCGCGGCGGCAGGTGGCGCAGGACCTCGACGTGGCGTTCTGCGTGCGCGCGGCCGGCGGGCTGCTGCCGGCCGACGCGCTGCGGCGCCGCCTGCACAAGCACCTGGAGCGCCTGGAGGAGCGCGCGCGCCTCGTGGTGGAGGAGCTGCTGCGCGCGGCGTGCGGCGGCTGCGTGCACGGCGCGTGCGCCGAGCGCGTGGAGCTGCGCGCCGCGGCGCGCGCCGTGGCCACGGACGTGTTCGCGCTCGTGGCGCCGCCGCACCGCCTGCGCGGGCGCTGCGCCTGCGAGCCCGGCTACGGCGGCGAGCGCTGCGACCGCGCCGCGCCCGACTGCGCCGGCTGCGCGCAGCCCGCGCCGCCCGTGCTGCAGCTGCAGGGCGACGGCTACCTGCTGTTCCGCCTGGAGCGCGGCGTGGTGGACGGCGCGCGCCTGCTGGACGACGAGCTCGCGCTGTCGCTGCGCTTCCGCACGCGGCGCGAGCGCGGCACGCTGCTGGCGGCCGCGGGGCGCGTGGACTACGCCGTGCTGGAGGTGGCGGAGGGCTACCTGCAGTTCCGCATGGAGCTGGGCGCGGGCCCGGCGGCGGTGCGCGCGGCGGTGCCGGTGGCGGACGGCGCGTGGCACGCGGCGCGCCTGGAGCGGCGCGGCGCCAGCATGCGCCTGACCGTGGACCGGCGCAGTGCGCTGGCGCAGACGCCGCCGCCAGCCGCCGTGCTGGACGTGCGCGCCGACCGGCTGCTGCTCGGTGCCGCGCTCACCCGCCACGCGCACGCTTTCGCCGCCGAACAGGTACCAATTTTGCACACTGACAACAACCTAATTACCTGATCAATATACTAAGTCTGGCTATAAATACTGTTACAATTTAAAAATAAAAACAAAATATATTACTTTCAAATTTGGAATTTATCATTCTTATATGAATATTCATTTCGTTTTCTCATTTTCGCGTCAATCGGTATTAAATATTTTAGTAATATTAAAATAGACTGTGATGATAAAGAGAACCTAATTGCTGTGATAGCATTACACAAAGTAGGTATCGAGCCAAATACAATTTTTGTAATTCTCCTTCCGCTTGGTATTAATCGAATATTTATGTACCTGGCTATTCATAGGTACAATGAAAACTCCTCTGTGACAGAAAAAGATTTGGCCGTCCACGTAGTATTCGTACGAAAAAGGCAATCAAAGCAATGAAGGAAAGAATTTGAGGAAATTCTGTCTGAAAACAAAAGATTTTATCTCGGGAAATGAATATAGCACCTAGAACCATGTCGCGTATTTTGATAGATGACTTAGGACTTGCAGCCTATAAGAGACGCACTGGTAATTATTTAACTAATAATTTAAAAATAAATAGGTTGGTGTTTTTGTTTTCTTTTTTCTTTTTGGTCCTCAAAATGACCACACTCCGCCTGATGGTAAGCAGTCGTGAGGTCTAAGAGCAGTGGCCTTCACATCGTCCTCATAGCATTGACGGCCTGAGAAGGTGCTTTTTCACGCCCCGCTTATAGACTTGTTGGTACGCACTCTAGTCGACTCCACCATGTAAGGATGGCATCTGAGCCCAGCACGCGTTGTTCTGGATAGGAAAGGGGAGGGCGGGATAAGGTGGAATAACTCTTCAGAGCACTCCCCGTGGTATATTCTGTAGAAACTTGCCAATGAGGCAATGTCCCTACGGAGTTGCAGAGGTTCCAGTGAACTCGTGACCTCTGGATCGCCGATGATAAGGACAGCCCTGACAGCCAAAGGCTCGCCGTGCTTGTCCATAGCCTCACCCCAGAGGTGCATGACGAAAGCTAGTAGATCACCCGTTGTTCGTTTAGCCCGAAAACCGTACTGGCGATCATTGATCAACGAATGATCCTCCAGGTAGCGGACAATTTGGGTGTTTATAATCCGCTCGAACACCTTGGAGAGCACCGAGGTGATAGCTATGGGTCAATAGTTGCCTGGCTCGGAACGATCCCCCTTTTTGGGAATCGGTTGAACGTTCGCCTCCTTCCAAGCCTCAGGCACAGTGCCTGCGGCGTAAGACGTCCGGTATAGGCGCGTAAGTGTAGGAGACAAGTCCGCTGCACATTTTTTGAGGACCAAAGCTGGGTTGCCGTCAGGTCTATTGGCTTTCCGAACATCGAGAGACTGCAGTATCGCACGAACGTCACGTTGCCTGATACGTATATCAAGCATGGTGTAGCCGCATTTGGCAACTTCTTAAGCGATACGCAAAGGCAAGTCACAAATATTTTACTGTTGAGTTTTTTTTTACTATTGAGCAATATTTTAACAAGCAGCATAACCAAGTTTATGCTCAAAACTCTGAAGAAGCTTTACAATTAGTCAGCAGAGTACAACGTGGACATTATCCAACTCCAGTGATGGTTTGGTGGGTGTTAGCTATCATGGAATGGTGAAGCCATATTTTTGTGAAAAGGTGTCAGAACATCGGCACTAGTGTATCAAGATATGATTCTTAAGAAGGTGGTTAAGCCTCTTAACAACATCATGTACCATACCCAGGAATAGTCCTGTTAGCAAGACTCAGCATCGGGTCATAAAGCTCGATTCACCCAAGCGTGGACGTAAATGAACATTTCGGACTTCAGAGCTGAAGCATGGCCGTGATTTAGTCCCGGTCTCTATCCGCTGGATTATGATTTATGGTCAGTTTTAGAGACTACGGCGAGTACGAGTCTCTAAAACAATCCATAAGATTGACAGTGAAGATTGTGCCCATGGAGAAAGTGCGTGTTTCTATTGATAACTGGCCTCGAGAACTTTTAAAGGACTGTATTAAAGCCTATGGAGATTATTTTGAATGAGCTTCATATATTTTTTAATTTTGTTATATTAATGTCTATATACTATCAAGCATTACAGTAATAAATGTTTTATGCAATAGAAAATGAAAGATTTTTACTTGTAACAATATTTATGGCAAGACTAGGTATAAGAAAGAAAACTAAGTGAACGCATCCGATTGAGCCGGCATGTCGGTGTGACAGGTGACGTACGGGTTCCACGGCTGCCTCTCGGACGTGAAGCTGGGTGGCGTGGCGCTGCCGCTGGAGGAGGGCGGCACGTCGGGCGACGGGCGCGCGCAGCTCGCGCGGCGCGTGCGCGTGCGCGTGGCGAGCGCGTGCCCGCCGCTGCCGCCGCCCACGCCGTGCGCCTCGTACCCGTGCCTCAACGGGGGCACGTGCCGCGACGTGGCCGACCTGCTGGAGGGCGACGGCGCCGACGCCGCCGACGCCGCCGACGCCGACGCCGACGAGGGCTACGCGTGCGCGTGCCACGCGCGCTTCTCGGGCCGGCGCTGCGAGCTGGACGCGGACCCGTGCGCCGCCGCGCCGTGCCTGCACGGCGGCTCGTGCGCGGCGCGCGGCGGCGGCTACGCGTGCGCGTGCCCGGCCGGCCTGGAGGGCGCGCGCTGCGAGCGCGGGCGCTGGTGCGGCGCCGGCGTGTGCGCGCACGGCGGCGCCTGCGAGGAGGGCGACTGGGGCCCGTCGTGCCGCTGCCGCGGCTACTACGGGCCGCGCTGCCAGTACGACGTGGACGAGTGCGCGGGCGAGCCCTGCCTCAACGGGGCCACCTGCGTCAACGAGCCCGGCTCCTTCCGCTGCCTCTGCCCGCCCGACAAGACCGGTGAGTGTCCACCGAGTGCCCGAAATAATGTACCGACTCACGTCTGTCCTCGACGTCCTAACGAGCGCCTCCTGCGTGCAGGCATGAACTGCGGGAACCCGCTGTACTCGGACGCCGTGGTGGCGGGCGGCGCCGGGGACTCGACGGCGCGCGCCCTGCGCGAGGCGTGGCGCTGGGCGTGCGAGGCGCGGTGGCCGCTGGCGGCGGCCGGCGCCGCGCTGGCACTGCTGCTGCTGCTGGCGCTGGCGCTGCCGCTGGCGCTGCGCAGGCGTCGCAGCGCGGGTCGCGCCAAGCCCGGCGACGACGAGCCGCTGAACAGCCACGCGCTGGACAAGCTGGCCCCGCGCGCCTCCAAGCTGTCCAACCTGGAGGCGGTGCGGCGCGAGCGGCCCGCGTCGTGCGCCGAGCCGCCGCCGCTCAACAACGTGGACACGCTGCGCAGCTACGGCTCCGCCGGCGACGAGCTGGAGGGCATCCCGCCCGACTACCGCCGCAACCTCAACATCGACGTCGCCGACCGCAAGCCCTGGTCCGAGCAGATGCACCTGCACACCTTCGTCGACAACAAGATCTACAACGGTATATATTCATACTAACCACCTACTGAACAACATCGGGCACTATTCAAATACCATTAATAGACCCTGCAAATAATGTTTATTTTAATTATGTTAGGTATTTTATCAATATAATGAATTCGTAATGTCGTTACTGTACGGTTAACTGTATCTCGGTGTTTCGTTGTGCAGATCTGAAGGGCTGCAAACCGCGTGTGCGCGCGCGCTCGCCTGGCGTAGTACGGCGCGCAGGCGGTGCGGGGGGTGTGGGAGGTGCGGGGGGCGGGGGCGTGGAGCCGCACCTGCTGGGCGGCTATCACTGGGACTGCTCCGACTGGTGCGGCGGCGCTGGCGCGCTGCCCGGCATCAGCGAGGTGGCGGGCTCCGAGCGCCCCGACTCGTCGTCGCCCGCCTCGCCCGCCTCGCCCGGCGCCTCGCCCGCGCCGCGCCGCCGCCGCGCGCGCGCGCCGCTCGACAGCGACTCGGCGCCCGACGACACGGACGCGCCGCGCGCGCCCGACGGTAAGTGCGTGCCCGACCGCGCCCGACCGCGCCCGACCGCGCCCGACCGCGCCGCGCGTCGCCGCAGCGCTCATCGCTCGCTCTGCTTTCAGCCTCGTCGTACTTGCTGCGCGCCGACGACTACGCGCTGCGCGTGTCCGACCCGGAGCCGCTGCGCGCGCGGACGCTCCGCGAGCCGGACGCCGCCAGTCTCATCACGATGCTGGGTGAGCGCGCCGCCCGCCGGGGCCCTGCCCGTCCCTCCCCGTGCTGTAGAGACCGGCGCTCACTCTCGCTATCTGTGTCCACAGAGGAGCGCAACTCGCTGCTGGGCGGCGACGACGACGGCTCCGGCAGCGAGCTGTCGGCCAACCTGTGCGAGATCGAGGAGTCGGACGCGGAGACGGAGGTGCTGGCGCCCGCCGCGCGCCACACGGACGTGTGACGGCGGCGCGCGGCCGCCGAGCCGCTCCCCCGCGTCACCCGCGCCCCGGGCCTCTAGTGAACGGATCTGTGCAGCGCGCTCGACTGTGACACTCGATCGCCGCGCTCTGACTTGTCTACTGGTGTAACGTGGATGTAAACCTTACATTTATTTATAGTCCACGACGGCATACTGTTTGTGCGCATGAAAAACTCTTGTCGCGGTGCTGGCTGTCACCGCAAGGACATTGTGTCGGTTGTCTGTATACACACAGATCGTGCCGCTACTGGTGATCCGGATATGGCTACAGATCTGTAATTATCTAACGGTATTGCCAGCATTATTATGGCCTCGACTGACGGATTAATATTGTCCACGAACAATATTTAAGAAAAATAATAGACTGTATATAATGTAATAATTAAAGTATTAATATTGTCCGAACGTTGCATGTGTGTCGGTCCTCGCGCGCGCAGAGAGTGAGTGAGAACAATAAGACTTGTACATAACATTATATGTATTTAGTATTAATATTACGACTTAGATAGATGAACTTGTAAATAATTGTAACAAAGTGATATGAGTATGTCTATATTAAGTTTCTTTTCTTTTCTACGATAAAGTAGGTACGCCGGGAACAATTTTGTATAAATGCTACCCTCTAAGCACGACTGATCGCGGACGGCCGGCGCCCGGCGCCCGCGCCCGCGCAAGGCGTGTGACGTCACCGCGCGCGAGCGTCGGCGCCGCCGTCCGAACTTCCCTACTAGGTACCTGTTACGTTTATTTGTGATCAGCCCGGCTCCTAAGTTTGTATCGATCGTATGACGTTAGATAGGGCGAGTTGTTTATCGGTAACGGCACGAGAGCGTGCGAGCGGCGCGACGAGACTGGCCGAAGTGCGCGCCGCGACCGACTACGGTCTAAAATATATTAATGAAATGGTGCTCCAATCGTAGTTTCATATCATACTTTAAACTGTGCATTTAAACGTCGAATAGTCGATGCGTTCTCCTCCTAGACTAGTGTTCTAAAGTAAGGGATCTATTTTTATATGTACAAAATATAAGGCGGGAGTCGCGCGTGCCTGTTGGCGGGCACGCCGGCGCCGGCGCCGCCGCGGCTGCGCAGCTCGCTCGCGACCGGCGGGCGCAGCCGCCACCAACTTCTGTATCTTTTTTTTATAAAGAAAGGTTTATAAAACATAAATTATTAAAATGTTGTGTAAATTTTGACACAACGAATAAAGACTTAAAACAAACAATTCGTATTTTCATTTACCAAAAGATATATGTAAAGAATCAATCTTTACATATATCTACGTTTGCTTATTTTCTTAAGACGAATGCCGCGTTGGTTGTTGTTAATTCTTGGGCCAAGTTAACAATAACAAACATTTAAACGACGAACGCAAATTATAGTAAATCAGAAGTTTCCAGACTTTTTTCTCATAGACCACTTTCAAAATTTAGCTGGTTCCGGTGGACTCCTGCAGCTAGAAATTGAATCCGCCAAGTTAAATCAGTTTATTACTTAGTTAAAGGTTACATTACATACCTACATTGATAGGTGATGTCAAGCCAACGTTTTAGTTCTCCACTGTCGAAAGCAAATAAAATTTACTTACGAATTGTGGATCCCCATTTTTTTGTCACGCCAACCGACATCCGTCGTGTCTCCCGTGGACCCCTGGGGGTCCACCTAGACCACTTTAGGAACTAAAGCAGTAAATCATAGTAGGAATAACTAAAGACCGTCTTCCAGAACATTTAAAAGCAAGTAATAATGTTTATCCTTTGAATCCTAACAAGTGAGCCCTGAATCTAAGCTTTTTACTGGTAAAGTAAACTTATTGTTAGTCGCTTGCAATAATTTTTAACATAAATCTGAAATGTGAATTCATATAAGTTTGTTTTATGTCTGGGTAGCTGTAGATATTTTCTGAGTCTTCTTACCTAACGACCGTCATATTGATGAACATCATGTTTATGACAGCCGGGACCGATACCTTATGCTCGCCGAGGCATGGATCAAAGAATAGTCGATAGTTCACTACTCTATATACTCTATACATATACTTACCTACTACTACGCACATTTATAACTGCACGCTGGGTGCCATGTGATTTTGAATCCGAGTGTGTAGTTGCTTCTGAATTAATAATATATTTTATTCTGCTAAATATATATATGTGCAATAGAAATGAAACACATCATATCATGTTACATAACAAATTACTTACAAATGAGTTTCTAAAAAAAGTTAAGTAGGTATACCCAATAAATTCCATGTTTGAGCTTTTTCGGCATAGGTATAGATTTATTAATGTATGTACCTGTCGCAGCCAGATCATAAAATTGATTTCATAAAATGGAGAATACGCGCTGCCCACGTCATAATATGGTCTGGCTAAAGCAATAAATAATTATTGACTATATGAACAGCTAACCGCACGGTCAAACACTAATGTTTGATATATTGTCAAACCGTAAAATAGTTACATTATCCACTGTTAAAGAGCGCTAATATCGTTTTGCTTTTGTGATGCATCATGGCGGCGGACAATTTTATTATATTCTGATACAAAAGGAAAACCAGCAGCATTTTACACAACGTAGACAATAATTCGTAACTACGAAAGCCATTAACAAGTTCACAAATAGAATAACCACATGATAGAATAAAACAGTAATGAGCATTAGGTACATAACTCCGCATCTCGCAGCTACCATCACTCATAATAACATACATATAACTAATAAATACAATATAGTAAACCTGACACTCGAATTACTCAAAATTAAAGATGACAACGTAAAACAATTCACTTATCTACAGACTAAGCAACCGCCTCGCCGAAATAAGGCTCGTATTAAACAGGTCTAAATCTGTATTAACAATTTTGTTGAACCTATTACTCGCTCTCCAAATAAATGCATTCTGTAATTAGAGGTTGCACGGGCAACACATAAGTCCGTTAGCGGTGCCTTTATGGAAATGAAAGTTAATAATAATTGTGGAGAGTCTAGGAAACCGCCCGCGATTTTCATCAAGAACATTATATTTGCTATATTACGACGTTCAACTAGCGAAAGGCAGTGGTGTTTATTGCTTATTGTGATATTTCGTTCTGAGTTGGACTGTTATCTGGTCCGGAAGCATAAATACTTTACTAACATACGCTGATCTCTTTCAATGCGAGAGATGTACGCCTCATACCTTGGGTTCCAAATTTGTAAAGCGTATTCCATCTGACTACGAACCAAAGTGCAGTAAAGGATTTTAAGTGTCTTTGCTAGTTCGAAGTTTTTGCAGGTACCTACGCATAATAAACTCAAGGATTTACAGGCCCTATCAACTATGGCATCTACATGTAGGTACATCAAATAATAGCTGAGAGTCGTGGAAGATGCCTGGGTCACACACACGTGATACATTTTGCAGAATAAAATTGTTGATCTTATAGTTGAATTGATACATAATATTGCGTTTACGACCAAATGACATTGCCTTTCATTTGGATGAATTAAGGTCCAGGTGATCTAGTCTAAGGCGATTAAGATCCAATTGCATGGCAACAGCATCTGATGTACCGGAAGCAGCAGTGAATATTTTCATATCGTAATGCGTTCAATGCGCTAATTGAAGATAAATGTAAAATGAAATGTCGTTACGACACAGAACTATTTGAATTTTAAGAAAACTAAATTTTAATTTGAATCACTGAACGTATTGAACAGGTCAGATCAATCTCAAATAGTATTATTTAGTGGTAACGTTTTAATATTAAAGCTGTTTAAAAATGTATAATATATTACTACGGTATATGGAGTTCCTATGGCAAAATATTTATCAAAAGGACTCAAGACTCCCCACCGATTCATATTCAATGCGAACAAGACTTGAAAAATCTTCAGCCTAAATGACTATTTGTGGTAAAATCATTGTTTTTTAAATTTGCATGTTACTTTACTGATTTTGCTTTTTGTACTATATGCAATGTAAACACTATATACACACATTACTATTATACATACATCCTACATCTTATCTCAGCTTATCACACATATTTCACTCACTACATACATACTAATAGAATCCACAGACTACTACCCTTTGACCCTCCTATTGGTTCTATTTCTCTACTCTCGTGTTTTTACATTCGTTGTACATTCGCTTGTATCCCTTTTGAAACCACCCGCTTATATTACATAAATAAAATTCGATAACATCAACGTAATTAATGGTTACCTTGACAATTTTCATATTGCACAAGCATCCACTTGCGAAATAGATGATTGTTCTAACTTGATACAAGCATATAATCCATCGCTGAAAGTGTTACACCAGAATATCCGCAGTATCAACCGTAACTTTTCTGGTCTACTGACTTTATTGGAACGTTCCAATACCGACTGGGACGTTATTGTTCTAACAGAGTGTTGGTTACGCCATGCCCACCATATCCCAATAATTGACGGATATAGCTTTGTCACGAATGAACACAATTTAACACAAAATGAAGGTGTAATCGTTTATTACAAACGCTCTTTACGCGTATCAATACTCCAGTCTACTATACAAGATGCCAACTGCTTAATGCTGAAATTAGATTGTCACACTATTCTAGTTGCTATATATAGACCACCAGCTTATAAAAATATTCAACCCTTTATTGAATCCCTCAACTTGCTGCTGAGCAAACTAAATTCCGCGAATATCATGATTGTAGGTGACATTAATATAGATATTTTATCAAACAGTAAAGACCCAAACTCCTCTTTATATTTAGATTTATTAGCAGCGCAAAGCATACTGCCCGCCCATCAGCTCCCAACTCATGGGAAAACCTGTCTCGACCACATTATGCTGAAAAGCAGATTGCCTGCTTTTTGCTACGTTGCCGAAACATCAGTCACCGATCATGATAGCGTTTTTCTAGTACTGCATCAATACAACACAACCAAGCATAACTTTTCTATAAAGAAAACTGACTATGCAAGATTAGATGCAGATATGGCGCAAATGTGTTTTCGATTTATTTACGAGTCAATGGATGCCAACAATGCAGCTAGCTTATTATTAGATAAAATAACAACCACAATAGAAGCCAATACGCGTATGATTACTGTACCGAACCGCAAGCGAATTAAAAAACCCTGGTTAACAGCTGGCTTGTTGAAGTGCATAAAAAATCGCGATAAACTCCATATAAAACTGAAAAAGAATCCTAACAATGACATAAACAAGATAACATATGTAAGATACAGAAACTATTGTAACTGGCTACTCAAAAAAATAAAAAGAGAATACGATAGAGATTTACTTGCTAGAGCATCAAAATCTAGCAATAAAACGTTATGGGATACAATAAGAATAGTAACACATTATAATATGAAATCCAACTCATCTACAGATCTGCTTTCCACGCAAAACCCACATATTTCTGTCAATAATATAAACAATTACTTTGTGTCTATAGGAAAGAGCCTTGCCGAAAATGCCCAGAAATTTAACTCACCTAATACCCCTCACATGAACTCTCAACCACACTCATTTGCGCTTACACCTACCGATGAAACAGAGGTCAGCAGAGTTATAATGAACTTGAAGAAGCTTAATAATGCTGGACAGGATAATATATCTGGAACATTTATAAAACGTTATCAACAACATCTAGTGCCGCCTTTAACATACCTGTTTAATCTAATATTTGTCACTGGCGTCTTCCCTGAGGTATTCAAACGTGCCGAGGTAATACCCATTCATAAGAGTGGAGACAAAGGCTGTGTAAACAATTATAGACCTATCTCGATTCTCTCTACCTTATCAAAAATTTTAGAAAAACTGCTAAATAAACGTCTAATCAGCTACCTAGAATCCCAAAATCTTTTATCCAAATCCCAGTTCGGATTTAGAGCTGGTACGTCAACTAACGACGCTGTTCACGAGTTAACAGATCATATTGTTAGTAAACTAGATAAAAAGAAGAAAGTTATATCTATATTTCTCGATTTAGCAAAGGCGTTTGACACAGTCTCTGTTCCACTCCTACTGGCTAAGCTTGAAAAGATGGGTATTCGTGATAACCAACTTAAACTTTTTAAGAGTTACCTCACAGACAGGCTACAAAGGGTCAGGATTGGTAAAGTCACCAGTGATGATTTAAGGGTTGAATGGGGCGTTCCTCAAGGTAGCGTATTGGGCCCGACACTCTTCCTAATCTTTATTAATGATCTATGCAACCTGCAGCTAATAAACGGCAAAATTGTGACATTTGCTGACGACACTGCCTTGATTTTCCATGGCGATACCTGGAACGACACCTTCCATGCAGCTCAAATAGGTTTCAACGCGGTGACCTCTTGGTTGAAAGAAAACGGCCTAACCCTTAATGTCGAAAAGACAAAATACTTGCCCTTTTCTATAAAAAACATACCACCCAGAGAACTTGATGGGCTCTCATTAACTGCGCACTCATGCCCACTCAATCGCCCTTGCGTATGTAAACACTTGACTTGTGCCTCTACCATCAAATATCTCGGTGTCGTAATCGACAGTAATTTAAATTTTAATCACCATATTGACTTACTTTCATCGCGGATCCGTAAGCTTATGTTCACCTTTAAAAATTTGCGACATGTTGCAGACAAAACTTTAATAAGGATGATTTACTTCTCTCTATGCCAGCCAATACTGACATACTGCATTACGATATGGGGCGGCACAGGCAAAACAGGTATGATAAGGGTGGAAAGAGCTCAAAGGGCTGTGCTGAAAGTAGCCCACTTCTTGCCTTTCCTCTATCCCACCAAAGACCTTTACCATCTTACTGATGTCCTGACAGTTCGACAATTATATATCTTAAATATAACCATTAAACAACACTCACTTCTTGCATACGATGCCTCACATACAAGCAAAAGACTAAAACATAAAGTCTGCCAAAATACTGATCAGTGGTCTACAGCTTTTTCTGGCAAGTTCTTCGGTTTCCTAGGGAGATATCTGTACAATAAAATAAATGCAAACCTTTCTATATACCAACTAACAAAGTACAATTGCAAGAAGACTGTCACATCGTGGTTAAAGTCCCTTAGCTATGAAGAAACAGAACAGCTTCTACATATGCCCACCTAAAAAAAAAAAAAAAAAACTTTTCTGCATTCTATCTTACTCTTTCATATGTAGGTACAACACAATGTTAATAGATCTGTTATTTTCTAACATCTCTGATCCCAAGACTATAGATCGTAGGATTAACTAACATCTATCTATTATACACACAATGACAAACATACACACACACACACACACACACACACACACACACACACACACAAACACACACACACACACAAACACACACACAATCACACACACAAACACACACACACACAGACACTCACGCAAAAACACTCTCACTGATCAACATCAACTACAATGTACAAGCTTCACCCACTACACGCTCCACGAATTCAGAGTCTGGAGAGGCTGGTAATCTGTCATACAGGTCTCCTAGTACAGACACCAGTCTCCCACACAGACTGTATTATCTTATAAATATTCGTTGAGTATGTAACTAGATACCTACTACTGTCTTATGTATTTGTAAAACTGTGTGAGAGAAGAAAAATAAAGTTATTTGTATTGTATTGTATTGTATATTACTTACATTTTAATCGCAGAGCTCGCAGCCTATTCGTAAAACTTCACTCTACTTCACTCGACACTCACTGTTCGTAAACAATTATGTTTTTTCGATTTTAGCCGTCACCTGGCACACTGTTTCACCAACCGAGAGACGTTTTTTAATACAGAACTATCTAACGAGACGTTCATGAAGCTCTTTAAAACGTATCACATAAAAACTCGTTTAAAGTGCACTAGTCGGCGCCAGCGCGGCGGGGCCACCATGGTTGCCTTAACGTTTCGCGCCACAATTAGGCAACTTTAGTGGCCCAAACGTTTGGCCAGTTTTGGTTAATCAAATTAACGTTAAATAATATTTACTTATGTGCATTATAAACTATTAACAGTATCTTATCTTTAAATATGATCTATGATTTACAACTATTTCTACGTAACTATGTATGCTTGTCGCACAAAGCTAATTAAATATTCAGATTTATACAATAAGTTGCTCAGTCTGCTGTGTTCTACGGTCATCTACCTATTATGCTTCGGCACTGGCCGCTCATAACAATAATCTCTTTTGTTAGCAGTTCTTTAACTTCAGTTTATGCATAATATTTTCTCACTAATAGTTTTATTAATGAGTAAAATCGAACTGACGCATTGTATATTCAACTCACAAACTAGGTAGCTATAACTGTTTTTTTAAGACAACTCCCGCATGGGAATAATTCCTGTGAAGCGGGGGACTTGACAAACATTCAAACGACGTACACAAAGAACACACACCCTCGGAATAACAATTTGTGGATCACACAAACTTTTGTGCTGTGTGGGAATCGAACCCACAACACTCGACGCGGTGGCAGTGGCGAGGCGATCACTTAAACCGCTACGCCATCCGTGCAGTCCATTCACAATTCAACTGTCTCATTACATTTTAGATCACACTACTTTTTAGTTGGAAAACGAAAGCCCATTTGGAAGATATACTGTCTGTCATATTTGTATTAACCAAAAGGAGAATGGGCAAAAATGTATGGAACGTAGTACCCGCTCCAATAGTCATCATTAATATATCATTGAAAGGACATTTTGATGCAGAAAAACGTCTACCATGGCGCCTGTCCCTATTCACGTTTGGGAAGCTGTAATCTCACTAAGTTTTATAAATGAGAATTTACTACAAACTACTTATATTAGTAAAATAAAGCTGGAATAAGATATAATTAGACGATGATATAACACACTTAGGATTCTATTATTAAAAGAAGTAAGAAAACAAGCGTTCTTCAAATAAAAATCATATATTTTAGCAATAAGTGAGTAGATTTAAAACAATTCATATCGGTATCAACTATAACAGCATTGACCTTTTGAACGCCACGTCAAAAAAGCAAAGACGGGCCCTCGGCGCCGAGCTTATGAATTTCTACTTTAATACCTACAAAACAGTAGTGAGTTGGGAATTATATCGATGAAGAACATGATGGACTAACTATTTGTTGTTTAACATATACTATAAACGGTTACTATACCGGAAATATGTAACATAGGAGTTTTATTTCATACAGCTTTTTCCTTTATGACAGAAATCATTCTGATTTATGTCACAGTTTCGACGTTCTTGATAATTTAAATCCACGATTAACAAAACAATCGATAAAATCAAGTTAATACCATCACAACCCTATGTACAAAATTGATGTACTTTTTTGTCACCATATGACGACAGTGGCGTAGCTAGCACGGATTTTTAAAATTTACTCGCCTTTGCACTAGAGGTGTGCAACCAATATTTATTAATAATATCGAAATAAGTAATAATAGCTATTTTATCTTTATGGTTTCAGGTTTTCTATACAGTACCACCATTTACAAAAAATAAATTTTAAGTTTCTTTGAAAGAACAACCAGTAATAATGCCTTAATATACCACAATGTAGGTATCCACTGATGATATCTCTTCTCCATTTATTACTATATACTTTTCAGAATAAGACGAAAATACGAAAGCTGATTTAAATCATCAAATGTATTTGTATTTTATCAATATACGAAATTTCAGACTTTGGATTTAAAAGTCAAAGTCAAGTCCGGGCTTTGCCAGGCGTCCCATAATTAACGCAAGATTTGAATTTGGGACCACTTCTGCAGTAAATTGTTGGTAACCAGGTAACTGTAAAAAACAAATAATTCGATTGTTGAGTGTTTAGGGTTACTAAAAATGAAGCGTTACACCATACAACTACGTGTTTTCATAATTGAAAGATATCTCACAAATAATGATAGTTTGGCGGCCTCAGTTTGAAAACTTTACTGTCGCATCAGCAGCGCGCATCCGACGCCGCACGCACGGCTGGATTTGGCCGCGATACATGGAATTGCACCTTAAGGGAGACGAATCTGTTTCAAGAAACTTTCTATAGCGTATACTTACAAAAAAAGGTGTCTTCATGTAGGTACCCAAATTTCAATTAACAGACCACAATAATGCAGAATAATAATCTTTACACATATAGTCTGATAACTTAGTCTGACGTTTTTGCTATGCCAGTACTTGTTTTGTATTGTAACAAAATAATACGTAATTTTAAAGGTTCAGCTCTATTTGAAAATTTTCTGCGTGTGACGTCATGGGATTGTCGCGACTAGAAGACTGTGGCGTTCCAGGCACAGGCAAAATGAGAATGTGATAGAGATGGGCATTAGCAATTAGTTAACGATTTATCGATAATCAACTGACACCAATATTTGGCGAACAGATAGTTCGTTATTATAAAATTTTCATGATTTATCAATAATTCTAAAACTTCAACATTAAGTATTATTTATTTATTGTAGAAAACTTAAAGAAATTAAATATAACGAAGGTTACCGTCGAAGTCGATATTCTTGTTATATTGGCTGTTATCTACATCACTATGCGTCGTGACAGGACGACTGTGACGTAGAGGACACCATGTTTTTTAAACTTTATAATGGGTATTAGTTTTAACCATCTTACGTTGAAACAGATGAAATATAAAGAAAGAGGTTCAACTAATGTAAAGTAGGATAAGGTAAGGAACATAATAAGCAAAAGAAATAAAAATATCAATGTTGTTTTATAAGATTTATTTACGTGTAAAAGTCTGTCGTGCAGTCGCGACCGTGGCCTGCTGGGCACTTTTTGGCTTGTCGTCTATAGATGACTACGGTGGTCAAAGGGTTGAGGATTGATTGATGCCGGAGTAGTAAATCCCGTGTGCCTCGCATAGCCTAAGGTACCATACGATGGACTCTATAATTATCTGCACAAGTGCCCATCGTACGTTGCCTGGTCAAACATGTGCAATACTGTTGGACAATATTATTTGCACTGTTGATCAATATATAACAAAAATATGTTTTTATACGGACATGTCGCGACTGGATTCGTCCACGCAAAAGCCAGGCATCTTCGTGTATGCCATAGTCTGTGTACGGTCTCACCACCGTACATATATTTTAGCGAGTCAGCAACATACGCGGCAACGCGAATTGCATTCGTGCTATATACTAATTATTTTTAATTATTACGCCAGTACACAGTTTACTGCTAACAAGTGAAAGACTCGCCACTATTTTATATACCTTTTTATAATTTGAACACGTAACAACATTAAACTATTTTAACTATTACGTTGAAGTGTTTTCATGTGTACTCTAATTAGTAACAACACCCTATCAACCAACAGTTAACACAAGCAATATAGTGTAAGTGCTTAACGAGCTCTTACATTAAATGGTCCTTCGAGCCGGATTCAAAGAGTGAGTAGTATTTCTATTTACGATAGCGAATCGGTTTAGCTGGTCTCCCACAAGCGGGTCGCCCCAGTTGAATTGAGAAGGCGCACATATCGTAACTAGAGTGCATCACATTGAACATCCGTAGCGACAATTCCAAGAATCCACGGACTACGCCACACCTCTAGAACTAAGAGGTAGCACCCAGGATATTGGATAAAGAAGCAGAAACAAGCTCTCTGCGTCGCGAACTGCTACATCTGTCTGTCACCGTCACCGACGTGCCGGCGTACTGAGTTACATTTACATCTAAGGTAAACCTTTTAACTAATAAACCAAGATTATGGAGATGTTAAAGCTGCAACAAGAGTGTTTTGAGAACATCAAGACGTTGTGCTCCAATTACAAAAAGGATAGTTCATCTAGGAAAACTGTGGAGTACCTAACAAGACGCTTGGAATCCCTTGAAACAAAGTGGAAGGATTTTGAAGAACGTCATGAGGTTCTCGTGCAGAAGTTTGAAGATAAAAACATCAACTATTTCGTTGAAGACGTGTATAGCAAAACTCAAGCGCTATACGAAACCATAAAAATGGACATGCTCGACTTACTGAGACAATTGCAAGATCAGAAGACTGTCAGATTTGACTTGACTGGCATGCTAAATGAGGGAACTGATGATAACATCAAACAATCGCTGACTAAGCAAGAGTGTAACTTCAAAGCACTTGATCGAGCTATGTCAAAAATCAACATCAACTCTTTAACTGAGAAATGGGAACTAGAAGACCATCTGGCTATTCTTAAGTCAAAATAGGATGTAATTGATAAACAACATTGGGAATTGGAAGCTTTACTGAAGGGTTCCAATTCTACTTACTATACCATGTTCGTCGAGATGGAGGACAAATACGACGAATTTAGAAAAAACCTAAACAGCAAAATATGGTTAGCAAAACATTATGAAAAGTCGACACCAAGGATTCAGATCCCTGACTTTTTGGGCAACTATAATCAATGGGTTTCTTTTAAGGATCTTTTTCTTGAAACAATCCATAACAACCCAATGATAAATAAAGCGCAAAAAATGCAGCACCTAAAACGAAGCTGAAAGGCGAAGCTGAGAGATTGGTGCAACACCTCAATATCAGCGCTGAAAATTACACATCCTGTTGGGAAATCCTAATAACTCAACGTTATGACAACCGACGTCTACTATTTACGTCATTCATAAATACTATGCTCGACCTGCCTATATTACAACAACCTAACAGCTACAACATTAAGAAAATGCACGAAGTGATAACCGAATGTTTAAATGGACTAACAAACATCGGTTTAGATATATCATCGTGGGATCCAATTATTGTGCATCTGATCTCGCAAAAACTTGACACTACGACTTATAGTGACTACATAAAAGAATTACAAAATCCCAGAGAAATTTCAAATCTGAGCGAATTGTTATACTTCTTGGAAAACAAGTTTTTGGCATATGAAACTATGAGGAATGCAAAGAAAGAAATACCTAATATTTCGAAGCACACATCGTATAAACAATTCAATAAGCCATCGCCTTACCTAACAAAACCTTATAACAACGAAAAAACCTCCAAGAATACCTATCATACGGTGTATGGTCGTTGCCCACATTGTGATGGACATCATGTATTACGACTATGTCCAAAATTTTTAGACATGGATACATTACAACGTAATAATATAGTTGCAAAATTACACCTATGCAAAAACTGCTTATACAGTCATGGCGCAACGGAATGCAAATCCAACAAAACGTGTAAAGACTGCAATTTGAAACATCACACTCTATTGCATAATTCTGGGAAAAATACAATAACAAATGGAAACAAGAACGGAAATTATATTTCTAACTCGGGTCAACGACCAACCACTTCGATCAACCAACAGGTCTCTAATCATCTGTCAACCAACGAGACAGAGATTTTATTAACAACTGTGCAGGTTCAGATGAAGTCTACAAGTGGTACTTATATTACTCTACGTGCTCTTCTTGATCAAGGTTCGCAGATGAATTTGATCACTGAAAATGCTGCTCAACTATTGCGGTTACCGAGACAGAGGCTAAACGCTACTGTGACAGGAATAGGAGCTGTATCAGGAGAGTGCAAAGGACGCGTTCAATTTTCTTGCAAGTCGATCCACACTGACTATGGGTTTGAAACCGAAGCACTAATTCTGACAAAACTGACTAATAATTTACCGAACTCATCCTTTAGAAAAGCTGACTGGCCACACTTGCAAAATTTGAAACTCGCAGATCCAGAGTTCAACGTATCACGTCCTATAGACATTCTGCTTGGTGCTGACGTGTACTCGAATATTCTTCTCGACGGAGTTCTGAAAGGAAACCCACAGTCCCCTATTGCGCAGCAAACGCATCTAGGGTGGATATTGTGTGGCAAACTTAAAACCCTTAACTGTCACGTGACTTTGATGGAGTTGAATGACCTAAGTCGGTTTTGGGATAGTGAAAATATAAATTCAAGCTCCATACAACTTACCCAGGACGACGAGTGCGAACTGTACTATGCCAATACAGTACAACGATCGTCGGACAATAGATACATCGTGAAAATGCCTCTCTGTACAAACTATGAGGAAACCATGGGCAAATCCAAATCAATTGCAATATCGCAATTTTTACAATTGGAAAAACGTCTAGAGCGAAACAGTAAACTTGCTTTTATGTACAAAGTATTCATGAAGGAATATCTCGAACTGGGTCATATGAAACAAGCCGCCGCAGCAACAACTACCGGAACAGAATGCTACTTACCCCATCACGGCGTACTAAGGGAAAATGCCATAACTACAAAACTACGAGTAGTATTTAACGCTTCTCAAAAAACAACCACCGGTTTTAGTTTAAATAGTGTACTGAAAAAAGGTCCAAACCTACAAAAGGACATATTGGCTCTTATTTTGAAGTGGAGGTCCTACAAATACGCTTACACGGCAGATATTGAGAAAATGTACAGATGTATTTGGACTTCAGAAGAACAACCACAGCTGCAAAAAATTTTTTGGCGAAATTCACCTTCTGAAAAGCTGAAAGAATACCAGCTCTGCACTGTTACCTATGGAACAAAATGTGCGCCGTGGTTGGCCATGAGAACGCTTAAACAATTAGCGATGGATGATGGGCACAAGTACCCCGAGGCAGCTATGGCGAAAGCCATAGTATACCATAGTATAGTATAGTACATGCAAACGTGATATATATATGACGGCGCGAGGATTAATTTTAAGATTCAATATTGTTATTTGATTGAAGTAATTAGTTGTAAGAATAATCTAATTTAATTTAACTGCTTTGTTGTAAATTGTTACGAGTATCGTTGATGTTAAATTTCATTATTTAAAAATAATTTGTCTAAAATTAAATCAAGAGCGGGTAACCCCGAATAGAGTAGTTCGACGACGTCATCGAGATGGCGGTTCGCTGACACTTGTTTGACAGCGGTCGCCCGAGACGCACGTGTTCTAACCTATTGGCTCTTAATCCGTTTTAATCTTAAATTCAGTATTGTATTTTGATTTATGTGGTGGTTAAATCGATTAAGTAAACCTTGAACATTACAAACGTGATTTGATTTCTGAGTTTCCGCCTTGTTCACACCCACAATGGAGGACGATAGCCTTAACCGCTCTAAAAGGATTTCTGATGATTCAATATCAGAAGTGGGATTACCGAAGGCCCAACCGGAACAGAATACAGGTCAGACCGTTAATTTTTCACTAAATAATGAGGGTGAACGTTGGAAATGCCTTTTTGAAATGCAACAAAAAAATATGTTGGAATTGATAAGAGCCATACAAGAACCACGTGTTTCGGAAATGAAAATTACCCTACCCGAGTTTAATCCTGATGGCCAGGACTCCGACGCTCGCGCGTGGTGTGAAACAGTGGATTTGTGTTTGGAAGAAAACCCGCTGTCAGGCAGCAGATTGATTATTACAATGAGCAAAGTGCTGAAGGGGTCTGCGGCCTCATGGCTAGCTCAGTCCAGCTTTCCTGGGATAACATGGCCACAATTGAAGGACCTGTTTCTAGCTAGGTTTGATTTTGTGAAAACCCCGGCTGCAAACTTATGGCGGCTGCTTAATGGGAGTCCTAAAGAAGGCGAGTGTTTATCATCATATGCCAGTCGTTTTATGAGCGCCATAACTGCACGATGGAAATCTCTTTCGACGGAACAGGTCGCGATCGCAGTTACCTTGGCACACGCAGCAAAGATTGAACCACGGCTGCAAAGGCTAGCATTTACTACCGAGATCGACACCCGCATTAAGTTGCAACAGGAACTGATGGCCTTCACCTTTAGAAAGAGAGGCCCCTCCAATGAGAAAACTACTTCAACCGTGGAAACGAAGCGACCACGTATGGAAAACACCCGAAGATGTTACCACTGTGGCAAGATAGGTCATGTATCGAGCGACTGCCGCGGAATCAGTAGCCGCGATAGCACCACTAATGCCCGTACTGAGTTACCAGGTACCTCGACGAATCAACAACAGCGGGATGTCACCACTCAAAAGAAGACTGTTACACCTACCTGCTTCAGTTGCGGTAAACAGGGCCACATCGCGACAAGTTGCCCCAGCAAGGACGCCAGCAGTGGACGGACTGAACGTCGGGTAGATATCTGCGCCATCAGACCAGCTACAGACCAGCTCGTGGATGAAACCGGTGAGAAGCTTTCATTTTGCTTTGATTCTGGTGCCGAATGTTCACTAATAAAACAAAGCTTGTGCGATAGGTTTCCAGGCAAACGAGAATACAATGCAGTTACATTGTTAGGGTTAGGCAACGCAAGCATTAATTGTAACACCCAAATTCTCTCAACGGTTTCAATCCAGGATTATCCGATCCAGTTATTGTTTCACGTAGTGCCTGATTTTAGTATATCTGACGATGTAGTGATAGGACGGGATCTACTCGCGTTAGGTTTTTCGATCGAAATATTCGACAAAAGGCTTGTTCTCAAAAAAATTAAGGTGGTCTCTGTTTGTGACGTAGGACTGAAAGTTAATAATTTTGAAAATATAGTCAGCGACGTATCGGGAAGTGAAAAACAACTGTTAATTTTATTGCTTGAAAAGAATCCTGCCCATTTTGTAGAGGGTACGCCCACTGGGAGAGTAAATACTGGCCAGCTAGAAATCAAACTGATTGATCCTAATCGCACAGTTCAGCGTAGACCCTATAGACTTAGTGCAGGAGAAAGGCATGAGGTGCGAAGTCAAATAAAAGAGCTTTTATCTGCTGGTATAATTCGCGAAAGCTGTTCCACATTCGCAAGTCCGATTCTTCTGGTGAAGAAGAAGGATGGAACAGATAGGCTCTGTGTAGATTACAGGGAGTTGAACAGTAACACAGTACCTGATAGATATCCCCTGCCACTTATTTCAGACCAAATTCAACGCTTAGTAGGAGCAAACTACTTTACATCTTTAGATATGGCTAGTGGATATCATCAGATTCCTGTTCAAGAAGAGTCCGTTGAACGTACTGCCTTTGTCACCCCGGATGGGCAATTTGAATACTTGTCCATGCCTTTCGGGCTTCGAAATGCACCTTCAATCTACCAGCGAGCCATTAATAAGGCCCTGGGGACATTAACCGAGTCCTTTGCTGTGGTCTATATAGATGACGTCATAATTCCTTCTCGTACGATTGAGGAAGGTTTGGAACGATTACAATCGGTTCTTAAAGCGTTGACAGATGCAGGGTTTTCACTAAACATAAAGAAATGTGCTTTTCTCAAAACTAGAGTCGAATTTTTGGGCTTCGAAGTATCAGCCGGTGAAATACGACCAAACCCGCGTAAGATTCGAGCCCTTACCGAACTTTCACCACCCCAAACCGTCACTCAGCTTCGCCAATTTATCGGATTAGCGTCTTACTTTCGTCAGTTTGTCCCTGGGTTTTC
Source organism: Catocala nupta (assembly GCA_963675205.1). Lineage (NCBI taxonomy): Eukaryota > Metazoa > Arthropoda > Insecta > Lepidoptera > Erebidae > Catocala > Catocala nupta. Next base: position 34,003,725 of record OY776081.1, read on the forward strand.
ACAAAAGGCAGCTCTTCTTTATGGTCTTACATCAGGCAAAGGAAAAATAACTTGGACTCCAGAATTGGAGGATATTCGAAGGGGTATCATTGAAATACTGACTGACAAACCTGTACTCACGATATTCGATCCAAAACTTCCTACAGAATTGCATACGGATGCCAGCGCTGAAGGTTATGGTGCAATTCTTATGCAACATATTGATGGAAAATTACATGTTGTTGAGTACTACAGTCGCCGAACTTCCAGCGCTGAATCGAAATATCACTCCTACGAATTGGAGACGCTTGCGGTGGTAAATGCTATAAAACATTTCCGCCACTACTTACAGGGTAGGAAATTTGTAATAGTGACTGATTGCAACGCTGTTAAAGCTTCGAAATCAAAGGTTGACCTCACACCTCGTGTTCATAGGTGGTGGTGTTTCTTACAATCATTTGATTTTGACATCGAATATCGACAGGTACCTACTTAAGGCCCTTAACTCTAATAGAACGTACAAGTATGCACGTGATCGTGTGCGGGCAATGCCTGAGTGTAGCGTTCCATTGGAGTTAAGCGCTGGACTAGAAATTCCCACTAACCAAATAGAGACAGAATGCACCGATGACGGCGGAGGTAAGTAATTTTATACCCACTGCATATTTTTATTTCCGTTCAGTTTTCAGCAACTTACTCTAGACTCTGACTAGCCTGTGTGGCTGTAACTAGCCTGTGTGGCTCTGACTAGCCTGTGTGGCTCTGACTAGCCTGTGTGGCTCTGACTAGCCTGTGTGGCTCTGACTAGCCTGTGTGGCTCTGACTAGCCTGTGTGGCTCTGACTAGCCTGTGTGGCTCTGACTAGCCTGTGTGGCTCTGACTAGCCTGTGTGGCTCTGACTAGCCTGTGTGGCTCTGACTAGCCTGTGTGGCTCTGACTAGCCTGTGTGGCTCTGAGTAGCCTGTGTGGCTCTGACAGGCCCTTGTGATCTTGACTGGCCTGTGTGGCGTTTACCGGTCTGTGTGACAAAGATAAGCCTATTGATTCGAAGTTTTAAATCTACTGCGTGGTATTACTTTAATTCTACTTACAGTTGTTGGTCAGGGTGACCGAATGTAGTATGGTGTGTATTATACGCCGTTTGTTTACAGATGTGAGCGATGAGGAGAGTGCACACGAGGACGTGTGATATGCAGGACGGCCGTGACGGCGCGAGGATTAATTTTAAGATTCAATATTGTTATTTGATTGAAGTAATTAGTTGTAAGAATAATCTAATTTAATTTAACTGCTTTGTTGTAAATTGTTACGAGTATCGTTGATGTTAAATTTCATTATTTAAAAATAATTTGTCTAAAATTAAATCAAGAGCGGGTAACCCCGAATAGAGTAGTTCGACGACGTCATCGAGATGGCGGTTCGCTGACACTTGTTTGACAGCGGTCGCCCGAGACGCACGTGTTCTAACCTATTGGCTCTTAATCCGTTTTAATCTTAAATTCAGTATTGTATTTTGATTTATGTGGTGGTTAAATCGATTAAGTAAACCTTGAACATTACAAACGTGATTTGATTTCTGAGTTTCCGCCTTGTTCACACCCACAATGGAGGACGATAGCCTTAACCGCTCTAAAAGGATTTCTGATGATTCAATATATATAACTTGTTATTAGCAAAGCAAAATACTACGTGCCGTAATACATAATAGTTAATATTGTTAATTATGCAAATAAAGTAAACATCATAATTTCCCTTTCCTATATAGGTCCGTACTACGTATGTATAATAACTCAGTATATAAGCCTTAATTAAGTAACAATAAATGAGTCAATATTCAATCACCACATCGTCGTTTTAATTGGTTCATAAAGCAACACGCAATAATTGGTGACCCCGACGTGATCTATTGGTCTCTAGTGCTGATATAATACCGGGACGACCGGAACCCAATTTGGTTTTCAGCGGTGAATCTAGAGAACAATAGTATTACGATATTATCACATCCTCATAACGTCAGAAGAAAAATGGCTCCACCAATAACTCCTTCAAAAGGCGACTCAGGCTGCGAAACTGTTGCTGAAATCACGGTCACGGAAAAACTACCGCAATTTTGGACAGACTCACCACGATTATGGTTCGCTCAGTTTGAAGCCATCTTGGCACCACAAAAACAGGGCGAAGACTATAAATACAATATGGTAATATCTAAATTACCAAAAGAGGTAGTCCATCAGGTTAGTGACATTTTGACTAATCCTCCCAGCGATAATAAGTACTCCACCATCAAGGAACGTCTAATAAACTGCTACGAAGAGAGCGAACACCGACGTTTTCACAGACTACTATCAGAAATGGACCTCGGAGACCAAAAGCCTTCCCAGCTCTTGAGAAAAATGAAGGAAGCGGGATGTGGAAATATAAACGAAGACACTATTCGTCTTCTGTGGCTAAGACAACTTCCCGCTTCGCTAACAGCGATTATATCGGTTACAAACAATTTATCATTAGACAACTTGAGCGAGTTAGCCGATAAAATATATGAAAACTTGACCTACAACAAGAATACCACTCAAGAGACATCGGTTGACATTAATTTAATAACAAACATATCGTCACAACTTGCAGCTATGCGAATAGAAATAAATGCATTACGTAGCGCACGCGAGCATCAACCTATGCAACGCAGCAAATTCCATTCACGCCATACGTCACACTCACAGTCAAGTTCGCGCCACAGAAGCTCGCATAATGGAATTTGTTATTATCATAATCGTTTCAAGCAAGATTCGTATAAATGCAAGAAGCCATGTTCGTGGAATATGAACAAAAATATCAGGCCGTCGGAAAACTAGAAGTAGCACAGAAAACGACGGGTCTCTGTGCTATTCACCCAGCAAACCGTCTAACTATAACTGACTCAAACAGTGGTTATAGATTTTTAGTCGACACGGGTGCTAACATTTTGGTTATCAATCGCAGAAATAACGAGAGCAAAGCATGCGAATACAAATTATTCGCCGCCAACGGCAGCCCTATAAATACATACGGGGAACGCACTTTAATGCTTAACCTAGGACTTCGCCGAAGCTTTAAATGGACATTTACCATTGCCGACGTCAAGATGCCAATTCTGGGAGCTGATTTTCTGGATCATTATCAATTATTAGTAGATATACACGGAAAAAAACTGATCGATAAAAAGACAGGTTTGAAAACGCCTGCCAAAATAGTGAGAGCAAACATTGCATCAGTCCGATCGTTAAACGCTTCTCTACAGGAACCAATAAAGCGATTGTTAGAGAAATATGAAGACATTACAAAGCCTAGATCGATGAACCTACCTACCAAGCACCAAGTACAGCATCAAATAATAACAAAAGGTTTCCCAGTATTTACTCGAGCGCGTCCATTACCTCCTGATAAATACAGAATTGCAAAACAGGAATTCCAAGACATGATGGATATGGGAATTTGCCGACCGTCAAGCAGTCAATGGGCATCGCCACTTCATTTAGTCAAGAAGAAGAATGGCGAATGGAGAGCATGTGGAGATTACCGCGCACTAAATAAAATAACAGTACCAGACAGGTACCCACTTCCAAGGCTACTTGATTTTACGTACGTGGCAAGCGGAAAAGGAATTTTCAGCAAAATAGACATAAAGAAAGCTTTTCACGTTCTGCCCGTAGCTGAACCAGAGAAAACAGCGATTATAACCCCTTTTGGACTTTTTGAATTCATCAGAATGCCATTCGGGCTACGAAACGCAGCACAGTCCTTCCAAAAATTTATGGACTCCATATTCAGAGACTTGGACTACGTATTCGTGTATGTAGACGACATATTTATCGCTGATAAGAAAAATAATATTAAGGAACATTATGAACACTTAGAAGAGGTGTTTAAGCGCTTGCATGATCACGGCATAACAATAAATACAAACAAATGGGAATTTGCCAAGTCGGAAATTGATTTCCTCGGTTATCATATAACGAGCCAAGGGTTGACTCCTACTATGGAAAAAATTCAAGCCATAAACAATTACCCTAAACCACAAACGATAAATGAATTACGACGTTTTTTGGGTATGATTAACTTCTACCGAAGCAGTATTCCACATGCAGCAAAACATCAAGCACCATTAAATAAATATTTAATTAATTGTAAGAAAAATGATAAGACATTTATACAGTGGAATACCGAAGCCAACCACGCGTTTGAATGTTGCAAGCAGGACATTCGACAATTAACTACATTAGCATGTCCGGACAGCAACGCGCAAATAGCTTTAATGACGGATGCTAGTCTCAAATGCGTAGGCGCTGTACTACAGCAGCGAAGAAACAAAAAATGGGAGCCGATAGCTTTTTTCTCCAAATCACTAAGTGAAGCCCAAACAAAATACTCTACTTACGATAGAGAGCTACTAGGAATTTATATGGCTATAAAACATTTCAGAAGACTCATCGAAGGACGAGAATTTACGGTCTACACGGATCACAAACCACTAATGCATGCTTTCAATAAGAAGCCGTCATTGGATGATACCCCTAGACGAATCAGATATCTGGATTATATATCACAATTCAGTACGGATATCCAGCACATCAGCGGCCACATGAATTTGGTAGCCGATGCTTTATCTCGAGTTATCGAAACGATATCCTTACCCTCTGCAATCGATTGGTACGAGGTAGAAAAATATCAAAAGAATGACAGCGAGTTAAAACGATTAAAAGCCAATAAATCGTTAAAAATAGAATTAATACATTTTCCAGATAAAAATATTAAGATTTATTGCGATATATCAACAGGAAAACAACGCCCTTTTATGCCCCTCAAATTCAGGAAAACTATCTTCGAAAGTTTTCATAACATTAGCCATCCTGGTAAGAATACTACGAGAAAACTGATTTCAACTAACTATATAATTACGCTGTGCAAGATTAGTTCTGCATTTTTGTTGCGCTGGACATACATTAAAGTATCTGCGTTTGTTGTTTGTTTTTGAGTCATGCGGTAATGCAGTCGGATGCTTACGGAGGATGGTACTGAGAACAAAGAGCTGTCTCACCGTCAGAACTTGACACTCACTGTAGAGGGCCGAGGTAGGGTATCGGAAAGGCTTTGAGGTCATGACTTTGAGGACCGCTCTTTGTGCTCGCTCCAAAGAGAGAAGGGAGGTTTTAGGTGCACCACCCCATACGACAATGCAGTAACTGATGATGGATTGACACAATGCAAAATAAACAGTTTTAATAGTCTCAAGATCAGCAGAGCACCTCAGTTTTTTAAAAATGAACATACACTTGCGAACCCGACTTATAAGCTTATTGATATGGGGCTTCCAGCTTAAAGACCTATCTATATAAACACCAAGATATTTAACATTGTCCGACCTAGCTATTTGTGGACAGTCACATTGTGAAGAGGATTGACCGAGAGAGCAAGTATGGGCTTTAAGTGTCATAGCGTCAGCGGGAGCAAGATTATTGGAGCGTAACGAGAAAGGTAAGTAGACCGTTTTATCTATATTTAGGGTTAGAACATTATCTGATAGCCATTTCATCACTGATCTGAGAGCATGTTCTGCGTGTTTCATAGTTTCAGGCCAGTTTCTACCATGAACATCCTGGTAAGAATACTACGAGAAAACTGATTTCAACTAACTATATATGGGAAAATATGAATAAAGACGTAAATAAGCTGACTGAGACATGTTTACAATGTCAACGAGCAAAAATACATCGTTATACAAAATCACAATTCGGAAAATTCATGCCAACAGGAAGATTTTCCCATCTTCATATTGATTTAGTTGGGCCTCTACCCACTTCTAAAAACAAACGATACATAATTACAATGATAGATCGTTGTACTTCATGGCCAGAGGCATTTCCCATAGCTGATATAACTGCAGAAACCGTAGCCAGAACGGTATATGAAGACTGAATAGCCCGATTCGGATGCCCTGAATACATTACCACAGACCAGGGACGCCAATTTGAATCTGAAATATTCAAAAATTTAGCAAACTTAATGGGAATTCATAAAATTCGAACCTCCCCATAACATCCACAGTCAAACTCTAAAGTAGAACGACTGCACAGAACATTGAAAACGGCATTGATAGCAAGAGGTAACACAATCAATTGGACAAAAGAGTTAGCTACCGTTTTACTTGGCATACGTACGAGTTTACGGCAAGACACAGGATACTCGGCAGCTGAATTAGTATACGGTTCAACAATTAGATTGCCTGGAGCATTTTTCGAGACACATAATAACTCAACATACGCAGATTTTATCAGAGAAATTAAGGACAACTTAGAACACATGATTTCTGTTCCACAAAGACAAAGTAAGAACGACAAGATATTCGTGCACCCACAGTTATCGGAATGTAAGCACGTTTTCTTACGTTGTGACCGATTACGGCCAAGTCTTACACCGCCGTACGATGGTCCTTATCTTGTCATCAGTCGAAATGATAAGATCTTCACGATCTTGATAAACGGACGACAAAAAAGTGTAGCTATCGATAGAGTTAAACCTGCATTCATGTTAAACGATAGCAAGATAAGCAAACGGACAATAGACGACCAGATAACGAAAACTTCACAAGCAGATAAGAAAACAGAAACAAGAACACGTTCTGGTAGAATCTCCCGCCCGACGGTTAGATTCCAATTATAATATATAAGCTAGAATAACACTACTTTATGCATTCACTTAGCACAGCGTCGAAACAACCCATAGCATGGGATCAAACTCGAGCCACGAGAAGGAACAAATCAACATGGTGCAGAACAATGCAGTAAAACCAGAAGATTTATTAAACCTGCACTCCCAAGTGGTCGAGGAAGTACAAGGGATCCGGAGCTGGATAATATTCATGACGATAGCAGGGGTTGTCATATGTACAATCGCAACCATAGTCATAGTATTCAAATTCGTAAGCAATAAGATCGAGAAGAGGCTTACGAAAAACATTGTTTAGAAACGTAGGCATAAAATTATTCTGTATTATTATTTTTTTTTCTAATCTAATTATTACTATGTGTAATTTAGTTTTTTTCTTCAAGGGGGGAATATCTATGGCGAAAGCCATAGTATATCATAGTATAGTATAGTACATGCAAACATGATATATATATATAACTTGTTATTAGCAAAACAAAATACTACGTGCCGTAATACATAATAGTTAATATTGTTAATTATGCAAATAAAGTAAACATCATAATTTCCCTTTCCTATATAGGTCCGTACTACGTATGTATAATAACTCAGTATATAAGCCTTAATTAAGTAACAATAAATGAGTCAATATTCAATCACCACATCGTCGTTTTAATTGGTTCATAAAGCAACACGCAATAGCAGCCTCAGCTTTACAAAATGAATTTTATGTGGATGACCTTATTAGCGGACACAACACTATCGAACAGGCTAAACAATTACAGAAATCGCCAATCGAGTTATTAAAAGGTGGAGGCACGAACTTGCGTACATGGTCTGCGAATCACACGGCGCTACTTCAAAATTTAACTGAAGATCAGATTTCAAAACAAAGCATATTTGACTTTAAACACGGAGAGTCATTAAAAACCTTGGGCCTTGGATGGAACACTACTGCTGATACCTTTAGGTTTGACTGGAATGAACTAGAAACCACGAAATCACAGCCTACAAAAAGATGTCTTCTCTCGGCGATTTCAAAACTTTATGACCCATTGGGATGGCTCTCACCAATAACTGTAACAGCCAAGTTATTATTTCAACGAGTCTGGACCAGTTGAATGGGATGGGATGAGATCTTACCATCAGACATATCGAATGAATGGACCAAACTAAAAATCGAACTCCCGCAGGTGAAAAATATACAACTTAATAGATGGCTTGGTGGAACAAATGTCCTTAATGAACTACAGAGGATTAACATGAACTTAAACATGTTTTAACAATTAATCGATAGCTCACAATACATATAAACTACATAGCATCTTGAAATAACATAAAAATGGCAATAAAATCTTAAATATAACAATATGTATAACAATTTTAACAACACGCAAATAGCTCGCATCATACCTTTTCTTAATTGTAAATATTTAAAATGTAATACATGTAAATAAACAAATTCATTCCTTGGCAATCGGTAAAATACAAAGCTTAGAGGTTGGCCTTTTCAAAATACTTGATTTTGTACGCACAGTGACTACACGGGTAACATTATCGTCACCAGGGTGTTTCTGTTCTACTAGACCTAGCAACCACCTACTTGGAGGCAAATCATCCTCTTTAATTAAGACGATATCGCCCACCTTGGGCTCTGGTACTTGGGCTGACCACTTGTATCGGTTCATCAAATGAGACAAGTATTCGGAAGACCATCTTTTCCAAAAACATTGTACCATTTTTTGAATCATCTGCCAACGCGATAAGCAGCCGACATTAGTGTTATCGTGGTTGTAGTCTGGAACACTTATGATTGGTTCCCCTACCAAAAAATGTCCCGGTGTCAAAGGCAAAGGTTCCCCTGGATCATTTGTACTGATAACGCTCATTGGTCGCGAATTCAGGCAAGCTTCTACTTGCATTAACAGAGTACTCATTTCCTCATATGTAAGTGTCGATTCTCCAATAACGCGTTTGAGATGAAACTTGGTCGATTTCACCCCAGCTGCCCATAAGCCCCCGAAATTTGGTGCATGGGGGGGAATAAAATGCCACTCAGTACCAAGTGCTTCTAGATGTTCGGCGATCGTTGATTGGAAAGAAGTCAATTGTTGCAATTCTTTGTCAGCACCGACAAATGTAGTAGCATTGTCGCTCCAAAGTTTTGCACAGTGACCCCTTCGAGAGACGAAACGTCGAAATGCTGCAAGAAATGCCTGAGTGCTCATGTCGCTGACTATTTCTAAATGGATAGCTCGAGTGCACATACACACAAACAGACAAATGTAGCCTTTATAAGACTTATGTCCGCGTCCTTTTGTCGTCCTAATATTAATCGGACCAGCGTAGTCAACCCCACTGTGCAAGAAAGGGCGTGCGGGCGTACAACGAACAGATGGTAAAGATCCCATAAATTGGTTTTTAGTGTCCGCTCTCTGTCTGGCACAAGTTACACATTTGCGTACATAGTACTTGACTAAATTCCTGGCTCCGATTATCCAATATGCTGTTCTTAAATAATTTAGCATAAGTTGTGGCCCTCCATGTAGCGTCTTACTGTGTGCGTCTGCTATAATGAGGTTTGTCAAATGACTCTTTGGCAAAATTATAGGATGCTTTGTTTGTTCTTCTAATTGCGATTTTTCTAGCCTGCCACTAACTCTCATGATACCCTTATTATCGATGTAAGGGCATAAAGATGTTAGAATGCTTGTTTTACCTTGCAAAAATCCTTTGTCCTTTAGTTGATTATATTCTTTTATAAATATATCCTTTTGAACTATTTTTATGCATGTGTCCTTTGCTTCTTCTATTTCTTTCACCTGTAAATAGCCTTTTTGATTTTGCCTTTTATTTAAAAATCGTCGACAGTATGCTATTACCCTGAGTAACCTCGACAAAGAAGAAAATCTATTTAATATTGAATCGGGAGGAATTAATGCTATGCATACCTTGATCGATTCTTCTAAATTGACCTTTAAATCTTTTGGTTTCCTATATACAATTTCACTTTGTAGAAATTCTGGACCCGCAAACCATGTATCATTTTCTTATCGTTACTATTCCACTTTTGTAACGTAAACCCTCCTTTACTTAATAATTTAGTCATTTGTCTATAAATTTCAGAGCCTTCCACTACTGTGTCACAGCCCGTCATTAAGTCATCCATATAGAATGAGTTTAATACCTTAGCTGCAGCTACTGGATATTGCTCACCCTCATCGTACGCAATCTGATGCAACGTTTTTACTGCCTGATACGGTGCCGAGGCTGTTCCGAAGGTGACTGTCAATAGTTCGTAATCCTTTATTGTTGTTTCAGGTGTATCTCGCCATAGAATGCGCTGATATATCGTATCTTCTTCGGCAATTCTCACCTGACGATACATTTTTACCACATCAGCTACCAGACCAATTGCATGACGCCGCCACTTCGTTACAGTATGTCGCAGATCTGCTTGTAGCGTTGGCCCAATCATAAGAGTGTCGTTTAAAGATATGCCCTTATTGTTTTTCTCAGAAGCGTTGAATACAACGCGAACTTTCGTTGTGATATTATCAGTTCTTACAACCGCGTGATGGGGAAGATAAACTGCTTCTAGCCGATTGTCATCATTTCTTTTTACTTCTCTCATATGTCCTAAACGTAAATATTCATTTATCACCTTAGAGTATTCTTCTTTTAATACTGTATTCTTTTGCAATCTTTTTTCTAATGACCGGAATCTCGCTTCGGCTATGCTCCTCGAATTGCCAGCCTTACAAGGTGGCTCTACTTCTCTAAATGGAAGCTTGACAATATACCTACCATCTTGGTCTCTTTTAGTTGTTTGTTTGTATAATTTTTCACATTTTTCTTCCTCTTCTGTATATATTTTCTTGTTATTAATCTGCTCTTCTATCTCCCAAAACCTTTTCAGAATATCATCTTCTTTGATATGCGTGTGTAGGACACTAATATTTCTTGCATTGAACTGGCCGTTGTTCTCAGAACATACCGTACCCGACAGAATCCATCCTAAGGAAGTGTTCTGGGCCATAAGTGTACCTGTGTGGTTTTTAACTATGCCATCTTTTATAATATAGCTGTAAATATCAGCACCTAAAAGCACATCAATTTTATGGGGTACATTGAACTCTGGATCGGCGAGACAAAGACCCTTAGATCCAATCCAGTCAAAGTTTTCTATGTTTATACTCTGATCGGGTAAGTAAGACGTTATTTTATTCAGCACATAGGCCTTAAATTGAATTTTAAAATTAAAATCTACTCTTGACTAAATCGACAAATGTACCACATGCTTGGCTATTTTTGAACTATATCCCTAGACCTGAGATAATTCCTTGCATAGGAATTTTCTTTAGGTTAAGCAATTGTACGGTGGATTCCGTTATAAAACATGCCTGTGAACCTTGATCTAACAAGGCCCGAACTACTTGATAATTACCCATTCTCGACTCGGCTTTTATTAACGCTGTCGCTAACAAAACCTGCCTAGGTTTGGGTAGTGTATCCGTTGACAGACAAGATACTATATGTTTATCAGTCACATTAGTGGAGCTGGACTGACCTGAGGTTGAAGCTTCCAAAGTTTCATTATTCTTGTTGTTGGAGTTTTCATTCATATGAAGCAATGAGTGATGACGTCTCTTACATATTTTGCAAGAAGTTGGGTTTTTGCAGGTGTACTTAGTGTGATTGCTGCCTAAACAGTTGAAGCAAATCTTATTTTTTGCAACGAACTCCCGTCTACTGTCGATGGACTGGTTAGCAAACTTCTTGCAAAAGCAAAGCTTATGAACATCTGAACAATATTCGCACCGCATTGCTGATGAATTCGTGACCAACATAGCCTTTGTACTGGAAACCTTTGTACTTAGACCATGGTGAACATTATTCCTTTTAGGCTCTATAAACTCTAACGCGCGGAAACGAGTCTCAAGAAACAACCTAAATTGATTAAGAGTGGGTAACTCATTACTATCAGTTGGACTGACGCTCAATTCCCACTGTTTCCTGGTTTCGAAGTCTAATTTATATACGACGATATGGATAATAATAATGTCCCATGTAGTCACGTCTACATTTAAATTTTTGAGTGCGTTTAAACAGTCGTTGGTTGTATCAAGTAATTCTTTCAAAGCTGAACCTGATTCAGTATACACACGTTTTTGGTCGAACAGTCGCTTAAGAATACAGTCAGCTTGATATTTTTTATTATTGTATCGTTTCTCTAAGACCGACCAACATTGCGCATAATTAGCATCGCTGATAGGTGTATGCCTGATTAGTTGTTCGGCTTCACCGGTCAAATGATTTTTCAAGTAATGTAACTTTTGACAATCATTTAAAGATTCATTTTTATGTACTAAAGCGGTAAACAAATCATTAAAAGTAATCCATTCGCTATATTTACCTGAAAAGGTAGGAATGGTAATTTTCGGCAGTTTCACTAAAGTTCCTGATGATTTTTTAGATGGATTATCACTAGCCTTATCTTGAACTGATACATTTGCTGAAAGTTTATTTATCATCGTTTTAAGTAACGCTTTGTAAGTTATATAGTTGTCTTCAGTATTATCATAAATGTCCGTTACAGTCTTATCAATTTCTTTACTACTATAATCTTCATACATCTTAGAATGTAATTTATCAAATTTATTCCAATTTTGTTCTAAATGCTCTTTTCTTGATTCTAAATATTCAAATGTTAGCCTTTCTCTCGGACTCTTTTTAAGATTAATTAATCCTTTTTGTATTATGTTTTGTATGTTACTTAAAACGTTAATTATTCCTTCCATTTTAATTAAATTATTCAATTAATAACTTTCTTAATATAATTACAGTAAAGCAATTATAAAAACTATGCCTACTACGACTGCACTACTTTTAAACACCTACAAATATAATTAAATAAGTATAAAACACGAATAGCCAACCTTATAAACCAAACACTCAAGAAAACACAAACAAAAAATAATAATAAACGTTCACATAAACTAAAATGTCCTAAGTAAACTCAAATAAAATATAATGTGTATAAATATACCCAAAAGCCAACAATAAACTCAACAAAATATTTCTAAGTTTATCTTTAATAAGCTATTATAAGTGTTTAACTAATAAACAGGACTAACCCAAAAAATTAAAATACAAACAAAATTTGCAAAGTCCCCAAAACACTTGAGAATACTCTAAGTGCTAAGAACAGTTTCAAAAATTTTACAAGTGTTTTAAAATATTTTTACTGTCGGTGGAAATCGGGCATAGAGTCCCCGTTCCCCCGTTTTCTATAAAATTATTCTAAGTTCTAACTCGAAACACATAACAAGTCACAAACTAATATTAACATTACTACTAATACAAACTAAACATCCAGATAAACTACTCCAAAGCTTTAAGTTATTTTCTTGATAGTAATAAAGTTCAAAATGTTCACTATTTACTTTACGATGAACTTGAATTAACTAGTAGAAATTAATCAAATATATTGTACTCACGGTTTTCACTTCACACTCACTAACGATACGCTCTATGTCGCTGATGCCCTCTGTGTTGAACTGTCCGTACCAATTGACAACTCCTCTCAGCCAGCTGTCACTCGTAACCGCTGCGCCGCGCTTGACCGCTTCAAGCGGATTCTTCTATCCGCTTGTGTTGCTGCCGCGTTGGTGCACTGACGGCGTTGCTATCTGCACACCTCAGTATGCGGGGCCTCGTACCGTTGCCACAGCAATCCGCTGCGAGTACGGGCGACGGTCCAAGCTTGGACCGTTGATCTCCAAAAAACAATCCTCCGGCTCGGTAGGACCAATGTACAAGCACCCTTATGGTACTTGTATTGTGGCGTAAATAGGTACACGAAACTGCACTGATGACTAGGGAATTAAATAAAACCACTGAGTCTGTTCTAAAACGTGCCTATAATCACACTCAAAACATAAAGTTCATGGACCTTATATAGGTAGCCCGTGCAACAAACGCTTGCGACTTTTAATTTTGCCAGTAGCGCCACCTATTTAGCGGTAAGTCGAACTACTAACGGTACAACGATACTTAACACAAACAATTTATCATTAGACAACTTGAGCGAGTTAGCCGATAAAATATATGAAAACTTGACCTACAACAAGAATACCACTCAAGAGACATCGGTTGACATTAATTTAATAACAAACATATCGTCACAACTTGCAGCTATGCGAATAGAAATAAATGCATTACGTAGCGCACGCGAGCATCAACCTATGCAACGCAGCAAATTCCATTCACGCCATACGTCACACTCACAGTCAAGGTCGCGCCACAGAAGCTCGCATAATGGAATTTGTTATTATCATAATCGTTTCAAGCAAGATTCGTATAAATGCAAGAAGCCATGTTCGTGGAATATGAACAAAAATATCAGGCCGTCGGAAAACTAGAAGTAGCACAGAAAACGACGGGTCTCTGTGCTATTCACCCAGCAAACCGTCTAACTATAACTGACTCAAACAGTGGTTATAGATTTTTAGTCGACACGGGTGCTAACATTTCGGTTATCAATCGCACAAATAACGAGAGCAAAGCATGCGAATACAAATTATTCGCCGCCAACGGCAGCCCTATAAATACATACGGGGAACGCACTTTAATGCTTAACCTAGGACTTCGCCGAAGCTTTAAATGGACATTTACCATTGCCGACGTCAAGATGCCAATTCTGGGAGCTGATTTTCTGGATCATTATCAATTATTAGTAGATATACACGGAAAAAAACTGATCGATAAAAAGACAGGTTTGAAAACGCCTGCCAAAATAGTGAGAGCAAACATTGCATCAGTCCGATCGTTAAACGCTTCTCTACAGGAACCAATAAAGCGATTGTTAGAGAAATATGAAGACATTACAAAGCCTAGATCGATGAACCTATCTACCAAGCACCAAGTACAGCATCAAATAATAACAAAAGGTTTCCCAGTATTTACTCGAGCGCGTCCATTACCTCCTGATAAATACAGAATTGCAAAACAGGAATTCCAAGACATGATGGATATGGGAATTTGCCGACCGTCAAGCAGTCAATGGGCATCGCCACTTTATTTAGTCAAGAAGAAGAATGGCGAATGGAGAGCATGTGGAGATTACCGCGCACTAAATAAAATAACAGTACCAGACAGGTACCCACTTCCAAGGCTACTTGATTTTACGTACGTGGCAAGCGGAAAAGGAATTTTCAGCAAAATAGACATAAAGAAAGCTTTTCACGTTCTGCCCGTAGCTGAACCAGAGAAAACAGCGATTATAACCCCTTTTGGACTTTTTGAATTCATCAGAATGCCATTCGGGCTACGAAACGCAGCACAGTCCTTCCAAAAATTTATGGACTCCATATTCAGAGACTTGGACTACGTATTCGTGTATGTAGACGACATATTTATCGCTGATAAGAAAAATAATATTAAGGAACATTATGAACACTTAGAAGAGGTGTTTAAGCGCTTGCATGATCACGGCATAACAATAAATACAAACAAATGCGAATTTGCCAAGTCGGAAATTGATTTCCTCGGTTATCATATAACGAGCCAAGGGTTGACTCCTACTATGGAAAAAATTCAAGCCATAAACAATTACCCTAAACCACAAACGATAAATGAATTACGACGTTTTTTGGGTATGATTAACTTCTACCGAAGCAGTATTCCACATGCAGCAAAACATCAAGCACCATTAAATAAATATTTAATTAATTGTAAGAAAAATGATAAGACAGTTATACAGTGGAATACCGAAGCAAACCACGCGTTTGAATGTTGCAAGCAGGACATTCGACAATTAACTGCATTAGCATGTCCGGACAGCAACGCGCAAATAGCTTTTATGACGGATGCTAGTCTCAAATGCGTAGGCGCTGTACTACAGCAGCGAAGAAACAAAAAATGGGAGCCGATAGCTTTTTTCTCCAAATCACTAAGTAAAGCCCAAACAAAATACTCTACTTACGATAGAGAGCTACTAGGAATTTATATGGCTATAAAACATTTCAGAAGACTCATCGAAGGACGAGAATTTACGGTCTACACGGATCACAAACCACTAATGCATGCTTTCGATAAGAAGCCGTCATTGGATGATACCCCTAGACGAATCAGATATCTGGATTATATATCACAATTCAGTACGGATATCCAGCACATCAGCGGCCACATGAATTTGGTAGCCGATGCTTTATCTCGAGTTATCGAAACGATATCCTTACCCTCTGCAATCGATTGGTACGAGGTAGAAAAATATCAAAAGAATGACAGCGAGTTAAAACGATTAAAAGCCAATAAATCGTTAAAAATAGAATTAATACATTTTCCAGATAAAAATATTAAGATTTATTGCGATATATCAACAGGAAAACAACGCCCTTTTATGCCCCTCAAATTCAGGAAAACTATCTTCGAAAGTTTTCATAACATTAGCCATCCTGGTAAGAATACTACGAGAAAACTGATTTCAACTAACTATATAATTACGCTGTGCAAGATTAGTTCTGCATTTTTGTTGCGCTGGACATACATTAAAGTATCTGCGTTTGTTGTTTGTTTTTGAGTCATGCGGTAATGCAGTCGGATGCTTACGGAGGATGGTACTGAGAACAAAGAGCTGTCTCACCGTCAGAACTTGACACTCACTGTAGAGGGCCGAGGTAGGGTATCGGAAAGGCTTTGAGGTCATGACTTTGAGGACCGCTCTTTGTGCTCGCTCCAAAGAGAGAAGGGAGGTTTTAGGTGCACCACCCCATACGACAATGCAGTAACTGATGATGGATTGACACAATGCAAAATAAACAGTTTTAATAGTCTCAAGATCAGCAGAGCACCTCAGTTTTTTAAAAATGAACATACACTTGCGAACCCGACTTATAAGCTTATTGATATGGGGCTTCCAGCTTAAAGACCTATCTATATAAACACCAAGATATTTAACATTGTCCGACCTAGCTATTTGTGGACAGTCACATTGTGAAGAGGATTGACCGAGAGAGCAAGTATGGGCTTTAAGTGTCATAGCGTCAGCGGGAGCAAGATTATTGGAGCGTAACGAGAAAGGTAAGTAGACCGTTTTATCTATATTTAGGGTTAGAACATTATCTGATAGCCATTTCATCACTGATCTGAGAGCATGTTCTGCGTGTTTCATAGTTTCAGGCCAGTTTCTACCATGAACATCCTGGTAAGAATACTACGAGAAAACTGATTTCAACTAACTATATATGGGAAAATATGAATAAAGACGTAAATAAGCTGACTGAGACATGTTTACAATGTCAACGAGCAAAAATACATCGTTATACAAAATCACAATTCGGAAAATTCATGCCAACAGGAAGATTTTCCCATCTTCATATTGATTTAGTTGGGCCTCTACCCACTTCTAAAAACAAACGATACATAATTACAATGATAGATCGTTGTACTTCATGGCCAGAGGCATTTCCCATAGCTGATATAACTGCAGAAACCGTAGCCAGAACGGTATATGAAGGCTGAATAGCCCGATTCGGATGCCCTGAATACATTACCACAGACCAGGGACGCCAATTTGAATCTGAAATATTCAAAAATTTAGCAAACTTAATGGGAATTCATAAAATTCGAACCTCCCCATAACATCCACAGTCAAACTCTAAAGTAGAACGACTGCACAGAACATTGAAAACGGCATTGATAGCAAGAGGTAACACAATCAATTGGACAAAAGAGTTAGCTACCGTTTTACTTGGCATACGTACGAGTTTACGGCAAGACACAGGATACTCGGCAGCTGAATTAGTATACGGTTCAACAATTAGATTGCCTGGAGCATTTTTCGAGACACATAATAACTCAACATACGCAGATTTTATCAGAGAAATTAAGGACAACTTAGAACACATGATTTCTGTTCCACAAAGACAAAGTAAGAACGACAAGATATTCGTGCACCCACAGTTATCGGAATGTAAGCACGTTTTCTTACGTTGTGACCGATTACGGCCAAGTCTTACACCGCCGTACGATGGTCCTTATCTTGTCATCAGTCGAAATGATAAGATCTTCACGATCTTGATAAACGGACGACAAAAAAGTGTAGCTATCGATAGAGTTAAACCTGCATTCATGTTAAACGATAGCAAGATAAGCAAACGGACAATAGACGACCAGATAACGAAAACTTCACAAGCAGATAAGAAAACAGAAACAAGAACACGTTCTGGTAGAATCTCCCGCCCGACGGTTAGATTCCAATTATAATATATAAGCTAGAATAACACTACTTTATGCATTCACTTAGCACAGCGTCGAAACAACCCATAGCATGGGATCAAACTCGAGCCACGAGAAGGAACAAATCAACATGGTGCAGAACAATGCAGTAAAACCAGAAGATTTATTAAACCTGCACTCCCAAGTGGTCGAGGAAGTACAAGGGATCCGGAGCTGGATAATATTCATGACGATAGCAGGGGTTGTCATATGTACAATCGCAACCATAGTCATAGTATTCAAATTCGTAAGCAATAAGATCGAGAAGAGGCTTACGAAAAACATTGTTTAGAAACGTAGGCATAAAATTATTCTGTATTATTATTTTTTTTTCTAATCTAATTATTACTATGTGTAATTTAGTTTTTTTCTTCAAGGGGGGAATATCTATGGCGAAAGCCATAGTATATCATAGTATAGTATAGTACATGCAAACATGATATATATATATAACTTGTTATTAGCAAAGCAAAATACTACGTGCCGTAATACATAATAGTTAATATTGTTAATTATGCAAATAAAGTAAACATCATAATTTCCCTTTCCTATATAGGTCCGTACTACGTATGTATAATAACTCAGTATATAAGCCTTAATTAAGTAACAATAAATGAGTCAATATTCAATCACCACATCGTCGTTTTAATTGGTTCATAAAGCAACACGCAATAGCAGCCTCAGCTTTACAAAATGAATTTTATGTGGATGACCTTATTAGCGGACACAACACTATCGAACAGGCTAAACAATTACAGAAATCGCCAATCGAGTTATTAAAAGGTGGAGGCACGAACTTGCGTACATGGTCTGCGAATCACACGGCGCTACTTCAAAATTTAACTGAAGATCAGATTTCAAAACAAAGCATATTTGACTTTAAACACGGAGAGTCATTAAAAACCTTGGGCCTTGGATGGAACACTACTGCTGATACCTTTAGGTTTGACTGGAATGAACTAGAAACCACGAAATCACAGCCTACAAAAAGATGTCTTCTCTCGGCGATTTCAAAACTTTATGACCCATTGGGATGGCTCTCACCAATAACTGTAACAGCCAAGTTATTATTTCAACGAGTCTGGACCAGTTGAATGGGATGGGATGAGATCTTACCATCAGACATATCGAATGAATGGACCAAACTAAAAATCGAACTCCCGCAGGTGAAAAATATACAACTTAATAGATGGCTTGGTGGAACAAAATCGAACCTGGAACTTCTTGGCTTTTGTGACGCAAGCGAAAAAACCTACGCATGCGTTGTATATAGCTGTGTTATTAACGAACACGGGACGTCTATTATAACATTACTCGTTGCCAAGACTAGGGTTGCCCCACAAAAAATATCTTTACCAAGATTGAAATTGTGTGGCGCGCTACTTCTGTCCCATCTAATAGCAACAATCAAAGAGGCCTATACGGCATATGAAGTAACAGTACGGGCATGGTGCGATCCGAAGGTTGTGCTGGCGTGGCTTCAAGGCGATGTGTCCAGATAGGAGACGTACGTAGCAAACAGAGTCCATAAAATTATACAAATAGTACCACCGTTTAACTGGAGTTACGTGAAGTCGAATCAAAATCCCGCAGATTGTGCTTCCAGAGGATATATATACCCTTCCAAATTATTAGACTTCAAACTATGGTGGAACGGTCCTGATTTTCTACAAACGCTGAAAAAGGAAGAACTTCTGAACAATTCTACATATATATATACAACAAACATAGGATGCATCAAACAAACAGAGGCAGTCCTAACTAATAAACAAGGCATGCATTTCATATATCAACTATTAAACAATTGCAGTACATTGACGCGTGTAACAAGAGTTACTGCCTGGGTAATGCGATTCATTACAAATATACGCGGCAAGACAAAAAAATTAAACGCTTACTACTTGACGACAGGCGAGTTGATAATTGCAAATGAGCAAATTATTAAATACGTACAAGAAGCACATTTCGAGCAAGAATATAAACAATTACAGAAACTAAACACGGTATCAAACAAAAGCCCTATTTACAAACTTCATCCTTTTCTGAACGAAAAGGGCATCATCAGAGTTGGAGGGCGTCTGAAAAACTCAAACCTACCGCTCGAAATGAAAAATCCTGCAATTTTGCCTCATAAAAGTCACTTTACTCAATTACTCATTGAGCAAGCGCACATAACAACACTTCATGGCGGTGCTCGTCTAACGTTAGCATACATTAGACAACGATATTGGATAATCGGCGGCAACAGAGCAGTCAAAGCAATACTGCGTCATTGTGTTCGATGTCACCGCTTTAAGCCAACAGAAAATTATCAAATTATGGGTGATTTACCGCAACACAGGGTTACCCCATCCCGGTCATTTACACACACTGGAGTCGACTTCACTGGTCACGTAGAAGTCAAGCTAAACAAGGTTACATTGCCATTTTCATATGCATGGCAACAAAGGCCGTACATATCGAATTGGTATCAGATCTCAGTTCTGAAACGTTCATCGCCGCTTTTCAAAGAATGTGTGCTCGTCGTGGTACACCAAAACATGTCTACTCAGATTGCGGGACAAACTTCATAGGGGCATCAAAGGCTATGAAAAACGAATTTAAAGAATTTAAGAAAATGTTATCATAATAATTCTTTAATGAGATTGGTAAAATGGAGGTATTATGGCATTTTAATGCTCCTGCGTGGCCTAGCGCAGGCGGTTTGTGGGAATCGGCGGTAAAATCTATGAAGCACCATCTTCGGCGCGTACTTGGCGATCAGAAGTTAACGTATGAAGAATTCGCTACTCTATTAACAAAAATAGAGGCGTGCATGAACTCCCGGTAGCTATGTCCGTTATCTGAAGATCTGGACGAGTTTCACAACTACTTAACACCAGGGCACTTCCTGACCGGTGGTCCTATACTATCCCTGCCGCTGTCTGATTACTGTGACTTGAATAATATCGATTTACGCCGTCGATGGTAACTAACCGAGCATATGATACAACAATTTTGGAAAAGATGGTCAAACGATTATTTATCTCAGTTACAAATACGAAGTAAATGGAATAAACCGACAAAAAACATTAAAGAAGGAGATATTGTGTTAGTGAAGGATAACAATTTGCCGCCAGGAAGATGGGCTATGGGTCGCGTACAAGAGCTTCATCCTGGTGCAGACGGCTATGTGCGTGTGACCTCCATTAAAACGCAAAATAGTGTCATTAAGCGTCCTGTTGTAAAACTTTCACCACTCCCGATGGGACCTGAAATGTCACTAGAAAAGAAAGATGATTCTCATGGTCCATACGATAAAAAACCATCAAAATCGAACAAAAACTCAACCAAAAGATGTATTTCTACATTATTTACAACGCTGATTTTGATGTTTACTTTACTCACCGGAACATACGCGTCGGACAGTGAAATGACACCGAGCGCTCACATTACAAGTCTCGAGCACGAGCGCCCTATCTGTTAAAAATGCGTAAAAATCTTGGGAAAAATACAAACTATTCATAATGAGTGGACATTATTATTATATTACAATTTAACTGATTACTGGAACGGCGTTAAAAGGATTGAAATTTATCTCGATGGATTAAACGATCTGTGTGAGAGCACTGACCCGAGGTACTGCAAGACCACATTAGGACAACTGCGTCACGAGATGGACCTGCTTACCCACTATAACGACATAATGCTAGCTCCACATAAACACCTGTCAAACCGAAGAAAGCGTGGACTCATCAATGGGATTGGATACGCTGCGAATAGCTTGTTTGGTATTTTAGACCAAGAATTAGCTGAAAAATACCAAAAAGTCATTGAAATTATACAAAACAACGAGCAGCATCTACTGGAGTTGATGAGAAATCAAACATCTATTGTAGAATTGGAAAACAGGGCGTTAAAGAAAAACGAGGATAATATAAACCGACAATTTACTATGATTGATAGTTTCGTGAATCATACTAACTGGAAATTAGCTAAAATCGAATCTACTATGGAAATCATGATGGCTACATCCTATTTCAATTCGGTGTCACTAACAACATATTTGCTCATAAATAATCTAAAGAAAATGCAAGAAATGCTTTTTGACAGCTTGACCGACATCTACAAAGGACACATGGACGTCCATTTACTAAGCCCGAGCAGTTTGATTGAACAGTTAAACATAATAGCAGAAAAAATACCAAAAACATTAACCTTGCCTATCGAGAAGATTAGTGACGATATTAAGGACATTTACAAACTTCTTTATGTGAAGGCTCGCATAACTAACAATTATTTTCTATTTGAGGTGCACATTCCATTATGTTCGGATGAGGACTTTCTTCTCTATCGCGCAATACCACTCCCCGTTAGAGTAAAATCGGGAACAGTTACCATGAAGCTAAGATCGAAGTACGTTGCCGTAAACTTTAAGAAAAACACATACATCTCGCTGAATGACGAAGACATGAAGCTTTGTTTGCTGAAGCTTGACAACTTCATCTGCCACAAAAATCTACCTGTGTTTAACTTACACGATAGTAATGCTCCCTGTGAAGCAAAATTGTTGAGCCACCATTCAAGCTTACCTTGTGACGTCAGAAAGACGTCATGCAATGACGTATGGTACGAACTGCATGCGTCTAATACCTGGCTGGCGGTGTGTTGTGCAACTTGCACTTTACGTACAATATGCGAAAGTGAAATCAAGACGCACACCCTGACAACATCTGGAATCGTTACATTAAAGCAAGGATGCACATTACAGTCGAAGGACTTCACAATGTATTCCCATAAGCTCTACAGCTCTACTATACATGTAAATAATGATGACATCCGGATACCAGCATTTAACTCGACTGTAAACAACATAGTGAATGTAACTCACCCCAAGATTTCTTGGAGCACTCAGCATAGTGACCTCGCAGGACAATTAAAAGACATAGACGAGCGATTAGCTGTCCAAAAGAAACAAGAGATCCTATCTACATCGATTAGTTCTCATGACATACATCAGTACGCAGTATGCTACACATTACTTGGAGTAATCATCAGTGCGAGCATCGCGTGGGCCCTTATGAAATACAATCCATTTTGTCGTACAAAACAGAAAAGACAGCAAACTACACAAACATCCAAATTTGAGGACATTGAACTTCGGCCAATGCAGCAAATGAAGCATCCTACTCCAGAGGAAGCAGCCAGAGAATTGACGAGCCAGGCGCTGTCACCGCAAAGGGACCAATCTCGCCATCAACTTGCGGAAGCAGATAACATAGCATTTGTATTTTAATTTTATTGTAATGGTGTCTCTTTCACTTTGTACTTAAACTAAACTAATCCTTTGAAACTTTCCTTATCTTTTGGGGTGGCCAGCA
Source organism: Catocala nupta (assembly GCA_963675205.1). NCBI lineage: Eukaryota > Metazoa > Arthropoda > Insecta > Lepidoptera > Erebidae > Catocala > Catocala nupta. The sequence goes on from OY776081.1 coordinate 34,027,025, forward strand.
TGTACGGTCTCACCACCGTACATATATTTTAGCGAGTCAGCAACATACGCGGCAACGCGAATTGCATTCGTGCTATATACTAATTATTTTTAATTATTACGCCAGTACACAGTTTACTGCTAACAAGTGAAAGACTCGCCACTATTTTATATACCTTTTTATAATTTGAACACGTAACAACATTAAACTATTTTAACTATTACGTTGAAGTGTTTTCATGTGTACTCTAATTAGTAACAACACCCTATCAACCAACAGTTAACACAAGCAATATAGTGTAAGTGCTTAACGAGCTCTTACAGTCTGGCAGATCTTCAAGTGCTCCCTCTCTGTACGTTTCAATTATATACAGACCATTTGATAAATGCTCGGCACAGTAAGATCTTGCCAGCTTGAGTTGGTATGTACCTAGCGCTAGTAGAATTATATCCTCCTCCGTCATTGAAGGGAATTTTTCTATCTGGCTCGCTTCCATCCTCTGAAAATCTACTCTTCTGTGATTAAGCCGTTTTCTCTCTACATACATATGCAGAAGATTCGGGGTATCTATTTTCTGCCTTATGATATTGACGAATTCGTCTGCGTGTACACTATCCACGATGGGTTGGTGGAAGTGAGTCGTGATAGCTGCGGCAAGCTTAAAACCAGTGAACATATTGGGCAGTGACTTATTAAAATACTTTTGCCGCAAGAGCTTAAAATCACGTTTAAACCGGCCGTTTACCACTACCACAACCCACCGGCATAGCGTTACCGATCGAGCTTCGTTGGATTGTTCAGTGGTCAGCTGTGTCTCTTGACGGTTCTTTGTTGGTGGGATATAGGATTCATACCCACATTCATCAATGAGGTCCAAGCTGTCCCTAAAGCATCGTTTTTTCGGAGTAAGCAATGTAGTGGATGTTGTCCATCATTCATAATGTCGCCCATTATTTACGCATCTGTTTCTGATGTAGCGTATGGACCCATTACATCTAATATGTATCGATCAATACATACAAGTAGGAAAGGTTTCAGTAGATTCCGAAACATGTTTTTTTTTTTTGTTGCGTTGTTGCAACTTGGCAATCGAGCGGATGGATCGCCTGGTGGTAAGCGATTATCGCCGCCCATGGACACCCGCAACACCAAAAGAGTTTCAAGTGGGTTGCCAGCCCTTTAAAAAGGAATGAAGGAGGGAAAGGACAAAGGAAAGGATAGGAGAAGGAACGGGATAACGGGGCCTCCGGCTCTCTCACTCACCGATACGAAACGCAACAGTACGGGTACCGTTACTTTACGCCGGTATTCTGTGAGAGGGTAGTACTACCCCGGTCGATCCGGCCCATTCATGCTGGATTCATTCATCTTTGGAATAAGAAGTTCGAGCTTTTATTTATGTAAATGTAAGTACCATCGCCAATCAATAATAACTTATCATTATTTTCATTTCCAAATAATGCTTTTGGTATAGTGAGATTTGTTCCAATAATTGTGGTCTGCCAATTTGATTCACTCCCAAATGCAGCCCGACATAATTGTTATTGAGACACTCCCTCACAATAACCAACAAACGTTCAAGCTTTCGTCGTGACATGTTAAATAATGTCGCAAGTCTTTCATCTGGCTCCCCGGTACGCAGTTTTGTAAGATAAATACCTAATGCAATTCTCGGCTCTCTACATCTTTCATTTAGTGCAGGTGTTTGTACCAACATAGCAACAAACTCTTCGCACTTGCGTCCTGTCCAAAAGTGCATCTCCTCGTTGGTTAAAGCGCCTCTCGTGTTGAAGTCTAGCCGAGGTCCACGTTGTAAGGCCATTCTTAACATGTCGCAAATGTCAGTAAACTGGTTTGTATTAAAATCATGAGTGACATTACATGTTTGAGGTAGCTCATCCCAAACATTGTTCTCTAAGTGCTGTGTACACACTCTTGCACCATTTGGAATATAAAGCTTATATTCACAAAAGATGTGAGTTTTTATTGTTATTGGGATTCGATGGCGAGTTGCGTTTGGACAGTCGATAAATATACAATGCCGTGGTGTGTTTGGAGCACGTGTATACTCCGAAACTTGAAATTCCTGAACATTTTGCACTGCTTCCGGCATTGCTTCCGGCACTGCATCTGGCATTGCTTTAGACACTGCTTCAGGCATTGCTCCGGGCACGGCAGGGTTCGCATGTCTTCTCACTGCATTATCAGCGGACTGCCAACATCAGTGACACACACGTCGTGTGCCATCGAATACCACATGAAAGTAGTAAAAATATGATATAGTGTTTTTTTTGTATAAGTACTTTATTTTTTTGGAACTAAGCTAAAAAAAACTGAGATAACAATATCACGTAAATACAAAATATTAAAGTGTCGATCATAACCTAACAACATTTTTGTTATAGTAAGCGCAGATTCAACAAAGTCGTCGGGCCATAAATCATTTCTCTATGTCCATCTCGCTTGCACTTACAGAGCTTATGGAACGCTAATACAAAATAATAGCGCATTAGAATAATAGAAGTGACTCTCGAAGGTCCAATGACTCCACGCGTGCGCACAGTGTCTAGGTAGCTAATATGGAGGTAGAAAAGATAGGCCCTTTTGTTTGTACTGCTAACCTTTATCTATTATTATTGGTAATGACCTGATGCCAGATTGGTGTGAGTTGATCGCGGCAGTCGGACTGGTTGCCCTCTCACTCCCGGCCGTGGTTCAGTCTATGATCTGGAGTGAGAGATCGTGGATCGCCGTCGCCTCCTTTTGTGAGGAAGTAATTTCCATCAAGAAGGCGGCGGAGCGGGAGAGAGAGCGCTTAAACCCACTCCCCAACCGCAGAACCGGGCGCCGGAGAGCGCAAGATGACCTCCAGCCACCCTGAGGTTTGACCTGGGGGTGGTGGGCTGCATGGGCTTGCTCGCCATCCGATCAGCACCAGGTCCGAGAGGCGGCGTGCGTGTTCCCACGTGCTCCTTTGTGTCATGTCTTTGTCCCGGTGGAGAAAGTATTTTTGTGTAGTGGCCTGCCGTTTCACACGGCGCGGCGGGCCAAAACCACGGCGGGGTCGCGATTGCACGTGATAGCGATTCGCGCGGCCTCGCCGTCTATAGTTATATCGAGGAACACCGTGGTAGGTTTAGTCGGTATTACCGGGGTATCTTTTCCCCGGTGAGCCCAACATAACGGCATGCCTACAAGTAAAAAAAAAAATCTTCGTGGGAAGTGCTTACAGGCTACACTTAATAACAACCTGTCAGCTGTTTGTGATTTGGATTCAGTAAACAGTGGTACCACCTCCTTTTCTGATCATGAAGATATGTCTGTGTCTTCTTTGGTGAATAACATTAATAAAAATTAGTTTGCAACACAGCATTAAGTAAACATCGCCCGCGTATTTAAAACTCGAAATAAATAGTAAACCATACTACAAGTGATGTGTATTGTAGCAAATCTTAATAGACGTATCGAACTGCATAAGTGAAATTGTTGGTGACTTCTATAGACCAAGACATGCAATAAAAACTTTGTATTTAATATTTGGACTATTAAACATTATTGTGCTTCAAAACAGTGCAAAACAGTGCTAATCACGGATAAAGCCAGTGTATTGGAACTATTTAAATGTACTCTCATCAATAGAACACTTAAAAACATAATAAGTGGTGAATTAATTACTAATAACTGTATATAAAACGGTTAAGTTTAATGTTTTGTTTTAAAAAGTGAACTTTGTACCATACGTAGCGCCCCTAGTAGTGAGTAGCGAAACAAATATTGACATTGACGTATAAAATTGACATTAACATTAGGGTTGCTACTACAAATAACAAATACTTGATACCGAACAGCGCCATCTATTGTCAAGTAGCGGAAATAAAATTGACATACTGGCCTGTGTTGACATTATAAAAAATTTAAAAGTGTTACCACAAAAAAACTTATGATACCAGAATAAAAAAAAATTGTTTTTTGGTAGAAAATAAAAATATTCAGTCAACTTTTTGTGATTATTTAAAGTAAAATAATCATGAACTTCCTCGAGAATATCACATTCCGTCGCGCGCGCACTATATCAGAACCTACTAATGACAACAGTGAAATTATTTCTCAAACATTCAATGATACAACAAATAGTATGCCGGTAATGTCAGAAGACGAGGAAGAAAAACAAATAGATATTCTTAAAACTGAGATTGAGGATCTGAAGTCTCAGTTAAGGAGCGCGCATCAAGAAATTCAGATTCTCTCTGTGGAAAATAGCTGTTTAAAACAAGCTAATGCTGACTTAGTAAAGAAAAATGAGATGTATAAAAAAGTTACCAGTAGTCCCTTAAAGAAGAAAATACAAACACCAAAGAGAAATAAAATTATTCCTTCAAACAAGTCGTCAAATAACTCTCAGATATTCGAGGTTCCTGGTTGCACGTCTGCTACTGCTGAATATTCTAGAACTGAAGCGTCGCAATATACGTCACAAAATATTGATAAATGTAACCAATTGTCGTCATTGGTAAAGAATAATTTATGTATTATAAGTAGTGAAACATCGAATAGACTATACACAATTTGTCAAAAAACTAATTTATGTAAATTTAATATATGTCACTATCGCATGCCAAACTGTGGATTGAAAATACTGCTTGATAATATTGATAAAAAAGTGCAAGATTTCACAGGCTCAGACTACTGTGTCATTTATGTAGGGGAAGAGGATTTCAGAAGGACGCATAATTATATAGAATTAGTTGCTTTCATTCGCGAAAAATTACAACCCCTAACCCACACAAACTTTTTAGTATGTCTGCCGACTTTTAAGTATATGGTAAATAAAAATGTTATGATCAACAGCAGAATCGATACCTTTAATAATTTATTATGCATGGATATTGAGACATATAAATATGCGTATATACTGGATTCCAACTTAAATCTCCCATACACTTACGAAACATATACCTTAAGAAATGGAAGTTTAAATAACAAAGGCCTGAATATTATTTTAAGTGATTTACTAGACCTTATCCTAGATATAAGGTCATTAAATATAAGTGATACAGAAAAACAAGTAACAGACGCTGATGGTATATTGGAAAACTTAGTAAATAATAAGTCTAATAATAACTTTTTTCGTGTATAATAGAATCCATATACTTCACCAGAATATCAATGGTTTATTACGCAAAGCTGATGAATTTACTGTAAATCTAAATAATATTATAAATAACCAGATTGATGTGCTATGTGTTACCGAGCATAATATGATAACAGACGATTTAAAACATCTCCACATTCCAAATTATAGCGGCAAACTACACAAGGACAAATAGAAATGGTGGGTCATGTATCCTAGTTCGAAATAATCATAAATTTGGGATCCCTCCTTTTCGCATAATGTTTTTTGTCCTAATATACTTCGGCATAACGATTTTGGCACAATTTGTTTTGGCATAATAATACTTTGGCATACTTTTTTTAGGCATACATTTTATGTTGGCATAATCATGTTAAAGACTAATTTGTTTTGGCATAAATTTGATTCCCATAACGTTAGTAGGCCTAATGACTATTAGCATAACGTTAGTAGGCCTAAAGACTTTTAGCATAATAGAAGTTAACTCAGATAGAAGTTAACTGATTGAAATAGTAGTCCTTAATTATTTATTTTAGGTGTATATTTTCAAAACCGACTTCACGTAGTCTTGTTTGTCCTACCCCTAGAGTGTTATTTAAAATCGCGTAGGCGTGTAGGGGCGAGGCGGCCCGCGGGCTGAGGAGCAGGCGGCTGCGAGCGAGCCGCCGCGGCTGAGGCTGGCCGGCGAAGCCGGCCAACAAGCCGAAGCTGCGGTGGTGAGCGAAAGCCGTCTGCGACGATTAGCACGCGTGGGGCCACCGGAGGCCCGCAGCGCCGGAGCCGTGACAGAAACTCATTCAACACATCATCAATTTATGCTTTAGGATATTATGCTTAAAAAAGTTATGGTTTAGAACTTTATGCTTAATAAATTTATGCTTTACAATATTATGCTTAATCATTATTATAGTTAGAGAAATTATGCTTAAAAAATTATGCGTAAGCTGTTATGCGTAATTATATTATGCGAAAATATAATTATGCCAAACAACATTATGCTAAGTTATATTAGGTCTTAAAATTTTATGCTAATGGATAGGGAACCCATAAATTTAAGACTATACAGGAAGCAAAACTTGTAAGCATACCCAACCTTTTAGAGTGTTCGGCTATTGAATTGTTAGAGCATGGATTGATTGTTGTATGTATATATAGACCTCCAAAGACAAAAAAAGATTGTATACAATTATTTTTCGACCGTTTAGCGGCTTTGCTAACAAAACTATGTAGTAAATTTAAGAAACTTGTTATTTGTGGCGATTATAATATTGATCGACTGAAAGACACTCCTGTTTCAAGAGAGTTTGAAAACTTGTTACAGAGCTTTAACTTAAAACTTGCAATAAATGAGCCAACCCGCTTGCAAAGTAAAACGTGCATTGATAACATTGCACACAATATTAGAGGCTGTCAACAAAGCGTTATTGAACTAGCTCTGTCTGATCATACAGCACAAATTCTCTCATGTCCAGTTAGGAAAACGTACTCAATAACCCATTGGTATAAATTCAGAAGAGACTTCAGCACCGAAAATGTTGAGAAATTTATTGAATGTCTAAAAGCCCTAAATTTTACTGAATGCTATGAGAAAAGTGACGCAAATGCTTCTTTTGAAGAATTCCATAAGGTATTTAAACTTTTTTATGACCTCTGCTTTCCAAACATCAAAATTAAAGTTCCAATTATTCGTAAAACCAAATGGCTTAGTAAAGGATTAAAAATATGTTCTCTTCGTAAAAGAATGCTTCTTAAAATATATCGACTCTCAGGTAAAAATCAGATAAGGGTAACTTTAATAATTATGCAAAAAAGTTCAAAAGAATTGTAAAACTTACTCAAAAGTCGCAAAATAATTATCATATACAAACAGCCACAAACAAACCCAAAGCAATATGGCAAATAATAAATAAAAATAAAAACAATAATCCCCCTGAAAAAATTGATAGATTAAGATATAATAACCAAGTTATAACGGCCCCTGATACTATAGTACAAACATTTAACAATTTCTTTATTGATGACATCTCGAAACTGACAAACAATAAAATAAATTAGGCAAAGATTCTAACTTATAATAAACCAAACTCCTGTTTCTTAACCCCAGTTAGCCTAAACGATGTTGTAAAAATAATCATGGCATTAAAAAACACCAAAAGTACGGGCTATGATGGAATTTCAACGCAAATAATAAAGCGCGTAGTGTACGTAATTGCCCCAATCATAACTCATATTATAAATCAGTGTCTTGAGGAAGGAATTTTCCCAACATACTTAAAAACTACGGTGGTTACACCACTATTTAAAAAAGGAAACCCAGAAGATGTACGATGTTACAGGCCGATTGCTCTCATTCCAATATTCGCCAAAATATTTGAAAAAGTACTAAATAATAAACTTACTGAATATTTCGAGAAAAATAAAATAATAATAGATAATCAAGTAGGATTCAGAAAAGGGAAATCGGTAAATTCAGCAATTCATCAGTTTTTAGAAAAAATACTTACAGAACTAGATAAAAAAAACCAAGTTACAGCTCTATACATGGACATGACAAAAGCGTTTGATTATGTTGATCATGAACTTCTGTTGCAAAAACTGGAAATATACGGAGTTCGAGGTAAAGCACTACAAATAATCAAATCATATCTATGTAACCGAATACAGTTCACGGAAATAACACAGTTATGTCCATTTACAAAGACAGAGATTAAGTATACATCGAGTCCTAGATTTATAAAATATGGTGTACCTCAAGGGTCAATACTGGGACCACTACTGTTTCTCATTTACATAAACGATTTACCTAATGCTATTCGGCAACCTATGGTTTTATTTGCAGATGACAGTACGGTTCTTTTCACAAATAATAAAAACAAAAATCATGAGCAAGAAATGAATGACTCCTTATCTAAATTAATAAATTGGCTTCAAATGAATAATTTAAAAATTAATCTCACAAAAACGCATTACATGAACTTTAAAAATAAAAACGCGACGTCTATTCCTTTAACTATTGCACACAATAATGAAACTGTAGCTGAGGTAGCAAATACAAAATTTCTGGGAATCCATATGGATTCGAATATGTCATGGAAAACACATCTAAATAGTGTATGTACCAAATTAAATCAATTTTCTTACGCTCTATACATGCTTAAAAAAGTATCCAACCAGATCGCGCTTCTTACTGCTTACCATGCGTATGTGGGATCCACTCTGTCGTATGGGTTACTATATTAGGGAAACTCGACTGATAAAGAAGTTGCGTTCAAAGCCCAAAAAAAGTGTATTAGGTCTATATGTGGGTTACGCCAAACGGATTCATGTAAACCACATTTCGTAAATCTCAAGATTTTAACACTCCCTGCTCTATTTATCTACCTGGCCTCAATTTTAGTTAAATCAAACATTACAAGCTATGATACGTTAAAAAGCAGGAGCCTTAAAAATACCTTAAGAAATAAAGCGTCCCACACTAGAGCGTACAAAAATAGTATTTTCTGTATGAGCACAAAGATTTATAACAAGCTACCTATGGACATTAAGATTATAAATTCAATTATTATTTTTAAAAGAATGCTGAAAAATTTCTTAATTAAAAAGGCATATTACTCAATAGCAGAATTTCTCGAGGAAAATAATTTTGTTCAATAAAGTACCTATCACTAAAGTGAATATAATTCTGTAAAATATTTTTTAAAAAGGATTATGATAATTAATATTAAATGATTACAATACTGTGACATAATTGAATTAATGAATAATGATAATTTTTAAATCAGGTAACTCATGACAGGTGTATTTTTATTTGGGTATGACTTTAATAATTTATAATTAATATGATGTAAATGATATAATGTAATTAAAACGATGACCTATCTAAAATTTAATATTTATATTATTTTCTTTTTAATTAATGAATGTAAATCAATTTATTGCATGTTTAACTGTTACAATTATAAGCATACATGTATGATGAAATTGCAATGCCCTAACAGGGCCACTGTGTTCTAAGAACTGATATCTTCTGTTAAGAACTTTATTTATGTACACATAGTTAGCAATAAAGAATTTTGAATTTGAATTTGAATTTGAATTTGAATTTGAAAAATATATTCATGGTTTCTGACCAAATAGGGGTAGGTTTTAGTAGGCTAATTAATTCTTATACAGAGTCGCCTTGCATAAATGTTTGTTCCGGGAAGACGTATAGGTTCGCCATATACCATCTCTGCTGCACTATATCCTGTGTCCTCGCGTTGACAACTCCGCAAATCAAGTAGAACAGAAGGAATTTCTTTCATCCAATTAGCGTTAGATTTTCTTGTCATAAGCGCTGCTTTTAAGGTTCTATGAAATCTCTCTATCATTCCATTTGACTGTGGGTGATATGGTGTTGTCCTAATTTTGTGTACTTCCAAAAATTGTGAACGTGCGAAGTTGCGAATATTCTTGATTCGAATTGTCGACCTTGATTCGTAGTAGTGCGTAACGGGCTGCGCTTTGATTAGTTTCCCTGGTCTCCTGAGTTAAATTTTTGTTGCCAATCACATAGTTCAATACAATTTCTTGCATATTTGCCGTATTTATAGTGATAAAAACAATAGTGTTTTCTTTCCCGACTGTTTGCTCTTGAACTTGACCTCAACGGGAAATGCTGATGATTATAATATCTTCGAGTGCTGCGTCGATGGTCTTTGTGACCACGCTAAATTGCACTTTATTCCAATTGTATTTTTGCTAACTGTGTTAATACGCATGCCATTGCCCCTTCATCATTCGGCATTCGGCACTTGCTTGATAGGTGGCGCTACGCTGTCACGTCAATTTAGTGCTCTGTTGCAACGATGGCTCAGTTGTTGCGATAAAAACAAATGGACTGTATTTAAAATGATATAATATGCAATGCGAATTAGTTACATGAATTAAAAAATCGTAAGTATGTAATGTGAGATTTGAGAGCGCGAACACGACGATGCGTTAGCGCAGATCTCAGCTGACTCCCAGTGGTCACCGCCCGGGTCGACGGCCGTTGTGCCGCACGCCCCGCTCCCCGCAGTCCCCGCCTCAGGCACGGGCGAGGTGTATGACTCAACATGCTCTGTATATTTATAAATTTTAAAAATAGTAGAATAACTTATATTTCATATAAATTATAATTAAAATGTGATAATAAGTGTAATAATCCCGGAGAAGTGTTATCTGAACATAATAACTGAATTTCACAGAGTTACGACAAAAACAAAAATCATTTAAAAAAACATTAATTAAGTGTTTGTGACGTTGAACAGTTACTAAAATAATCATAAAACAATAATAAAAATAACTATAACAATGCTGCAGTATCAAAAAAGTGCCAAAAGTGAATAATCAGACGTTATACAAAAGTGCAAATGTGACAAGTCATTACTACATTACAAATTCCTCTTACATTTTTGCAGCATGAGTCACACAGTAATATTTTCAAACTTGTAGTTAATTGAGAAGGCCTATTTCACTAGTCGAGTTAGATCACTCCGTAGCCGATTCCGTAAATCGAGCAATCTGGGAAACGAAGTATCAGGTTCGAACCACGCTGGTCCAACTGTCGTCTTTTTGACCATTTATCGCTCATATTTAAAATGAATTTATCTGAGAATATCACGTTCCGTACGAAATATATTAACAAATCAATGACAGACATTACTGTTAACGAAGAAACAATGAATAGTTCCAATAATTCTACACTAGATGGCACCATCAATAGCCTTGTAGGCTTATCAGAGGATGACAGCGACATTCTGATACGAGATTTACGTAATGAAATTGACAAACTTAAACACGAATTAAGCGCAGCACACAATGAAGTAAACAATCTATCATTAGAAAATAGTGAACTGAAGCAAACTTTAAAGCAAGTGGAAGCTAAACACGAAATACTTAAAAAAGCGACAAAGAAACTTGCTAGCGAAAGATGCACACCAATCAAAAAGAACAGAGATCAAACACCACTAAGATATAGAAAAAAAACGGAAAATAATTGTGTATCGACTCCACAAGTAGCTGTAAAATCAACATCAATAAAGGAAGCACAAACAAAGATAAAGAATGTAACCAATAAATATAAGAAAAAGCTATGTATCATAAGTAGCAACAAGATAAATAAAATACTATCAATAGCTGAAGACATGTTTCACAATTATAATGTTTGCCATTACCTTACACCGGATTGTGGTATAGAAAAGTTATTAGAAAATATACACAAGAAATTAACGAACTACTCGTCGAATGATTGTTGTCTTATTTTAATTGGTGAAGAAGACTTTCTGAGAACAAACAATTACTGTAATATTATCATACGAATCAGAGAATCGTTGAGAACCATTCAGCATACTAACATTATACTAGGTCTACCAACGTATAAATGCAGTAACTACTCAGTAATGTTTAATTGGCGAGTTGAAACATTTAATAATATACTCTACATGGATAATCTGACACACAACTACGCTATATTATTTGACTCTAACTTAGAACTCACGGCTGACTATACCATGTTTCACCAACGCACTGGACGATTGAACAACAACGGATTAAGAAATATCTACAGTAATTTAAACGTAGTATTAACGGAAGTTATTGACAAAGTTGAAAAGGAAATGACTATAGAAACAACAAAATCCACCGATCTTTTTCGTAAACAATAAATTATATATACTACATCAAAATATCGCCGGCCTTTTGAACAAGTCTGACATATTGACCGTTCACTTACAAGGGTTACTGACAGAAGACATAGATATAGGCGTACTGTGTCTAACAGAACATTTTGTTATGCTTGGACACGAAACTTTAATAAACATTCCAGGTTACAAATTAGCCGCATGCTATGCAAGACAGGGAGCAAAACGAGGAGGAGCCTGTATCCTTGTGAGGCAAAATCTTGAGTACAGAGAACTACCGAACATGGTACGTCACTCAAAAACAAGTTCTTTCGAATGCTGCGGTATAGAATTAATTAAATTGGAACTTATTATAATTTGTGTATACAGACCACCAAAGTTAAATAACTTAAATATTTTTTATGAAAATTTTGAATTGATTTTAAAACAACTATGTATCAGATCAAGTAAACGAATCATAGTATGCGGTGATTTCAACATAGATATATTAAAAAGAAATAAAGTTTCTTTGGATTTTGAACACTTCCTTCTAGGCTTCAATCTTAAATTAGAACTAAACCAGCCAACTAGGCTGTGCAGCAAGAGTTGCTTAGATAATTTTGCAATAAGCTCTCAATTAAAAAGTAAAAGTAAAGTGATAGATTTAGCTTTATCGGACCACACGGCACAATTATTGGATATCCGTGTAAATAACATACGCAACCTAAACTTTTGGCGAATAGAACGACGCGATGTAGCACGTGAAAATTTAATAAAATTCAATAATTACCTGGGTATGCTTTCCTTCTCATATATCTATAACACTGAAAATGTGAACAAAGCTTACGACTATTTTTTGGAGTATTTCCGACTTCTATACGGACTTTGCTTTCCACTCAAATTAGTTAAATGTAAATTAGATACGAATGTTAAATGGGTCTCTCAAGGCATACGAGTGTGTAGTAAAAGACAACGTCATTTATTGTGGAAATATCGCCAAAAACCTAGTAACGAAAATAAGACCATATTCAAATCTTACTCTAAAACATTTCGTAAAATCATCAAATTGACACAAATGGCACAAAATAACTATCGGATTCAAACCTCACAAAATAAATCAAAAACATCATGGCAGATTATTAATAATAAATCAACTCATAAAAAACACATATCTGCACTTAATATTCAAGGGACTACTATAACTAGTCTTAAAGAGATAGCTAATGCTTTTAATAACCACTTTATTGATCAGGTAAAAGAGTCTAGTTCTATCAATTTATCGACAGCCAGATTAAATTGTAACCAATGCTCAATGTTTATGCCCCCAGTACTTCCACAAGATGTGAGCAGAGTAATACGCTCCTTAAATTATTTATTAAAAATATTTTTTTACTATGACATCTTTAATTAACTCTATTTAATACTTATCAACCAATAAGATTTGTGTTGTACGTGAAATTTTTATGTAAACATATAATTTTGACTTCAGCCTTAATATTTGCATGCCCATTGGTTGAATATGGAGAAACTGTATTTTACCTTCTAAAAAATGTAACACCATTATGTAACCCATGTTCGCAAATAAATAAATTGATTGATTGATTGATTGATTGATTAAAAAATACAAATAGCCAAGGGTATGACGGTATTTCAACCAAAGTGGTAAAATTTGTGTCAAACAATATTTCTATGCACCTTAGTCATATTATAAATCTAGGGATAAGTTCTGGCATATTTCCAAATGGTCTCAAAACAGTATTTATCAAACCAGTACACAAAAAGAACAATAAGGAAGATATAGGTAATTATAGGCCTATTGCCTTGATATCAGTGTTCTCAAAAATTTTTGAGAAGATAATATATGAGCATATGAATATTTTTTTAAATAAATACGGTACCTTATGTAATGAACAAAAAGGATTTAGGAAAGGCAAGGGAGTTAATTTAGCTATTTTCGATTTTTTAGATATTGTTATGAAAAATGTTGATAAAAAGATACCTATTTGTGCAATACTTACAGGCATGACCAAAGCATTTGACTGTGTTAAGCATGAAATCCTTCTCCAAAAATTAAATGCTTATGGAATTAGAGGCAACATGCTAAAACTAGTGCAATCGTATCTCAGTAATCGTATACAATATACTGAGGTGTCTAGAATATGCAAAAAGACAAAACAAGAGTTAAAATGCCTATCTGATGGAAGAATAGTTAAATATGGTGTGCCCCAGGGGAGCGTACTAGGTCCCCTGTTGTTCTTACTGTATATAAACGACCTACCTAGGCACATTGACCAGCCCATGGTTCTATTTGCTGATGACAGCACTGCGCTAGTTAAGTGTTCAAATATAAATGGGTACGAACATGAAATTAACGATACCCTTCTTAATATAGTAGAGTGGTTGCATAAAAATAATTTAATAATTAACCTGCAAAAGACAAATATTATGCATTTTTACCAACGCTTAGCTCCTAAAAATATGTCTATACATTTTAATGGTCACACAATACAGCAAACTAAAATCGCAAAATTTCTAGGGATAATTATCGATGAACAACTGACTTGGAAACCTCAAGCTGAAGAGGTTTGTAAAAAATTGAGCACATCTGCGTATGTCCTTTATAACTTATCGAAGAAAGTAAATATAGACACAGTTTTGGTTGCGTATCATGGTCTGGTAGCATCTGTCCTACGTTACGGGATAATCTTTTGGGGAAACTCTAGCCTCAGAGAACAGGTGTTTAGAGCCCAAAAACGCTGCATTCGGGCCATATGCGGCATCGAAATGGCAGATAGCTGTGTACCTAAATTTAAATCTCTAAAAATCTTGACATTTCCATCGTTGTATATATTAGAAATGGCTCTATTTGTAACAAATAATAAAAATTTATTTACGCCAGTGTCAGAAACCAGAAAAGACCCAATTAGAAGCCAGTATAAAAATAAACTGCATATGAAGGGATATAATACAACTTTATTACAGAAAAATGTATTCGGAATGGCAGTAACTATTTACAATAAAATACCCGATATCTTAAAGGACAACACTGTACATATATTTAAAAAGAGATTAACTGCATTGCTAATTGAAAAATGTTATTATCAGGTTACTGATTTCTTGAATGACAAATTATAAAATGTTTATTTTCTGAATTAAAAAATACCTTAAAGTTTTAATAACTAACCACTATGTACATAATCACTATGATATATTAACATAAATATTTTTAAATTCTTCTGACATGTAACTTTATTTTAATTAGTATTATTATATATTGAATTTATAATGACGATATATTTGACATTGATAGTGTTTAATTGTATATGATTGTGTTAATTTTAATTACAAAATATTTGACATTTATAATGTATACTAAAATTAAAACACAATATGATTGAAATGTAAACGAAGATATTTGCATGCTTCTAAGGTAGAATGTAGCTGAACTGCTGTCCACTGTTACCACCTATTTTGTTTTTGTACCTACATTCAAAGCAAATAAATGATTATTATTATTATTATTCTCTTTATTTAAATATTTTCAATACATTTTTCATTTTTAAATATACATATATCTATAAAAATACATATCATTTAAAAATATAAAATATATGGTACCCCACCGGCATCGGGAACAGGGTCCAAGCTGCCGGTGGTTAGGATTCCAGAGATAGGAACCTCCTCACAATGCGTGCTGTATCTAAAAGCACTGCCTTCTGCATCAAACCCTTGATCCAAGCACCCAACGCGAGCCTCTTTAGATGGTGATCGAGGCTCTTGGCTATTAGACCATTGACAGATATGACTATCGGCACAATGATTGCCGAATCAACGTCCCACATGTCGACAACCTCGCGAGCCAAATCGAGATATTTAATTTGCTTATCTTTTTCAGCTTTCGCGAGATTGACGTCATGCGGAATGGTGACATCGATAATCAATGCGCGGCGCTCTGATCGATCTATCACCACAATGTCAGGTTTGTTGGCCACAACAGTCCTGTCTGTGATGATAGTTCGATCCCAGTACAACGTGACATGACCATTTTCGAGAACTGATTCAGCTACATACCTGTAGTACGGCACTTCAACATCTACAAGTTTGTATTTCAGAGCAAGTTGCTGGTGAATAATCCTGGCTACTTGGTTATGTCTGTGCAAGTACTCGCCGTTAGCAAGACGAGAACAACCGGAAACTATATGCCTGAGGGACTCACCAGGTAGGTGGCACGCCCGACAAATGTCAACCGTACCATCCCTCAAGATATATCTCCGGTAGTTATTCGTCTTGATAACTTCGTCCGCAATAGCACAGACAAACCCTTCGGTTTCCCCAAAGAGGTCACCGAAACGTAGCCAGTTCACGGAGGCTAACAGGTCTACATCAGCTCCATATAGAGCCTTGTAGAACCTACCGTGAAGCTCCTTGCTCTGCCATACATCCCTGCGATCGTTAGTGCTAAGTACTACAGGCTTGCGCCAGTTCTCTTTAGCCAAACTGAGCGGGGTGAGTCCGATGTCTACAGCAACTACATCCCGATGCATACCCACGTCTGCCTTAAGAAAGTATTCTCTGAGGTTGCATACCTCGCGGTTATGAAGGGCCTTGGCATTCAGAAAGCCTCGGCCTCCACATTTCCGCGGGATATACAATCTCATCACAGACGAACGTGGGTGATGCATACGGTATGCCGTCAAGAGTGTACGGACCCTCCGGTCCAGGGCATCCAGTTCAGTCTGAGTCCACTTAAGTATGCCAAAGGAGTACATGAGCACCGGCATGACCCAACCGTTACAAGCGCGCACCTTGTTGCCACCTGATAAAAGACTTTTTAAAACTTTTTTCAGGCGACCAAAGAAACGCTCCTGCAACGATTGCTTCATGTCAGCCTCATTGATACTTAACGCCTGTGACATACCCAAGTACTTGTAAGTATCAGTTACAAGAAGTGATCTTAGGTTAATGGAATCCGAAAGTTGTGTTCCTTCGGATTCCACTATCCTGCCTTGTTTTACATGGATGACAGCACATTTGTCCACACCAAAATCCATACTGATAGACTTACTAAAAGTTTCAGTTACTTTAAGTAAATCCATCAACTGTAATTTAGTGTGGGCAAACAACTTTAAGTCATCCATATATAACAAGTGGGATATCACTCCACCACCTCTATGTAACCTGTAACCTAGCCCTGAACCCTCTAGTAATGTACTAAGAGGATTCAATGCTAGGCAGAACCAAAGAGGACTCAGGCTGTCGCCCTGAAATATACCCCGCTCAATTTTTATCAATTCGCCATTCCCAGGGATCTGTCGACATCCTGGATAGCTAAGAACCGTTTTCCATTGCCCCATGCATGACTTCAAAAAGGTGCGCAGAGTTGCATTTACTTTATACAACTCTAACACCCTCAAAAGCCATGCATGAGGCACCGAATCATACGCTTTCTTATAATCTATCCAACATGCCGCCATATCCCTTTGTTTACGGCGAACCTGTTGGCTAATGGCCATATCAATGAGGAGGAGCTCCTTAGTACCACGAGCCCCCCTCTTACATCCATTCTGAGAAGCTGACATTATTGAATTTGTATCAATATGTTTAGATACCTTGGCTCTCAAAATAGATGTAAGAAGCTTATAGATCGATGGCAAACATGTTATCGGTCTATAATTGCCGGGCTCGTTGGTACTACCTGTTTTATGGAGTAGGTGGGTTATTCCCGTGGTCATAAAATCTGGTAACGATCCAGATTCTAGGGCAGATTGAAATTGAGCAGCCAAACAAGCATGTGAGCTACGCAGCCATTTCAGCCAGAAATTGTGCAGTCCGTCCGGTCCTGGTGATTTCCAATTTGATAAGGATCGGACCGCACTAATTACATCCTGGCTATCAATGACCACGTTTTCCATTTCTGGAATTAGCTCACTTGCTCGCTTGACCTCCCGCATCCATTCCCCCTCAGTGTGGCCGACAGGTACCGACCAGATGTTCCTCCAAAACGTATTTGTAGCATCAGCATCTGGTAGCCCCACATCGGCCACACATTGATCTGGTCGTTCCCAGGTTCTATAAACCCATCTTTGGTCACTTTGAAACGTGCGGTTGATGACATACCGGTGCACGCGTTTTTTGTATCTGCGCAGTCGATTTGCCCATGCATAGACTTTCTGCTTCAGGAAGTCAATGCGCTCTGTGGCCCGAGATACGTATTCATGAGGACTGACACCAGTCCCCAGAAAAGCCCGGCCCACATAGCGCATTACCCTGGGCCGTGTGTTCCCTGCCCTGAAGCAGATCAGCTTACCGATGAGTGTCCTTGCCTCAGCAATACGCCGTTCAATCCTGCACTGCCAGGCCGGGGTGACAGATGTTTGTCGTATAGCAGGGACATGTGTGGGTAACTTGATGCCCGCTATACGACTTGCCGCCACAGCAGCACAGTACAGGATCGAATGAGTATCGGCGAGATTCTCGCTATTATCTAAATAACTAGATAATAGCGAGTCCAGGACACTCACCAATGCTATATTTTTTCTATGCATAGGTAACCGAGGCAGACGAGGCCGAATCGTAAATTGCATGTACCGGTATTCCTGAATCGCACTTTCCAAAGCATCCTTTACCTCCTCCTTGTACTGAATACTTACATCATTTGTCATGTCATCCACCTCCATGCTGGCACTATTGCCCGTCCGCGTCGCACCAGGTGATAGTTGCGTAACTGCGGGTTGGATGCGAATGGCATGGCTCGTAGGCAAGTATTCTGAGCGTAGCCTATCAAGCACGGTATCATCCAACTGTCGACTGCGTTGGATAACCCGCACTTGATCCGATAATCGCTGTGCTGAAACGTTGACGCTTGGTTCAAAGGCCTGAAACAGAACAAGCATGCGGCTGCGATACGCAGTGAGGTTAGTTCCTCCCTCTGTAGCCCCAAAATATGCCCGCATGACGTTTTCATTAATGGATTGAGTCCATCGCATGCGGCGCACATCACCACCGGCAGCGGGGGCCCGGTTCGAGGTCGGTGGGCCTCGGGGTCCCAAGCGGGTCGGTGGCCGGCCTCTTCCCCGCCGACGTGCAGGTGACGGTGACGAAGGCGGAGAAAAATATTCGTCGCTCGAGCTCGACGCAACTGCAGCGGCCGGTGATTCTGATCGATGTACCGACGGCTGCGAGGCGGAGCTAAGCGACGAACCCGGAGGTGGTAGCGGTGCGGCTCTAGATCTGGCTCTTGTTAACATCTTGTATTTTAATAAACTTAAATTCAGTCTCTGTGAAAATTTTCATTTTTGACGTTGTCATATTATTTGTAATACTTAATACTGATGAATATTTGCTTTTATGCCTGTAATTTTTTATGTTTATTGTGCAAAGCGTCTTATTGTTTTAATATGATTTGAAAATAAATGGATTTATATCAAAAATAAAATTTAAACTGAAAATAAAATATTTTTCTCAAAAAATACATAGACGTTGCTTAGTGTTGCCAGATTATTATTATTATTATTATTATTATCAGTTTTGTCTATGTTTTCGTTTACAGCTGATACCTTGGTAAGTTTTGAGTTTGTTATAATTTTGTCAGCGATCTGGCTCATCTTGTCGATATCCATGTCTTCTGTAACTGCTAGGACTGTAGTAACTGATGGTGGTAAAAGTCGCAACCATAGCAGCTTGATATATATGAATAAAAAACAAAATAACACTAAACCTAGAAAAGACCAAATTTATTAGATTTTCCCGTCCTAGATCTCCTAAGCCTCCGCCATCTTCTGTAAGCATAAAAGCACATACATGCTTTGTGCCATCTTTACCATGTGACTGTCTTCCGATCACCATGGTCAGTGACATCAAATATCTTGGTGTGATTATTGACGAGAAGCTTGAATGGAACTCTCATATAGAAGGACTTTGCAAGAGGTTAAGAAAACTCATATATACATATTTTAAAGAGTTACGGCACTCGGCTGACATCGAAGTCTTGACTCTAGTCTATTTTAGTCTGTGTCAATCTATTATTACTAGCGGTCGCCTAGTGCTCGAAATTCGACCAAAGTTTGCCTGTAAGATATTGCTGATATATGTTCGTCGGCCTCGATGGCGTAGTGGTTAGTGTAACCGACTGCCACGCCTGAGGTCGCGGGTTCGATTCCCGCACAAGACAAATATTTGTGTGCATGAACATGGATGTTTGTCTTGGTCTGGGTGTTTCTATGTATAATATGTATGTATTTACAAAAAAAAAGTATATATGTATGTTTATCCATTGTCTAGTACCCATAGTACAAGCTCTGCTTAGTTTGGGCTAGATAGTGTTGTGTGTATGTGGTAGAATATTACATTATGTCATTATACGCTACGACTGATGCAGTACATTCATAGGGAGATAGCTAAGGAATAAATATTGGGGCCGACACAAAAGATCCCAATGGTCTAAGTGTTGCCGGTCTGTTCTGACTGGCCCCCACACGTAAGATAAGATATGTCATTATAATTGATATATGTAACCATAGTTACGCGCTACGACTGCGTGTGTCAAATGCATGATTGTGTGCGTGTAGTGTTTTTCATTAATTTAATGTATTTCTAATGTATATTTTATATAAATATTAGGATTCGTCACTCCTTCTCCATATAAACTTTAGCTGTGCCAAATTTCATACTCATACAAGTAGTAGATAAGTAGATACAAGGTTTTTGCTTCACGTATTAATATATAGATTTATTGTATTCCCGTATGGGGAGGAACGTATAAAACCTCAATACTTCGGGCTGAACGTGCACAACGTGCGATTCTTAAATTAATGCTTTTAAACCACGTGACTACCCTACGGTAAACTTATATGCTGATGCCAAAGTACTCACAGTTCGGCAACTATACATCCATCGCACGATACTATGAAGGCATTCTATGCTACCCTTAAATGCAGATACAATACTGAGACGACAAGGCTTCCCTGTATGCAGAACAGCAATTTGTCATTCCACATTTGCAAATCGTCACTTTATTGTCCAAAGCTTGCGCATGTATAATAAAATAAACAAAATAATTCACATTTATAAACTGACTCGGTATGAAGTTAAACGAGAACTTCATAAATGGTTACAATCCCTTACATACGATAATACGGAAAGCATACTTAACATCCCATGCTAATACACATTCGCACACCAAACTATGTACACGCATATACACACATTTTACTTACTTTTATATATATTTAACACATACCACGCGCACACAAACACTCTCGGGTACACATACCCACACACACTAAACTCACCTAAATATTTACACACTGTCACACTCACTCTTTACTGTCAATATACAAGGTAAACAGTTCCTGAAATGTCACCGTTGTATCTATCTGCTGAAATCATGAAACTCTAACTCCTAAGATACAGGTCTGCGTACCTAGTTTAGGTCTTAGATCATTGTTCACCAACTTTTTGATCTTGATAGACAACGTGCTGTATTCAGGTGCCTTTGTTTTGTGTCTTTTGAGTACTAATAAACAATTATTATTATTATATTATTATTACTTGTAGAGCCAGAATCGTAGCGTCGTCGGGGTCACCACATGCGTGTGCATTTTAACTTATCTTAAGATGTGCTCTATCGGAATACGTGTAATAATGTAGTAGTGCTACATGGGCAAAAGGTAGTATTTCCTGTGAGTACAATTCATAAAGAGAATAAGGTCACGTGTAGACCGATGACATCTAATCGCTTATAGGAATTTAATGATAACATAAGTCAAAGTTGTCAATATGGACCTGTCTCTGAATAATCCAGACGAACTATATGAGTCTTTACTTAACATAATTACTTTAGAATATAATAATATTTTTAAATGTAAGAAGTTTTGTGATTGGGCAACATCTGGGATATATAGAAGTAGAGCAAAACTATACGAATTATATGGTATGAAACAATACAATTTCGAAATTTTATTCAATATGTTAAAAATTATTCAAAATTATTTAAAAAGACTTGTGCCACTGCCAAGTCTCTTTACCTAAAAACTAAAATTGAAAATTCTAATAATAAAATTAAAACTACATGGAACATTATTAACAATGAAACAGGTCGCAGCAAGGTGCGTGATAATAAAGGAGACGGGCGGAGTCCCTTAGTTCGTCAGGCCCATCGCGGACAAGAGTGAAAATGTAATCAAATTACTGCTAAAAATATACAAATGATATATGTAAAAAAAAAGTACATTAATGGTGGTATTAAAGAGACATTTGAGTTTATATGTATAATTCTAGGTTATACTAATGACACCATTTTGTAGGTACGAAAATTGTAGGTACATATTTGTTTATGGTTTATATAATTATAATAAGTAAATCATATATATTTTATAGATAAAAATATTTTAGGTATAAATAGTAATATTCATAAATACTATTTTATTGCTCTTTGATTAGTAACTTGCGTGGGAAAAATGAGGCTCCACCCGTAGTGATTAATTACTTAATATCTTGAGACAATTTACACAAATATCCAATAACAACAAAGCCAGGTCAATCAAAGATACAGTTTCAGAATCCAAACAAATAGCCAGGTCACAAATAAATCACAGTCGCAAAAATAAGTACTAGTTCATTAACGTTTACTGCGCACGAGTGCAAAGTCAACACGAATGTAACTTGTTGCTATTTTTGACAGCTTTATTGTTTGTTATTGCCATTCCGTTTCTGTTATTGAATATAAGCCAACATAAAAATAAAATAATAATAGAAGAAGAGCACGTATAAACATAAAGTCAAACGCCAGTAATTATAGTTAAACATACCTTACCGTGATTGATATTTATTTAAACTATTATAACTGTTCAAACTGACAATCGAGACCATGTATTGTATATTAAAAACATTAATTTAAAAATAATAAATAGTGCCCTTATCTATTTTTAAGGCTGGCAACATTAGAAACTCGAAAAAGCAACTGTTTCCACTTTTACAATACGTTTATTACCTTTTTTCGTGATATTTATATCTAAACCATAGATTTTTCTGTTTACATTAATTAAAAATCAATAAAAATAAGTACTTTTTTTCTGTATACATTTAACTTCCGTCCGTTGTTTTTGTGAGGGCCGAAATTCGCCGATGTCCTTTGAACTGAATGTAAATAATAGCGTAATTTCGAATAATTTGGAAGTAGCCGATACATTCAATAACTACTTCACAAAAATACCTTTAAATACGACTAGTACCCTTAAGTCTTGCCCAGCTCGAGCAGAATACTTGGTTAGGGGCAGCGTGGAAGAGTGCAAGACACAATTTAGTTTTGAATGTGTACATCCGTATGATGAATTTGAGTGAATGAAGCCAGAGAAGTGTGTCAGGATCGTAGCAAATGGAAATCCGTAGTCTCTGCCTACCCCTCTGGAAAACAGGCGTGAATTTATGTATGTATGTATTTATGTATGTACATCCGTATGATATAATAAAAGTATTTAAGTCGCTCAATTCAAAAAAATCAGCCGTCTTCTGGGGTATTTCTGTAAAATTAGTTGCAAGTATTATTGTTAATATAGCGCCACACCTAGCCGCAATATTCAACGGATGCATTGATGCGGGCATTTTTCCAAATTTAATGAAATAATATTCAATATTCATAATATAATATTCAATATTCAACCACATTCTCAATTCAAGGCCATTCTACGATAGATGCGGGTGTTACGCTTTTAAGACATATATTCAGTGCCTTGGAAAATTCGCAAGATGTCATTGGCGTATTCTGTGATCTCTCTAAAGCCTTTGAGTGCGTTGACCATCATACGCTGTTGCGAAAACTCGGGCATTATGGCATCAGAGATACTGCACTTGACTTAGTTGGTTCCTACCTAAGCAATAGACTATAATACGTTGATATCAACGGAAGTAGATCTTCTGGATTACCAGCCACAATGGGCGTGCCACAAGGCTCAATTTTAGGACTATTTCTGTTTTAAGTGTACGTAAATGATTTGCCGTTCTTCGTGCAGGATTTGTGTTACATCGTTTTATTTGCAGATGACACATCTCTTATTTTTAAAGTAGACAGAAGAGAAAATTTAAATACTGTTAATGATTCGCTCGCGCACATTCTGAACTGGTTTACGTCAAATAATTTACTACTAAGCTCTAAAAAAACAAAATGTATCAAGTTTACATTGCCAAATGTAAAGAGTCCTAACATAAATATAAATTTAAATAATGAAATTATTACTTTCGTACAATCAACAGTTTCTCTAGGTTTGACTTTAGATCATAAAGTTCAGTGGGGCGCTCATATATCGTGTCTTGCAGGAAAACTTAGCTCAGCCGCATATACAGTTCGGAAAGTAAGACAGCTTACTGATGTAGATACCGCGAGACTAGTATACTTCAGTTACTTTCACAGTGTCATGTCCTATGGTATATTACATTAACATAAAGAATTCTTTAAGACGGCTAATGATGTTAATCCAAGAAGTAGACGTGATCCACATAGACTTGTACCTGATGATGTTGCAAGGTTGACAAAATATAATAAAAGCTGTCTAGTGATGTGTGTACGCATATTCAATAATATACCTTGTCATTTAAAAATATTAAATACTCGATTGTTTAAAATACAGCTGCATAAATAGCTTAATGAAAATAATTTCTACAGTGTTAAAGATTTTGTTGATAAAAATGTTTAATTTTGTGTCTGAATGTAATATGTCTACAAATTGCATGCTATGTTAAGCAAAACATGTGTAACAAACTAATTATTTGTAACATCTTCTTATACCATGTTTTATGCAAATAAATACATTTATTATTATTATTTATTATTATTGTGGGGCAAGGCAGCTGATACCGAGACAATTTTTATTCTTCAAAAGCGTGCAGTACGTAACATTTATAATTTAGGACCATGAGTTTCCCTGAAATATCGATTTAAAGAAATAGGCATACTTACTGTTGCGTCGCAATATATATTTGCTAACATTATGTTTATTAAACATAATATTCACTTATATAATAAGAATAGTAATATCCATAACGTATACACTAGAAATAAGCATAAGTTAGTAGGCCCATATCATCGTTTACATGAAGTTCACAATACATTTGCGGGACTCAGTATACGTTTTTTTAATAAACTACCTATTAATATAATATATTTACCATTACCTTAATTTAAAAGCGCCGTTAAACTACAACTTATTCGCATGAGTTATTATTCAGTCAACGACTACTTAAATGACAAAAACTCATGGAACTAGTTGCTTGTTGCATACACGATTTAAAGATCTGTATTACTTTTAAGTCAATTTAGTAATGTAGAGGTACCTCGTGATTATTTGTGATGTTAACAAGTAACTTGTTTCTTAATTTGATTATTATTGAAGAATATAAATGCACAACCGCATTTAGTCACGGACTGCCTTTGCAATGTCACAAAGTGTAAGTGTATGCGCCATCATGCCATCCTACTGCCTATTAAAGATTTATATTAAAACATATACCTTAGCCCAAATTATTTAATCTCTATAATATTATTAAGTTATTATTGTTTTTATCTTTAGTTTTTTTTATAGTCAGTAGTATATGGCATAATGGCTGCAACACCTTGTTAATCTGAGTTGTAAAATACTGAAATTATATTTAATTGGCGATTTAAAAGAGTGGCCGTGAGTTTCTTGCAGGTTTCTTCTTATAGGCTCAACCCTTTGCCTGAACCTAGCAACTAACCTAAATGTAGCTTCAGTAACTTAGTAAACTCACTAACCCATATATTTTGACGTTCATAAGTGTTACTTTGTGACCTAAATGAATAAATGATTTTTGACTGTGACTTTGACTTTAAAAAGAATAAAATTTTCATCCATTGTCATAACATTATTTTATTGTTACAAAGTAGTTAGGTAAAAGTAAGTGGTACGTTAAATTAGCATCGGCGATGGATAAGCTCTCAGTCATGGAGGGCCGTCTGCTGCGCCCTCCTCTGGCCGCAGACAGGGTCAGAGAGCCTCCCCGTCCCACTCCCCCGAAGCCTGCGCCGCCAACGTATGCGGCTAAAGCAAGTTCCCCGCGGCTTCCGGCGATTGTTCCAGCGGCACCTAGCAAGCAGGGCAGAAAAAGGTCGAAGGCTAAGCGCGCACCTGTAGCTGCCGAACGCCCTGCTGCTCCCGGGATACAACCCGCTGCTGCCGCGCGCAAGGCCGACGACTGGGAGGTCGTCGGCCAAAAGAAAGCGGCAGCCAAACGAAGAAAGAAGGTGGCGAAGAAGGCAAGGCTGGCGGCTAAAAAGGCAGCGAGGAAGCTCCAGGCCCTCCGTTCCACTGCAGTGGTCCTTACACTGCAGCCAGCTGCTATTGAGCGGGGGACAGCATACGCGGAGCTACTAAAGAAGGCGCGGAGCGCAATCGACCCCGGTAAACTTGGCATAACAGCAGGACTGCGGTGCCGGACTACCCAGACCGGCGGGCACCTAATAGAAGTGCCGGGAGTCGCTAGCGGCGACCAGGCGGACCGTCTGGCGGAAAGTCTCCGCCAGGTTCTGCAGTCGGAAGAGTTCCGCGTCTCCAAGTCCCAAAAGTGCGTTGATTTGTGCATCACGGGCCTGGATGACTCTATTACTAAAGAGGAGGTCGTCGCTGCCATTGCCAAGAACGGAGGGTGCCCCGAAGAGCAGATAAAGTGCGGGGAAATTAGACAGGGCCGCGCCGGAATGGGGACGGCCATTATAAGCTGTCCCGTGGCCGCCGCTAAGAAGCTGGCCGATGGCCGATTTCGGTGGGGTGGGTGTCTGCGCAGGTAAAGGCCTTAGAACCCAGGCCTGCCCGGTGTTACCGCTGCCTATCGAGCGGTCATGTGGGCGTCAAGTGCCCCTCACAGGCTGACTACACCGGCCGCTGCTTCCGCTGTGGTCAGCCTGGTCACATGGCCGCTACTTGTGAGGCCGCGCCGCACTGTATTTTGTATGCGGCGGTGGGCAAACCCGCGAAGCACCGGGCGGGTGGCAAGGAGTGCGCCGCCACCCACAAAATGTTACCCCCAAAATCGCCTGCCTTGTCATCGGCAGCAGCAAGGGTCGCCGCTCCCGCGGTCGGAGGGGTGGAGGTGATGGAGACGTAATGCCTCCACGCCTCCGTCTCCTCCAGTGTAATTTAAACCACTGCGCCAGGGCTCAGGACCTTCTCCTCCAGAGCATGGCGCAGTGGTCAATTCATGTCGCTATAGTAGCCGAGCCCTATTTTGTCCCTCCCAGGGCTGACTGGGTAGGGGACCTCGATGGCTCGGTGGCGTTAATTTCGCCGGCCGCCGCCGGCGCCCCGTCCTTCGAGAACATCGTCCGAGGACGGGGCTGCGTCGCAGCACTCGTAGGAGAAGCGGTTGTGGTGGGCGGTTACTTCTCACCCAACCGACCTCTCGCCGACTTCTTCGAGGAGTATCTCCTCGAACTTCAGTTCGAGGAGATACTCCTCGTCGTCGTCGCTCGAACCCACCCTCGGCCAGTGCTCGTCGTCGGGGACCTCAATGCCAAATCCTCGGCTTGGGGTTCCGTGACCACGGACGCGAGGGGTGAATTGCTCGAGGAGTGGGCCGTAGAAAACGTCCTGCTAGTCCTCAATCGTGGGTCAGTGCACACGTGCGTGCGTCAGCGGGGCGGTTCCGTCATCGACGTTTCCTTTGCTAGCCCCGCACTAGCACGCCGTGTCCAAGGCTGGCGCGTCGTCGAGGAGGTGGAGACGTTGTCGGACCATCTTTATATTCGGTTCGACATCTCCGCCCAGACCTCCGACCCCCCAGCCCCAAGGGCCCCGATTGGGGGCGGTCCGCGTTGGGCTTTAAAGAAGCCTCAGACCTGGGTGCCAGCACCGGCGAGGCCTGACAATGTCGAGATGGAGGCCGAGTGGTTCCGGGAGGCCATAACGCAAGTTTGCGATGCGGCGATGCCTAGAGTGCCTGCAAATATTCCAGCTAGGCCGGGTGTACTGGTGGTTGGCACATATTGCCGACCTTCGCCACTCCTGCGTGGCAGCCAGACGCCAGTACATCCGGCTTCGTAGGAGGCGTCGCCGCCCTCCCGATTTCGACGCCAGGGAGGCGGAATTATACGAGGTATACAGAGCGGCCAAGAAGGCTCTTAAGATAGCCATTAAGCGGGCCAAAGATCTGGCCCTCCAAGAGCTGCTGGGAACTCTGGACCTTAATCCCTGGGGGCGTCCATACCTATTGGTAAGGGGCAAGCTTCGCCCCTGGGCGCCCCCCTTGTCCCAGAGTCTCCGGCCACAATTGGTTGAGGAGGTGGTGGCCGCTCTGTTCCCTTCACGGGCGGAGCACACTCCTCCGTCGATGGTTCCGCCTTCCATGGCGTCCAGCGCGGACTTTGACGACGACGTAGTTCCCGAAGTGACCCAGGTAGAGTTGCGAGCGGCGGTGTCAAGACTTCGCTCAAAAAACACCGCCCCAGGGGCCGACAGCATTCCAGGTCTTGCCTTGGCCCTGGTCCTCGAGGAGCTCGCGCCCCGACTGAGGGGGCTCCTCAGCGAGTGTCTGGTGCAGGGTCAGTTTCCGCGCCAGTGGAAGGTGGGGAGACTGGTCCTGATCAGGAAGGAGGGGCGCCCGGCGGACTCTTCGTCCACCTACCGGCCCATTGTGTTGCTGGACGAGGTGGCTAAACTCTTCGAGTTTATTATCGCGGAGCGCCTCGTCCAGCGTCTGTCTTCAGTGGGCCCGGATCTGGCGGAAAACCAATATGGTTTCCGCCACGGGCGCTCCACTATTGACGCTGTCCAGCGAGTGAGGAGCCTGGCGGAGGATGTGGTGTCCCAGGGCGAGGTCGTCTTCGCGGTGTCTTTGGGCATCGCAAATGCCTTTAATACCTTGCCCTGGAGTTGTATTAGGGAGGCACTCATCTTTCATCGAGTGCCGACCTACCTCCGCCGCATAGTCGGGGCATATTTATCGGAGAGGGTAGTCGTCTACCCGGGTCACGACGGTTGGAGTCGGCGAGAGATGTCGTGCGGTGTTCCACAGGGATCGGTTCTGGGTCCGCTCCTGTGGAACATCGGTTACGACTGGGTGCTGCGAGGTGCACTCCTCCGTGGCGTCGGCGTCATTTGTTACGCCGACGACACGCTTGTCACGGCGAGGGGTAAGTCGCACCGGGCGGCGGCCATACTGGCGACCGCTGGGGTCGCACAAGTCGTTGGTCGTATCCGGCGGTTGGGCCTCGAGGTGGCCCTGTCCAAATCCGAGGCCGTTTGTTTTTACGGCCCTCGGAACCGGCCACCTCCAGGGGCCCATATCATGGTGGGAGGGGTCCGCATCGGCGTCGAGCCAACCCTAAAGTATTTGGGTCTCTTGCTCGACAGCCGATGGGACTTTACAGCCCACTTTCGTCGTTTGGCCCCCATTCTTCGGGGCGCTGCAGGTGCGCTCGCGCGCCTGCTGCCCAACCTCGGGGGGCCAAACACCTCCTGCCGGAGGCTCTACGAGGGGGTCGTGCGGTCCATGGCCCTATATGGGGCCCCAGTTTGGGCAGACAACTTGGCAGCCCGAAACCTTTCGGCGCTACGTGCACCACAGCCATGGCCGTCAGGTTGATAAGAGGTTACCGCACGATTTCGTTCAAGGCTGCGAGCCTCCTCGCCGGATCGATGCCATGGGACCTGGAAGCGGCGCTCCTGGCGTCGCTCTATCGTTGGCGCCAGGAGGCGCTAGCTCGGGGCGAAGGACCGAGTCTTGCCGCAATCAAGGCGGCAAGGTCCGAGCTCCGCCAGGTCCTAGTGGCGAATTGGAAGGAACGACTTGTGCACCCCAGTGCCGGGCACGCCACAATTGTGGCGGTAAGTCCCGTGTTTGAGGAGTGGCTGGAGAGGCGGCATGGCGCTTTCACCTTCCGGCTGACACAGGTTCTGACTGGCCACGGTTGTTTTGGCCAGTTCCTGTGTCGTATACGCCGGCAAGAGACGCCCGGTTGTCACCACTGCGGCGACTGCCGCGACGTTGTTGAGGACACGGCGCTGCACACTTTGGCGGTTTGCCCCGCCTGGGCATCGCAGCGCCGTGATTTGATCGCGGCAGTCGGATCAGTTGCCCTCTCGCTCCCGGCCGTAGTTCAGTCTATGGTCCAGAGTGAGAGGTCGTGGAACGCCGTCGCCTCCTTTTGCGAGGTAGTAATCTCCATCAAGGAGGCGGCGGAGCGGGAGAGGGAGCGTTTGAACCCTCTCCCCAACCGCAGAGCCGGGCGCCGGAGGGCGCGAGACGACCTCCAGCCACCCTGAGGTATGAACTGGGGGTGGCGGGCTTTGTGGGCCTGCCCGCCATCCGTTCAACACCAGGTCCGAGAGGCGGCGTGCGTGTTCCCACGCGCGCCTCTATTTCGTGTCCGTCTCCCCCTTTAGGGGGAGACAGTAGGGCTTTTATTTTGAGTAAGTACCTATCTTGGGCAGGTCTTATTGTGTAGGGGCCTGCCGTTTCATACGGCGGGCCGGAACCTCGGCGGGGTCGCGACCGTATGCGAAAGTGATTCGCGCGGCCCCGTCGATAGTGGTTTTGTCGAGGAACACCGTGGTAGGTTTAGTCGGTATTCCGGGAGGTACATTATCTTTTTAACATCTTATTTTACCCCGGCGAGTCCAACATAATCCCTCCGCCCGCCCCCGCGGAGGGATATGCGTCATTGCAATCCCACACGTAAAAAAAAAAAAAAAAAAACCATCGGCGATGGATGTTTAATATACGAAAGTTTCAGAAGACTACCAAACGATGAGGTAATCGATTCTGCCGAAATGTATGTACGACACAGGTAACACCACGTTAATTACATTTATTCTTAAAAGTAGGTTGTCCGAAAAAGCAAAGCTGCGCCTTGCACGTTCTTACAAGAGTATTGAGGATTTAATTAAAGATTTGCGAGAACACCTTATACCTAACAAATCTTTCATGGCCATACAGACACAGTTACAAAATATACAACAAGGATCTAGTTCAATTGACAGCTACGGTAGCGAACTTGAAAATTTTTTTGAAATTTTTACCGTGTTAACTTTTGCCTGAACATATGTTATGATAATGTATGACGGCTTGAAACATTTAAATGAAAAATTTACCATAACCGGTTTTCAGAAAGTCTACACAGCTCGAGGCGGCTTGGACCGATTATCTCGGCCCGCAACTACAGCAATCTTGCGGATGCCATCCAAGCAGTAAAAGACGAGGAAACTACGCACCAACCTCCAGCAGATAACATTATGCATGTATCCAAAAATGGACGAGGTTCGTTATTTATTAGATAGCCTTGTCAGCGCTATTACGCCGCCAATGATGTCCACTGCGTGTGCGGGGAGGACGCTCACCGGTTCAACGACCTAGCTTCCCTACCGCGACCACTCACTCGCCAATAGCCCGCTCGCCAAGAGCAAACAAAACTTGTATTTAAATCTATTTCCATTTAAATATACAATTTACTACTGAGTGAATTGTATCTTATTTTATGTTTTACACCAAACAGCCTTGAGGTCATTCTTATCAAAGAGGCAATTATCGTAATTTTCATGGTCAATGTAATAACAATTACAATCGCAATCACTTGTCTAATCAATACAATTAACTGTAATTGTATTGATTAGACAGGTGATTGTGACACTGCTGACCACTGGGTCAGCAGTGTCGTTTTAATGATATGAATATTCGATCTATTTCCTATACGAACTTCTTCAAATTATAGAGGATACCAACCAGGTTATAGGCATACTAGGTATTTCAGGAATCACGATACCACGGTAGCGGTGTATTTTCTGCGCAACAAACAGATAGCACTCCACAAAGTGTTGCAGATATTACTAAATATAAAGAACCAACGCCTGACCAGCTTTTTCGATCCTTAAAATTTTATTTTATCATTTCATGGTAGTGCAAAATATGTTGTTTTTAAAATTAATAATATTAATTACTATTGGCTTGTGGATACGGGCACTTCAATGTCAGTTATGAAAAAGAAAGCGTTTCCCAGGAATTCCAATATACGAAAGGATGATACTTTAATAAATGGAATAGGTGGTCAACGTCGTTCTTAAGGTGCCGTTACCTTAACTTTAAAACATAATTCTGAAACGTTTTCTCATAATTTTGTTATTTTTGATTTATTACCATTAAAATGTGATGTAATTTTAGGATTAGACTTTTTAAATAAATATCATACCAATATTACTTTAAGTACAAATAATTAACTATAAATACCAATGGTAGACAATATTATTTAGATTGTGTTGAAGAGTGTTATAGAATAAAAAATGGACTTACTATTCCAGCCCGATCAGAGTAAATACATTACATATTTGTAAGTGAACATAACAATTGTGATGTCATTACATGTGGGTAGGGAGCAATTACAAAGAGGAAATGTTGTAACTAGATTTCTCTATGAAAAAGCGCGTGACACTGCGGGGTGAGGGGGTGATAGATCCCGCCCATATCTTTATTTTCCATCGACTGGTCAATAGTAAAACTACGATATCAGATACGTCGATGTTGCATTGTACATAGTTACGTAACTACCCCACACCAGATGTCACTAAGTGTAGGATGTTACAGGGACGTACTCAGAATTTTCCTACAAGCGAGTATTTATTCTGTTTTTTTAGGATTAATTGTCTTTGTATTTGCTCTGTACATGTGGGCAACAGTTAATGATTGATTTGTTTTTGCTACTACCATAGCGACAATCCGTAATAATAGAATACCTGTTAGAATATTATGTTAGTAACAAAGAAATAATGTTACCTGACTTCAAACCTAATTTGCAACCTTTTAAGTAATTATAATATTTGTCAATTTAGTGATTCCAATGTTAATGTAGAAAGAGTTAGAATATTATTAAATGAATTAAAATTGGGATATTTGTGCCAAATATTCTGATGTTTTTTACCTTAATGGCGATAAATTGACTACTACAAATATCTATGAGCAATGCATAACGCTCAAACCAAATACTAGTACGAGTTATAGTAAACCATATAGAATACCCCAAGCTTGAAGGCCAGAAATATTGAAACAGGTTCATAAAATGTTGGAAGAGGATATCGTAGAGGAGTCTAATAGTGAATGGTCAATCCGATCTTATTAGTACCAAAGAAAAGTACGGAAGGAGACAGAAAATGGCGATTAGTTATAGATTACAGGAAACTGAACGAGTCTGTTTGTGATGATAAGTTTCCCTTACCCAACATCAAATCATGAAATTTTGGATTCTTTGTCTGGCGCTGTTTATTTTACACATCTTGGCCTTCATCAAGGTTATTATCAAGTGATCTTGGAGCCTAACAGTCGTAAAGTAACAGCTTTTACAACAAACTCTGGTCATTATCAAATGAAACTATTGCCAATGGGACTCAAGTCAAGCCCAAACGCTTTTAGTCGTATGATGTCGATAGCAATGTCAGGATTGATATACGATAAGTGTCTGGTCTATCAAGATGACCTTGTTATAATTGGGAGAAGCCTTTTTTCTCATTATCAATATTTAATTACTGTTATGGAGAGATTGAAAAAGTTAATTTAAAATTGAACCCGAGAGTACAGTGGATTTTAAAAAAGCAGATTCTCCTTGTAGGACTTGTTTTTTCAGAAAAGGGTGTTTTACCAGACCCCGCAAAAATTTGAATATTGAAAAGTTATCCTGTCCCTAAAAAATTCTAACGAATTAAGCGCTTTGTATTCACGTTTCCATATATCGGGGAAAGTACCTTCGAGCATGCACCTGTTATATATAATATATAACAGGTGCATGCTCGAAGGTACTTTCCCCGATATATGGAAACGTGCCAACATCACTCCTATATATAAAGGGGGTTGTAAACATAATGTTGAACAATACCGACCAATTTCCATATTATCGACACTATCGAAAATATTCGAAAGGTTGTTACACAATCAGATATATCCAATTTTACATAACAATTTAATTGAAGAACAGCACGGTTTTGTCAAAAGCAGGTCTACAGTTTCCAATCTACTCATATTTACAGATTTCTTATTTGAAAACCTTGATAATCGCGTTCAAGTGGATGCAATCTATACAGATTATAAAAAAGCGTTTGACAAAATTGATCATGAAATACTTTTGAACAAAATAGCTTTTAACGGGATACGGGGTAATCTATTACGTTGGTCCTCTTCATATATTCAGAATAGGTCTCAGAAAGTAGTCGTCAATGGGTACCAGTCTAGGAGTATCACTGCTACTTCTGGAGTTCCCCAGGGGTCTATTATCGGGCCGTTGCTCTTTATACTTTTTATTAATGATATCAAGCATTGCTTTCAAAATACAAATTTTCTTCTATATGCAGATGATCTTAAAGTTTATAAATCCATCAAATCAATTGACGACTGCATTGAATTTCAGCAAGATCTTGACCGACTTAGTAGATACTGTGCTATAAATAAACTATATTTAAGTCTACCGAAATGTAATCAAATTAGTTTCACTAAAAATATCAATAACTTTACATATATATACAAGCTATGCAATACTTTACTAACTAAGACATCAAATTTGAGAGACCTCGGCGTGTACTTGGATTCTAAACTTTGTCTTGATATCCATGTCAATAACATTATTAATAAAGCTTTCAAAATGTATGGCTTTGTAATGAGGTCGTGTACTGAGTTTAAACGTCCTTCAACATACCTATACTTATATAAAACTCTTGTTCGTTCTCAACTAGAATATGGTTCCATTATATGGAACCCCTTCTATAATAAATATACTGATGCTATTGAGAGAGTCCAGCGGAAATTTTTGCGTACTATGCAATATCGATGTAACAAAAATTATATGATTTATACCGATCTGCTCAACAAATATAACATAGTATCATTAGAAAATAGACGTAAATACTTAGAAATGTGTATTCTGTATAAAATTATCAATAATTATTTTGACTGTACAAGTTTAGTCTCAAAAATTAATTATGCCGTACCCAGAACCGTGCGAATGCGAGAGGCTCGCGTAAACCGCCTGTTCGCACTGAAGTCGTGCCGTACCAACAGCGGACATCGCGTCCCTACTCGCCGCATGGCTCACACTTACAACGAAAACTTTGTCAGTTTAGACTTATTTAACACAACTATCACTAAATTTAAAAAAGACCTTAGACATAAACTATCATCTGTTTAGTGCTCAGACTCAATTAACAATTAAACTTACTTTATGTGATCTATTCTCTGAAATGTACATTTGTATGCGTAATGTCATTTATTTAATTTTGAATTGTTTCTACCGATTGCTTGGTTATTAATCTGTGGATAACGCTGTGGGCTGCACTATTGTTAACTATTTTCTTATTACAACGTATATTCTTTAAGTATAACATGTATAGTGTAGCTGTTTGTTGTCACCAATAAATAAATTTGTAAAATTTGTAACATTTTGCAATTATTATAGGAAAATTATCAAATATAATTTTCAGAGATTACCATGCTATTAAATAAACTATGTAGGAGAAACGAACCGTTTGATTGGAACTCTGAGTGTAATAATGCATTTGAATAATTAAAAAAGGCCTTGACTTCTTCATCTATTTTACAATACAATAATTTTCCAAAAAAACGAATTTGTAGTTCAAACAGATGCTTCTGGTGTAGCTATAGGTGTAGTATTATGCAACAAAGATATGAGACCAGTGGCATATGCAAGTAGGCCTTCTTAAATAAAGCGGAAAAGAACTATCCAACTATTCAAAAATAACTTTTAGCAATAGAATGGGCTGTCAAATATTTTAGATCGTATTTGTATGGTACAAAATTCACAATAATGTCGGATCATAAACCTTTCGTATATTTATTTGGCATGAAAGATCCGTCAAGTAGATTACTGAAATTTCGATTAGTTTTAGAGGAATATGATTTTAAATAGTATATGTGAAGGGCAAAGAAAATGTCGACGCTCTATCTAGTGTGTATAACTTCGGACGATTTAAAAATATGCATGAGCAGTGTATGTTTGTGATGACTAGAGCTCAGAAGAAAAAGTTGGATGAAAGAACTGATACAGAGAAAGATGAGAAAAATTGGTTCTTAGTAAATCCACTGAAAAATGACCTGATCAACCACGAGTTGTGGATATACTAAGAAAACCTTGTGGTTCAGTGGAAATGGATTTTATTGAAAGTAATGAATTGAGAATTTTGCAAGAGAAGAAGATGGTTGATAGAGAGTATAAATGTTTTATTTTTGTAATGAGTAGAATGACGTTACATATTATCTCGGTTTCAAGGCACATTTTTCACGAGCCGAATTTGTGCAGGAACTGAGTTCTTTTTGTAAACATGTCGATGAAGTTTATATAATTAAAAAGAAAGATAATATTGATTTTATTGAGAATAACTGTAAAGAGATAGAGTCACTGAAAGATTGGTCAGGACCTCGAATATGCATATTACAAAGAGGAAAAAGAATAGATAATGTCTACTCTCGAGACACTGGAGCTTTGACGCTCAATAAAACGATGTTTATTAACAAAGATTAGTTTAATACTATTTTTCTTCATCTAATTTACAGTAATGTTAACAAGTCATTGCATTCGTATTGAATGTAGGATAGCAAGTGAATAATATAAAAAAGTAGGTAGTAATTTTTCTTAAATAAAATGATTAATTATTTCTAAGTACCGCCATAGCGGAAACGCCTACATAAACAGATGTAGCAATAACGCTAAGTCACAACTGTCGAGCGTTAACATCATCCCCCCGGTTAAAAGTATCCGACTTTAACCTTCTATGAGACGCTCCGTGGCTGGTAGAGGGCAGAGTCGTGTAAAAGGCCTTCGGTAGGTGGGTGGTTTGGACGTCTGCAACACGGCACACTCCATCAGGACCAGGAAAGAGTTTCGTGATTCGACCCGTGCGCCAGCATAATGGTGGTAGGTTCTCCTCCTGCAGCAAAACTAGGTCACCAACTTTCAATAGAGTATCACTGGTGCGCCATTTCGTTCTTTGTTGGAGTTCAGCCAAGTATTCCTTCTGCCATCTTCTCCAGAACTGCTGTCGGATTTGCTCTATCCTTTCATACCGCTTCAGATGAGTGGATTTGCAGTCTTCTAGGTTCGCCGAAGATAGCGCAGTTAGTGGCCGCCCGATTAGGAAGTGTCCTGAAGTGAGGAAAAGGAGATCATTCGGCGACGAGGACATAGGGTAAAGTGGACGGCTATTTAACAAGGCTTCTACTTGTGCAAACAGTGTGGATATTTCCTCAAACGTTAGATGCGTGTTACCCATTACTCGTCTAATGTGAAACTTAGCGGATTTTACCCCGGCCTCCCAGATCCCACCAAAGTTTGGAGCGTAAGCGGGAGAATGAAAATTTAATTTCTTCTTCGTTTGAGAACTCCGTTATGGTCTTGTGATTACATTTTAAAAAGTGGCCAATTTCTTTAGCAGTGGCCACAAAGTTGCGGCCGTTATCGCAAAAAAATTCGGCAGGTTTACTACGACGGGCAATGAATCTGCGTAAAGTAAGGATGAAAGCGTCCTTCGACAGATCACCTACTGCTTCTAAATGTATGCATTTATATCTCATACAAACGAAAATGCAAAAATAACATTTTGTAATCCTGTTT
Source organism: Catocala nupta (assembly GCA_963675205.1). NCBI lineage: Eukaryota > Metazoa > Arthropoda > Insecta > Lepidoptera > Erebidae > Catocala > Catocala nupta. The sequence goes on from OY776081.1 coordinate 34,064,379, forward strand.
GTAATTTTGTGATCCACGACCTTTTTTATTTAATACAAAGAACGGTCCAGCTAAATCCTTGCCAACGCTTCTAAATGGAAAATCCACCGTAACGCGCTGAGAGGGCAAATTCCCCATAATGGGTGATAAAGACTTGCCTTATACCCTTCTGCATTTGAGGCAATTGTGTACAGTCCTCCTTGCCAAGTGTCAACCATTGATAGGCCAAATATATTGCCTGACACTGGCCAGGAGAAGCTGCGGGCCAGCATGTAATTTATGTAAATGTTCCCGTTCAAAGATAAGTTTGGTGAGATGATGGGAGGAACGTAGTAAGATAGGATGTTTGCTATCAAATGCGATGGCTGAAGCATCCAAACGGCCTCCTACTCGTATTAATCTGTCTGTTTTGGAATTCCATCCTAAGCCAATAGTATTTGATGACTCACTGATGTTTAGAGTATCTTTAGAGCCTTCCGAGCAAGATTCGAGAACGTTCGGCGAATTGGATTTAAACTTTCTTAAGTTAAAACAGCCTTTCTTTAAGGCGTCTGATAATAAAATTTCAATACGTTTTAAGTCGCTTTGACTATAACAACCGGCAATGACGTCATCAACGTACATGTCATGCTGTATTATAGTTTTTATGAGTGGATAGTCGCACTCCTCGCCTAACTGCCAAAGGCACCTTGTGCTTAAATAGCTTGCGTTGGAAAAGCCGTAAGTCACAATATTTAAAATTAATATTTTAAGGGGCTTATGCTCGTCCTCTCTTCATATAATAAATTGAAGATGTCGATCTGATTCATCTACTAATATTTGACGAAACATTTTTTCTACATCACCTGTTAATATGTACTTGTAGAAACGAGGTCTAATTAATATGGCAAAAAGAGAGTCTTGAATTTGAGACCCAATCACTTGGATGTAGTTGACAGAGAGGCCGGAGGATGTGCGTGTCGATGCATCTAACACCACTCTTATTTTTGTCGACTCAACACAGGATGATAAGGTAAGAAATAAAAAAATTTTGATTGTAAGTCATTTATTGAAATTTTAAATAAATGCCCTAATTGTGAATACTCTCTTATGAATTTAATATATTGCGATTTAACTTTGGGTTGCTAAAGCGTTTTCTAAATTATGAAACCTTTTCTTAGCCATATTGAAGGAGTCACCGAGACAATCAGGGGAATCTACAAGAGGTAGCTTAACAGAAAATCTTCCATTTTCTAAGCGAGAGGTGTGTTGTAAAAAATGAGTTTCACATGCCTGCTCGCTTTCGCTTAAGTATGATTTGGATGGCATTTCTTCTAACTCCCAGAAACTATTTAGATTTTGTTCAATATTTTCATTATGATAAATATTAGTAATTACGAGATTGCATTTAATATTAATTTTGGGTTGTTTATGTTGTAAGGGGCCTCCAATCAACCAGCCCAATTTTGAACTGTGTAACTTAGGACAATTTAAGCCTAGTGACCGCTGCTCACAACCTATAATATCCCAAAACAAGTCTGAGCCTATGAGCATATCTATTAAAGCAGGTTGATAGAAATTGGGATCTGCTAAAACGATATTACTGGGAATATTAAATGATCTAATATCAATAAATACACTGGGTATAGACCCTGTTAGTTGTTCCATTGCATAAAAGTTAGAAATAACAGTAAATGGTGAATTTTTTTCGATTTCAATTGAGCAATGCAATATTCAGTTATAGTACCTGAATAATTGTTGCCAAAACCGATAATCTTAGTAGCATCAATAGGACAATCCTTTAATGATAATCTTTGTTCCAGATTTTGACTTATGAAAGAGGACTGACTGCCACAGTCGAGTAGGGCGCGTATTGTTTCAGATTCTTTAGTCTTGGGATTGACTACCTCAATTAAAGCAGTTGAAGGGGGGGGGTTTTGTATTTATGCTTTAATAGTTGCACTGCCTAGCTTGCTTTCTCTGCTTTCTAGCTTTACTGGATTGGCTGCTTGTTTAGTATAGATGCAAACCCACTTTACTCGACTCTTCAAGACGATTAAGGTGCCAATGGTCTTAGGGGAGAGCGCAACAGTCGTGTAGATCCCTAAGACAAGTCTGGTGGGGAATCCTTCACGTGGTTGCCCCCTGTTATTGGTCTAGTTCCCTATGAAATAGACGCAAATAAAACCACCAGTCGACCACTGCCTGGGATGGAGAGGTCATGTTCCGGCGGGTCCATCGTCGAACGACAGACGATGGATAGTAATGACCTCCCGCGTGTTTCTGCCGTGCGCGGGGACCCGTACGGAGGGATGAAGGAGTCCTAGGGGTTGAGTGGTGATGTGGCGATGGTAGTGCTGCTGATCTGCAACACGCCCCTTTGGTCCGGATTTCCTCTCACACGGGAGGTCGTAGTCTAGCCAGCTGCGATCAATCGGCTGCGGCGTCCGCTCATGCGGCCGCCAGGCGAGTGCCCTTGAGTGTAGAGGTCTCCAGCCGGGTTTGGGGTGGAGCGACTAGTGCTGTACGTCTCGGGGACAGCTCACTTGGGGGTGCTATACCTAGCTGGTAGCCCTGGTGCCTGAACAAGGCATCCCCAACGTTGAGGGCTCCATGGTGGGTAGGGAGCCAGCAGGTGAAAAGTAAGATAGACCCATGGACTCTGTCACAAAAAAAACCAAGGGCTTGACCGGTAAGGGCGAGCAAGAAAGGACAACCTCTGGACCCTTAGGGGGAGAGGTCAGCAATAGTGTAGGAGCTGCACGTGGGAGCACCTACATACCCAAGCTGCGTGGTCGTGATGGCCCCAGTGGCCGTCCGAGCATGAGCCAGGGGAGTGGTGCTGGAATAAGAAATGGAGAGGGGGTAACCCTGGAAAGGGCTACCAATTTAGAGGGCGTGGCAGCCACAGAGAGGGTCTGACATGCAGGGAATACCCGAAGGAGGATCCCAGCGGGACACCCTCGGGGAGTGGGTGTCAGCCCTCCAGGATCGGGGAGGTCAGGAAGGAGCAGAGGGGGAGCGGGCGAGGTACACCCTTGGCGTGCCTCGAGCCAAACTTGGCTGCACACTCCGCAGACCATACCCAGGGCAGGAAGAGGCGCAGTGGGTGTGCCAACCGCAAGCGGCGTGAGCTGCAGCGGCAATTGGCACTGGCACCCCATGCAGTCTCGTCAAAAAGGGTCAGAGAAGTGAGCGACGATGCTGTTGCTCAGGCAGATGGCAATAAACGTGCCAAGACCCTAGGTGACTCCTACAGGGAGGCGCTGACGGGGGTTAAAATGGCCGTTGTTGCCGACAACTTACCTGACGCTCTGCTTAATGCAGAGCCTCCAGGGTGCTGACCATGCTGCAGCGTCTCAACCCCTCTCTGAGGACCTACGAGTGGTAGGTGCTGAGCACGCAGGTCGAGGAGACGCACACCAGGCGCATTGTCCTGGTGGACAGCGTGTCGGCTGCGGCCATAAAAGCAGGCGGCTTCTGTCTCCATGCTGGCATGGACAAAACCACGTTCAAGATCCTTGAAGATCTGAACGTGCAGAAGATGACAGTGGGTGCCAGCGTGGAGGGGGAGACCCATGCGGCGACGGCACCACAGGTGGGGGACGGGGAGGAGCCCGTGAACCCAGTGGTGATTGAACCAGGTACGGCTCTCTACACGTCATCGCCATGCGTGTCTCCGAAGACCGACGACATAATCGGACATATAGATTGTCTAGATCTGTCGTCGCCGGAGGCTGCGGGGGCGCTGATGGAGGAAGGGAGTGAGGGGAGCGGCCAGCAGTGCCTGCCACCGTAGACGCCACCATAGGCAGACCGAATGGCGGGACTAAGGTGCGTACAAATAAACCTTCATCACTGCATCGGGGCGATGGCCGTTCTGGCCCGCAACCTGCGGATGAAGGAATATGATATTGCCCTGATCCAGGAACCTTATGTTAAAGAGGGAAAGATCAGAGGTTTGGGTGGGACAGGAGGTGTAATTTATCATAACTGTTCCACTAATGATATAAGGACATGTGTGTATGTCAGAAATGGCATAAATGCAATGCCCTTATACAATTTTTGTTCTAGGGATCTTACGACAGTTAAGATCGATGTGCGAGGGAGCGGTGGGCGGGATATTGTAATCCTGACCTCTGCATACTTCGACTATACGGACAAGGAAACTGTATCTGGACAGATAAAGGACCTTGTTGAATATGGCAGCCGGGAGAACCTGGACATGATTCTGGGGTGCGATGCCAACGCACACCACACAGTCTGGGGGAGCACGGATGTGAATGTAAGAGGGGAAAAGCTACTGGAGTATGTGGTAAGTACCTCTTTACAAATTCTAAATAAGGGAAACAGGCCAACGTTCGTCAACTGTAGGCGAGCAGAGGTAATTGACATCACGTTAGCCACCAACAGGGCTAGCACTAAGATTGTCGAGTGGCATGTGTCTGATGAGAATACCTTGTCAGATCATAATTACATATGCTTTATGTATAGGACTCTGGTTCCAGCTCCTATAGCACGTAGAAGGAATCCCAGAAATACGGACTGGAACTCCTTCAGGAGTGACCTCAGAATAGATTTAAAGGATTCTAAGGGTAAGCTTAATTCTATATTATAGCAGACTAATTGGTCCAGACTGTAAATACGGCCTGGACAAGTAACTTCCCTGAACGGTAACTTAGGCCCAAGAGGGTACCGTGGTGGACGCCAGAGTTGGTCAAGCTGAGGCTTGAAGCCAGAAGAGCGTTTAACAATGCTTGGACCAGCAGGGACTATAGCGGTTACGCTCGCTGTTTGACCAACTACAACAAAGCTGTGCGGAAAGCCAAACGTAAGGCTTGGAGAGCCCACTGTGAAAACATCAGTACTATTCCTGAAGTAATGAGACTCTCCAAAGCTATCTCGACTGTCAGAGCACACCCATTGACAACCATCAGAGATGGCAATGGGCAGCGAACAGGGTCCGGTAAGGAGCACTAGCAATGATGCTAAACACACACTTTCCGGACTGTAAGATAATAGAAAAGGAGCAGGAGGACCCGATTAGCCTGGTTGAACTAGGCTACCGTACAACCAAAGCAGATTGGGACACTGCAAGGAAGGTAGTGGATGAAGGGAAGGTCGGCTGGGCTCTAAATGGTTTTCAACCGTTCAAGTCACCTGGTCCAGACATGGTTTATCCCATTATCCCACAACAGGGAGCTGCACTCTTGGTTCCGCATTTGTGCAGACTATACAGAGCCTGCATAGCTTTTGGATACATTCCAAAGATATGGAGGCGAGTTAAAGTCATCTACATACCGAAGCCGGGCAAAGAGGACTACGAAGAAGCCAAGGCATACCGACCTATTAGTCTTGAGTCGTTCTTCTTGAAAGCCCTGGAGAAGTTAGTAGATAGACATATCAGGGAGGGAGCATTGAGAAAATTTCCTCTCCACGGGCTACAATGTGCCTACCAGTCGAGAAAATCCACTGAGATGGCACTGCATTTTGCAGTAAATAAGGCAGAACATGCATTAGATAACCGGGAAGTATGCATTGCTGCATTCCTGGATATTGAGGAAGCTTTTGATCGGAGCACCTTTGATGCCATTAGTGTGGCATCGGCAAATCACGGCATAGAGCCAACCATTTGCAAGTGGATCGATTGTATGCTCAGAGGAAGAATTATTAGGTCTGAGTTGTTAGGGGATGAAATGACTGCAATGACTACCAAAGGCTGCCCTCAGGGTGGAGTACTCTCACCACTCTTATGGTGCTTGGTGGTTAGTTCACTCTTAGAACAACTCAACAAAGGCCCGTACTTAACGGTCGGATATGCGGATGACTTGGTGATACTTGTCAATGGAAAATTTAGCCCTGAGTATGGTAGAAAAATGGTGCAGTAGTAACCATTTATCGATCAACCCAGGGAAAACTACTGTCGTGCAGTTTACTAGGATGAGAGATCTGACTGGCTTGGGAACTCTATCCAAGTATGGTACACAGCTACAATGGTCCACGGAGGTGAAGTATCTAGGCATGACCTTAGATAACAAGCTAACGTGGAAACCTCATGTAGACAAAGCCATAATGAAGGCCCAGCGGGTCTTCGGTATGATTCGTTCTACTTATGGGAAGACCTGGGGCCTGAAGCCCAAGGTCATCAAGTGGCTATACACGATGATGATAAGACCCATAATCACATATGGAAGCGTTGTCTGGTGGCCAAGAACCAAACTAGCAACATGCAGGAAAGCGCTGTCGAAGGTGCAGCGATTAGCCTGCATGGCTATAACAGGGGCGTTCCCTACTAAGCCAACAGCTGCGTTAGAGATTCTGCTGGACCTAACGCCGCTACACATTGTTGTGGAGTTAGAGGCGATGAAGGTGCTACATAGACAATCTATACATGGGCTGTGGAGCGTCAACATGCCAGTAACTCGACACACAAAACTGGAGATCTCGAAGGATCTTAAAGAGATTATGAGCATGGGATGTGACAAAATGCAACCAATGCACATACATATTCAAAAATAATTTTAAAATAAAGGTCCCCACAAGGGACGAATGGAGACGAGGTCTACGATCCCCTGACAAGAGTTGTCTCATCTGGTACACCAATGGTTCCAAAATGGAAACAGGATCAGGCGCTGGTATTTATGCCAACGACTGCAAGGTGAACCAAAGCATGGGCAAATATGCAACGGTCTTCCAGGCGGAAACCTAAGCTATAATTGCCTGTGCGCAGGAGAATATTAACAACAATGTCACTGACAAGATTGTTTATATTCTAAGTGACAGTCAAGCTGCTCTTAAGGCTCTGAACTCCTGTAGGCTGGACTCAACACTGGTCCTGAACTGTGTCAAAGCCCTTAAAAAACTTGGCAGAAAAAACACAGTTAGGCTGGTGCGGGTTCCGGGGTATGCAGGGGTGCAGGGTAATGAGGAGGCTGATGTATTAGCCAAAAAGGGCTCGGATCAACTAATTGTGGGCCCCGAGCCATTCGTAGGTCTCTCTGAGAGTACCGTCAAGGCAGCTTTGAATGCACATGGCAATGATAAACACAGGCTGGAGTGGATGGCCCCTAGGGGTCTGGAACACTCCAAGAAATTCATTGCAAACAAAGCCACGAGCTTTACCCGGAAGTTCTGCGGGTACAACAAGGGCCAAATACGCCTACTCACAGGAGCGTTTACTGGTCATTTTGGTACCAACGACTTCCTGTGCAGATTGAGATTGTCAAACAATTCGATCTGCAGAGCCTGTGGTGAACAGGACGAGTCCATATCACACCTACTGTGTGAATGATAAACCTCGGGGCCGACACAAAAGATCCCACTGGGTCGAAGTGTCGCCGGTCTACAATGACTGGCCCCCGGATCAAGATAAGATAAGATAAAGCAGTTGAAAGAAGAGCTTGTTTGGTACATTGGTTGTTACAGTTGGTCAACGTCTCAGCTAAAGTGTTGACACTGTTTGTGTTATCAGCTGTACCAGTAGGAATATGCAACATGCTGTTGTGTTTCTTGTTACATTCGGGGCAACGACCTAAGCGACATTTAAAAGTAGGATGACCAGATCTTAAACAATTGAGACACAATCTTAATTTACTTGCCTCTGCTATAAGTTCGCGTATGTCTTTGGCCTTAAATGATGGGCAGTCATATATTCTATGATCAGCATTGCAGCAGGGACAGAAGTATGATAATGAAGATGATTGTGTTTGTAACTAGGTACTACCGCTAGTGTATGCATGCGACTTAGGGTTCATGGTTCATGTTTAGGGTTTATGCTCCTTATTTATTGAATGATTATCTGAACGTGTGTTGTGACTAGGTTTTGGTACGTTATCTGGTTTACCACGGTGCAAAGCCCCGAGCACGGCTGCACGATCGTTTAGAAATTTGTGAAAATCTTTAAGTGTAGGTATATCAGTTGACAGTGCGTAACGGTGTTCTGCCCATCTAGTTAAGGTTTGATTGTCTAGCTTAGAAGCAACTAAATGGATTATTATGACGTCCCAATGCTCAGTAGCTTGTCCTAAGTTAGAAAGAGCACAAAGATTTTTAGTCACGTGATCAACTAAGAAGCGCAAAGAATGTTCGGACTCTTTGTTGATTGAATTTATATCAAATAATGCACAAAGGTGATAACTTATTAATAAACGCTTATTGTCGTAACGTTCTAGTAATAGGTTCCAAGCTTCCTGATAATTATCAGAAGATACCTCTAGATTTGAGATGATTCGTGCTGCTTCGCCCTCTAGATACGAAATTAAATAGTGGAATTTATTAACTGAACTAATTCTACTATTTTCGTGAACTAAAGATCGAAACGTGTCACGAAATTCCATCCAACGAAAGTATGATCCATTAAATTTGGCTTTTTGAATCAAAAGTAGCTTGAAACCTATTTAATTATTTACATGAACAAAATGAGTTGGAGGGCTACTTGAGTCGTGGACGTCCTCATTCTTGCTATGTAATTGTAATAAATTTTGTGCAGTTACCATATTACTAATAAACTCCTTTTCTATGTTTTCTCGTTCTTCGAGCTCATTGTCTAACAAACTTGAATTATAAATTTTAATTTGACTTTGTTAGTCATCAAACTTTGACGATAAAGTTTCAAACTTGCTCAATTTAAGTGTAAGTTTTGCCCTATGTGTGGCAGTAAAACAATCGAGACGCGATAATTTTTCTAAATAATTTTTAAACTTCGTTACTTGGCCTTTGACGAAGCTACGTCTAACAAACAATTCCGCCAAGCTCTTTGCATCGTCACCTAAAGCCATTATTATTATTTGTTTATGAAATATTCGTAAATGATGCTAGTTTGATAAGTAGATTATCTAAGGATTCTAAGAAATTAGTACTTTTTCTCCGGGGCGACGAAATATAGCCAAAATAACCATATTTCTATTCACCTCTATCATAAGGCAATTTGCATCAACAAGCAACGGTTCTGATATATTGTAACGATGTGTAGATTTATAGTATACCACTACACCCTCATTTTGCGTCTTATCGTTCGTTGAAAATGCATGGTTATAGCCATCTAACTCGGGTATACGATTATTGTTGTGAAGCCAACATTCAGTCAATATAAGTAGATCCCAGTAAATATTAGATTTATGTAATAATGTTTGTAAATGAGGCATGTTACAATGGATGCTTCTAATATTTTGAACAATAAAATTTAAAGACTTGCTGGTTGGATATAGCATATCAGTACTAATATCTTCTATGTCACACGTTGTACTACTGGCTAGTGTCAAATTATCTAAATCATTGCATAGACTGTGTAGAAAATTAACCTTGCATAAAAATATGTTTGACGGAGCAGTGTTAGATTTATTAAAATAAGCTATGCTATTATTGCTGGAGAATAATGTAAGATTTTTGTAATTTTCTGATATTAATGGAACTTTTCTGAATAATAGTATTAGCACAAAGAATTTTAAGTTGATGGGGAATACATTGGTTTTAATGTCGTAAAACTGTGTTTGGCTGTTTGTATGTAATTGTGTATTTGACGTGGGTATATGTTGTTTAGGCATTTGAGATAGTGTGTATTGCAGTTTATGAAAAGAATTTGTGTATGTAAATATTAGTAGATTAAAGTGATAACGAAAAATAACAATAGTAATGCGCTTAAGAGTAATTGAGACATATTCTAGTAATTTTTGCGTGCCTAGATTAGCAATGTCATCTTCACAGTCTATGTGGATAGTTGGTTGTCCTTCCTTGAGACGTATAAATACTTTTCCAAATGCAGTCCAGCAGCTAGCCTGATGATGTGTCTTCGTAAACACCCGGGTCAAATAATACAGACGTCTAGTTTTGCTGGTTAAATTATCCGTAACATAAACTGGAATAAGATTGCCTTGAATTTTGAGATGACCAGTATTGATTTTTCCTGCTTGCCCCTTCTCTTTATTGAAGCTAACTATGGATTTCATCAAGTTTTCTTTTTGTAATGTTGAACTGAATTCTACTATGATGGGACCTGTTTCGTTCTTAGTTTTTATTCTGAAAATATCTCGAATTTCATAATCCTGGATCGGCTGATTTATCGCTTCGCTAAGACGCAAGGCATGGGTTTTAAATTCTGCTGTGTCTCTGGTTTGGACAGGGGTACATTACGGAATTATATTGTAACAATTATTCAATAAACTAATTTCGTATGTTTCGGTTATTCTTTTAATTTATCATAGGAGGGGGTCATTACATATTAAACAAATAAACTACTGCTTAAACTAACGGTTCAATTAATTTAGTTATCGTTATTGTTTTATTTACATTGATCTTTAGCAGCATTTTATTTTTAGATTGTTTACCTTTAGTTAAGTACCTAACCAAATGGAGTATAGATAGCTACTCGTAGTAACAAAGCTACCTATTTGATTATTATGAAAGACTTTTAAATAATATTTTGTTAAATATTTAATATGTTACCTGATCTAATGATAAAGTATTGAAGATAACATTATATATTTGCTGCTGTGACGCAGTTGGGTTGGACGACATTAAGTGACTCCATTTGCGTAACACTGAACATCCACAGAGACGGCAAACTCTTCTATGATAAAGTGATTGACTGGAACTAGGTAAATCACTAGAACCTGCGTGTTCATTGTTTACATTCGGTTGTTCCATCTGCAGCGTACAACACTTAATGCAAGTCTCCAGCAGGCATCACACAAGTAATCATCTTCAGTAATCTACGACAAAAATAAAAATTTATAAACGTAAGATCTACAATAAAATAATAGTTTAAAGAAACTAAAAACACGGTTTATTAAAAAATAAGACAATAATTTAATAATTTTAATGTAAAGAAGCATGGGGTAGGGTTATTAAAATGTCTTAGAAAGTCATTTTTTGAACTATTATTTATTATTATATTTTTTTACTTACGGTGAAAATTTTCTAAGACGGTATACTGCCCAGATCCCATTTAAATTTTACTGAAATCGGTCGAGCGGTTATTAAAAATCAACAAAAACATATTCCCACATGGCACCGGCTCACGGGGCGACCCGCTTGACCTCCGCGGGACAAGCATGCCGTATATTTTTGGCTCGCTCGCACGCCGACCCGTTTGCAATATAGCTGCGGGGCGCGCACTTCACTTCTACGGGACCGGGGCAGAGTATATTTTTGAATCGCTCCCAAACTGACCCTGCGGTTAGCGCGCCTACCACTTAATATCACACCGACTGCGCGTGATTTATAATAACCTAATATATAACAACATTATTATATATTTCGTAATTTTTTTCTAAATTCTTGTATTGTCATCGGTCCTCGATAAGTGTGCAAAGTTTCAAATCAATCCGTCGGAATCTTTGAACGTGATTTTCACCACTTTTAAACAAGTGGTGAAAATCACGTTCAAAGATTCCGTTACATAGATTCATAGATACATACCAAGCTAATAAAAATTTAATAATCGAAAATATTTTGCACTTATTTTGCATTTGAGTTGCACCACGGTGAAGTAAGGCATAGACAAAGCAATTCGCTTAGTTCAATTGTTACTATGGAATTATTAAGAACTACGTGTACGTATTACTCGATAATTCCATGATTATAACATACATACCGATTGAATTAGACATGTTAGTTAAAAAAATACTAGCAAATAGGAAATGTGGTATAATATTATTATTATTCACATTTATTCCGTAATTATCAATAAAAATTACATTTTTAAATATATAATTATAAAAAAACACATTTAAAAATATCGACAATCAATGCACGGCGCTCTGATCGATCTATTACCACAATAACAGGCTTGTTGGCAACAACAGTCCTGTCTGTGATAATAGATCGATCCCAATACAGTGTGATATGGTCCTTTTCGAGAACTGGTTCCGCTACATACCTGTAGTAAGGCACCTCGACCTCTACAAGTTTGTACTTCAGAGCAAGTTGCTGATGAATAATTCTGGCTACTTGGTTATGTCTGTGCAAGTACTCGCCGTTAGCAAGACGAGAACAACCGGAAACTATATGCCTGAGGGATTCACCGGGTTGGTGGCACACCCGACATATGTCAATCGTACCATCCCTCAGGATATATTTCCGGTAGTTATTCGTCTTGATAACTTCGTCCATAATTGCACAGACAAACCCTTCGGGTTCCCCAAAGAGGTCACCGAAGCGTAGCCAGTTCACGGAGGCGAGAACGTCTACATCAGGTCCACATAGGGCCTTTTAGAACCTACCGTGAAGCTCCTTGCTCTGCCATACACTCTTGCGGTCGTCAATGCTTAGTACTACAGGGATGCGCCAGTTCTCTTTAGCCAGATTAAGCGGGGTGAGTCCGTTATCCACTGCGATAACATCACGATGCATATCCACGTTCGCTTGAAGGAAATATTCTCTAAGGTTGCACACCTCACGATTATGGAGGGTTTTGGCATTTAGAAAACCTCGACCCCCACATTTCCGCGGGATGTACAACCTCATCACAGACGAACGAGGATGATGCATTCGGTATGCCGTCAACAGTGTACGGACCTTCCTGTTCAGGGCATCTAACTCAGTCTAAGTCCACTTAAGTATGCCAAAGGAGTATAAAAGAAGCGGCATGACCCAACCGTTAAAAGCGCGCACCTTGTTGCCACCTGATAGAAGACTGTTAAGTATTTTTCTCAGGCGACCAAAAAAGCGCTCCTTCAACGATTGTTTCATGTCCGCTTCATTTATACCTAAGGCTTGTGACATACCCAAGTATTTGTAGGTATCAGTAATGAGAAGCGATCTTAGGTTAATGGAATCTGAAAGTTCAATGCTCTCAGATTCCACCATCCTTCCTTCCTTTACATGCATGACTGCACATTTATCCACACCAAACTCCATGTTGATAGATTTACTAAAGCAATCAGTTACTCTTAGTAAGTGTATCAAATGTGAATCAGTGCGGGCAAACAGCTTTAAATCATCCATGTATAGCAAGTGTGATACGACCTGACCGCCTCTCTTTAACCGGTAACCTAGCCCTGAACCCTCTAGTAATGTACTGAGAGGGTTCAACGCTAGGCAAAACCAAAGAGGACTCAGACTGTCGCCCTGAAATATACCTCGCTTAATCTGTATTAGCTCGCTGGTCGCCTGAGTCCGTCGACGGAGAGCCGTTTTCCATTGCCCCATACATAACTTCAAGAAGGTGCATAGAGTTGTATTTACTTTATACAGCTCCAGCACCCTTAAGAGCCATGTATGCGGCACCGAATCGAACGCTTTCTTGTAATCTATCCAACATGTCGCCAGACTCTTGTGATTACGGCGAACCTGTTGGCTAATGGCCATATCAATGAGGAGGAGTTCCTTCGTACCACGAGCCCCCTTCCTACAACCATTCTGAGAGGCCGACATAATAGAATTGATTTCAATATGTTTTGAAATTTTGGCTCTCAGAATAGACGTAAGAAGCTTATAGACCGATGGTAAGCAGATGATCGGTCTATAATTTCCAGGCTCATGAGTGCTACCTGCTTTGTGGAGCAGGTGCGTAACTCCTGTGGTCATAAAATCTGGCAACGACCCAGATTCTACGGTTGATTGAAACTGCGATGCCAAGCAAGCATGCGAACTACGTAGCCAATTCAACCAGAAGTTATGCAGTCCGTCCGGACCTGGAGACTTCCAATTTGATAACGAACGGACTGCACGAGTAACATTCTGGTCTTCAATGACTACGTCTTCCATCTCTGGAATTTGTTCAACCGCTCGCTCGACATCACGGATCCAATCGCCCTCTGTGTGGCCCATGGGCACCGACCAGATGCTACGCCAAAAGGTATTTGTGGTATCAGCATCCGGCAGCCGCCCACCAGTCACACATTGATCCGGTCGTTCCCAGCTTCTATAAACACGTCTCTGGTCTCTTTGAAATGTGTAATTCACGGTATACCGGTTCACGCGTTTTTTGTATCTGCGCAAACGGTTTGCCCACGCATAAACTTTCTGCTTCAGGAAGTCAATGCGCTCTGTGACCCGAGATGTATAGTCTTGTGGGCTGGTGTCAGTTCCCAAGAAAGCTCGACTCACAAAGCGCATCACTCTAGGGCGAGTATTGCCCTCCCTGAAGCAGATTAGTTTACCAATAAGTGCCCTTGCCTCAGCGATACGACGCTCAATCCTGCATTGCCATGCCGGAGCAGCTTTTCGCCATACAGCAATGTCGTTCAAAGGGGACTTAACGCCTGCTGTACGGCATGCCGCTACAGCAGCACAATACAGGATTGAATGGGTATCACTGAGATTCTCGCTATTCTCTAAATAACTAGGCAGTAGCGAGTCAAGGGCTCCTACCAATGCCATATTTTGTCTATGCGTAGGCAACCGCGGCAGTCGAGGCCTAATAGTATGGGGTGTGTACCGATATTCCCGAATCGCACATTCCAAAGCTACCCTTACCTCATCATTGTACTGGATGCTTACATTATTAGTCATGTCATCCTCATCCTCGCTGGTAATGTTTTGGGGCAACGATGTAACACTACTTGTTGTTACACCAGGATGGACGTGAATGGCACGACTCGAACGTAAACACTCTGAGCGAAGCCTATCAAGTACGTTATCATCCAGCATCCGATTGCGCTGGATAACTCGCACTTGATCCGATAGTCGTTGTGCCGTGACGTTGAAGCCTGGTTCAAGAGCCTGAAACAGAGGCAGCATTCGATTACGATACGCACTGAGGTTGGTTCCTCCCTCTGTAGCCACAAAATATGCCCGCATGACGTTTTCATTTATTGACCTCGTCCATCTCATGCGGCGCACATCACCACCGACAGCGGGGGCCCTGTTCGAGGCCCTGTTAGTATTATTCTCTTTATTTAAATATTCTCAATATATTTTTCATTTTTAAATATACATATATCTATAAAAATACATTTAAAACTATAAAATATATGGTACCCCACCGGCATCGGGAACAGGGTCCAAGCTGCCGGTGGTTAGGATTCCAGAGATAGGAACCTCCTCACAATGCGTGCTGTATCTAAAAGCACTGCTTTCTGCATCAAACCCTTGATCCAAGCACCCAACGCGAGCCTCTTTAGATGGTGATCGAGGCTCTTGGCTATTAGACCATTGACAGATATGACTATCGGCACAATGATTGCCGAATCAACATCCCACATGTCGACAACCTCGCGAGCCAAATCGAGATATTTAATTTGCTTATCTTTTTCAGCTTTCGCGAGATTGCCGTCATGCGGAATGGTGACATCGATAATCAATGCGCGGCGCTCTGATCGATCTATCACCACAATGTCAGGTTTGTTGGCCACAACAGCAGGACTGTGATGATAGTTCGATCCCAGTACAACGTGACATGACCATTTTCGAGAACTGATTCAGCTACATACCTGTAGTACGGCACTTCAACATCTACAAGTTTGTATTTCAGAGCAATTTGCTGGTGAATAATCCTGGCTACTTGGTTATGTCTGTGCAAGTACTCGCCGTTAGCAAGACGAGAACAACCGGAAACTATATGCCTGAGGGACTCACCAGGTAGGTGGCACGCCCGACAAATGTCAACCGTACCATCCCTCAAGATATATCTCCGGTAGTTATTCGTCTTGATAACTTCGTCCGCAATAGCACAGACAAACCCTTCGG
Source organism: Catocala nupta (assembly GCA_963675205.1). Lineage (NCBI taxonomy): Eukaryota > Metazoa > Arthropoda > Insecta > Lepidoptera > Erebidae > Catocala > Catocala nupta. Next base: position 34,079,964 of record OY776081.1, read on the forward strand.
TTTCCCCAAAGAGGTCACCGAAACGTAGCCAGTTCACGGAGGCTAACAGGTCTACATCAGCTCCATATAGAGCCTTGTAGAACCTACCGTGAAGCTCCTTGCTCTGCCATACATCCCTGCGATCGTTAGTGCTAAGTACTACAGGCTTGCGCCAGTTCTCTTTAGCCAAACTGAGCGGGGTGAGTCCGATTACTACAGCAACTACATCCCGATGCATACCCACGTCTGCCTGAAGAAAGTATTCTCTGAGGTTGCATACCTCGCGGTTATGAAGGGCCTTGGCATTCAGAAAGCCTCGGCCTCCACATTTCCGCGGGATATACAGTCATCACAGACGAACGTGGGTGATGCATACGGTATGCCGTCATGAGTGTACGGACCCGCCGGTCCAGGGCATCCAGTTCAGCCTGAGTCCACTTAAGTATGCCAAAGGAGTACATGAGCACCGGCATGACCCAACCGTTACAAGCGCGCACCTTGTTGCCACCTGATAAAAGACTATTTAAAACTTTTTTCAGACGACCAAAGAAACGCTCCTGCAACAATTGCTGCATGTCAGCCTCATTGATACTTAACGCCTGTGACATACCCAAGTACTTGTAAGTATCGGTTACAAGAAGTGATCGTAGGTTAATGGAATCCGAAAGTTGTGTTCCTTCGGATTCCACTATCCTGCCTTGCTTTACATGGATGACAGCACATTTGTCCACACCAAAATCCATACTGATAGACTTACTAAAAGTTTCAGTTACTTTAAGTAAATCCATCAACTGTAATTTAGTGTGGGCAAACAACTTTAAGTCATCCATATACAACAAGTGGGATATCACTCCACTACCTCTATTTAACCTGTAACCTAGCCCTGAACCCTCTAGTAATGTACTAAGAGGATTCAATGCTAGGCAGAACCCAAGAGGACTCAGGCTGTCGCCCTGAAATATACCCCGCTCAATTTTTATCAATTCGCCATTCCCAGGGATCTGTCGACATCCTGGATAGCTAAGAACCGTTTTCCATTGCCCCATGCATGACTTCAAAAAGGTGCGCAGAGTTGCATTTACTTTATAAGTCAAAGTCAAAGTCAAAAATAATTTATTCACTTAGGTCACAAAGTAACACTTATGAACGTCAAATGGGTTAGTGAGTTTATTATATTTACTGAATTTACATTTATGTTAGTTGCAAGGTTCAGGCAAAAGGTTGAGCCTATGAGAAGATACCTGCAAGAAACTCAAGGCCACTCTTTTAAATCGCCATCAACTTATAATTTCAGTATTTTACAACTCATTTATGTACCAGGTGTTGCAGTCATTATGCCATATGTCACTGTCCATATAAAACTAAATTCTAAAATAAAGAAAAGTTGGTAATATTATGTAAAAAGCATTTGAGATTTGAAATCATATTTATCAGTACGTAGCCATTTGTAATAGACAGTAGTATGGCATGAGGACGCATACACTTACACTTTGTGACATGAAAAGGTAGTTCGTGACTAAATGTAGTTAAAACAAAATTTACGTTAATACTTATAAAGTTTGTTTAAAAGAAAAGAAAGATACTTTAACACCACCAAATAAACACGAAGTACCTTCACATAACTAAATTGACTTATATAATACATACATTGTTTGAATCCTGTATGAAACAAGCAACTAGTTCCATGAGTTTTTATCATTTAAGTAATCATTGATTGAATAATAGCCCTTCCGGATAAGCTGACTTTTAATAGCACTTTTAAATTTTAGTAAAGGTAAATTTATAATATCAATCGGTAGTTTATTAAAAAAGCGTATACTGAGTCCCGCAAATGAATTGTGAACTTTATGTAAACGATGATACGGACCTACCAACTTATGCTTATTTCTAGTGTTTAAGTTGTGAATATCACTATTCTTATTATATAAGTGAATATTATGTTTTATAAACATAATATTCGTAAATATATATTGCGACGCAACAGTAAGTATACCAATTTCTTTAAAACGCTCTTTCAGGGAAACTCGTGGGCCTAAATTATAAATGCTACGTACTGCACGCTTTTGAAGAATGAAAATTGTTTCAATATCAGCTGCCTTACCCCACAATAGTATGCCATAGGACATAACGCTGTGAAAATAACTAAAATATACTAGTCTCGCAGTATCTATAACAGTAAGCTGTCTTACTTTCCTAACCGCGAATGCTGCTGAACTAAGTCTCCCTGCAAGACACGATATTTGAGCGCCCCACTGAACTTTATCATCTAAAGTAATGCCTAAGAAAACTGTGGATTGTACAAATGTTACTGTTTCATTATTTAAATTAACGTTTATGCTAGGACTCTTTATATTAGGCAATGTAAACTTAATACATTTTGTTTTTTTTGAATTGAGTAGTAAATTATTCGCCGTGAACCAGTCCAGGACTTGCGCGAGTGAAGAATTAACACCCTGTAAATTTGGTGTCTTACGGTCTACTTTAAAAATAAGTGATGTGTCATCAGCAAATAATACAATGTCGCACAAATTCTGTACGAAGAACGGCAAATCATTCACGTACGCTAGAAACAGAAAGGGTCCTAAAATTGAGCCCTGCATACAACTCTAACACCCTCAAAAGCCATGCATGAGGCACCGAATCATACGCTTTCTTATAATCTATCCAACATGCCGCCATATCCCTTTGTTTACGGCGAACCTGTTGGCTAATGGCCATATCAATGAGGAGGAGCTCCTTAGTACCACGAGCCCCCCTCTTATATCCATTCTGAGAAGCTGACATTATTGAATTTGTATCAATATGTTTAGATACCTTGGCTCTCAAAATAGATGTAAGAAGCTTATAGATCGATGGCAAACATGTTATCGGTCTATAATTGCCGGGCTCGTTGGTACTACCTGTTTTATGGAGTAGGTGGGTTATTCCAGTGGTCATAAAATCTGGTAGCGATCCAGATTCTAGGGCAGATTGAAATTGAGCAGCCAAACAAGCATGTGAGCTACGCAGCCATTTCAGCCAGAAATTGTGCAGTCCGTCCGGTCCTGGCGATTTCCAATTTGATAAGGATCGGACCGCACTAATTACATCCTGGCTATCAATGACCACGTTTTCCATTTCTGGAATTAGCTCACTTGCTCGCTTGACCTCCCGCATCCATTCCCCCTCAGTGTGGCCGACGGGTACCGACCAGATGTTCCTCCAAAACGTATTTGTAGCATCAGCATCTCGTAGCCCCACATCGGCCACACATTGATCTGGTCGTTCCCAGGTTCTATAAACCCATCTTTGGTCACTTTGAAACGTGCGGTTGATGACATACCGGTGCACGCGTTTTTTGTATCTGCGCAGTCGATTTGCCCATGCATAGACTTTCTACTTCAGGAAGTCAATGCGCTCTGTGGCCCGAGATACGTATTCATGAGGACTGACACCAGTCCCCAGAAAAGCCCGGCCCACATAGCGCATTACCCTGGGCCGTGTGTTCCCTGCCCTGAAGCAGATCAGCTTACCGATGAGTGTCCTTGCCTCAGCAATACGCCGTTCAATCCTGCACTGCCAGGCCGGGGTGACAGATGTTTGTCGTATAGCAGGGACATGTGTGGGGAACTTGATGCCCGCTATACGACTTGCCGCCACAGCAGCACAGTACAGGATCGAATGAGTATCGGCGAGATTCTCGCTATTATCTAAATAACTAGATAATAGCGAGTCTAGAACACTCACCAATGCTATATTTTTTCTATGCATAGGTAACCGAGGCAGACGGGGCCGAATCGTAAATTGCATGTACCGGTATTCCTGAATCGCACTTTCCAAAGCATCCTTTACCTCCTCCTTGTACTGAATACTTACATCATTTGTCATGTCATCCACCTCCATACTGGCACTATTGCCCGTCCGCGTCGCACCAGGTGATAGTTGCGTAACTGCGGGTTGGATGTGAATGGCATGGCTCGTAGGCAAGTATTCTGAGCGTAGCCTATCAAGCACGGTATCATCCAACTGTCGACTGCGTTGGATAACCCGCACTTGATCCGATAATCGCTGTGCTGAAACGTTGACGCTTGGTTCAAAGGCCTGAAACAGAACAAGCATGCGGCTGCGATACGCAGTGAGGTTAGTTCCCCCCTCTGTAGCCCCAAAATATGCCCGCATGACGTTTTCATTAATGGATTGAGTCCATCGCATGCGGCGCACATCACCACCGGCAGTGGGGGCCCGGTTCGAGGTCGGTGGGCCTCGGGGTCCCAAGCGGGTCGGTGGCCGGCCTCTTCCCCGCCGACGTGCAGGTGACGGTGACGAAGGCGGAGAGAAATATTCGTCGCTCGAGCTCGACGCAACTGCAGCGGCCGGTGATTCTGATCGATGTACCGACGGCTGCGAGGCGGAGCTAAGCGACGAACCCGGAGGTGGTAGCGGTGCGGCTCTAGATCTGGCTCTTGTTAACATCTTGTATTTTAATAAACTTAAATTCAGTCTCTGTGAAAATTTTGATTTTTGACGTTGTCATATTATTTGTAATACTTAATACTGATGAATATTTGCTTTTATGCCTGTAATTTTTTGTGTTTATTGTGCAATGCGTCTTATTGGTTTTATATGATTTGAAAATAAATGGATTTATATCAAAAATAAACTTTAAACTGAAAATAAAATATTTTTCTCTAAAAATACATAGACGTTACTTAGTGTTGCCAGATATTATATTATATATAATATTATTATTATTATTATAGACATTTTTCCAAAGTCCGCATGTTTTTTTTGAAACTCACATTAATTTTAGCTCTATACGAAGTTTCTGCCCCCTATGAGCAGATGCAACCCGTTATAATTATTTATTGATAATTTAAATAATTTCGAGTTATTGATGATAAATTACAACATGACAAAGTTCGTCACAACCCTAACAAAAAACAATATCAAGAAAGGACTACACCACATCCATAGACTAAAAATATTCAACATTTTAAATAAAATATATATTTTATTTTTTTTATTTTAAAGGAGATGTTTCATTTTCGGCTATGAAATGCACTATCAGCCAAAAATTTGCAAAAAATACCAGGAATCGGGGAAAAATATTATTTCCTGAATTTAAGTCGAATTACCGTGTGGTGACCGGCTCCGAATAGCACCAACCTATTTCTACTCATGGGTGTCGTAAAAGGCGACTAAGCGATTCATACCAGGGGATGGGCAGTAGCGTCAACTGCGTACTGTAAACTCGATGCTGCGAACAATAACCTACCCAAGGAGGGTTGACGTCAGGCAGGCGGCCGGTTGTAAAATAAAGCCAAAACCTGTAGCAACATGAAAACATATAATGGCGACAGGCAGACAGCTAGGGCGTACCCCATAGGCGACTCACAGGGACAGCACCCGGTCACTATGGGAAGTGGACAAGGGTTGTCGCGCCACCATGGGCGGGAGCGACGTAAGAAGCAAGCCCAGAGTGTAAGGGAAGTAAGACTGAGGTATGCGAGTTGGAATATAGGGACCTTGATTATATATTATTCTATAGTATTCTAAATTTAATTATTATTGTATTATTCTATGTACCTACTACACTCATTTGTACACGTATACAGGTAGAACATGCTGGACTTTCAAATTGTATAACATCAATGCTGCAATGTATCACACATGTTTAATGCAAATAAATATTTTCATTTCATTTCATTTCATTTGACTGGAAGAGGAAGAGAGTTGGCAGATGTATTGAAAAGAAGAAGAATAAATGTCGCATGTTTGCAAGAGACGAAATGGAAGGGCGCGAAAGCTAGAGAGATTGGAGAAGGTTATAAGTTATATTATAGTGGAAGTGATGGAAAAAGAAACGGAGTGGGAGTAGTTTTGGATAGAGATATAAAAGACTGTGTGATAGTTGTGAAAAGGATGAATGATAGGATTATAGTCGTAAAATTAGTATGGGAGAATGTTGTTTGGAAAGTGATAAGCGTATATGCATCCCAAGCTGGTTGTGAGGAAGCGGTGAAAGAAAAGTTCTGGGAGGATTTTGATACGGTTATGATTGATATTCCGGATTGCGAAGAGATATGTATGAGAGAGGAGAGATTATTACATTCCAGCGTAACAAAGTGTAGAGTATTATTTAGATTTGATTATGTTAACGCAACCGATATTATCAACGCTTTTCAATCTCTGGAATCTAAAAATACGGGGGATCTCTGGGGTATCTCCGTTAAGGTCGTAAAAAGTACAATAGATATAGTTGCTCCTTATTTAAGTGGGTTATTTAATAGGTGTGTAGATTCGGGAACTTTTCCAGATTTTATGAAAAATAGTAAAATCATACCTTTGTTTAAATCCGGTAGTAAAACTGATCCTAGTAATTTTAGGCCAATATGAATTCTACCAGCTTTTAGCAAAATATTTGAAAAATTAATACTCAAGCAATTACTTAGACATTTTAATTTAAATAGCCTCTTTCACGACAACCAATATGGCTTTACTAAGGGTCGTTCAACAACGGATGCAGGAGTAGCTTAACAATATTTGTGACGTTGTACTGTTTGCTGACGATACTTCCTTAATATTTAAAGTAAATAGGAATAGGGACCATTTTGACGAAGTAAACAGTGCATTGGTTCAAGTAACAAAATGGTTTACTTTAAATAATTTAGTACCGAACCCCAAAAAAACAAAATATGTTAAATTCATACTGCCTAATGTAAAACATCTTGGTCCTAGCATAACATTGAACGGTGAGGTACTGGAAGCAATAGAATCCACAGTATTCCTGGGCATTACACTTGATTCAAAGTTACAGTGGGGTGCGCAAATATCTTGTCTCTCAGCGAAACTTAGTTCGGCCGCTTACGCTATTAGAAAAGTCCGTGGATTAACTGACGTTGATATACTTAGATTAGTTTACTTTAGTTACTTTCACAGCGTTATGTCATATGGAATATTATTATGGGGAAAAGCATCTGATATACAAAGTATTTTTATATTGCAAAAAAGAGCTGTGCGTGCAATTTATCAATTAGGAACTAGAATCTCGCTCAGAGACAAATTTAAGAATATAGGTATTTTAACTGTAGCATCACAATATATTTATTTTAATATCATGCATCTCCGTCAAAATATATATTTATACATAAAAAATAGTGACATACATAAAATCAATACTAGAAATAAATATAAATTATGTGTTCCATTCTACCGTCTACATAAAGTTCATGGTTCCTTCATGGGTCTTGGTATACGTTTTTATAATAAAATCCCGAGTAATATTCTAGAATTACCAGAGAATAAATTTAAAGTTAAAATTAAAACTTGCTTAATTTCTAAAGCATATTATAATATAGATGATTATTTAAATGACAAACATCCATGGCACTAATATTTGCATCAGATCACAGGATATTAAATGACAAATACTAACACTTATGTTTTTTTTAATATATGTATATATTTTTTTTGTAATATTACACCTTGTTTAAGCTGGAATTTGCATTGTTGTTACATTCAGTCGTATTTTAATCAAGAAGAATGTGCAATGAAGACAACTCGTGATTATGGACAGTTCCGTTAAGCTTTCTTTTGAGTCTTATTCTGAATTCTGGTTTAGTGGAATTCGATAATTTACTTACTACATTTTATTTAAACAATTAGATTAAACTACGGACTATAATCACGTCTTGTCTTGATTATTTATGTACATGTAAGTGGATGCTCCTATTTACCATACTGCTGCTTTAGAGGCTACCATCAAATTTTATCAAATGTTTGAGTATGTTGAGTAGTAGTTCATGGAGAAATGGTTGCAGCACCTTACAGTTATGATTTGTAATAGAAATATTATTGTACACTTGGCGATTAAAAAGAGTGGCTATGAGTTTCTTGCCCGTTCTTCTCATGAGCCCTACACACCCTTGCTTTGCTGAACGTGGCAGTAAATGTAAATTCACAGAAAAAAAATTTACGTGTAACTTTGACATTCATAAGTGTTACCTTGTAACCTAATATGAATAAATTTATTTTGATTTTGATTTTTTGATTTTATAGAAGGTGATTTTAATGGACATGTAGGAGCTGTAAAGAATGACTATAAAAGAGTGCATGGAGGTTGGAGGTTCGGTAATCGTAACAACGACGGCGAAACTTTGCTGCAGACAGCGTCATACTTTCATCTGGCCGTTGTTAATACGTGGTTCAAGAAACGGCAGGAGCACCTTATTACATACAAAAGTGGGTACCACGCGACACAGATTGACTATTTTCTTTTCAGAAGGAATAAGTTAGTCTGTGTCAAAGACTGTAAGGTGCTGCCAGGCGAAAGCTTGGTGTTGCAGCACAGAGTCCTGATAATGGATATAAAACTAAAATTACGCGCCAAAAAACACGAATTCGGCCTCCGCCTAGGATTAGATGGCGTATGCTAGAGAATGAGGAGTATGCAAGAAGATTTAAAGAAAAAGTGGTAGATAAAATGATAGATATGAAAGGTATCTCAATAAATGAATGTTGGAGTGAAATAGCAGACTGCATAACAAAGACAGCTGAAGAAGTGTTTGGTAAAACGAAAGGAAAAGGTATGATCGATAGGGATACATGGTGGTGGAATGAAGACGTGCAAAAGGTGCTTAAAGCGAAGAAGGTTGCATTTAAGGAATAGCAGAAAGAGAATGAGAGCGAAATTAAAGAAGCAAAGAAGAATGAGTATAAAGAATGTAAGAAAGAGGCCAAGAAGGCGGTAGTGGTTGCCAGAGCCCAGGCCCAGAAGACTATTTTCGATAGTTTAGATGGACCTAGAGGTCAAAAGGAACTCTACCGTTTAAAGAAAGCCAGAGAGGAAAAAGCGAAAGATATCAAGCATGTGAAGTGTATGAAAGACGATACTGCCAAGTTATGTTATTATGTTAAAAGATGAGGATATAAGAGATCGCTGGAAGGTTTATTTTGAAACACTTATGAATGAGGAGAATGCTTGGAGCGGAAGGTTAAAAGATGTGGACGTAAATATCGGTATGGTGAACGAAATTTGTACAGAAGAAGTAAGAAAGGCAGTGCAGAGTATTAAATATAGGAAAGCGGTAGGGCCTGACGGCATACCAGTAGAAGTATGGAAGTTATTAAAAGAAGATGGATTTAAGTAGCTGACTTTATTCTTCAATAAGTTGCTGCATGAAACGGCAATACCCGATGAATGGTGTTCTAGCATGCTAGTGCCCATTTTCAAAAATAAAGGCGACGTTCAAGACTGCAGCAACTATCGAGGAATAAAGCTCATGTCTCATAGTATGAAGGTCTGGGAGAAAGTAATAGAAACGATTGCGAGAAGAATGCGAGATCACCCAAAATCAGTTTGGATTCATGCCTGGTCGTGGGACAACGGACGCCATATTTGCACTTCGTCAACTGTGTGAGAAATATAGACGTGCACATACAAACTTGCACATGGCGTTCGTAGACCTAGAGAAGGCCTACGTTAGAGTCCCCCGAACGGTTTTGTGGTGGGCCACGCCTTTCTCAGGCGTGCCTGTGAAGTATGTAGAGTTGATTCATGCGATGTATGATAAGTGTAGTACGCATGTACGTTCAGTCGTTGGCAACACCGACGAGTTCAGTGTGGTAGTAGGCTTGCACCAAGGCTCGGCGCTAAGTCCTTACCTCTTTCTGTTGTTAATGGATGCTCTAACATCGGACATACAGGAGGAGGCACCCTGGTGTATGCTCTTTGCCGATGACATCGTTCTCGTCGGTGAAGATGGGTCCGAGGTCCAGAACAAAATTGCAATTTGGCAGTGTAGGTTGGAGAGTGTTGGCCTCAAGATCAATAGATCGAAAACAGAGTACCTGTTTTGTGATTTTGGCAGTCTCTCCAATTCTATACCCATGGCCTTGGATGGTGAGCCTATACCAGTTTGTTCCAACTTTCGGTACCTTGGCTCGCTCATCCAAGGTGACGGTGACTTAGATCGTGCAGTTAAACACAGAATTGACGCAGGATGGATGAAATGGCGGCAGGTCACGGGGACAATTTGCGATCCCAAGTCCCCCTTAAGCTCAAGGAAAATATCTATAAGACCATAATAAGGCCTGCCGTCATGTATGGATCGTCATGTTGGGCTATAAGAGTGATGGATGAGAGACGTTTGCATGTAGCAGAGATACGAATGTTAAGATGGATGTGTGGTGTAACCAGGATGGATAAAATAAAGAATAAATATATTAGAGGAAGTTTGAAAGTGGCACCTGTAACGGAAAAATTGAGGAGTGAACGTTTGTCATGGTATGGACACGTAATGAGAAGAGATGAAAGAAATGTTGTTAGGAGAGCTCTGAGTATGGAGGTGCAAAGATTATCTAGTAGAGGAAGACCCAAGAAAAGATGGATGGACTGCATAAAAGATGGTATGGCCAGGAAGGGTGTGAGTGCTGAGATGATGAGCGATAGAGATATATGGAAGATAGAGACATGTTGCGCCGACCCCAAATAGTTTGGGATGAGGGCAGGAGGATGATGAAGTCGAATTACGTTTGTGCTTAAAAATAATAGTTTTTATATTATTGCCATTATTTTCAATATGCCGGTGGTTCTCGGTCATATAATTTTGTGTGCGTTCATAAATCATATCGAAAACTGTACGAAAGTACTATAATTATAATAATGAAAATAATATATAAATATATATATTAACAATAAATATGTTTTAGAGTATTATTTATTCATATCAACTATCATACACATCTTTTCAACAAACAAATAACATAAAAAATATATTTTTATAATTTAATACTGATTTTGCAGGATGCACTCCGGAACGAAACATTTTGTTTATGTTTGACATTATCTGTCAATGTCATATTGACTGATAATAAATATTCCAATGCTGAATTGGTGTTACATATTACACTTTCCTAAATCCATACGTTTTCCTTTCATTTTTACAAGAATTATCAATTCTTTGGTGAATAATAAGAGTTCTTTTACTTCTGACAATTCTAGCATTCTAGGTTATGTTTAAATCTCATCTACCAATTTGTCATAGATAGTCCCCGCGACAAACGTCAAACATTTTATATTTTTTTTTGCGCAACGAAATTACTAGAAAGAATTGCTTAACTAAATGTATTTAGGGGTACATTTCTCAGGTTTCCTGAGGATGTACAAGTAGAGATGAGGCGTATTTACTTCAACAGGTTTTAATACTAGGTTTCATCAAAGACGTATGAGGACCGAGTCTCTCGTCTACGTACAAACGAGTATCGAGTATTTAGAAGTACCAACAAAATCAAGTGCTAAGTCACTAACAGAAACAGAAGCACCCGTTTCCGAACGCGTATGTAATAAAAGATCGCTAAGCCAAGACGCGAACGCCGCTGATACGCGTTCGACGTACATGTGTGTGAGTGAGGTGCTTTCAGATGCCAAACGAAAGTCAGCCTAATATTGTGAGAATTAAGACACTTTTTGAATTCACTGCACTCCTAATGCTCGTAACCTTGCAAGACCAAGACGCGTTCGACTGACACTTGTGTGTGAGGGAGTGAAATGAATCGAATCACAGATAATAGATATCCAATGACAATAGACCTTATAACTTAAAAAATTACTCGGTGTGATTTTTTTATGATTTAAAAAGCTGTTAGTCCTAAGCTTGTAAAAGAATGAAGGAAAGATTTCAATAGTTAACTATTGCTTTCATTTAAACATTTTTGATTAAACCTATACACAAATATTCAGTCCTACTCATGTAAATTCGGTATCCTGTATTTTATCAATTTCGTTTCTGGTGACACTGCAACTCGTACTTCTAAATACTCGTGGAGCTAGTCTATGGAACCAGTATTTACACGTACCCGTACTCGTAAGACTTAGTACACGTTTTAACGCGTACGACTCACCTCTATGTACAAGTTATAGCAATAGTCCTATACAAAAGTGAAACATCTCCTTTGTCAGCTGCGTTCGGAAAACATTTTAATATTGCCATCATTTATGTTTTACTTAAATTAATATCTTTTTTCCCATGTTGAAAATAGCATTCTATTATCGTATTTTAATTATAATTTACCATACTTTCATACAAACGTTTCATTACACCCACCGATCGGGGGCCAAAATGGCGGGGTCCTTTAAAAGGCTGGCAATGCGCTTGTGACTCCTCACTGCAGTGTTCCCAACTACACTGTAATAGTGGTAAAAACACTGTATTTTCAGACAATTTACCACCTACTGTAGACACATCACTATTACACCGTAATTTGACGCCAGCAGATTAATATTTTTTAATAGATGAAAATTTTACAGTAGATTTGATTCTACGAATAATAACGTTTATAAAATAAATTATATCAATGTTTTATATTACGTCTGGTAACATTATCTTAACGGGAAATCCCCTTTGTTTATAACCTGAACTTTGCAATGATCGGCAAATAGAAATACGACTAAATAATAAATATATGCATAGTGTAATGTTACGATAGAAATTATGATATATTAATTTGGTTAGGTTACCTCAGTATTTTGTACATTATTATTACATGTAACGTTTTCTTTGTTATATCTAAGTAAATGACATCAAAAGTAAGAAGCGCAATAAGTTATTGACAAAATCAATAAAAGGGAATCTTTTAAGTAAGCAGGCTGTTCGCAGACATGGGACAACGTGTATCAATTTTGAACCCACCCAAATATGCTGGATGGTTTTAATACTTCTATGTATGAAAATGAAGATGAAATTGTTACATTATCTGATTCTGAATAAATATTTTCGTTATTAAAAGTATTTGTTTTATTATTTCACAGTGTAATTTTACCACATTTTCTATAAAGCTAACCACACATTTTGTATAAATCTACTGTATTTTTAACATAGAAACACTAAGTATATTTTTGAAGTTGGGAACACTGCTCCTCAGGTGTTGCAGTATGGCTGTATGTGCTGTCAGGCGTTAGTTGTCAATACTGTCAGCGAGTTCAGCGACTTCATTCATTATATCTGTCTGAATCTGTCAAGTCGAGTGTCACTTTTGATTTTTATATACCTATTTCATTCTCACACAAGTATGGGATTTTATAATTTTATTTTAAACAACCTTTATTATTTATAAATGCTAATGAGCTATCAGTAAGATAACATGGCGCGAATAGCGACATACGTATTTTTAGACTTAGAAACGACGAGTATACCGTGTCAGGAGTTAAACAAGACAAGAATAGTTGAACTAAGTATGGTGGCAGTGAAACGCAGACACATGTTGGATACGCGGGCCGGCGCAATGCCGCGCGTGCAGCACAAGCTGACGCTGTGCTTCAACCCGGGCAGGACGATTGACCCCGGCGCCACGGACGTCACCGGCCTTGACAACTTCCTTGTAGAGTACGAAACACCGTTCAACATTAAGGTTTTCAACACCATTGACTCCTTCCTAGAGTGCTTTGAGAAACCGGTATGTTTGATCGCTGAAAACGGTCATCGTTTTGACTTTCCTATACTAAAAAAACATTTTGACCGTTTAAAGGTCCAATTGGCTGATGATATTTTGTGTGCAGACAGTCTTTATGCATTTTATGATATACTGAAGACATTGGATGTTAGTATTGATATTGATACCTCATGTCTCCCACAAAGTGTGGCAATATCTCTAAGTACTGAGACTCTAAATGAACTGAATGAAATAAACTCGGAGAGAAACACATTAAACAACAATGGACAATCAACAAACTTATCAACACTAAAACAAGACGAAGTGGAGCAACCCAAATATGAAACCAACATTATAGATATAGAGTTAGAGAGCCCACTTTATATGAAGCAGCAGAACGAGGCCACACCCAAAACTAGCAAGTTAAAAATTAAACCTGCAAAGAAAATGAATGAAGCCAGAAGGAAATTATTTTATCAAGGTGATGCGAAACCAAAGCTCAAGTTTAAACTTAAAAACATCTATGAACGTGTGTTGGGACGTCCGGCAATTGAAGCCCACAGAGCGGAGAATGATTGCCTAATGGCTGCTGAGGTTGCAATTGCGAAGATTAATCAGTTTGTGGAATGGGTTGATAAAAATCATTGTGCTTTCTCTGAAGTCAAACCTATGACACCAGGCATCCCACTGGGCTACTGATCTTGTATAATATTGTTTCATTTACAGGATTTTAGCCTCGGTTAAGTAATTAGTCAGCTAAGTAAGAATTTTAACTTACCTAAGATGTTTGTAGATGAGTTTTACATCATTTATAATTTATTTTATTTTATAAAATTAAATTTTGTTGTATTTGCTAAGTACAAATCATATATCTACTTTAATATATATTTCATATTATCTTAAATTTTACATCAAAGATAATATTTAGTTTATATTATATGTATTATTTGCATAGGGAAAATAATACATAATTAATATAAATATAAACTAAATCGTCTTTGCTTTACCTAATATCCATATAATTAGGCAGAGCAAAGAGTACTATGTGGATGATCTTGCATAATATTACCAACATGATATGAAATCATATAATCAATCTAATCAATAGATGTATTATACATTTCCTGATGATTACATACTTAGCTTTTATATTCCTTTCCATATTATCACATTATAATATATAACTATTAATAATAATAAATAAAAATAATCTATGTTATCTCATATTCATATCCCCGTGTAAGCTCTCCAAAGGACCAGGTTTTCCCTAATGTATAAGGAAAATAAATATCCATGGAAGAGGCACAAATAATATATAACTATATTTTTCATTTTACTATTATCTTATATTATATTAAATTTTCCTAGGCAAGATGTGAAAATCTTTTAGCATTGCAAGCAATCTTAGGTTATGATAAGTGGTTTCTATAATGTGTGCTCATCACCTCACAACAAACTATATTTTTGTTTGCCATCTTGGTAAAAATAGGTGCCACAGTATAAATTGTATATATCTTTTCTAAGCTTAATAGCAGGCTGATTCAAATTATTAGTATTTAATGGCTTTAGTTAAGCTAAAGTTCAAAACCACAACTCCTCGATCTCTAGCCCAATGCCTTATCCTTTGGATTACTAAAAAACCATGTATGTATGTGTAAATATTCTGGCAAAGTTGAGTCCAGAAAGTTAAAATAGGTATTGGTTTATAGAAGTTTGTGTCATACATATCACATATTGGAGGTGGCAGGACACCCACATTCCACTAGTCATGTTGAGGACTCAAATAATAAATTGCTTTTTACAAGACACATTTTAAAATAACCTTTTAATACTCAAATTTCCATTTAATCAGTCTTAAATGTAACTCGCAGTGCTACTAGTTGACTAATAAGACACTTAATTAAAGACTGACTTATTGCCTGCATATCTAGGAACTATATTATATTTAATAAATTTATAGATATACATATATGTACATATAATTTATTTTTATTGTAATTTTTATAAATTATACATAATGAAAATGTTAGGCTGAATTGTAAAAAATGATCTCTTGTAATCAGTCTTATTGGAAAATATTTACATGTGACAATTGTGTTAAAATTTACCTATGTGGTGCAATATGAGAAATATGTTGTGCAATATGAGAAAAAGTAAAACTCTTTACAAATATACATTTATTTTTTTTATAATTGTTTTTTTACCTTTCATTCTATTTGGCACAACTTCACGCTTAACTTTTTGAATAGGACCCAGACTACCTGCACAATTCACTCCGTTCTAAGATAAGAGTATCAGTCAACAGTGGCAACAACAAAAGTCGCACTGGGACTGCAGGATCGAATGCGGTGAAACTTCGGCTCACTGCCAACGCTCAGATGCTGACCACTCAACGTATTACGTTAATTAACCAAGTACATGGAGTTAGGATATTATGTGTTTAAGGATCGATTTTTCAATTGTCAGATAACTTTTACCTGGGGAATATGTTTGACATTTTGACAGCTTTTGTATAGAAAATATGTCATACCGCCATATTTATTCTTCAAATAAAAGTTATCTGACGATTGAAAAACCGGCCCTTAATAGATTTGTAAATACTACTACATAATTATACCTATGGATATATGATAAGTATACGTACAAGTACCTACATAGTACTATCATAATATGTAAATTAAAGCATTGGTTGCTTAATGGATAAGGTGTCGGACTTGAGATTAAGAGGCCATGGGTTCAAATTACCTACACATTGCACTACTGACCGACACGGACGCGACGTATGCTGTCCTAGCGTGTGTCCCAGCATCACGACATAATGTCGCATATCTTGAGTTGAGTTTAATGGATTTTCAGTCTGTAAATGTCGAGCAATTGTTTTAGAGTTGAAATATTCAGAAAAACCTTTTACCGCATGTGGGATCGTACTTTCAGCGATAATTATATTTTAAACTGGCTGCGGTTTGACCGCGTGTGCCGTGGCGTCCGTGGCTAACCAAACCAACACTTGTAACCTTTTATGTAGTTATTTACTGTAGATCAGATTGATCTAGAAATAGGACAAGCCACGCTGTAGGGACTTGGTGTCTTGAGGTTAAGCTAAGCAGAGATTATTAAAAGATAGTACAACAATTACATAACACTTTTAATTAACGATTAAACTTTATATATAATATGTATTTCACAAATTTACTACGTAGCTTTACATAATCTTTCGCGAACAGTAGTCAGGCCGTGTTTCGAGTAAAAAGGACTTGCTGCGTGGTTCTTGTGAGGCAAGAACACTTAGCTTATGATGTTGAAGCCAGCCGGTAGAGAGAGCTTGAACCAGGATGCGATCGGCCTCGCGGCCCCGTCGATAGTGGTTTTGTCGAGGAACACCGTGGTAGGTTTAGTCGGTATTCCGGGAGGTACATTGTCTTTTAACATCTTTCTTTTACCCCGGCGAGTCCGACATAATCCCTCCGCCCGCCCCCGCGGAGGGATATGCGTCATAGCATTCCCCCACGTAAAAAAAAAAAAAAAAAAAAAAAAAAGGATGCGATCGGCCTATATCAGCTACCGCCGGGCAGGAGGAGAAGAGGGGCGCATGGCGCGAGCGGTCCGCGTGACACACTCCCCTCATTAGGGGAGAATTTTCCCGAGGAAAATTCTCCCGAGGACTCCCCGCTCCTCCGGCAGCAGCCTCCGACCGGCACCCTGAAACAGTAGGACGAGTGGTGTAGTATTTTGGATTAGGTATACAGTATTTAGGGAACAAGAATCTATAATAGGACGACAGTAGATGCGAACAGATCATTGGCAGATAACAACAAAAAACATGTTAAAGGCAAGGTGATGCATTTATTAGAAATGCGGACTCGACGGCTGGCCGTTAGAATATAAACCCGTTTAGAATGTCAACAATGTAATGTAATTAGGTAATTACTTAATAGTTTTGATATGAAGATTAATAAACGACAACTACGATGACATTGAAACAATACAGAAATATAGCGATTAGTACGCCAGCAAGCAGATAAGGACAACCAGTACTACTGCAAAAAAATGACAAGAAACAAAAAAATGTACCCGTAGACCGACTTGGCAGTGACCATTTAACCACTGAACCACTAGGTGAAAAAAATTTCATGTTTAGATTTCGATGAGTATTTTCGAAAGCAATAATTGGCTTGATGATAGAGAGCGTAATTAAGTCACAAAGTTGCCTAAAAAAATATTTTTGTAGACACATACAATACTCTTTGAAGTACCTACCTACGCCTACCAGAAGTATGTATATATTTTCTAGGTTTACGCTAAGAAGTATTACTTTTGTAGTTAAGTAATACCTATATGATAAAATATTTAATCAATGACATAATTAAATAATTAACATAATATAAGTACAGAGTGATTTTGAAATCGTGTAATTCCTTTTAACCACGCATTCTACTGGTGATATAGAATAATCCTGATCATATTATTTTCTTCTAGAATAATTTTTTTTGCAAAATTAATGTATCGTTTTTACTCGTGAAATGGTTTCAGTTAGTCTTATGTTAACCACCCGAGGATATTTTACTTTTCTACTAATTAAAAGAAAGAAGAGAGAGTAACATGAGAGAGAATAACATGTCAATAATAACAGGTGGTACTTTCCGAGACCTACCTACGAGACCTCGACGCTCACGCGGCGATCACTCGCCGGAGTCGCTGGCACTGCGCCGCCACCGGCGCGGCGGCGCGGCGCGGCGGGGCATTTCTCGCGACAATCTTATCCATTCTCAAATACCAAGTATGCAAAGAAAACTAAACGGTATTAAGATAACCAAGAGATCTAACAATAACCTGAGTTACCTACTTACTTTCCTCATTTAGTTAACAAAACTACCTATGATTGGATTTGAACCTTATGATTAATAAATCATTGCCTGATACTGACTACCTCTGTTGTACCCAAGGTATTTATTTACACAAATATCAACCCAATAAAACAACAGCTGTTCTGTAAAGAAATAAATTCTATGAATCAACATTTATAAATATTGGAGGTCAAAGAAGTTCCTAACCAGCTCTACCGTACCTACCTAATTATCACAGATTACCAGTTTCTAAGACCAACACATTCATAATACTCACAACATACCTAAATGTTATACCTACGTAAGACAAATGAAAACAAACTTTCCTTAACTCGCAAACATTCACCGGAATGATGAATGGATAGTCACTCTTACTTGTGTTATTTAGATTTGTAACTGCACGGTTACACACGTAAATATGAAAGCTTCAAACAACACCGCTACCCACTACCTACACAAAACTCCAAGGATATGACCAATAACTTACTTACATATAATAACATTTACCTAAGTAGAATATTACAAAGCGACCGTAAGACGCAGCATAATATCATATTGAAAACTTACCAAAACTACACAAAGAACTTAAAATCAATCCAATTATGTGAACAATATCAGTTCAGTATGTATGAACCTAACATGTAAGTAGATACACATGCACTTCACGCATCAATAAATTAACGTAGCTTTAATACAACCTCACTCGTTTAGCAAAATAATGATTATTCCATGTTAATGTCGATAACTATATAGAAATATCCAATTCCAGCATAATAATATTAATAACAAACAAACCATTTTAATATTTTGGTAATAAAACAAAGAACTATTACACAAAAAACTATTATTTAAACATATCATAATATTTTGGTAATAAAACAAAGACATATTACACAAAAAACTATTATTTAAACATAAAGTAACTTGTAGATGAAAAATAAGTAACAAAAAGATGGGTGAGTACAATTTGGATTTGAAACTACGACCACTTCAAGAATTATCGCAACGTGCTTTAATAATTCGTAGAATAATTTCAATTAACCTGTATAATATTATTATATTATGAGCTATGTTTATTGCGCCTTTCTGATATTCTCAATATCTGTTAAACGCGATTTTTTGTAATCCTAGTACATATCACTGTCCCACCTGCGAATCGCCCTTGAAACCTCATGCACAGCCGTCGCATTTATTACCTCTGTGCCACCGAAGCTCGTATTAATTAACTATTGAGGAGGTAATTTACGTAGGTATTGTTTGATGAATTCTTTGGATTGGATTCTCACGCCGCCGCGCCGCGCCGCTGGAACAACAAGTAGGTACGCAAAGTTGCAGTTATTTACGTATCGTGAAGTTCCGTTCGTGATTTTTTATTTGTTTCATTTACACGGAAACGGTCTATTTAACTCCCAACGAGTGCTATTTTGTTTAATTTTAAATAACTTTTAACAACCGCAGCGTGTTAGGCGATTCCTGCCATTACGGAGTAATATTACTTACTTATTTACCTTTTACTTCGCAACCGCAGTAACCAACACACCATAAGCATAACTAAGGCTAGTATAGTATTATATTATCTGTGGTCATGTATACGGGTCTTGAGAGAGATAGAGTAGTTCACTAGGTAAGGATGGTGACTTTTTTAAATTGGTTATTTTATTTACGATCTTCCAAGTACCTTTAGGATTCCCTTTATTTTTATCAAATTCAGATTTATCGTATTCGACTTTTAATTTATGTAATAAATTATTGCAATAATTGCGGTACCTTGTATATGACACTTGGAGTATCGCATTTTGCGATTGCATTGCGTTGGGTTGTTTACGCACAACAGCTTTCCACGGCGACGCTCACACAACTGGGCTTCGCGCAGTGTGGCAGGCACACAAACATTTGGACTTCGATCCCTTTCGCTAAAAAACCGACACCGAACGGCAAAGTGCACTTAAGTGATCAAATATGTGACAATAGTATCAAATGCCCGTGCCACACATGTGTACACTTATTTGATCACATCTTTGAACACTTGTCTGGCGCCGGCATTATAAACACCAACCCACATGTTAACTGACCAGCGTGTTTGATGCCCAGTCTCTTGAAAGGATTGTGGATTTGTCTCTAACCGCACGCAGTATTCCTTCTATTCCACAATTCGTTTCTGGTGAATGTAGCCTCGTCCGGCCAGCCGCCGTATTAACTTCGCGGCACTTCGCGTGCTGAGCCGTGAGTTCCGACGGACAACATTCACTATGCTTTTTCTGTTGTCACATCTACTTGGCTGCCACTACCTGCCGCCGCTGCTGGAGCAATCGGACAATTCTCTAATTAACATTGAAACGTTGCCGTTATCATACGTGAATCAGAAGGATGCCGGCGGTCGGATGTATCTGGCGGTAAATCCTCAGCAGCAAACCTCTGAGCTTCTCCCAAACACATCAACATATTCCCTTACTCAGTATACACATACGCGACGGGCATTATTGTTAAACAACGACCACAAACATAAAACGATTAGTTTATTATTACCTAATAATAAAGTAACAATTAAATAATAATCACTTAACAAAAAACAATAAGAGAAACTTAATATGAAACCAAAAAATAATTATCTGGCTAGCAAAAAACGTAAACAAACAAATCTTTCACTCACGCGCGTTCAAGTAACAAGAAATTTCTGTCACAGAGTACATTTGTATATAGGAATATAGAGACGTCACTCAATGAATTGGCGATACTAGCGCCAACTGGCGTTCGGTTCAAGCAACTTTTTCAAATACAAACATATGTGTGGGTATATAATATATCTATTATAATGATGTAGTGACTATTGAATTTTCAGACTAGCGAAGTTTATAGTTAAGAATGTGTATACTTAACTATAAAATTCGCTAGCCTGTACATTCACTTAAAAATGAAAACCAAGATCAGGGCAAGTATGGAATTGTAAAAAATAAAACAAGGTCTTGAGTGTATTATCTAGGAGAGAATAACGGAATGATAAAATGTCAAATTTGACAACAGCTTTATCTATGTGACAGGTCCGAATCGTTCAAAAATAAATAACATTAATCAAATATGGTAAGCGATAACTTTAGAACTTCCTTTTTAAAAACAAAATTATTGTTTGATAATAGTTTTATGTATTAAAAGCTAAAATTATTACGATAATTAAAAAATTGGTAATAAAGTGAAATTTTCATAAACTGATTTCCCCGTCATCTAGCGGTTGTCACATGCAACTTTCAGAGTATAACACAACTAAATTGAATATCACTTAGTTATCTTATAGAAAGCCAACATGTTAACCTATGTAATTTGATTACGTTATAATTCAACTGTTTTCTTCTAAGTTTTAACACCATGATTTCTGTTAGAAGAATCAAGTCATTTCCGAAATTTGGTCGATAGCTACCATAGATAAAAAAAATACGTCTTGGATGTATTATTGTACCTTTTAACGTTGTGTTAGTCACTAGGTACATTATAAAAAATATTTTTCAACTATGCTTTATTTTATACTAAGTTTAGTATTGGATGATAGATCTAAGACAGGTAGGTATGTTAATAAAAGCAATTTATTATAACTTCACATCGGAATTAAAAGTAATGAATCATTTCTTAAAGAAACATTATAAAAGGATCTCGGTGACTTTATAACAAGCGGGTATCGAAAAGTTACATTAAAAAATCTGGACATACATAACATTCTTTTACGTAATTATAAAATCGATTGTAGGTCAAATTCTGCATTATTTTTATTGACATCTGTATTGTTAATATTTTAAAATTATAATACTTAAAATCCTAATTAATTATAATCTATTAGATCCAAAGATAATTTTATTGTCTGTGGTATTCATTTCTGTCAAACTGTTTATGACGGCACAGACTACTTAGAGATACTACGTATATATATATATATGTATATATATGTATGACGGTTGGCATCAAAAAAGGTACTCTGTGGTTGGCATTCGCGGGACGATCGGATCACTTTGGTTTTGGCTGTTGCGAAGGAAGAAGTTCAAAGTTGTACGGTTGACCCGATTATTATCACATATTGTATATAAAATAATTATTATGATGTAATAAATCAAGTGATATATCTGAATCGTTTTACCTGTTGGTTGTTTTAATTTTAAGGTTCAGAAGTGGGATAATCGTGTCAACTACGCGGTCTAAGGTAAATTCTAATCGCAGAAAACGGGTGAGTCTTTAAGCATATTCTCTCTAAACTGATCAACGGTTATTTTGTGTTTTTGATACTTTGAATATCAACCGAGCGGCGGTTATTGTAAAAACAAAAGGGTACAAAATACAACGAGTCGCTTCGACAAAAGGTAGCTAGTACCCTACGTCGCCGTTTTTCGTTCCGGCGGGGCACGACCGTGCCACTAGATCATGCAAAATAATGTTTTATTCTTGAAATCATTACGCTTTGTGCATTCTATTCGACTACCCTATAATTAAGTAGACGAAATGCGCCGTTCACTTGATATTATGAATATTTAGGTACACCTGTTGTTTTCTTTTTTCTTCTCGTCGTCATTATGTTGTAATATTGTTTTTGCAACATCGGTACATAAGTGATTGTTTTATAGTTGGATCGGTCTACAGATATTTATCATTTTTCTCCTAAGTAAGGCACTAGGTAATACAAGTGTTTTTAGTGCAAGTAGTGATTTTCAACAAGCGTTTTCTTTTCCGATAGTGCACATTAGTTTCGATCTAGATAATACATAAATGCATTTTCCTGATTGAACAGTAAATAATGGCTGCTAATATGGATATATCATATTATTAGATATATATATTATTACTATGAGTAAACATTGAGTGTAAAAAGAAAAAACATATATATCCAGTAAGCATGGGTATTTATAGCAAGGATGGGGTTATGTGATTCGACAACGAACCTTCGTAACCTTATAACCTTATAAGGGATATTATTGCAAAGTTTATTGTGGGTACAGTTTATAGTTATATCCAAAATATTATAATTGTTCTATGCTTAGTATTTATTTAAAACTATCGTATACTGTGCACTATATACCCACATGTCTTTTAATTAGTATGCATAGTACTTTGACGCTGTTTGTTTAAAGCAATGAGAGACATTGCATTAATGCCTAATACCATTTACAGTGAATAAACGTTGTCGTACCTTTCCTATGACTATCCTCGTACCTTAGCAGTCCTAGATGGGTACACATTCCCCGTTCGAATAAGATCACGGAACCGTAGTAGACGTAGAAATACAGAAACTCAGCGGAGTTCTTACTCTCGGACAAGTGAAAATAGAGGTAGATCTCGTAAACAATGTCGCAAATCGAGGAAACGTCATAAAGGCCGAAGATATGCCGCGAGTGAGTCTTTCTCTGCGTCATCCAGTTCTAGTGATTCATCTTCGACTAGATTTAAGCGTCAACGATGTGAACGCACACGCCGCGAACGCTCAGCTAGTCGTTCAAAAACCTCTGTGTTAGAGAAATTAGTAGCTGCTATTAATGATCGCAATAACACCGGGTCTCTTGGTACTGGTTTTCATGCCTCACAAAACATCATATCGGAGTTCGACCCGCAGGCTAAATCGCAGACTATGAAACTTTGGTTAGCTAGGGTCAATGAATCAGCGCATGTATACGGCTGGTCGGAAAGGCAAACAATTTTTTACGCTTTACCTTTAAGCTATCAGGGCTCGCTAAACGGTGGTATAATGGTTTGACTAGTGTAAAATAGTCATGGGCGGAGTGGCAGGCCAAACTTATAGCCGCTTTTCCTTGCGAACAAAATTACGGCGAACTGCTATCTGATATGCTAGCTAGACGTTCCAGGCGTAACGAATCCCTCGAAGAATATTATTATGATAAAATCATGTTTATAAATAGATGCGAACTAAAGGGTAAACAGGCTGTAGACTGTCTCACTCATGGCATTTATGATAATAATATTCGAATGAACGTTCAGGGCGCTAACTTCGATAAGCCCAAAGACGTTTTAAAATACTTTCGGAACATATCTTCTAAATTAAACGAGGCATCTAAGAGATTTGCACCTAGCATACGCGTCAATGACGAATCCAACTCTAGTACTAGTAAGAATTTAAGGCGACTGTAAAGATCAGAAGTTACTTGTTATAATTGTAAGGAACAAGGGCACATAGTATCTAAATGTCAGAGACCAGTCATTAAAGGTCGGAAATGCCGCCAATATGGTCATGTAGAGAAAAATTGTTCGGACAAGGTTTCCGGCACCATTGCTGATACGCGGCAAGCTATGAATACTTCTAACGATCATACAAAAAACGTTCTCAGTATATCGCAGAGTAATAGCGTGAATGATAAATATTTTAAACAGATAGTCTTAAACGATAGATCAATTAGGGCATTTGTCGATTTCGGCAGTCATTGCACATTACTGAGAAGGGATATTGGAGACAAACTCGGAATACCTATTGATAATAATAATTTACCAAAACTTAATGGTTTCGGTCAAGGAAGCGTTTACCAAGCGGCCGCATTACAGTTCAAATCAAACTTGATGGTCTCGATGAACATGTTGAAGTATACTTGGTTGAGCCCAACTTACTCATAGCGGATGCTCTAATAGGACATTCCTTGACCGAGTTACCTGGTGTTAGAATATACAAGTCTAACACATCTCTATTCCTTTATAAGGAACCATTATGTAACGATAAGAAAATTGCTTTATCTTGTCTCGAGAATAGTTTAATTTATGGGTTTAGTACCGTTAAAGTTCACACAGGCTCTAATATAACCGGTATAATCTACATAAATATAGAATGTTGTATGAAAAGTGGTATGGAATATTTGATCCTCCCTGGTGTGTACACTATTGATAAAGGTATAGGATCTATTATAGCTATTGGTCTTAGTTCGGAGTCGTTTACATTAATCTCTGGTACTTTATTTGCTAGGGCACTATTTTTAACCACTAATTTGCCTTCAATAACTGAGAAAATTAACAATACAGACAACAACATTGTTAATATATTAAACATTGATTTTGTGGAAAATGTAATCACGTCTGAACAGATTAATGTTGACGCTCATTTGGATGAACAAACTCGTGAGAAACTACATAAGTTGATAAATTCTCGACGCGACTGCTTTGCGTTTTCTTTAGAACTAGGTAAAACATCGTTAACTGAAATGCGTATACAATTGAAGGACCATAATCCAGTTACGTATAGACCCTACCGTCTCTCGTTATCTGAACGTGAAAAAGTAAAGGCTATCGTAAATCAGTTGCTTAACACCGGGATTATTCGCGAATCGACGTCAGAATACGCTAGCCAAATAATACTTGTAGCTAAGAAAAATGGGGTTTCGAGATTATGTCTCGACTATAGAGCTATCAATAGGAAAACGTTAAGAGAAAAATTTCCAATGCCACTAATAGCCGACCAAATCGATAGTCTCTCAGGACAAGTTTTCTTTAGTACTCTAGACCTCACATCTGGCTATCACCAAGTACCAGTTTCAGAGGACTCAAAACATCTAACAGCCTTTGTGACGCCAGACGGGCACTACGATTATAACCGTATGCCTTTTGGTTTGACTAACGCGCCGGCTGTTTTTCAGCGTCTAGTTTCGAATCTTCTGAAGCGACGTAATATGCCCGGTATGACGTCATCATTGCGTCTAAAACGATCGATGAGGGGCTGGAAAAGCTAACGGCTTTTCTAGACCTCATCAAGGAAGCTAATCTTACTTTAAACTTGAGTAAATGTCATTTCTTTAAGAGAACTATAGAGTATTTGGGTTTCGAGATATCCTCGAATGGCATTCGTCCCGGGAGTAAAAAGGTTATCGCAGTCAATGGATTTAAACGACTCCTCAAAACGTCCACGAAGTCCGACAATTTATAGGACAGGCGAGTTTCTTTCGCCGATTTGTAGCCGGGTTTGCTACTATTGCAAGGCCGTTAACTTCTCTCAATAAAACCAACATCGCTTGGACGTGGGGAGGTGAACAAGAAAACGCCTTTAGAACGTTAAAGTCAATGCTAGTTCAGCGACCTATACTTGGGATCGAGTTTAAGGTCGTCACTGATTGTAACGCGCTTCGAACTATGTTGACAAAAAGGGACTTAATTCCAAAAATAGCTCGGTGGTGGCTCTCTGTACAAGAATTTTCATTCACAATTGAGTATAGGGCAGGAGCTCAATTGGCTCATGCTGACGCTCTGAGTCGCAATTGAGTGAAGGAACCTGATTGCGAAATTATGTCAGTGATGCAAATCAGTGATGGTGTGGTTACAATCTGTACAGATGAGCGATCCGCGACTATACCATGTAAATGCTATTTTAAATAATAGTTCAGTCGAAGCTAGAGATGTTCGCAGCAAGTGCGAGCGGTAAAATATTTAGGAAAATAGGTAGTGAATTACGCTGGGCTGTGCCTAGAGATGCTCGATGGAAGGTCTGTCAGTTATGTCATGACGATACTGGTCACTTCTCGTATGAAAAGACTATGGAAAAGGTCAAACGGGATTACTGGTTCCCCCGAATAACACAATTTATAAAGAAATATGTTAGGGCTTGTATCCCATGTGCTTACTCTAAACAATCGGGTGGGAAGAGAGAAGGGTTCCTGCACCCTATTCCAAAACCAGACGATCCTTTCCATAGTCTTCACATAGACCACTTAGGACCTTTTGTGAAGAGCAAGCGAGGCAACACATATATATTAGGAATAATAGATAGTTTCACTAGATTCATAATTCTTCGTATTGTTAAGAATACAAAAAGTAAAACCTCGATAAATGTTCTTAATGACGTGTTCTCTCTCTTTGGCACACCTAAAATACTTATTTCTGATCGAGGCACAAGCTTTACCTCTAAAGATTTTCAAACTTTCGTTTCGGTAAATGGCATTAAACATAAGTATATTGAATGCTGTTGCCACACCTAGGGCAAATGGGCAAATCGAAAGATAAAATCGGTCGATTCTATCGTCACTAGTTGCGCTGTGTCATGATAATGATGATAGAAATCGGGACAGTCATGTGCCGAAGGTTCAATGGAGTCTATATAACACT
This sequence comes from Catocala nupta, assembly GCA_963675205.1. NCBI lineage: Eukaryota > Metazoa > Arthropoda > Insecta > Lepidoptera > Erebidae > Catocala > Catocala nupta. The sequence goes on from OY776081.1 coordinate 34,107,257, forward strand.
GTTAATCAAAGCACAGGTAAATCCCCTACGGAAATTATTTTCGGAAAACCGAGCGTTAACGTAACGGAAGGTCATTTACACGAAATAAGCCCCAAGGAATGTATAACACATGACGATCTACAAAAAATTCGCGATGAGGCTTGAGCTAGAATGAGGAAACAACAAAACGAAATGAAGGACAGATATGATAGGAAAAGATGTAAAGCTAGATCATATAAGGTTGAGGATCTGGTGATGGTTCAGAAAAGTACTAAAACCCCCGGTGAAAGCAGCAAACTCGTACCCGCGTTCTCTGGTCTTTATAGGATATCCGCAATCTTTGATCATGATCGTTACGAAGTAAACAGTGTCGAAGGTTATTCAAAAAAAAAGAAATATAAGGGCGTTTTCTCGGTTGATAAAATTAAGCCATGGGTCCGATTCTCAGAGTCAGAGTCCGAGACGGATTATGGTGATAGTGATAACTAGACCCATGTGAGGTTGACCTACAAATTCTTTGACCTATGGAACTTATCCTTTACCTTACCTGTACCTTGTTTATTCCCTTTGGAACCTGCGAGACAATGATTGAGCTGGAGAAGACAATCATGCCGGGCGCATGCTAGTGGTGTTGCGAACGATACAGCCGCGTGCCTAGTTAAGGCAAATGGCGGAATGCTTGGATGCCGTAGCTCCTTGTGTGGGCAAGCAGTAAGCAGTCTTGGGAACCGAAGCTCCTTGTGTGGGCAAGTGGTACACCATTTTGAGGCCGTAGCTAGTTATGTGGGCAAGCGGTGAACCGTTTGAATCGAAGCTCCTTATGTGGGCCAGCGCTATGCTACCTTGAAGCCATAGCTCCTTGTGTGGGCATGTAACTCCTTGAGTGGGCATGCAACTCCTTGTGTGGGCATATAGCTCCTTGTGTGGGCAAACAGCTCCTTGTGTGGGCAAACAGCTCCTTGTGTGGGCAAACAGCTCCTTGTGTGGGCAAACAGCTCCTGGCGTGGGCAATAGAGGCAGTTCGACTAAATATGCAGTAGAGGTCACCGAATAAGGCTCCTCTTCGCAGGCAACGTGGCAGCGGGCACTTCAGAAGCTCTGTCAACATCACCACTAGACGCCAACCCATTTAACTCAACACGCAGATGGTCGTAGACAGAAATACGCTTCGTTTTGTAACTATTGAAACTTGTTATTAACAATACATAATCAGATATGGCAATAAATGATTTGATATATATTTCTTGTAATAGCATAAGTTATATTCGATATATTATAAATTATTAAGATATATAATATTATTAAGATAGTTAGTCATCAAATTAATGTACTCTTTTATTAAGGGAAAGAAACTAAATTAATTAACATCAATATTAAGACGAATGAGGTCATTCTTTCACAGTAGGAAGGCCGAAAGTAAAGAAGTACATACATTTTATTATCACTGATTGTTAACAAATTTCAATTAATTTTTTTAGTTTCTTTAAATAAAATACGATAGTTCATTGACTGCCGTAGGCCATTTTTAAGTAGTATTTTGCTCAACACCGAAACCAAATATTTTGGTTCTCACCTTCCCTTGCCGCAAAACGGAAATAATAATTTAATTATAAATCGCAGAGACTAAAAAGGAAACAAACAAAGTTATTCCTTGTTACTTTATTTGTTAGTTATTTATTAATTATACACAATATTGAGATCATGTGCTGCGTCTGGGACAGACGCTGCTCCAGGATGGCCGACTGTTAACATTTTAAAATTATAATACTTAAAATCCTAATTAATTATAATCTATTAGATCCAAAGATAATTTTATTGTCTGTGGTATTCATTTCTGTCAAACTGTTTATGACGGTTGGCATCAAAAAAGGTACTCTGTGGTTGGCATTCGCGGGACGATCGGATCACTTTGGTTTTGGCTGTTGCGAAGGAAGAAGTTCAAAGTTGTACGGTTGACCCGATTATTATCACATATTGTATATAAAATAATTATTATGATGTAATAAATCAAGTGATATATCTGAATCGTTTTACCTGTTGGTTGTTTTATTTTAAAGTATATTATTATCTAATCATTGCATTTCGCGAGCATGCGCGCTGTTACTCTGCCGCCGGCGCCGACGCGCGACGAGGCGACTCATAGCGGAACTTCACACGCGTTAGAGTGGGATAGCTAGCATCTTTACACTGGACAGTATGGCGGTGGAGAAGCGAGTTGAATAGTTGATTTCGTTTATTAACACTATTCTAATTAAACCTAATTAAACCAAGAGAAGCATAGGCACCCGCATAAAAGAACACATAGCTGACGTTAAACACAAACGCTCGTTGAAGTCTGCTGTGTGTGAACATGTACAACAGGGGACCAACCACTACCTGAGATTTGACAAACCACAGATTATCGCTAAAGAACACCGATTCCTACCAAGGATGCTTCGCGAGGCTATTGAGATCAAAAAACATCCAAATTTCAATAGAGAAGATGGTTGGAATGTACCACCAGCTTGGGATCCAGTACTTCAAATAGTCAAACCCAAGAAGAAACAAACCACAGCTAGACTTCATGATACTTTGAGCTCATTCTGCGTAAATAGAAACACCAATAACTAAATTATGTTCGGGTACTTTGAAATAACTACACTGGAACATTGAGACAACTACCATCTTAGTCTCCCCGTGACCATGGCTGCTGAAAAGCAACCGAAACGTCGGGGAAAGTGTAAACTTAAAAACAAATAGATTTGATAGTTTTAATAATTTAATTAGCTTAAAATTAGTAAAGTTTAATAGTAAGTATAGTATAGTAGTGTAACAGTTTCTAAATTATGTAATAGAGTGTTAAATAAACAACGCGATAAAATCCGTATATAGTAGTTTAATTTCAATGAATAACATTCGCGTAAACAGAAGACAATATTATGTAAATCAGTACGGACTGGAAACAGCAACAAAAATACGCCGGTTAAAAGACCTACAAACTAAGCGCGCAAGATATGTAACATCTTTAAATTTCTTGAAGAGATGTCGTGATCATAGTCTCATTCCTACGTGTGTCAAGATATCAGCCAAGAAAGACATACGAAGAAGCGCTAAGATCTTAAAACAGGCAAGTCAAAAGTTATTAATACAAGTTATCAGAGAATATCGCGCTGACTTACGCAGCATAAATAGGAACGTTGAGATTTTGTCTAATGAAATACAGAGATTAATAACTCCATTTGATTTTAAACAATGCATCGATGCTATAAATCACAGAGAAAGATCAAAATATAATGCGTGTAAAACAAACAAAATTCAAAAATATGAAAAATCATTATCGAATTCAAATGCCAACAGCAAGAAACGAAACGTCAATGCACGGACCAATGACACGCCGCCGTCATCTCAAAGACAAGCAGTTATTAATCTGTCAAAACAAACTTTAGACAAAACAACCGAAAAAGTATTGAGTAGAGGTTTAAATTATGCTATAACACCGGCTAGGATACCGTATGAGGCCATTATTTGCAACGTCGAGGACTGCCTAGTCAAGAATAACATAAGAAAGGAAGATTTGGAGGCTATACGTCAGGACATTTCATCAGTCTTGCGTCGAAATAAAGTGTCCAGACCGAATCTTCCCAAAGATGAATTCGTCGCATTGAAGAACTTGCGGGCTAGACCAGATATTACAGTACTCCGTGCAGATAAAGGAAACGCTACGGTCATAATGGATACGTCAGATTATAAAAATAAAATTGAAAATTTACTTTCGGATGAAACAACATATAAACAGGTTAAAACAGACCCTACAAACAACGGGCACGCCACGATCGTGGCGGTAAGTCCCGTGTTTGAGGAGTGGCTGGAGAGGCGGCATGGCGCCCTCACCTTCCGGCTGACACAGGTTCTGACTGGCCACGGATGTTTTGGCCGGTTCCTGTGTCGTATACGCCGGCAAGAGACGCCCGGTTGTCACCACTGCGGCGACTGCCGCGACGTTATAGAGGACACGGCGCTGCACACTTTGGCGGTTTGCCCCGCCTGGGCATCGCAGCGTCGTGATTTGATCGCGGCAGTCGGATCGGTTGCCCTCTCGCTCCCGGCCGTAGTTCAGTCTATGGTCCGGAGTGAGAGGTCGTGGAACGCCGTCGCCTCCTTTTGCGAGGAAGTGATTTCCATCAAGGAGGCGGCGGAGCGGGAGAGGGAGCGTTTAAACCCTCTCCCCAACCGCAGAGCCGGGCGCCGGAGGGCGCGAGATGACCTCCAGCCACCCTGAGGTTTGACCTGGGGGTGGCGGGCTTTGTGGGCCTGCCCGCCATCCGTTCAGCACCAGGTCCGAGAGGCGGCGTGCGTGTTCCCACGCGCGCCTCTGTGTCGAGTCCGTCTTCCCTCTAGGGGGGAGACAGTAGGGTTTTATTTGAAGTAGTGCCTATTTTGGGTAGGTCTTTCGTGTAGTGGCCTGCCGTTTCATACGGCGGGCCGTAACCTCGGCGGGGTCGCGACCGCATGCGAAAGCGATTCGCGCGGCCCCGTCGGTAGTGGTTGTGTCGAGGAACACCGTGGTAGGTTTAGTCGGTATTCCGGGAGGTACATTATCTTTTTTTTAACATCTTTCTTTTACCCCGGCGAGTCCGACATAATCCCTCCGCCCGCCCCCGCGGAGGGATATGCGTCATTGCATTCCCCCAAGTAAAAAAAAAAAAAAAAAAAAAAAAAGACCCTACAAACAAAATATTGAACAAAACCAAAGACATCATACATAAATACTCCGAAAGACTAGATCTAGACGTTAAACAATTAATACCAGCTTGCGTAAAACCTCCAAAGCTGTATGGGTTACCAAAAATACACAAAGAAAACGCTCCCCTACGTCCTATTGTGAGTCAGATCGACACACCAACTTACAGACTGGCTCAGCACGTAGCAAAGATACTCTCACCACTCAGAGGCAACTCGAGAGCATATGTAAAGGATTCATACCATTTTGTGAGTGAGATTAAACACCTATGTCTCACTAACAATGAAACAATGGTTAGTTTTTATGTACAGTCATTATTTACATGCATACCTGTACATGACTGTATTGAAATAACTAAAAGGAAGCTAATAGAGTACAATATGCCTGAGGAATATGCAGAACTACTTAAGCATTGCTTAACAACTGGCTATCTGTTGTGGGACAATAAATTCTACATACAAGTAGATGGTGTGGCAATGGGATCCCCTGTATCGCCGACATATATATGGAGGACTTCGAGGCTCGAGCTTTACAGACTGCCCCCATCACACCCAGGATTTATAAGAGGTTTGTAGATGATATTTTTACAATATTACCAACAGATAGTGTTAGTGTATTCCTAGAACATCTTAATTCCATTAATAACAACATCCAATTTACTATGGAATTAGAGGGAAATAATTCATTAGCATTCTTAGATGTACTTGTCATCAGGAATCCTGATCATACTTTGAGCCACACTGTGTATAGGAAAAAGACCCATACAAATAGGCACTTAAACGGTGAATCTCACCACCATCCTAAACAGTTAGCTACCGTGGGAATGTCTTTGTTTCAGAGAGCCCACGGGATCTGTGACAAGAAACACCTGGACGCCGAGCTTCAACATGTCAAGCAAGTACTGCAAGACAACAAGCTCCAACAGCCGCGCCGCTGTCACAGATCCCGAGAAAAGCCAGCCACAGTCGAGCGCCAGCCTGCTATACTGCCTTATGTAAGGGGTGTCACTGACAAGATTGGCTACATCTTGAAGCGAGTTTCAATCAACACATACTTCAAGCCGCCAACGAAGATAAGTCAATTTTTACCATCCGTCAAGTGCCAGTTACCTTTACAAGATGCAGGGGTCTATAAAATAGATTGTGACTGCGGACTCTCATACATTGGTCAAACCAAGAGAAGCATAGGCACCCGCATAAAAGAACACATAGCTGACGTTAAACACAAACGCTCGTTGAAGTCTGCTGTGTGTGAACATGTACAACAGGGGACCAACCACTACCTGAGATTTGACAAACCACAGATTCTCGCTAAAGAACACCGATTCCTACCAAGGATGCTTCGCGAGGCTATTGAGATCAAAAAACATCCAAATTTCAATAGAGAAGATGGTTGGAATGTACCACCAGCTTGGGATCCAGTACTTCAAATAGTCAAACCCAAGAAGAAACAAACCACAGCTAGACTTCATGATACTTTGAGCTCATTCTGCGTAAATAGAAACACCAATAACTAAATTATGTTCGGGTACTTTGAAATAACTACACTGGAACATTGAGACAACTACCATCTTAGTCTCCCCGTGACCATGGCTGCTGAAAAGCAACCGAAACGTCGTGGAAAGTGTAAACTTAAAAACAAATAGATTTGATAGTTTTAATAATTTAATTAGCTTAAAATTAGTAAAGTTTAATAGTAGGTATAGTATAGTAGTGTAACAGTTTCTAAATTATGTAATAGAGTGTTAATTAAATAAACAACGCGATAAAATCCGTATATAGTAGTTTAATTTCAATGAATAACACTCGCGTAAACAGAAGACAATATTTGGTAAAACCGTCAAGCAAGACGAGAAGATAAGAATTTCCATTAGTACTTCTAACAAACGGTCCCAAATGATCAATATATACAGTGTCAAAGGGCTTGTCAACCTTATGTATCGGATGTAGAAGGCCCTCCTTTGGTTTAGCTGGTTCCTTACTATATGCGCACTCCAAACAAGAACGTACATATTTCTTTATAAATCGTTTCATTTTTGGAAACCAAAAGTCCTTAGTAATTTTGTCGAGTGTTTTATCAACACTGAAGTGACCAATCTCATCATGATTGAGTTTACACAAGTGAAAGCGAGCCATTTTGGGTACAACCCATTTGAGCTCGTCTCCAATTTTCCGAAATAGTTTATTATTTTTGAGAACATTGTTCACGAGAATTAGGTCTATATTGGGTTGTTCGGTGAAAGAAACACTTGAAATACGTCTTTACTCTATGATATTTATTTTGTACTAACTGCTCAAGACTACAAGTAGTTTAAATGCGTGGACTGTATGAATGTAATTTAGATGTGTGTGAGCTGTATGTCTGTGTGCGTGAAATGTTGCCAAGAATAAAACTGATGTATGAACTTAATCTATTTAAACATACCGCCCACCAAAGGACGTAGTACTTTAAACCATATAAACAGCTGTGTAAGTACTTATACAAAATGCAATAGTTTTTGAATCTACCTTTATTACAAACCTCTTGAAGTATACTATATATATGAATCTAAATGTGCATTGTGAGTATCCACTTATGACTAATACTAATTCTTAAATGCTATACTTATGTAAACATAATCATTCTTTACATTTTACAAGATAACACCGCCCACCGTGATACAAAATGACCACTTATAAAATGTAGATATAAATAAACAAAGCAATTTACTTATAAAAAGAAATGGAACTTCTAATGCATGAAGATAATAATTACTTAGGTAATTATTATTTTACAATGCAATTAAGCTGGCTGATAAATGGTAAGTAGTTAAGTATACTTTAGGTACATTTCAACGTTATAGATTAGCAAGTTAAAATTACAATGGTAAGTAAACAATTTTACTTAGGTAATAAACACAATTTACTAATGGGACGTTTAAATTCGCCATTTTTACATTTGACAGATACAACACGTGCAATATTGTCTGGTCCTAAGTATTTTTTAATTATTTTTCCTAGAATCCATTTAGCAGGTGGAATATTATCCTCTCTCAAAATCACTACGTCACCAACTTCAGGCTCATATTTTTTAGTGTTCCATTTATATCGCTGATTTAGATTAACCAAATACTCTTTATACCAACGCTTCCAAAAGCAATTTACCATTTTTTGTGTTAATCTCCATCTATCCAGACCTATAACATTATGATTAGAATTATCTTCATCGGGAATACTTATCAATGGTTCACCTATAAGAAAATGACCTGGTGTTAAAGCTTGAGGTTCGTTAGGAGAATCACTCATTACTGTGATTGGTCGAGAATTGAGACAGGCTTCGACCTGTGCTAAAACAGTAGACAACTCCTCATAGGTGAGTGTGCTATCTCCGATTGCCTTGTATAAATGTGTTTTAACGCTGCGAACTCCGGCCTCCTACAGACCCCCAAAATTAGGAGCATGTGGAGGTATAAAATGCCATGTTGTGTGTTCTAAACTCAATAACTCCTCAATTTCACGTGGTATGGTTGACTTAGATCGATCGAACATCTCACGAAGCTGTCTATTGGCACCAACAAAATTAGTGCCATTGTCACTATACAAATCTTGACAATGACCTCTTCGTGCCGTGAAACGCTTAAATGCAGCAATGAACGCCTTTGATGACAGATCAGTTACCACCTCCAAATGAATGGCTCGAGTACTCATGCAAATAAATAAACAAATATATCCTTTGTAGGATTTCGCCCCTCTGCCGGGTGAGAATCTCAGACTAATAGGCCCCATGTAATCACAACCAGACAATTTAAAAGCTCTGGTTGGTTTCAATCTAACTTCAGGAATTTGACCCATCAGTTGGTTACTTTTAGACTTAGAAAATCTCAAACATTTTATACACGATCTGTAATGACTTTTAACACTATCTTTTGCTCGCAATATCCAATATTTAGATTTTAAATAGCACAACATAGCTTGTGGTCCACCATGAAAAGTTTTAAGATGAGCATCACTAATTATAAGCTTGGTAAGATGACTCTTAGCAGGCATAACGATGGGATGCTTTGTATCATAATTTACCTCTGACTCATCAATACGACCGCCAACTCTTAGTATCCCATTTCCATCAAAAATGGGACAAAGGGTGCGGAGGTTACTTTTCTTGGGGACAAATCTCTTCAACTTTAACTGTTTTATCTCTTCACCAAAATTATCTTCCTGAACTTGCTTGATACATACAATTAAACTCTTATCTAATTCTGCTGGTGTGATGACATTTGTATACACTTTTTGTTTTTCCTTTGGTAATCTTAAATTTTGTAAAACTCTTCTCCAATAAGATACAGCTTTTAAGGTTTTAGACAGTGATGAAAACATAGTCCAGATAAATTCATTTTTCTTCAATACAGGTAAAGCAGTTAAAGATGTGTGCCTTTCCTCCTCATGAGTGTCTTCAATAATATCAGTGTTATCAAAGTCTGTGGTTGATTGTGAAAGCCAAGAAGGTCCTGACCACCATAATGTATGTTCCGGTAAATCTTGTGTAGCTATTCCTCGGGAAACATAATCAGCTGGATTCCAATCAGTTGTGACATGCCTCCATTGCCTGCAGTCTAAAATATTAAGAATTTCCGACACACGATTACTCACAAAAGTAGTCCAGCGGCTAGACCCTCCTCTCAGCCAGGCTAGAACTATTGTTGAGTCGGACCACGCATATAAGTTCTCCTTCGGAATTTTCATGATTTGTGAAACCTCAAAAATTAATTTTGCTGCTAGAGCAGCACCACACAGTTCCAGTCTAGGAATTGATATCTCTTTCTCAATAGGGGCTACTTTGCATTTTGCTGATACCAAACTCACACAGATTTCGTGGTTATTATTAATAACACAAATGTAAACAGCAGCTCCACACGCTACCATTGATGCATCTGCAAAGGCATGCAACTCAACCCTTGACTCTGGACTGGAACAATACCATCGTGGTATGTTTATTTTATGTAAATGTATTAAACTTGATCTAAACTGTAACCATTCACTCGCTAAATCTGTAGTCAGTATATCATCCCAATCAAGTTTCGACTTCCACAGTTTTTGGATAAATATTTTGGCGGTGATTATCACGGGAGCAATCCATCCTAACGGGTCGTATAGTCGGGCCACATCCGACAATACTTGGCGCTTAGTAATCGATTGTTTAACATCTGGTAAGTCAAGTGAGTACTGAAAACAATCTATATTCTTATGCCATTTTAAGCCTAATACTTTCATGACAGTAGTTGACTTTAATCTCAACGAATCTACGCTACTGTGATTGTCCTCTCCTATATGTGTCAATAAGTCTTGATTATTACTACTAAACTTTTGCAGTTCGAAGCCACCACTGCTCATCAGTTTGTTCATTTCATTATAAATGTGTATAGCCTCTGGCAGCGTCTCACAGCCGGTTAGGAGATCGTCAATATAGTAGTCCTTCTTTGTAATGCTCGATGCTGTAGGAAATTTTGCATATTCTTCATCAGCTAGCCTTTGAAGGGTTTTTACTGCCAAATACGGAGCACAGGCCGTACCAAAGGTCACTCTCAATAATTTAAAATGTTGTAATGGTCCGTCTGCTTGTGGTGGAGGTGAGGACACAGGTCCTCATGACTGACTTTCACCATTCTGAACATCTTGATAATATCTGCTACTATGCAGATCCTGTGGCTTCTCCAACGCATTAGGATGTGTCTTAAATCCTGTTGTAACTTGGGACCCACCATAAGATTGTCATTAAGTGAGACGTTGTTCAATCCTTTACATGACCCGTCGAAAACAACTCGCACTTTCGTGGTGTCCTTGTCCTCCCTAATCACTGCGTGGTGTGGGAGATAAACCGCTTTGGGATTGTCTACTTCTTCTTCTTTTATTGGTGTCATGTGATTCATGGTAAGGTATTCTTGTAGAACTGCGTTGTATGCTTCCTTTAAGGTAGGATCCTTCTGTAGTTTCTTCTCTAAAAACTCATATCTTCTTGTTGCTATTACTACTGACTTTCCGTATTGACACTCTGGATCTTTTTTATCAAAAGGTAGCTTAACTATAAATCTACCTTCTTTATCTCGTGTAGTCGTCTTGTCATAAAACTCTTCACATCGCCGTTCTATGTCTGTCATCTTCTTCTGTATTAAATCGGGCTCATTTTCAATTTCCCAAAATTTCTTAAGCAGCTCTTCTCCACTTAAGTGTAAATGCATGGTTAATATTCTATTGTCAGCAGAAGTTGAATTTATTGGCACCCTCCCTGATAATACCCAACCTAGGGTAGTGTTTTGTGCCAATATTTTATTGTGACGTACAATACCATCCAATAAAATCTCACTGTATACTTCTGCTCCAAGAAGAATGTCAATTTTGTTAGGTGTGGCATAATCTGGATCGGCCAGTGGTATTTTATCTAAATGTAGCCAATCAGGTGTATGTAACTCAGTTGAAGGAAGTAATGATGTAACAGATCGCAAAACATATGAATTTACCTGGATTGAAACCTCAGGGTCATGACGTGATACCACTCGAAGAGCAACCATATGCTTCACACTCGTATGACCACCCTCACCTATCCCGGAAACTGTACCGCTAACACGTTTACGAGAAAGTCCAAGTAATTGAACAGCTGACTCACTAATAAACGACGCTTGCGACCCTTGATCCAATAATCCTCTCAACTGTTGTTTGTACCCGTGCTCATTATATGCCCAAACAGAAACAGTAGCTAACAAAACTCGACTCGGTTCTAAACCTCTACTCGAAAAGTTAGTTGAAATATGTGTACTCACGGGTTGGTCTGACTCACTCTGCTCAGAAACGTCCACACTCTTTGGTACGCTGCTCACCTCTTTCTCAAAATGCAGCAATTAATGGTGCCTCCTGCCACATCGCTTACAACTCGCTGAATTGCGACACTTAACAACTAGATGAGATGGAGAGAAACAATTAAAACACAATTTATTATTTTTAACATAATCTAGCCTTTCATTTACACTAAGCTGACTAAATTCTTTGCAGTGATATAAATAGTGTTCACCTTTACACTTAGAACATTTATTAGTTACGGTAGAATTACTCTTATTACTTTCAATAGAACCATGAAAAGACTTAGACTTAGTGCTAGTATTAGTACGTACCTTATTAGAGTCTATAATCTCCAATGACCTAAACTTCGTTTCTAAAAACTCAGATAATTGTGTCCACGTTGGTACATCGTCACTCAATATACCTAACTGATATTCCCACTGCTTGATGGATTCAGGATCTAATTTAGAAACCACTAAATAAATAACAAAAGCATCGTTAATTAACTCAGTACTGATACCCATACTATACAAAGATTGTAAACACGTTGTAGTTGTATCTAATAAATGTCGAATGGCACTAGAAGATTCGCTAGTAACAGGTTTTTGCATAAACAACATCTTTATAAGTGCATTACAATTAAAACGCTTATTATCGTAACGTTTAAGTAACATTCTCCACGCTTCCTCATAATTATTGTCGGTGATAGAAAAATTACGTACCAAACATTCCGCCTCACCAGACAAGTTACTTTTGAGATAATGTAATTTTTGCACGGGCGACAAATTCTTTTTGGTATGAATTATAGAATTGAACATATCATAAAACGATTGCCACTCAACGTACTTTCCACTAAAGGTAGGTAACTGAACGCGTGGTAACTTGACTTCACACTCACTGACCGTTTGTAAATTACTTAATGTCGGTGCTGCTGACGAGATTCCACATGATGACGACGCGATGAAGGTTTGCAGGGCTTCCTTCAATAAAGTTTTGTATGATACGTATGATTCCTCGAACTCCTCGTACATATCCTCAGTGAAATATGAATCCAGTTTTTCTTTCGAGGTCACCTTGCCTATAATCGCCTTGTGTCCATCTTTGAAATCTGTCCATAGCTGCTCCAAATTGTCCAATCTGGTTTCTATGTAGGGTTTTTTGATCCGATCTTTGGGTGTCTTTTTATAGTTTTTCTCCGCTTTCCTTAGATTCTCCAGTAGTACCTTTTGATATATCAGAAGGGTTTCCATGGTGTAGGTACAAATGTGTATTCGACGTTGAAACTCCAAAATCCAAACAACTTGATATAGATTTGTTCTAAAATTGATTATTTGCTAATGATATAACTAACTCGCACGATGTTAGCAAGATAATCTGCTCAGGAATGCTATTGTTCTCGCGGTATCGACAGCGGCAGGCGCGTTGGCGCGGTTTCCCGATCCGGCTCGAAGGACCATATGTTCACGAGAATTAGGTCTATATTGGGTTGTTCGGTGAAAGAAACACTTGAAATACGTCTTTACTCTATGATATTTATTTTGTACTAACTGCTCAAGACTACAAGTAGTTTAAATGCGTGGACTGTATGAATGTAATTTAGATGTGTGTGAGCTGTATGTCTGTGTGCGTGAAATGTTGCCAAGAATAAAACTGATGTATGAACTTAATCTATTTAAACAACAAACATAGTTTTTCTTAATATCTGTATACTCATTATCTTCTAAAAATTTTCTGATTCGTAGCAACTCGTTATCTTGTAATTGTAAAGTCAATAGCCAATCTTTTGGAGTTATTCTAAAAACAGTTGGCACCGTTTAGTGGCCAGCATCCGGTTCATAAGGCAATGGATTCCTACTTAAGGCATCGACATGTGACATCGTATGCCCTGGTTTATATTGTATATCGAAATCAAATTCCTGCACCGCTATCCACCAACGTGCTATCCGTGGTACAAGATCACGTTTACTGAATGTGGCTCTTAAAGCGGAACAGTCTGTTACTAACGTAAACCTAGTACCCAACAAATAAACTCTAAATCGCTGCAGCGACGCTACAAAGGATAATGTTTCAAGTTCATATGCGTGATAGTTCTGTTCATCTGGCGAAGTTTTCCTACTAAAATATGCAATTGGTCTCATTATGTCTATGTCATGTTCCTTCTGTAGTAGGATGCCGCGTAAACCGTATTTACTAGCGTCTGTGTGCAAATAGGTTTCATTCTTAGGATCATATATACCTAAAACTGGTCTTTGTATCAACGCTTCTTTAAGTTTCACAAACGACGTCTGCTGTTCGATATCCCAACACCACGACGCGCCCTTCCTAGTCAAGTTAGTTAGAGGTCTAGCGATGCTCGCAAAATTCCGTATGAATTTTCTAAAATAGCTAGCCAGCCCAATAAACTGTCTAACTTCATGTACGTTACATGGTGCCGGAAATCGTTCAACTGCGCTAATCTTATCTTTTCCAGGTCTAATTCCGTGCTCACCTATTTCGTAACCGAGATATTCTAACTCTTCTTGGAAAAAATTATACTTTTGTACATTCAAAGTTAATTTAGCTTTTCGAAGTAGTTTGAACGTGTTCTCTAATCTCTCGAATTCCTCATTAAAATCTTTTCCGGGTATAAGAATGTCATCCATGTAAGCCAGGGCGGCATTGAATCTTGAATTACCTAGAACTTAGTTGATTGTTCTTTGAAATACCGCCGGAGAATTAACCAAACCAAAAGGCATTTTTTTGAATTGATATAATCCGTCTGGAGTTATGAAAGCCGTGAGGTATTTGCAATCATTGTTTAACCGTACTTGATAATAGCCGCTAGCTAAATCCAATGAAGTAAAGTATTTGTTGCTGTTAAGCATGTCTAACTGGTCGTCTATCCTAAGCATTGGAAAATGATCCTTCCTAGTTTTCCGATTTAACGCTCTGAAATCGACACATAGACGATACCCTCCCGTCTTCTTTTTGACGATAATAATAGGACTCGCATATGTAGAATTTGATTCTTCTGCAATATCATTATCAATAAGTTCTTGGACCATTTCTCTAACTTTTCTCGCTCAGAATGACTTAAACGGTAAGGTCTGTAGACTATAGGAGTAGTATCATCCAGTTCGATATTCATTTCAGTTACATCGGTGCATCCTAACTTGGACAAAGTTTGTGCAAAACAATCTCGATATGCGTTAATTAGGTTCAACAAGCTTTGTCTTTGTTGTGACGTTAAACTAGGATTAATTTTTACTTCGTCTATAGTAAATGGTGTCAGAGGGTCACTGTTAATTTGACGACAGGCTAGATTGGTTCTATTGATAGCAGGATCTGATGTAAAAATCCGTTCCCATCGCGATAACACAGAATTATTACGAAAGAAAATAGGCATTTCTGATTGATTACAGATTGCAACTTGACATTTCCCCTCATTAATATTGTAAACGCCGCCCATAATACAATAGTTTGCATTGTCCACACTTCTGACACTATTTTCTATATAAACGTCACAATTAGATTTATTACCATCCACACATTCGATATAATCGAGTTGGTCCGCAACAATCGTATCTGCCTGTATTTTTAAAACGATTTTATGATTTTCATGGTCATCAAGGCTTATATTTGATAAATCATCAGGAAAAGATCCTTTTAGAATATCTAGTCTATTATGCGTTTTTATGACTGTTACATCTGTACGTTCTGTAAAATCTTGACCAACTAACAAGGGTTCACTTAGCAAGGAAGGCTCAATAATGTAAGCATCAATATCTGCCGTGACTTCACCGATAAGCAAACTCAACCTTGTTCTACCCAGTGGAACGGATAATCCGTTACCGAAACCACGAATATTTGGAACATCATTTTGTTCTATAGGCAATGAATATTTATTAACTATGTCCTGACGAATCAGTGTACAATCGCTTCCAAAGTCCACATAGCATTGTAAACTAATGTTATCATTTATGAGTGCAGTTTTATAATATTTGGAATCTGATCTAGATTTCTGTGTAAATAAAGTTTTCTTATCCGATTTGGAATAGTTATTTGATTGATTATTATTGTCTTTAGACCTATAACAATCGTTTGCTTTGTGTCCAATCCGTTGGCAATTGTCACATCGGATTATTGGCTTAGAACACTTATTAAGCGTGTGACCTGGTTCTCTACAATTATAACAAATAACTTCATTTGTGCCTCTACTACGACATTGAACTGCCCGATGACCAGTTTTAAGGCATTTAAAACATTTGATATCGTTTGGTGTGGAATTGGATGCAGATCGTTTCATAAATCGAGAACTATTAGCTTCCCTACATAAATCTTTAAGAAATTTGAGTAAATCTTCTGGATCTCGACACCTAGCCGACGACGCACTAGCCCTAATGGTCCTGTCTTCTATTCCATAGACCAGACAGTCGACTGCCCGTTTTTCTGCTATACCACACGCATTTAATAGTAACATTTTATCATAATTGTCGGCGCACGAGCACTGAGCAACGGCGGCGGAGGAGGACGACGGGCGCGGGGAGGTGGCCCTCTCCGCACGATATATCACTCCGCGCAGCACACCCGCCCGCGACACTCGCTACCTTACATTTTCATATACTTATATTCTTATTTATATTACAAGTTATATTTTATACAGTCCACTCTTTTATTTGGTCTCAACAATAGGACTCTTTTAGACATTGGTCCTTCGAGCCGGATCAATCTGTGTGCTGCGCGGAGTGATATATCGTGCGGAGAGGGCCACCTCCCCGCGCCCGTCGTCCTCCTCCGCCGCCGTTGCTCAGTGCTCGTGCGCCGACATAATAATATTCATCTATCGATTCGACTATTTTCATTCGCCTGTCTAACATTTCGGATAATAATGCTCCATAGTTACTTTCGGAAGGAAACGCTTTCATCAACCTATCTTGCCATTCAGACCATGTTAAAAGTATACTTTCAAGTCCTTCATACCACTTCTTAGCGTGACCTTCTAATTTGGGCAAGGCGTAATGGGCGGTCTGTTCGTCAGTCCAGCTATATATCTTTGAGCATTCGTTAACCTTGGCTATCCATCCTTCAATGCGTTGATTCTTTTGCGATGGGTCAAATGTCGGTATAATATTTGTTTTGTATGTAATCTTAGTTTGACGCGTTACACTCTGAATAATCTGTGATATATCACTGATACTTAATAACAAATTAGGTTTACTTGCGGTAGAGTCTGCTAGATTCCCCTCTGAAAGCTGCGCAGACTGACGAGTTTCAGTAATCGTCGCTGGTGGCTCTCGTGGTAGTTCTGCACTCGTACATTGCACTGGTGGACTCGAAATCCCTCGAATTCGTGATTGTGTGATCTCCTGAAATATTACGTCAGTGCGATACATATGCGTGCAAAAATGAAAGA
Organism: Catocala nupta; assembly: GCA_963675205.1. Classification (NCBI taxonomy): domain Eukaryota; kingdom Metazoa; phylum Arthropoda; class Insecta; order Lepidoptera; family Erebidae; genus Catocala; species Catocala nupta. The sequence continues at coordinate 34,124,154 of OY776081.1, forward strand.
TCCAAATAAAGCTTGGGAAAGAAGTTACAGTTGGCATGTACTAGAAGATTTTAACAATAAACAAAAGGAGATGGTAAACTATAATTTAAAACAACTTGTGTTATTGTAAAAGGACATTTGCTATATTATAATTATTTGCTTGGTGATTATAAAACAAAATACAACAATGGGTGTCTTTAATGTATCTACATATAACCTGTAAGACTTAAACAGGTTAAGTTAATTTCAACTTCTTTATCAGTTCACTTCTCTCAAAATATAATTATTTACAGTTATTTAATAACAAAATTATTATGTTGGTAGTAATTTTCAAACACTAATTGAAAAACAAAATACTTCACATGTGAAAGTAACGAGAAACAAAAAGGTACCCAGAAACGTCTGTTATTATTCGATGTAATCGAATAGAATCGCGATGAGTATTTATTCTAGTAAATTATTCGTCATCATAGGATATATCCAGATTACCCTTTTCCCCTCACATAATTGATTCAATTTCATATCTTCAAGCAGAGTTTCTCTTTGAAAATGTGGGTAGCTAGTAGGTACCGTAACAGCGGTTATTCAATAAGTGGATGCATTTTTTTCTTTTTTTACCATTATATGATATGAGAAAGAGAGGAAAGAAAAAAAAAGACAATAGATTAGACATAATTTACTTGCCTGCAATAATTGTTGGTCCATAAACGTGACCCCTGGGTTAGGATTTTCATTTCCGCGCACAATGGTTTGCGTGGCCCTGAGGTCAGAGCCACCGCTTCCTGATCTGGAACTGCGTCGATGGTGCCGCCTATGGCGACGCTTCCTCTTCGCACTCCTGGCCTTTGTACCACGATCGCGTCTCGGCTGCGACTTAGAGGACCCACTTTCTGATGTGGTACTGCCCGGCGCGATGACGCTTATGGCGGTGAGGGCGCCCGGGCACTACTTCGTGAACGTCGTTCGTATTGTTCACTGTCGTCTTCGCTACCCATTTTAAATTAATCCCACTTCTGATATAAAATCAGGGGTGGCAGATTAAAACAATTTATAGATAGGTTTCCGTTTATATTTAAAATATATTCTCACTTACAGTCACAATCTATCGAGGCGTCCGTCTCGTTCAACGTTCCGAACAAGAATGCCCTGCGGCGCTTACCCAACTTATTTATTACAATTCGTTATCAGTACTTATTTGTAACAAAAGTAAGGTTAATGTAAATAAATACGAAGTAAATAGTGCAATATTTTCCATATGAATTTAGAACATTTTTACAATTCTTAAACATACATACCTATTTTAACTTCACTTGTAGAATTGTAGTCAAATTCATGTAATTTGACTACTACTATTTTTGCTGCTATTATTAATTCCACAGATTATAAAAATATAGAATAGATTTAAATAAGCATAAATAAATTAAAATAACATTCTAAGTGTAAACAAATACGGATAGTACCAGCATATAATTTATGGTCAATCTCTAATTCTAACAATAGCAAGGCATATTACGACATTTTTTCCATATAAATTTTTGAGTGACCGCACACGCAGCTATAATATATATCGGCGCAACAACAATAATTCATCAATTAGTAATTACTAATTCTGTTTAATAATTTGATGGTGTCAAAACTAGTTCATAAGTAATTAATTGCTGTATGATTATTACAATGTAACAATCTTGTGATTCATATAATTCAATACTTAACCTATAAAAATATACACGTGCTCGCTACATTATAAATACGGCTGCACAGAGCGCGCTCAAAAAAAGTCTCGCTCGAGTCGCCGAACAGTACGGAGCTCTGTAAATTAGTTGTTAACCTGTCAGTTGAATAAACGAGGCTTTCAACAAACCTGTGAAGTTTTACTTTGAAGATTGAAGATGAGTGATAACCATAACGATGATATTCGTGACGTCAGCCGTGCTGACGTCACACTTTTTAAAAACATAATGGAGCCCGGTCTTCCGTCATATATATTTCTATGACGTCACCAAAATATGTCAAAATATATATCTCGGTATATTTTGGCATATTAATATATATTTTGGTATATTAATACATATTTTGATATATTTTGAGGATAGGGTTGTTCCATTTGAACGCCTGCCCGACGTCCGAGCTCGGTGCGCACGAGCTTAAATTACGTACTTTATTTAATTAAAATACAAGTGTTGCAATTATAATAAATGATTGAAATATGATTTGTTTTTACTTCTTTCCTCAAGCATACTGTAAGACGTTCTTCAGAACTAATGCTTTTGCACATAACCGTATCGCATTTTATTAAATCATTTTTTATCAATTCATGAAGCTCGATAAATGCCGATCTTGAACTTTTAAAATACTGTGCAAATTTATTCGTTGATAAATTTTAATCATGATACAAATTAAATTCGCCACGAGTTCTCTTTTGTTTTATATGCGACTCAACCCAGATGGTTCTATTTTTCGTTCCTAACAAGGCAACATGCATATCAAATTCAGCATCGGAATCATCCTCTGAGGTATTTTCAATTAGATCTAAAATAAGTGCTCTTGTCGAATTCATTTAGGTACCTAGATTGATTACAGTGTTATTTCAATATTTGAACATTCTGTACAGAAATTGAGCTTTAAAATCGTGCGCTTGCAAGGACGACCGCAGACCGAGTGAGGGCAAAATATATATTATAGTATAGCTCCCGTGTGTGATAGCTTGATATACTATAATATATATCTCGATATATTAATATATATTATAGCTACGTCTGTGACGGGCTTAAACGGTCGGAACTCGAGTCATACCTACGCGCCTCGGCGTCGGCATGCGCTCGGCACCCAACCAGTCGCGAATGCGCCGCAGTGACGAACGGACGTTGTGTTATTTTTTAAACAGTAACCGTGCGATTTTTTTACCCAAAATAAGTACAAGTATAGCCTATTTAATATAACAAGTAGAATATATTGTGCTGTTTTTGGTTGCATGAATTCCTCAATAACGCACCCAGAGATAACTTTTTTTAGATTACCTGGAAACTCCGAAAGGTAACACTATAAAATGATTATACTTACTAGTAGGTAGGTACGTAATTTAAGTCCATTTAAAGGATTTTTTCCCCTCCCGAAAGGTACCGGGACTACAGTAAGATTAATTCGCAATCTTTTTTAATTGTACCCAGCGATGATTTCGTGGAATATATAGAAAAAAGAAATTCCGAACTTTTTTAAACCATGTAGACGATATTCCTTCTTCTCTTCCTTGTCCATGTTTCCCAAAACAATTTTTAATTAATCTTTATATTCGAAAGCGGATTTTTTATACTTTAAAATATAATAATAAAGCATTCCGTACATCTCAGTCGAGGTCGCAAATTTATAAGACCGATTTGTTATTAAGTCTTAAATCTAACATAAACATGTTTTTTTTAAATTAAATCTAGCAATCAAAAAACAACATGCATATTTATTGAACACTTCCTATTCCATTCACAAAGTATTTTATTTATTTAAATAAATTAAAAAATATTTACAATCACAAAAATAGATAGAAACTCAAAGTAGGCAGATTTAATTAAAATGCTGTAAGTGGGCAGCCGCATCGCATGTTTACGTACCGCGCGGCTGTAGGCATTTATTTCAAAGATGCGGCCACAGTATATATATATACAGTATTGTAACTGGGCCGTATCCTTGAAATAAATGCCTACAGCCGTGCGCCTCGACTGAGACGTACGGAATGCTTTATTATTATATTTTAAAGTATAAAAAATCCGCATTCGAATATAAAGCTTAATTAAAAATTGTTTTGGGAAACATGGACAAGGAGGAGAAAAAGGAATATCTTTTACTTGGTTATAGATACCTGAAGCTACTTTACAATTTATATGTTTAGTTTTAAAAGAAGTTCGAAATATTTCTTCCATTTTTTCTATATATTCCACGAAATCATCGCTGGGTACAATTAAAAAAGTTTGCGAATTAATCTTACTGTAGTCCCGGTACCTTAAATACTGACTGTCTGCGCTGAAATTGTGGCTTCTTTGAGCGGGCTTCACATACAAATTTAAAGCGTGACAGTCATCATGTTTCTCCAAACAACGCTTAAGATAAGATACCCACAAATATAAAAAAGCGCATATTTTTCTGGCATATCTACCTGATTGTAATCGGAACTAGTAATTTGGATGCAGCAAAATTCTTCATAATCTGTACTTGATATTCTTTTGGTTGATACCGTTAATGCATCGCTAGTAGCTTTTTCGTACGTCGTTTGAACAAGAAGAGTTCCGAAATCATCTGCACAATTTCCTCCTTTTGGAGGTTTTATGATGTTGCAGAAAAATAAGTTTTTGAACGCCGATGCAAACTGTTTACAAGTTGGATTTAGAGCCGTGCCATTTTTCGTTCGTATTTGTCCGAATAAATTTTCAAGAGCGTCTTGATTGCATCTTCTTGTCATAAGAAAATTATATCATTCCACCCGCAAATCATCGAAAAAGAGCATTATGGATGTAATAGTAATTTGGAAACCATCAAGGAATCTAACACTTGATGTGACGTCACTGCCATTATTTGGGTTTTGTAATTTTAAATCTTTGAAAAAGGTTATTATCTGTTTGAAAAATGCTTTTTGTGACTCATTGCCTTCATACGCTTTCTTATATTCATAACTATTTCTCAAATTAGATGTATTCAAAGAATCGAACATATTATTCATCATCATTAAAAAGTTAGCCGTGTCTCTGCCGGATTCTTCAATTTTATTGTTATCAATATACGTACGAATGCCATTTGCAACGGATTTGCTAAGAAGTTGTGTAGCATAGCAAACCTTAATTTTTTCGAAGTTTGTGGGTTTGATATGGCTGTTGTTAAGTTTAGGTGCAAGCCTTAAACTCTTTTGTATATCCTGATTATAAAACTTAATATGATCGTATTTCGCTATAGAATTTCCGAAGTGAAAATCATATTGCATCAGGTTATTTCGAACGTTTTTAATTAGATGCGGTGCATCAAAAATATATTATATATTTTCTATTATTTATAAAAAAATAAGGTATTTCAATTGAAACTGATCTTTGTTTGGCAGCGTTCCATAAATCAGACCCTTGATCGGACACAAAAATACGGACGTTAAGACCAATCTCGAATAACTTTTGTAGTACTTTATCAATCCATTTATTTATTTCATCACAGTTTCGACATTCTGACATTAATGCATATGATATAGGCTGTTTCCAGTTCACAAATATACCACGAACCATTATTACTAACGCATTTTTAGCGGGTTCAGGAGACTGCAATCCTTCAATTTCGTGGAATCCAGTAATTTTGTCTTCTTTAATATCAAAGAATAGATTAGCTTTTAATGACATAGCATCAATCATAACTGAACAATTTTTTTCAACTTCTGTCATTTGTGCAACTTTGAATTTAAGAACAGACATAGCTCTTTCATTGATTTCAGTTGTAATTGGGAAAGAATGATTATACAATGTTAAAGGACAGGGTAAACATAATGCACTTTGCAAAAACCGGTATGCTTGTGGGCTGATGTTGTATAAATTCAAGCAGTAAATGATGTAGTCCTTGTCGTATCGATTTCCTTTTCCATGTTGTTTTAGTTTACATTGGGCTTTTATCAGGAGAGCTAGTTTGTCGGTCAAAAATTTATTGCAAAGTCGATGGAAAGTATTTTCTTCAGCGTTTTGTGTTTTATTTTCAGTTTCGTGTAATTTTATTTTCTTTCTGCATTGGAGTAGTTCAACTTTGAATTTTCTTTTCCTTGGAGTGTTGCTAGAAAGACTTGTTGAGGTTTGAGCAAAGATTTCGTTCGTTGCATTTTCAGTCTGTGTACAATTTTCATTTCCTACCAACGGAGCAGTTTGAGTTTGTTTGTCTTCTTTTTGAGAGACTCCTGGAACAGTACTAGCTAAGCTTGGCAGCATCAACAATGGTAGGGCATTCTTTTTTAAAAGTTTTCTTTTTGACGATTGTAGTACATCCTCCACATTAAAATGTTTTTTCACAAACACGGTAGGAAGTAAATTTAGGCTGTAAAGCAACCGAAACGTCGGGGCAAAGTGTAAACTTAAATACAAATAGTTTTAATTAGAAATAATATATAGCTTAAATAGTAGTAAAATTCAATAATAGTAGTGTTAGAGTTTTCAAAATTATGTAATAACAGTGTTTAAAGTAAAATAAACAACGCGATAAAATCCGTATAAAGTGTTTGATTTCAAAAAAAGTCCTTTTATAGGGAAAAATAATTTGCTGTCGCCGGAGGTTACAAAAATCCAATCCTTACAAACTTCAACACCTACCTACTCAACCAAAATGCAAGAAACAGCTGACGAGTTTAATAAATTTTTATCTCAGCTTATTAACGTTTCTATTAAACACATACAACTCGCAACAACTCAAAACAACAATTCTTTGGTCACCCATGCGAAGCCAAATAGCTGGCTACGAATGTTTTAAAATCACAACCCTCTTACCGCGTTTTAAATAGTTTTATTAATCATTTAAAATATATTTTTTTAAAGTGAACATACATCTAAATATTTTGTGAATATTTCAAGAGCCTAGCTGTTGTTATTAATACCGAAAATAAAACGGCAGGCATTACATATTTATTGTATTAATTTTTTAGTAGTATTTGTTGTTACAGCGGCAACATAAATATTTAATTGTCGGCCTCGATGGCGTAGTGGTTAGTGTAACCGACTGCTACGCCTGAGGTCGCGGGTTCGATTCCCGCACAAGTCAAACATTTGTGTGCATGAACATGGATGTTTGTCTTGGTCTGGGTGTTTCTATGTATAATATGTATGTATTTACAAAAAATAGTATATATGTATGTTTATCCATTGTCTAGTACCCATAGTACAAGCTCTGCTTAGTTTGGGCTAGATGGTGTTGTGTATATGTGGTAGAATATTATTATTATATTAATATTATATTATTATAGAGATAATTTCAACTATCTAGCTATCGTGGTTCATGAGATACAGCCTGGTGACAGACAGACGGTCAAATATATTTTTCTAGTTTTATTCATACACACAGTACAATAAACAACTATTATACATAATAAAGTACCACGTACGCGACGAGCGGCCAGAGATCACGCACACACGCCCCAAGGTTTTAATACAAGCATACCTACCGTATTCATGAACCGCCTATAACTACCTAGTTCACTCGTGTCAATCACTTTTATTTACTTGTTCACTTTATTTATTAGTCCAGGCATTTCTTTTTCGGGAGGGAAAAAAATCCTTTAAAAATACTTAAATTACGTACCTACCTACTAGTAAGTATAATCATTTTATAGTCTTACCTTTCGGAGTTTCCAGGTAATTTAAAAAAAGTTATCTCTGGGTGCGTTATTGAAGAATTCATGCAACCAAAAACAGCACAATATATTCTACTTGTCATATTAAATAGGCTATACTTATATTTATTTTTGTTAAAATAATCGCGTGGTTACTGTTTAAAAAACAACACACCGTCCGGTCGTAATTACGGCGCATTCGCGACTGGTTGCGTGTCGAGCGCATACCAACGCCGAGGCGCGTAGGTATGACTCGAGTGAGTAGGTATGACCGTTTGTATGAAAATAGGTTACTGTATATACAGGGTGTAAGTGACGGTTCACCGAAAACTGAAATACTACTTTTACTTATTACTAATTTTCCACCGGAAAATTCACGAATTTTCTTTCAAAATTTCACATTTTTTTAACTGATAATGATTATATAACGAGTAAACGATCCATTATACTAGATAATATCAATAAAAACTACATAATACCGAAAAACAGCTATGTAATCCAAACATACAAAATAAACACAATTGAACTAATCAGCTGATCTCGCGCGGACAAGGCACCATACTACCACTAAACTAGGGCAGATCTATGATCAATGATCGATATCGAAAAAAAGTGTATTAAACAAAGTGGGATAGGTTAATAAATATAACAGTTGTTTTCCTTTCAGAAGTAAAGTTTACATGAACGAGCTCTATTTATTATTAAATTAGTCACGTTTATTGTGACGTAGATTGAAAAGATTGTAATGATTAAACTAGCCTGTAATTGAATGTTATACTACTATCACTTTACAATACCCATTATTATTTTAAATGTAAAAAAATATTAATTGTTTTGATTTTTCGTATCGTAAACATGTACGAGTCTATTTAATCACTTTTAATAATAATTAATGTAAAAGACCATCTAATTGTTTTAATTGCTTTTTGTATACAGCGATTCAAACAATGTAATGTAATCTAGTAAATCTTTACTTAACTATTAAAATACAAAGGTGTTACAAAAATTTGTTAGTAGAATTAGCCATAAACAGTTTATTACTATGTATAAGTATAAAATTAATCGATAGTCGATAACTCTCATAGATAGATGTATCTCATACCTATCTACAATGACTACAAGTGAAATTTATTAAAAGAAATTTATTTTTCTTCAGTTCGGTCACGCTACTGTCAGGAATCGGAAGTACTTGACGTAATCTCTCGTATTCGCGAGTGTTTACTATTTTCGTTGCATTTTGTTAACGTTTTTGTTTTGTTTATACTTTTTTTGTGTAAATACTTACAAAGTTGTGTTTGTACCTAATAAATAATGAGTCAGCCGTTTAGTGTACGCAAATATGGACAAATACTCATGGCATACGGCGAGGCACGAGGCAATGCTTCGTTGGCGCTTCGCATTTACATCCAGCGGTATCTTGACGCACGTCACCCTATGGACAGCCGTGTGATGACTCGTGCGTATCAACGAGTACTGGATAATTTACCCAAAGTACCGCATCAGGAGGGTTCTGGAAGGCCGATTACAGTTTCCACTGAGCGGAAAATTCTCGATGCCGTTCACCGTAATCCACGCCTTGGTACGCGAACCACCGCTAAACTTCTGCGACGTAACCACGGAACTCGCGTATCGCATTGGACTGTGCATAAAATTTTACGCAGTGATCGACAACGGCCGTACCGTAGTCATAAAGTGCAAGCTCTCGTGCCTGGCGACCAAGTTCTGTTCCTGGCGACCAAGTGTTTCTCCAATTTTCTCTATTCGTAGTAAAAATGATTTCGCTAAGTTTAAGACTGGCGACAGCGACGGGAAGCTACCCGAATAATAATTATTACTTGTTTAATATTTTCATAATTTATAATTACATAATAACTTTCTATCTTTTTGCACATAAATTAATTCTCGTTCGTCATTGGTTGGCATATAAATTTATCATACCCATAATTGAAACAACTGTAACCATAAAAGATTCAGGCTTCGCGGTGGCACTTGTTTTGTTTACAAAAAAACTTTAATTATTGTTGCAATTTAATTATAGATACGTACCACTTACTCAATGGCTAATACTTTAAATATTTACTACCAAAACTGTAGAGGTATCCGTGGCAAACTTCAGACACTATACATAGGCATCTTAAGTAATACTTACGACGTCATAGTGTTACCAGAAACGTGGCTCTTTCCAGACATAGCTGACAATGAGTTTATAGATCAGCGTTATAATATTTTTCGCTGTGATCGGGATCGCCATGCTACTGGTAAACAAGATGGAGGCGGTGTTCTTATCGCCATCTTACGCACACTACGCCCCACGTATTTTGACAACATGTCACAAACTTCTTGGTCATTACATGCCCATATAGAGTACTTGTTAGTGCAAATCCCAAGCCGTGACCGTGGCAGGCAACATATATTCAGTGCTGTGTACATACCCCCGAGAACACCTGATGACGTCTATGTCTCATATTTAGACATGCTGTCCACAATATTTAATAGCTCTTCCACTCACTGTTTCTACGTAGTTGGAGATTTTAATTTACCCAACATTAACTGGTCACAACATAATACATATGTGACTGACCAAACAGGTGTAAATGGATATCTACTGAACTTTATCTCTGAAGTAAATGCAACTCAATACCATAACCTACCCAATACCAACAACAGAACCTTAGATTTATTAATCTCCAATGAAAACTGCGATATTTTTCAGCCACTAAACTATTTAGTCCCGGCAGACCCACATCACCCCCCATTCTCTGCACTGTCCTCCCCGTATATGGTTTATTCACCCATGAAACGTTGTCCGATAATTAAATTTAACTATTATAAAGGTAATTACGACCTTGTCAAAGGTGACCTTATAAAAATAAACTGGAATAATATTTTTGAAAATTCAACTAGTCAAGAAGCGGTTAACATTTTTTACAATGAACTTTTTGGTATTATTAGAAAACACATTCCTCAGAAAACAGTCTCCAGAAATAACAATGATTTCCCTATCTGGTTCTCTAAACCCTTGATAGGACTATTTAAGAATAAAAATAAAGCCTGGATAAAATGGAAAATATACAAAAATATATCGGATTACGAACAATTTACATTGTACCGCCGTCGATTCAATAGGGAATGTATCCAATGTTATCGAAATTATTTGAAAACTGCAGAGCAGAACATTCGTAAAAATCCTAAATATTTCTGGAGATACGTAGCAGGTAAAAGGGGTAATTCTGGGATTCCATCTAGTGTATATTACAAGAATGTTTCCACAAGCGATCCACTTGAAATTTGTAAATTATTTTCACATTTTTTTCAATCTGTTTATGAGCCTTCCACATTTGATATCAATAAATGGGTACAGCCGGATAATTATAATAATAGTAGCGAAATTATAAATGATATCCATATAAGTTCCTCCAAAATTCTTAATGCACTAAAATCCTTAGATTTATCGAAAGGTCCTGGTCCTGATGGAATTCCACCCCTTTTCTTTAAACAAGTGGCTGCTGAAATATGTATACCACTGTCTCTAATCTTTCGTAAGTGTATCGATGAAGGTACATTTCCGGAAGGTTGGAAACTAGCCAATGTAACACCTGTTTTTAAAAAAGGTTCTAGGAACGACGTGGAAAACTACCGTCCGATATCCATATTATCCACCTTGTCGAAGCTTTTTGAAAGAATTGTTTATAATGAAATCTATCCAACTATTCACAAAATAATTAATAAACAACAGCATGGTTTTGTCAGACAGAGATCGACTTATAGTAACTTGATGATTTTTGTTAACCACCTTTTCACGAATATGGACAATCGTTCACAAACTGATGCTATCTACACAGACTTTCAGAATGCCTTCGACAGGGTGGACCATGAATTGCTTCTTCGTAAAATTGCCTTTAACGGTATACGAGGAAATCTTCTGCGCTGGTTTGCATCTTATATAACAAACCGTACGCAAAAAGTTGTAATAAATGGTTATCAATCTGAAGAGAAATCCGTTACGTCAGGAGTCCCTCAAGGTTCAATCCTAGGCCCATTGCTTTTTACAATATTTATTAATGACATTGATACCTGTTTCAAACACTCTAACTTTTTGCTGTATGCGGACGATTTAAAGGTATATAAAACCATAAAACATAACAATGACTGTCTGCTACTGCAAAGTGACTTAGATCGACTTTCACACTACTGCACAGAGAATAAGCTGTTCTTAAGCTTACCAAAGTGTAACTTTATTAGCTTCACTAAAAATAAAAAGGTGTATGACTACATCTACTCATTAAACGATACTCCTTTAAACAAAGTGTTCTCACTGCGTGATCTAGGAGTCACTTTGGATTCCAATCTTCATTTTGATTTCCATGTCGAAAATATTATTAAGTCTGCCTTTCGAATGTACGGTTTTGTGATGCGTAATAGTAAAGATTTTCAGCTTGCTACTACTTATAGGTATTTGTATATATCATTAGTGAGGCCATGTCTGGAGTTTGCTACAATGATTTGGAATCCATTTTATATGAAATACATTAATCATGTTGAAACAGTTCAGCGTAAATTTTTACGCGGTTTACATTACAGATGCTACCGTAGTTATCACCCATATGAACATCTACTGCATAAATATAATTTGTTATCACTAGAGGCCAGGAGACAGCTCCTAGGCATGATGTTCTTGCATGGTATTATTCATAATAAGTATGACTGCCTTGAATTAACGAATGAATTATGCTATATAGTTCCTAGGACATCAACCTGGAGACAAGTTCGTTCGCAGCGGTTATTAGCCACAACCACTAGTCGAAGCCGTAGAACTAATGCAGGTACACGAACACCTTTATGCCAACTTATAGATTTGTATAACAATAAGTTTGTTTCTCTTGATATATTTAACCTTACAACGAATAATTTAAAAAAATGTTTAGTTGATATTTTAAGAAACCAATAAGACGTATATATTATATATATATATATATATATGTTATAGTCATGTTTACATTTATGTTTACTTTTTATCTCTTATCGCATGTAGCAGTTACTTCTTATTAGTAATAGGTGGATAACGATGTTGGTAGTGTAATAAGTACATTTTTCTGTATAAACAATTGTTAGTCATAAGATTATGCTACTGTTTGTAATCCCGAAAATAAAATAAAAAAAAAAAAAGTTCGGCGTGTTGCATACTGCAGGTGGTTGATGAATCAGCAGCGGTAACATCCAAGTTTTGTATCCCACATAATTTGGACTGACGAATCCACGTTTACTCGGAATGGCATGTAGAATCGATGTAACTCGCACGTTTGGTAGGTAGGTAGGTAGGTAGGTAGGTAGGTAGGTAGGTAGGTAGGTAGGTAGGTAGGTAGGTAGGTAGGTAGGTAGGTTAGGTTAGGTTAGGTTAGGTTAGGTTAGGTTAGGTTAGGTTAGGTTAGGTTAGGTTAGGTTAGGTTAGGTTAGGTTTTTTTTTTTTTTTTTTTTTTTTAAATGGCACCCGCCATCGCAGGGTGTTGAGCCTTGGACCCCTAGCGTGGGAAAAGCCAGGGATTATTTTTGTTTCTTTATTTATTTTACAAACTTATTATGTTATATCCTGCCCTTAAGGGGCTTTGTTTCTTATATTCATCGTTCATTCTATCACTTCTTTTATCCATCTCATTCGTTCCTGTAATACTAAGGTTATGTAGGAGGGAATAAAAATATAATAATAGTTATTATTTTACATCTGCCTTACATGCTAATACTTACGTCTAGTACTTAATCTAAAACAATTCAGCTTAATCCTATTTTCTTACTCTAAAATTTCTTATATAACTATACTAATATTATCCACAATATTTTATAGTTATACATTTTCTTATTTGGTTTTATTTCTTTTGTTTACAATTTTCACTATTGATGTTACAAACTTTAGGAATAACTTCCTTGTCCCAGATTCTGACATTATCTCTGACAGGCTTCCAGCGCTCAGTCTTTGACCCAGCTGGACCTCCAGATCAAATCTAGCCGGGCCAAAGACTGGACATTCTGTAATTAGGTGCGTCGCTGACTCACTTATGTTAGGATCACAAGTACATGCTGGGCTCTCCTTGCACTTGAATCTAGCCAAGTACTCGGAGAACCCACCATGCCCCGTTAGGGCCTGAGTAATCTCCCTGCTCATGTCCATTTTACCAATCACCCTGTACGCCGCGGACGCGATCGGGAAGTACAATTTTGTAACTGAGGCCGTGTGTTCGGCATTGTACCTCCGGTCCCATTCGTCGAGAGAATCCATACGGATTATTCGCTTCACGAATGAGACCGGACACCGGTCGTAGTTGGGTATCTTTTTCGACCTCAGAGCGGCCTCTTTAGCGAGAGAGTCGGCTCTCTCGTTCCCCTCAAGTCCCGCATGAGCCTTTATCCAGAATAAGGAGACACTTTTATTCTGGATTTTACAGTGTCGTAGGGCGTCCCTTATTTCTACCGCGAGGACGTGAAGGGAACCGAGGTTCGCGACGGTCTGAAGGGCCGCCATGGAGTCGCTAAAGATTGCGAAAGCGCTCTCTTTTCGCCGCTTGACTTCTCTCACCGCTTCGCAGAGAGCTAGGAGCTCAGCCTGGTAGACGGTGCAGTATGACGAGAGAGCAAGCTTGAGGGTTTTGGTCTCGGCCTCACCAGTCCATATGGATAGCGCGGCCCCGACCTTGCCCTCAATCTTGCTCCCGTCAGTGAAAATCCGTACCTCATAGTTTCGGTATCTCTGATATTGATCCTCGTCTACCAGGCTTCCCAGCTCTATCTCAATCTGTTCCGCTGGATGAGGTCCGTCTAGTGCCGATGCCACCCGTTCGACATCCCTGTCTCCCAGCGCCGACAGATGCATCCCCTTCTTGGCCATGTACAGCGAGGCCATCTCGCGCACGCGAAGGTCAAGTGGGAGCACCCCTGCCAGCACCAGTGCTGAGTTCAGGGATACCGTTCGGTAGGCTCGGCAGAGCTTTTGGGCGAAACTGCGTTGTAGCGCGTTGAGGCGCTTCCGCACTCCCAGTTTGTGTACGGCTGGCGCCCACGCGCTCGAGGCATACAGAATGACTGGTTCTACGGCTGCGGTATAAATAGTTTTAATGATCTCGGGGTGCAGGCCCCAACTAACCCTGGCCGCTCTCGAGAGTTGCTTGTATATATTCGCAGCTTTTACACAGACTTTGGCAACATGTGAATTGAAAGTGAGCTTGTTGTCTATGGTGAGCCCTAATAGTTTTATTTCCGTAGACATACCAATGCCTATCCCGCCCATGCTCAGGTGTGGAGTATCATGTTTCAGCTTTCGCGTAATTGTCATAGCACATGTCTTGTGTGGCGCAAACTTCAGCTTGTTCATGACACCCCAACCCCGAACATACTCGAGAGCTGCATTGGCACGTCTCTGGATGTCCAACGCTGTGTCACTCTCGAAGACGAGGACCACGTCGTCGGCAAAGGCCTGGACGTAGTCTCCTCTGCCCTCGAGTCCCTTCAAAAGAGGATCTAACAGAAGATTCCACAGTATCGGTCCCCCAATCGAGCCCTGTACGCAGCCTTTACCGGTGCTCCTGTGGTGTTCGGCACCCATATAGCGCACCCCGACCGTCCTGTCATTCATATAACTGTTCATCACCCCCCGTATATTTAGCGGACATGACTCTTCCGCGAGCCTCACCTTTATGGCTGGCCACCAGGCACTATCGAAGGCTCCCTCTATATCCAACGAGACCAGTACTATCAGTTTCTTCTCGTCAAGTTTCTGTCTGATGAAGTTTAAGAGGGTATAGAGGGAGTCCTCGGTGCTTCTTTGGGGCATGAAGCCGTATTGTCGGGTACTCATGCCCGGCAATATGTGGTACTTCAGACGAGCCACTATCATTTTCTCATATATCTTTCCCAGTACAGGTAATAAGCCAATCGGCCTGTAGGATTTGGGTGTGGTGTATGTGTCCTTGCCTGGTTTTTTGAGAATTATGACAGTGGCCGCCTTCCATACCCGGGGGAAGTAGTGCAGTTCCAAGCACTTATTGATGAGTGCCAGGAACAGTTCGGTGTCGCTTTTTACTGCCTCCTCGCATATATCTGCGGTCAGTCCATCTGCACCTGGGGCCTTTTTTGGGTTAAAAGATCTTACTGCTCTGTTTAGCTCATGAGTGGTGAATGAGGGATCTATGACGCCATTGTTATCATTTTCAAGTGATGCCGCTAGACTCCTCTGCTTTGAATGCACCTCATTATCGGCCTCTACGCTATCTACAGGATAAAATGTTTCCGCTAAGAATTTGGCCGAGTCTTCCGCGTCCAGCATCCTGCCGTCTCGTTCCAGGGTCACGTCTTCTTCCCTCTTGGCGGTTCTGCCGATCACTCTATATATTCCCTCCCACATTCCCTCTCGGTCCTGTTTCTCACAAAAACTCTTCCAGCTATCCGTCTGGGCTTTCTTTATGGCTGTCTGGTACCTTTCCTTTTCTTCAAGGTATTCTTTTACTACCTTCGACCTCCGGACCGGGGCGGCACATCGGATTCTCCTCTTCCTGGTGGCGACGGTCCGCTTCAACCCGGCGAGTTCGTCAGACCACCATGGCACAGAAAGTTTTTCTAATTTCTTTTTCTGTGGTATAGTGTGTGTGCATGTGTCTATAACAGTGTTTGTGTATGTTACTATTGCGTTTTCTAATTCTTGTATAGTGTTTATGTTTATTATTGTGTCTCTGTTTAGTGTACTGTTCAGCGTTAATTGGCCCAGTTTCTCACGAAACTGGGTCCAATTTGCCTTTTTTGTGTTGTATATGCGTGTCGTTCTGTGTATCATGTGTCCAGTGGACTTGTGTAGCTTAATTTTGAATTCTATGCCATTGTGATCCGATCCCGTCAGGTCATCCAGCACGCGCCAGTCGTCTACCAGGTCGAGGATATCCGTTGAGCATGCTGTGATGTCCACATAGCTCGTCAGGTGCCGCGCTCCTCGAATTACGTCAAAGGTAGGCATGTCTCCTTTGTTTAGGATATGCAGGCCGAGCTCGTCGAGAGCCCCCAGCACCGCTTCACCCCTGCGGTCGGTAATTGATCCGCCCCACCAGACACTCCTGGCATTTACATCACCGCCGATGATGATATTTCTGGCTTTACCTATCCTTCTCAGTTGATCAAGGTATGGTTCAGCGGGTTGATCCGGCTCGAAGTAGAGCGATGCCAGCGTGATCTCCCAGGTAACAGTACGGATCCCCACCACCACGATGTTATTGGTGGTGAGTTCTGGGTACTGTATTACGTTAAGGTTTGCGTCAAAGACGGCTATCGCGGCTTTTACAGTACCCTCCCCGATCTTGGTGTTCTGGAAGACCCTTACGCCTTTGGCACCACTCATACTTCTTACGCCACCCACGTATGGCTCTTGCAGTAAAGCAGCTGCTGCGTGGCGTTTGGTAGCCTCTATCATCAACTCGGTGGTTGCCAATTTTTGGCGTTGTAAGTTTGCCTGGAGTATCCGGTAGGGTGTCCTCTCCGTTAATGGGGTCTTAGCAATACGCTACTGAGGCTCTAGCGATCTCGTCCCACCTTTTCCTGATAGGACAGTCGCTACTAAATGCGCTGTGGGCGCTGTTGCTTGCCTTGGCCTTCATGCAGTTGCGGCACTGCGGTTCCGCCGCCGCTAGCCAGTGGGGACACTCTGCCCTGAGGTGCGGGCCTCCGCAGTGGCAGCAAGAGTCTACTGCCTCCTTGCAGTGGCGCCTGCCATGCCCGTAACCCAGGCAGCGAGTGCACTGTACTAGCGGCGACTGGTCCTCCACCTGTACCACCTGCATGTCGATCCATAGACGGCTCTTTTCTAGAGCTCTCTTCCAGATCACCGGAGACGTGGTCAGTACGATGTGACTTGTATGGGGGTTTCTTGCTCGACGTCTAAATTTTACTGCCAGCCTTAACTCTTCGTCGCCGAGGTTGCGAAAAACGTCCCTGTTTTGGTTCCGTAGGGCCTCTACAACGTCTTCGTCCGTATGAACGTTCAGGACTCCCCTCAGAACCAACATTGGGTCCTTGTTTTTCACCTCCTCGACGACGAGGTTGTTACTTGCTGTATTTAATCTTTCTCTAATTTTATCCCTTTGTTCCTGAGTCTTACATCCCATTATAATTTTGCGGTCCCTCCCTTTCCGAACTTTCTCAATTTCTATTCCCCCTTTCTTTGCATCGATGGCCCTTCTTACTTTCTCCATCACCTCGTCTCCGGAGTCTGTCTCTTCTTTTGAAGTGATGATGACCGAGTGCAGCGCTGTCCTTATGGGGAGTCGCCCATGTGGTGGCCCAGCCGCTACACTCGCGTACGATTTCTTGGCAACTTCAGTTTGCATCTCCACTGCACCCTTCAGCAGCTCCAGACTTTCTGCATTTTGTTTAAGGAGGATGGTGTGCTCCTCCAATTTCGCCATCAATTTTTTGCCCAGTTCGTCAGTTGTTTCGTTGTTAGGTTTTGGGGCTAGAGAAAATTGTAGCTCTATATTCCCTTTCTTCTTTTCCACGCCACTTGTCCTGTTTAGGTCTTGGTCTAGGGCCTTGATTATCATATAGAGGTTGTCGATTGCCTCTATGACGTCTTGTTTAATCTCGGTCTTTATATTTCTCGACAGCGAGATTTTAGTTTTTGCCCTGACGACGTTTGCCTTGGCTTGTTCCAGCCTTGTGAATGTGTTCTGTGTGGGAGGGGAGAGTGATTTCTGCTCCTTTGTTTCCTTTAGGTGGTTAGTTGCCGGAGGCGTCCGAATTGGTGCCATTTTGGGTTTTGTTGGCGGTTTTGCGGACGCACCGGAGGTACCCGGTTCTTGAAAGGGCATTTGTTTAGATGCAGCAGGCACTTTGCATGTTTGTTTTGGTGAGGGTGGCTTACTATCAGCTTTCCCTGCCTCCCATTCACCCACGCTCTTCCGGACGCTTGGGGCGGAGGTTCCTGCCTCATCCCTTAAATCCTGTGGGCTTTTGTTCAGCTGGTTTGCCGGTTTCTTAACGGGTGTCCTTATGCCCATCATTTTGGTGTAGTCTGGTTTGGACTAGTCAGTTGTCAGTGGGTACGCAACTGGGTATTGTAAAGGGATACCCTTGTCTTTGTATTATGTATATTGTATATACTAAGTCTAATTGTGTGTAAATAAAATAAAATATAGCAATAGAATAGGATTCTAATGAATCTTGTCACTAATACTCTACGTGTGTTTCAGGTGCCGTCACGTACACAGCCGGGGGTCAACAGGCGTTCCTCACGACAAGGTAAGTAATGTCGACGTAAAATGAATTGCTGTATGGTCAATATTTTTACTTTCTGTGAGAAAATAGCCCCCAAAACACAATTTCTTAAAATACTTAATTTAATAGAGCACTGCTCTGTCAGTCTTATAGATCTAAGGTTTCAGACTAGTGTCTGATGTCAAGAAATTTCCAGGGACCGTTAATAATGGAAAAAATTTTGAAAAATTTACAAATAATTTTTGGCTCTACGGTAGAGTCTATCTCTATGGACCAGGAGATAGATCTCCTCAAGCCCTTTCCAACGAACCCAAACACGGCTACCCTAGTCCAAGGGGTCCCGGAGATACCACAGTCCGAAAAAACTGGTTTTCAGTCAGAGACCGAAATCAGCTTCGGGTATTAGTGGTTATCTTCGCAACCACTGGTCCGAACACCACCGTGTTTGGGCTTTTCTGGCTGGGTTCGGTGAGCACAATCTCCTGAAAAGGTCCTCGTTCTGAAAAAATTTCAGGTCCTGAAAATTCCTGAAAATTTGTTAGATGGACAGAAAGGAGCCCGCTTCTGTCCCCAGCGAAAACCCGAGCCTTCTGCGACCTCCGGTTCACGAGCTATGCGTGTCCAAACCTTGGCTTGACAGCTCGAAAACTGTCAAATCCAATTTTCAAACCCGCATAACTCCCCGCACAGTGGCCGCAGAAACTCCGCGCTTGAATCGCTGGACTCGTCTCGACTTAGTCTACCCCGCAAGGTGATTTTCAGGAGCCTGAAAATTTTCAGCTCCTATATTCCTGAAAACTGGTCCGCCTGATAGTATTTGTCTCCCCGAGCACGACTGCGAAAATTGCAGCCCGCTACGACCTCCGAGTGAGGAGCTACGTGGAACTAAACTTTTCCAAGATGGCCGCCCAAATGTCAAACGACAACTTTGGATGGCCGTAACTCCTCGCACGTTTGTCGGAGAGAGCTGCGGTTTCAAGTGCCGCACTCAGCTTGACTCCCCTATCTAGAATAAAAAGTTTCAGAGCTGAAAATTTTCAGGCCTGAAAAACTCCTGAAAACAATTTTATGTAATTATCTAGACAATTTTACACATGTCTGTGAAAGCCCGGTTTTCCTACGCCCAATATTTCTAAAGATATTAACAATTTTGACTTGATACCAATAAAAATAAAATGGCCGAAAAAGACTAACTTTTCCGTTTTTTGGGCTATTAGGCGCAAGTTTGGGCTCAAGCTAGCTGCTATAGGCTTATTTGACAGTATCCCGGCGTCAGATTTGAATTTAATCTATTATTTTATATTTAATTTGGAAAAAACACAAAAAATTTAATAACTTTACAACCACTGAACATAAAAAAGTTTAAAAAACATGTAAATTTGCATAAAATTTCACTCTTCTAAATAGGCTATCTATAAACAAAGATTTTAATAATTTCTCAAAGAGAATTTTGAAAAAACTAAGTTTTTTACAAAAATGTTTCTGAAATGGACAAGAATAAACCTAAAAATCTAAACTTACAACTAATCTCTTCCTCTGTTTGACGCGCAGCGGGATCCGCCGAAAAAACAGGGGGTCTTGCCTGAAGTTTTCCGGCTACAGCTGGTTGAAGTTCGGAAATTCAGGTCTCAATAACTTCCGACTGCAGCGCTAAAAAATTTTTCTGTAAGCGCCTTCAGGTTGTCCTCAGGAAAGTCTAGCAGCTACCAAAGTTTGGTGGTGCTGTAACGTCGGGAACTAGGACCGCGTGGCCACGTGGTATTCCGTTTTTCTTATTTTCCGGCTAATTTACCGAGTGGAAAATTTTTCTTTACCCCTACCCTGAAGGGGCCGGTTATTGCCAACACTTTTCACAAAGAAAACTTATAGGTCGTCGATCTCTTTGAAGAGTTATATCCGTTTAAGTGGATTTTGCACTGTCACTTTCAGGTTACAAACACGTGGTTTTCACTTTTTCCACTTTAAACTTTTCCACTGTATCGTGCGGATGTGTACTCCAACGCGACCGTGTGCGCGACGTTTTTACGCACAGTTTGGTATATAGCACGGCCCGATCCGATAACTTTTGCCACTCGTACGAATTTTTTAGTACGGAGCTAGTATTTTTAGCTGCTTACGCTGCGGGGGGTAGCGTAGGACTTGGTTAGGTTAGGTTAGGTTAGGTTAGGTTAGGTTAGGTTAGGTTAGGTTAGGTTAGGTTAGGTTAGGTTAGGTTAGGTTAGGTTAGGTTAGGTTAGGTTAGGTTAGGTTAGGTTAGGTTAGGTTAGGTTAGGTTAGGTTAGGTTAGGTTAGGTTAGGTTAGGTTAGGTTAGGTTAGGTTAGGTTAGGTTAGGTTAGGTTAGGTTAGGTTAGGTTAGGTTAGGTTAGGTTAGGTTAGGTTAGGTTAGGTTAGGTTAGGTTAGGTTAGGTTAGGTTAGGTTAGGTTAGGTTAGGTTAGGTTAGGTTAGGTTAGGTTAGGTTAGGTTAGGTTAGGTTAGGTTAGGTTAGGTTAGGTTAGGTTAGGTTAGGTTAGGTTAGGTTAGGTTAGGTTAGGTTAGGTTAGGTTAGGTTAGGTTAGGTTAGGTTAGGTTAGGTTAGGTTAGGTTAGGTTAGGTTAGGTTAGGTTAGGTTAGGTTAGGTTAGGTTAGGTTAGGTTAGGTTAGGTTAGGTTAGGTTAGGTTAGGTTAGGTTAGGTTAGGTTAGGTTAGGTTAGGTTAGGTTAGGTTAGGTTAGGTTAGGTTAGGTTAGGTTAGGTTAGGTTAGGTTAGGTTAGGTTAGGTTAGGTTAGGTTAGGTTAGGTTAGGTTAGGTTAGGTTAGGTTAGGTTAGGTTAGGTTAGGTTAGGTTAGGTTAGGTTAGGTTAGGTTAGGTTAGGTTAGGTTAGGTTAGGTTAGGTTAGGTTAGGTTAGGTTAGGTTAGGTTAGGTTAGGTTAGGTTAGGTTAGGTTAGGTTAGGTTAGGTTAGGTTAGGTTAGGTTAGGTTAGGTTAGGTTAGGTTAGGTTAGGTTAGGTTAGGTTAGGTTAGGTTAGGTTAGGTTAGGTTAGGTTAGGTTAGGTTAGGTTAGGTTAGGTTAGGTTAGGTTAGGTTAGGTTAGGTTAGGTTAGGTTAGGTTAGGTTAGGTTAGGTTAGGTTAGGTTAGGTTAGGTTAGGTTAGGTTAGGTTAGGTTAGGTTAGGTTAGGTTAGGTTAGGTTAGGTTAGGTTAGGTTAGGTTAGGTTAGGTTAGGTTAGGTTAGGTTAGGTTAGGTTAGGTTAGGTTAGGTTAGGTTAGGTTAGGTTAGGTTAGGTTAGGTTAGGTTTTTTTTTTTTTTTTTTTTTATACCCGTCATCACAGGGTGTTTCTTGCTCCTCTGTCGTAGACAGAGCCTATTATTATTCAATTTGAAGCAGTTGTCCCATCGATGGGGCAACTGTTTCTCCTACTCTGTCTATCTTATTTGTACATGTGCCTTGAAAGGGCTATTATTTTCATCAAAAAAACCTATTCGCGCTCTCATTCCAGTCCTCTAGTACCATTCCAGTTCTCGCTTTTATGCCTCTCGTACTTTCATTCTGTTCCTTTCATACTTGGGGGATTATAGGGGTTTTGGGTATAGTTTCTTTATTTATTATATCTATTTTCTTATCCTACCTTATTACTACTATCTTTATTAAATACATATTTTCTTAAGCTACATCTTATTTACTATTTCTTATATCTAAAGTTGTGGTATTAACAAATACCTAACTTAGATGCTATTTTAAACCTAAATTTTATTTCTCTTATTTACTATATTTACAATTTTTTGTGCAAATGCCAGAAATTCCTTCAAATAGTCTTTGATTAAAGTAGGAAAGTTAACTATTACTACACTGACTCCAGTCTCCACTTCTAATTCTAACCTATCTCTACCGTGGATTGGGCAGTCCACTAGCAGGTGTAGGACCGTCTCCTCGACGCCCGGCTCGCAGGCGCACGATGGGTCCTCCTTACACTTGAAACGAGTCAAGTATTCGGCGAACCCACCGTGCCCCGTCAGCAGCTGGGTCGTGATGCCGGCGACCTTCATCTTGCGGACGATGCTGTATGCCGCCACCGCGCACGGGAAAAATAGCCTGGTGACGGAGGCTGTCTCGCCCTCTCTATACCTCTTGTTCCACTCGCCAAGCGTAGCCTGACGCAGACTCCGCTTCGCGAATGAAACGGGGTACAGACCGTAGTCCGGTGCTTTCTTCAGCCGCAGGGCCGCCTCCCTGGCGAGCTCATCAGCCCGCTCGTTGCCCTCCAGTCCTGCGTGGGCCTTGACCCAGAACAAGGATATTTCCTTGCCCTGGGCCATGCCTTGCCGAATGGCTTTTCTGGCCTCCACCGCCAGGGGATGGAGGGCATTACGGCTTATTACCGTCAAGAGAGCGGCCCTGCTGTCACTGAAGATGCCAAACGTGGACTCGCCTCGCCTGAGGATCTCACTGGCCGCTTTGCATACTGCCAGGAGCTCGGCCTGGTAGACGGTACAGTGAGGCGACAGAGCAAGTTTGAGGGCCTTGGTTTCGGTCCGGTCATTCCACATGGATAACGCGGCACCGACTCGGCCCTCAATCTTGCTCCCGTCCGTGAAGATGCGCACCTCGATGTTATTGGTGCGCTGAAGATGTTCCTCGTCTACCAGATTTACGAACTCCAAGGTCGTATGCTCCGCGGGGTGAGGTGCCTCTATAGCTGGAGCCATTCGCTCGATCCCCCAGTCTCCCATCCATGGCTGGGTCACTCCTCTCTTGGCCTCGTATAACGAGGCCACCTCTCGAACTCTGAGGTCCAGAGGGAGCAACCCAGCCAGGGTCAACGCTGAGTGCAGGGAGACCGTGCGATAGCTCTTACACAGCTTTTGGGCAAATCCGCGTTGTACCACGTTCAGCTGTTTTCGGACACCAAGCTTATTTACCGCCGCGTACCAACTACTGGCACAATACAGCACCGTCGGCTCCACCGCTGCAACGTAGATGGCCCTGACCACCTCGGGGTGTAACCCCCAGCTGATCTTGGCCATCCGCGCCAGCTTGTGGTAGATGCCGATCGCCTTCCTGCATACATTTGTGACGTGTGTATTGAAGGTGAGTTTGTGGTCGATGGTGAGCCCCAGGATTTTGATTTCTGTGGACATTCCAACGTCTATCCCGCCCATGCTGAGGCGCGGGACATCGTACTTTAGCCTCCGCGTGATTACCATCGCACTAGTTTTGTGCGGTGCGAATTTCAGCTTCATTCCGATGCCCCACTCCCGCACATGTTCGAGAGAGGCATTGGCTTGTCCCTCAATCTCCAGGGCTGTCTCGCCATCGAACACCAACACCACATCATCCGCGAATGCCTGCACGTGTACCGCCCTATCGCTCAGACTATGGAGAAGGGGATCCAGCAAAAGGTTCCACAGCAGTGGACCGCCTATCGAACCCTGGACACAGCCCTTTTCGGCGGAACGTCTGCACTCCTCGCCCGCGTACCTCACCCTAACCTCCCTGTCGCTGAGGTAGCTACTGATTACTCGCCTCAGGTTCGCCGGACATCCTTCCTCAGCCAGTCTCACCTTTATCGCCGGCCACCAGGCGCTATCGAAGGCGCCCTCTATGTCCAAGGACACCATAAGGACTATTCTCTTATCATCGAGCTTTGCCCTTATGTGACCCATGAGGTCATAGAGGGCGTCTTCGGTGCTTCTCTGGGGCATAAATCCGTACTGGCGAGTACTCATCTTCGGCAGCAAATAAAACTTGAGACGAGCAACCAGCATCCTCTCGTACACCTTCCCCAGGACAGGCAATAGCCCAATCGGCCTATACGACTTAGGGACGGTGTACGAGTCCTTGCCTGGTTTCCTCAGTGCCACCACCACGGCCTCCTTCCATATCTTAGGAAAGTAGCCGTGATGCAGGCACCGATTCAGCAGTTCCTGAAAGAGTGAGGGATCGGCCGCTATGGCGTGGGCGCAGACGTCCGCGGTGAATCCGTCTGATCCGGGGGCCTTCTTTGGATTGAATCTGCTGAGGGCATCCTTGAGCTCATCCAGGGTGAAAGGTGGGTCATCACCATGATGACCCTCTTTCTCTTCTACTTTTGCAGCCTTTTCGCGTAAAACTTTGTGCTCTAGGGTGTCCTCAGCAGGTTCATCTGTTGGATAAAAAGTTCGGGCGAGTAAATCTGCCGAACCCTTAGCGTCCAGGATTGTACCGTTATGGGACAATGGCAGATCCTCCTCTCTCACTGTGGCCCTATTTAAGACCCTATATATGCCCTCCCATACGCCCTCCCTGTCCTGCTTTCCGCAGAAAGCCTTCCAACTCTCGACCTGTGCCTTATTTACCTCTGTTTCATACTTCTCCTTTTGTTCCAGGTATTGCGCTACCACCCATTCCCTACGACACGGCGCTGCATTCCTGATTCGGCGCCTTTTGGTGTTGACGTCTCTCTTCAGCTCAGCGAGTTTCTCCGACCACCACGGCGCAGTGAGTATCCCACCCTCTTTTTTACTTGGGATGTGCCTTTTACACGCCTCCTCAACTACTCCCGTATATGCGCAGACTAGAGTGTCCAGCTCATTTTCACTTCTCGTTTCGCCTATATTTACACATTCCGGGAGCAGCTGAGCGACGCTTTCCCTAAAGCCGGCCCAGTTGGCCTTCTTGGTGTTGTACCGCCGGGTAGTACGACTAATACTTATCCCTTTGGCTCTTTCAAGGGCTATGTCATACACTATGCCGTTGTGGTCCGAGCTCACGAGGCTCTCGTCGACCCTCCAGGCGCCGACCCAGGCGAGCATATCGCTCGAGCATGCCGTGATGTCCACATAGCTGCAATACCTCTTTCCACCCCTCACAGTGTCGAAAGTTGGAGTGCCTCCACTGTTCAGGACATGGAGGTCCAATTCCTCGAGCACCCCTCTCAGCACCTCGCCTCTGCCGTCCTCAAAACGATGTCCCCACCATGTGCTCTTCGCATTAGCGTCACCTCCAATGACGACGCACCGGGAACCTAACACACGCCTTACCTCTTTTAGCCGCTTCATATAGGGACCCACAGGTTCACTCGGCTCGAAGTAGAAGGACACCAGCGTGATCGTCCAGGCACTGGTCCGGATTCCCACCACCACGATGTTATCGGTGGTGAGTTGCGGGTACTGTATTACATCCAGATATGGATCGAAGACGGCGATAGCCGCCTTCACAGTCCCTCCTCCTTGCCCAGTGTTCTGGAAGACCCTTACGCCCTGGTATACCTTCATCCTCTTCACCGTCCCCACGTAGGGTTCCTGTATAAGAGCGACTGCCGCTTTACGCTTCGAGGCTTCGAGCATGAGCTCGTCGGTTGCCAGTCGTCGCCTCTGGAGGTTAGCCTGCAGCACTTTATAGGGGCGGGTCTGCCTCGGGACAACGTCAGCACTGGTACTGAGTGGTTGCTCTCGCTATATCATCCCATCTCTTTCTCACCGGGCACGAGTCGTCGAAAACATTGTGCCTCGTGTTGCCCAGTTTCCCCCTCTGGCAGTTAATGCAGTTTGGCTCTGCACCGACAGCGTAGTCTGGGCACTCGGCTCTCAAGTGGAGCCCGCCGCAGTAGCTACATCTTGACTCGGTACCGGTGCAGAACTTTCTGCTGTGCCCATACCCCAGGCATAGTGAACACTGCACGAGCGGAGATTGGTCCTCCACTCTGACCGGCTGAAGGTCGATGTGCAGCTTCCCCAGGCCCAGGGCACGAGACCAAACCACCGGGGAGACCCTGAGCACCACGTGGCACACATGGGGGTTCCTCGCCGTCTTTCTGTACAGGACAGACATCCTGTCCTGTTCTGGTTGTAGGTCCCGGAACACTTCACGGTTTCGGGACCTTACAGCCTTTACAATCTCCTCATCGGCTTGTTGTTTGAGGACTCCGTACATGATAAGAAGAGGATCTCTGTTTTTGATCTCTTGTACTGTTAGCCCTATTTCTTTTTCGACTAGGCGACTCTGTGCCCTCTTTCTTTCTTCCTCAGTCTTGTACCCTACAATAACCTTTCTATCCTTCG